>JAEOAD010001461.1:3432500-4032500 GCA_036365145.1 Orientallactaga sibirica | reverse complement strand
TGATCTTGTTGGTCTCATCGTTCTTGCTATGCCCCAAGTCCTCCCTTTTGGATTGGAGGGTGTTTCCTTTGTGCCAGTGCATGTTGGAAGTACACAACTTGCTCTTGTTTGATGTTATAGGAACATAGGAGAATTTGTCTGAGTCTCAAAGAGACTCTGCACCTGCACAATTAAGCACTGCTAGAACTGCTTTTAAAGACTGTGGGGACTTTTGAAGTCAGAGTAAATGTATTTGCCATTGTGTGATGGCCATAGGCCTCTGGAGACAAGGAGAGAAGCTTATGACATCAATGTGTCGTCAAGGGGCAGACTTGTGATGCTTTATGTTGGTTGTCAACTCGACAGGATTTAGAATCACCTGTGAGAGATTGTCTAGATTAGGAAGGCCTTTGGGCCTGCCTGTAAGCCTTGACTAGATTAGGTGAGGTAAGGCCTAGAGTACTAGCCTGTATAAAAAGTAGAGAGTTGGGCTGGAGAGATGGCTTAGCAGTTAAGGCGCTTGCCTGCAAAGCCAAAGGACTCAGGTTCAATTCCCAGGACCCACATTAGCCAGATGCACAAAGGGATACATGTGTCTGGAGTTCATTTACAATGGCAAGAGACTCTGCTGTCTCTCCCTCTCTCTCTCTCTAGGGACCACTGTTCTCCCTAGTGGACAGACTGCAAAGTGCTGCTCCACCTTCACAGCCAGCCCCCACTGCATACTGTGTCCTCACCTAGCCTGTAAAGAAGGGGGCTGGCATCCTTGTGCCCTCTCTTACTCCCGCTCCCTGAGAATTGCTCTTGTCCATGCGCCCAAACCCACCTCAGATCCACATGGAGGCAGGGAAGGAAGTTGTTTAACTATTCACGGTGGCTTTTAGAAATGTGAAGTCTGAGAATATTTCCTTTTCAGAAACTACTCCACTCCAACAAGGGCTCCATAGATGCCTGCCCTCCAGGCAGGTAAGAATTCGACGCTGTCACCTCCACCTCACCCAATAGATGTGAAGGAATTGGCCTTCCTGAGCCCTTGGAGGCCAGCTGCCTCGGGGACACATTTGAGGCCGCTGTCCAGGCTCTGGGCCTGAACCCGGCAATGGGACAGAGAACAGCAGAGGAGCTGAGAGGCTAATGAAACCGGCACAGGGTGCCAGTGCCAGGCAGGTGCACCTACTCTCGTTCCAATCTCATGCCTACCTAGTAAGGTGTGACCATCTCATTTCACACATAGGCAAATAGTTTTAAAAGCAGGATGGAGCTGGGAGAATGGTTGAGCAGTTAAAGGTGCTTGCTTGCAAAACCTGCAGGCCTGGGGTTAATTCCCCCATGTAAAGCCAGATGCACAAAGGGATACATGTGTCTGGAGTTCATTTACAATGGCAAGAGACTCTGCTGTCTCTCCCTCTCTCTTTCTCTCTCTCTCCCTCTCTCTCTCTCTCCCTCTCTCTCTCTCTCTCTCCCTCTCTCTCTCTCTAGGGACCACTGTTCTCCCTAGTGGACAGACTGCAAAGTGCTGCTCCACCTTCACAGCCAGCCCCCACTGCATACTGTGTCCTCACCTAGCCTGTAAAGAAGGGGGCTGGCATCCTTGTGCCCTCTCTTACTCCCGCTCCCTGAGAATTGCTCTTGTCCATGCGCCCAAACCCACCTCAGATCCACATGGAGGCAGGGAAGGAAGTTGTTTAACTATTCACGGTGGCTTTTAGAAATGTGAAGTCTGAGAATATTTCCTTTTCAGAAACTACTCCACTCCAACAAGGGCTCCATAGATGCCTGCCCTCCAGGCAGGTAAGCACTGACGCTGTCACCTCCACCTCACCCAATAGATGTGAAGGAATTGGCCTTCCTGTGAGCTCCTTGGAGGCCAGCTGCCTCGGGGACACATTTGAGGCCGCTGTCCAGGCTCTGGGCCTGAACCCGCAATGGGACAGAGAACAGCAGAGGCTGAGAGGCTAATGAAACCGGCACAGGGTGCCAGTGCCAGGCAGGTGCACCTACTCTCGTTCCAATCTCATGCCTACCTAGTAAGGTGTGACCATCTCATTTCACACATAGGCAAATAGTTTTAAAAGCAGGATGGAGCTGGGAGAGTGATTCAGCAGTTAAAGGTGCTTGCTTGCAAAACCTGCAGGCCTGGGGTTAATTCCCCATGTAAAGCCAGATGCACAAAGGGATACATGTGTCTGGAGTTCATTTACAATGGCAAGAGACTCTGCTGTCTCTCCCTCTCTCTCTCTCTAGGGACCACTGTTCTCCCTAGTGGACAGACTGCAAAGTGCTGCTCCACCTTCACAGCCAGCCCCCACTGCATACTGTGTCCTCACCTAGCCTGTAAAGAAGGGGGCTGGCATCCTGTACCCCTTCCCACTCCCGCTCCTAGGGAATTGCTCTTGTCCATGCGCCCAAACCCACCTCAGATCCACATGGAGGCAGGGAAGGAAGTTGTTTAACTATTCACGGTGGCTTTTAGAAATGTGAAGTCTGAGAATATTTCCTTTTCAGAAACTACTCCACTCCAACAAGGGCTCCATAGATGCCTGCCCTCCAGGCAGGTAAGCACTGACGCTGTCACCTCCACCTCACCCAATAGATGTGAAGGAATTGGCCTTCCTGTGTGAGCTCTTGGAGGCCAGCTGCCTCGGGGACACATTTGAGGCCGCTGTCCAGGCTCTGGGCCTGAACCCGCAATGGGACAGAGAACAGCAGAGGCTGAGAGGCTAATGAAACCGGCACAGGGTGCCAGTGCCAGGCAGGTGCACCTACTCTCGTTCCAATCTCATGCCTACCTAGTAAGGTGTGACCATCTCATTTCACACATAGGCAAATAGTTTTAAAAGCAGGATGGAGCTGGGAGAGTGATTCAGCAGTTAAAGGTGCTTGCTTGCAAAACCTGCAGGCCTGGGGTTAATTCCCCATGTAAAGCCAGATGCACAAAGGGATACATGTGTCTGGAGTAAATGGTAATGTTTCCAGGACCTAACGTACAATCTAATTCTCATACAGTCTGCATGTTAGGCATTGTGGTTTGAGTGTAAAAAGCTTCCCATCGGCTCCTGGGTTTGAATACTTAATACCCAGCACTTGATAAAAGTCAGGAAGCTTGTGCAATCCTTAGGAGATGGAACCTTGCTGAAGGATGTAGATCACTGGGGACAGGTCTTGAGGTTTTATAGCCCAGTTCCACTTGCTCTTTTCCCTGTTTCATGTCTGCCAAGGTAACAATGTGATGCCATCTTCCCACTCCTGCCACAATGCCTTCCCCACTATGATGGAACTTCCTCAAATCTGTATGCCCTATTAAACCCTTTTCCTTCCATAAGCTGCTCCTTGTAGGAAATTTGTCCCAATGGTGAAAAATTGACTGATACAGAAAACTCGACCAAAGAGTGGGGTCATTACTGTGATTAAACCTGACCATGTGTCTTCAGTCTTTTGGAACTGGTTTGCAGGAGATACATGGCAGAATTTAGAATTTTGAGCTAAAGAAGATTTACAATCCTATAAACAATATAATGGGCCATTCTGGAGAGAATTTGAAAAGCCAGGAAGCTGAAAGAGATGTGAGTGGTGGGGGCTTAGCTCAGGATGTTTGTCAGAGGGAAAAAAAGAGTTCTGTCAAGAACGGGGCTAGAGTCAGTTCATATGAAGTCTGGCAAAGAATTTGGCCGCATTCTGCCTATGTCCTGAGAACATGAGTGAGCATTATTTAAAAGTGACGGACTAACATGTTTGGCAGAGGAAATGTCAAGACCCTGACTCTGGGGATGGCTCCTCCTCGATGTGATTATTTGGATACACACTGGAAGAGAGAAAACCATAGAACAGAAAGATATTTTTAAAATGCAAAGCTTTACATAAAAAGAAATGTGAGCAAGCTTAAAGTCCCAGGCATGGAGACTACAGCTATTTTGTCCATAATTGTTAAAGAGATTGCCATCATTAAAGACGAGCCTGCTGTTCTGCACTGAGGCCCTAGAAGGATGCCCTGAGGGCAAGACCCCACCCAGCCGAGGCTCTCGCTAGTAAGAATGTGAGTCTTTGTGAACATAAAGGGCCTAGGACTGCTACAACTGTGACCCAAGGCCAGGCTTCATCCCACACTGGCAGAAGAACTTGGCAGCATCAGCCACGTGGTAATAGCTTTGGAGGCACAAAAGATGTAAGATTGGGTCAAGGACTATTCTAATATGATTCCAGAGAGTCACTGAACACAGGTAACGTAGGGCAAGGTCAGGCTTCCTGCAAGGAAGCCCTCAGAGGCCACTGCATGAAGCCATGAAGATGTACTGTAAGTTGCAATGGAGACTCCAGGATGTTGGAGGCACCAGAAACATAAGATGTCTACCAAGGAAAGAAGCAGATTTGGAGTGCGGCTGCCCCAGTAGCTAGAGCTACTGTCTGTGCCCTTTGCAAACACTTTTAACCACTGCACCATCTCCCCGACCCCTACCTGTGCCCTTTGGAGTCCAGATGATCCCATCATGAGTCCTGGATGCCGGCCACGGAGCTGCATGATTTGGACTTTGCTCTGCTGGGTTTTGATCTTGTTGGTCTCATCGTTCCTTGCTATGCCCCAAGTCCTCCCTTTTGGATTGAGGGTGTTTCCTTTGTGCCAGTGCATGTTGGAAGTACACAACTTGCTCTTGTTTGATGTTATAGGAACATAGGAGAGAATTTGTCTGAGTCTCAAAAGAGACTCTGCACCTGCACAATTAAGCACTGCTAGAACTGCTTTTAAAGACTGTGGGGACTTTTGAAGTCAGAGTAAATGTATTTGCCATTGTGTGATGGCCATAGGCCTCTGGAGACAAGGAGAGAAGCTTATGACATCAATGTGTCGTCAAGGGGCAGACTTGTGATGCTTTATGTTGGTTGTCAACTCGACAGGATTTAGAATCACCTGTGAGAGATTGTCTAGATTAGGAAGGCCTTTGGGCCTGCCTGTAAGCCTTGACTAGATTAGGTGAGGTAAGGCCTAGAGTACTAGCCTGTATAAAAAGTAGAGAGTTGGGCTGGAGAGATGGCTTAGCAGTTAAGGCGCTTGCCTGCAAAGCCAAAGGACCCAGGTTCGATTCCCCAGTACCCACGTAAGCAAGATGTACAAGGGGGCACATGCATCTGGAGTTTGTTTACAGTGGCTGAAGGCCCTGGTGTGCCCATTCTCTCCCTCCCTCTCTCTCTCTCTCTCTCTCTCTCTCTACCTGCTTATTTCTGTGTGTGTGTCTCTCTCTCTCAAATAAATAAAAATTAAATTTATATATATATATTTTAAAAAGTAGAGAGTTGGCTGAGCACTCTGCTTCCTCACTGTGGGCTGAATAGGACCAGCTCTGCTTCACACTCCTGCCACCAGGCCTTCTCTCTAGGATGGACGGTCATCTGGAACTACAAACTGAAATAAACCCTTCCTCCCTTAAAATTTATTTTTGTCAGGTATTTTGTCCCAGCTATAGGAAGTTAACATTAAGCATAGGTACCTGTGACTAAACCTTGGATTCTGATTAACAAAGATTTACATTTAATAGCTGATTAAAATGTTTCTGTTCCCTGAATGTCTACTTTGTTTCTTTTTCTATAGACAGCACATTGCTGGGTTTGTGGGCTTTTATCTAATCTTAATCTAATTATTCCTTTTAAAAAATATTTTTATTTATTTATAAGCAAAGCCTTACAGAGAGAAATAGTGAGAGTGAGTATGGATGCACCAGGACCTCCTGCCACTGCAAACAAATCCCAGATGCATGAGCCACTTTGTTCATCTGGCCTATGTGGGTACTGGGGAACTGAACCCAGGACGTTAGGCTTTGCAGGCAGGTGCCCTAACCACTAAGCAATCTCTCCAGCCCTAATCTAATTATTTTAATAAGCTAAACAAACTGATCTATAGTTATAGTAATTGCTGGTATCTTGGGATATGTTCTAATGATGTGACTGAATATTTACTCCTCAGGCTTTTTATTGTTTTGCATTTTTTCTTTACCACTTTTGTTAGCTAAGCCAGTTTTTCTCCTTGTTCCTTATCTCTCTACAAGTTTGTAGCTGTACAACACCTTTCTCTTTTCTAGTTGCTCTTAAATTCTCAACACAAACATTTAAACTGTGTTCAATGAGTGTCTAGCATTAATCACCATCAACAGCCAATTACCAAAAAATGAGAAGAGCCTTAATGTCAAAAAAATAACATTTTAGATTAAGTTACAGGTAATTTTCAGAAACATGCTTTAAAAATGACTTTTAGCCTGGCATGGTGGCGCACGCCTTTAATCTCAGCACTTGGGAGGCAGAGGTAGGAGGATTGCCGTGAGTTCGAGGCCACCCTGAGACTACATAGTTAATTCCAGGTCAGCCTGGACCAGAGGGAAACCCTACCTCAAAAAAAAAAAAAAAAAAAAAAAAGACTTTTATTTGGGGACAATTATAGATTTACACAGTTGTAATAAATAATGTAAAAAAAAAAATCCCATCCCCTTTACTCAGGTCCCCAGCAAAACCATAGCACAAAATCACACCCAGGACATTGACAACTGATACAGCTGATCCACAACACAGCACTGTGTGGAGGGAGAGGGTGGTCCCACTGCACTTTGATTACCCACTTCCCTCTTTTCCACCCTTTCTTGGTCCCTGGTTATCCGCTCTCCACCTCCATTACTGTGTTGTTTCAAAAATGTTATTCATAGGGCTGGAGGGATGGCTTAGAGGTTAAGGCGTTTGCCTGCAAAGCCAAAGGACTCAGGTTCAATTCCCCAGGAGCCACATAAGCCAGATACACAAGGTGGCCCATGGGTCTGGAGTTCGTGTGCGGCGGCTGGAGGCTCTGATGCGCCCATTCTCTCTGTCTCACTCTCAAATAAGTAAATAAAAAAATATTTTTTTAAATGTTATTCATATATACTACATAGTATATAGGTTTTGGGTTTCCTTTGCTTCAGTCAGGATAATTCTCTAGAGATTCCACTCAAATTCGCGCAGGACGCAACGATTTGTTTCTCTTTTCTTGCTGAGTATAAATTTTGGAAAACAAATTTCAGGGTGAAGAGAATTTTCTTGTCTGGAATAAGTACATAAAAGTACAACCTACCACAACGTCATGGGGAATACCTGCCACTCCACTGAGGAGCACTCCCCAATGGAATGAGGGTAGGGACCAGGGAAAGGAGGGGACCAGTACATGATGTATCCATACGAAATATATTGTTAATAATAAGAAGAAGAAAAGAAAAATTAACAATCAAAAAACTGATATAAAATAAGCTGGGCATGGTGACGCACGCCTTTAATCCCAGCACTTGGGAGGCAGAGGTAGGAGGATCACCCTGAGTTTGAGTCGAGCCTGAGACTACATGGTGAATTCCAAGACAGCTTGGGCTTGAGTGAGACCCTACCTTGAAAAACCAAAATAAAATACAACAAAATTTCAAATAAAGTATCACTTAATTTTATGTATATTAAATGCATTAAAATTATTAGCAAAAGTTTTTCAAAAACTTCAATTTAGAGTTAAAAATAAATATGACAAATGTAATTTTTGTGTGATACAATGATGAATTTAATTGGCATGTGTTTTATATATTATTCGTGTTCCCAAAATATAAGCAGTCCCAAACAAAAAGCACTTTGTATACATTTTCTACCATTGCATTTTCTGTTTAACATTGCCTAGGCCAGGCATGGTGGCGCACGCCTTTAATTCCAACACTCAGGAGGCAGAGGTAGGAGGATCACGGAGTTTGAGGCCACCCTGAGACTACATAGTGAATTCCAGGTCAGCCTGGACTAAAGTGAGACCCTACCTCAAAAAAGCAAAAACAAACAAACAAACATTACCTAGGAGTTTGCAATGTTTTATAAATTAAAACCTAACTTTACAAGTTTTTCTTTATCATATTCATGCTTAAATAAAAACTCTTTATTTATTTTTTTAAAAGAACAAAAGTACAGCATAGTAGCTGCATATTGGTGGGTTGTTCATTAGCTTTTTCATGATTTTTTTTCACATTCCCACCCACAGTATATGAATGATCCATTTCCCCACATTCTCAATATTTAAAATATTGCCAGTAGTTTTATCCACACGAACTTGTTTTTTTTTTTTGTTTTTTGTTTTTTTTTTGAAACTCATTGGAATGGGTAGAGCAAGGAGATGGAGCAGAACACACAAGCGACTCAGCTGCCAGAACTAATGCTGGACAAAACCAAGTAGAAAAAATAAAATTAGTGCGAAACAGGAAAGAAGGAAAGGAAGTGAGTCAATTACATCTGGAGTAATTAATACCAGGACAATTTCCAAGCATCCCTTATCTTCTTTATTAGTGGTGCTTTAGAAAGTCAACTAAACCATGTTTCAAAAGCCTTGGTATGAGCTGGGTGTGGTGGCACACACCTTTAATCCCAGCATTTGGGAGGCAGAGGATTATGGGGAGTTCAAGGCCACCCTGAGACTACATAGCAAATTCCAGGTCAGCCTGAGCTATAGTGAGATCCTACCTCAAAAGACCAACAAACAAACAAAAAGGTCTTGGTATGTATGCACACTTCTAAGTTGGAAAATTATAATTATAATAGGCATACTATATGGGAAAAAACAAATATCTCTGCTAGTCAGCTTTCCATCAGTATAATAAATTCCAAACACTACCTCAAATAACCAACTTATTGGGCTGGAGAGATGGCTCCAGGACCACGTAAGCCAGATGCACAAGGGGGTGCATGCATCTGGAGTTAGTTTGCAGTGGCTGGATGCCCTGGCGTGCCCATTCTCTCTCTCTCTCTCTCATAAATAAATAAAATTTTTTTATAAAACCAACTTATTTAGAGAAACATTTATTTTGACCCATAGTTGGGTTTCAGTGTCTTATCAATGGCTCTGCTGTTTGGGGCCTGCGGCATAATGACACAAGCAGGTGATAGAGCAAAGCGACTTCCTCCAAGGCTGGAAAATGAGAGCGAAATGAGCAAGGATCCCACTCTCCCCTTCAAGGGCACTGCAGACCAATAATCTGAATAGTGTCCGTAAACCCAGTCTCTTAAAGTCTCCATCACTCCTAGTAGAACTATGCTGGGGATCAAGCCTTTCACAGACACACCTTTGGGGCATAATTAAGATCCAAACTGGCCAAGAGTGTTGGCTCAGCAGTTAAGAGCACTTCCTGTATAAGCACGAGGCTCTAAGGAGGTCTGAGAAGCTGCTCAAGTTCTATTCTCAAGACCTACATAATCAGCTGGGTGTGGCCACTAACACCTGAAAACCCATTTCCTTAGGGAAGCAGAGATCCAAGAATCACCAGAGAGCACAAGAGAACACATCAGTCTGTGGATTCACTAAGAGACGTCAGCAGTCAAGCGCATGGGATACCAGATGGAGACACACACACGCACACACATGCAGAAACAAAGAACAAAACTAGCCTTTCAAGGCCAGTCTGGATAATGTGGGGTGACCTTGTCTCCAGACAGACAGACAGATAATGAAATTTTTTAAAGATACACATTAGGGGCTGGAGAGATGGCTTAGCAGTGAAGGTATTTGCCTGCAAAGCCAAAGGATCCCGGTTTGATTCTATAGGATTATGTAAGCCAGATGCACAAGGTGGCACATGCATCTGGAGTTCGTTTGCAGTGGCTGGAGGCCCTGGCATGCCCATTCTCTCCCTCCCCCCCCCTCTCTCTCTCTGCCTCTTTCTCTCTCTCAAATAAATAACTAAAAAAAGATACACATTTAAAAGCCATAACAAAGCCAGGTGTGGTGGTGCACGCCTTTAATCTCAGCACTGGGGAGGCAGAGGTAGGAGGATCACTCTGAGTTCGATGCCACCCTGAGACACATAATGAATTACAGGTCAGCCTGAGCTAAAGTGAAACCCTACCTTGAAAAAACAAAAACAAACAAACAAAGCCATAACAAAAGTGTTCTGGTGACTTTGCGTTGAATGTCAGAAATCGCAAGAAATAATTTGTGATGAAATTAGACCAGAATAAAATTTTGTTTTACTTGAGATCTTCACACCAATTTGAGTTGTCAGCAGATTAATTCTATGTTCTAATTCACTGGGTCATAAATATACTGCGTCATTCTATTTCCATAGATGCTCTGAGAAGGTGACTTATTCCCTAAATAAACTAAGCATTTTTAGGTCCAAATGATTTGCTTCACAATTTTTCTTCAATTAAATTGAATTCATCTCTTAGAAAGTAATTTATATTTCATGCATCCCCATGGTACCTGGGCCTCTTCTTAGAGGCACTTCCTAACAATGCCACTTACATGCAGACGCGACATACGTCTTTCTTCCCTCCTAAACTCCAGACTCTTAAAGGTAATGCTGTTTATACTCAGATGTGTACATCTTTCTTCCCTCCTAAACACCAGACCCTTAAAGGCAATGTCATTTATACTAGATGCATACATCTTTCTTCCCTCCTTAAGACCAGATCCTTAAAGGTAATGCCGTTCATACTCAGATGCATATGTCTTTTTCCCCTCCTTAAGACCAGATCCTTAAAGGTAAAGACACTATTTGGGCACCACCATGATACCTACTACCTTGCTTATCATGATAAATGTATTTTTTAAAATATTTTATTTTTATTTACTTATTTGAGAGAGAAAGGGAGAGAGACAGAGTGAGACAGAGACAAAGACAATGGATGCGCCAGGGCCTCCAACCACTGCAAACCAACTCCAGACATGTGTGCCCCCTTGTGCATCTGGCTTACGTGGGTCCTGGGGAGTCGAACTTGGGTCCTTTGGCTCTGCAGGCAGGTGCCTTAGCTGCTAAGCCATCTCTCCAGCCCTATGATAAGATGTTCACCGCAAATTCGAGAAGTTAGAAGTGGCTGCCGGAAGGCCCAAGACAGTAGGAAGGTTAGCCATCACACACAGTCAGGGTTCCGAAAGAACATCCTGGGACCTTGCCTGGGCCTGTGACAGGTCGCTCTGATTGTGTTTGCTTTACGGATGAGGACATGGGACGCAGAGATGCCGGGCAGCTTTCTCAGAGCCACACGGTGAGCGTCACGTGAGCCCGGGCTGTTCTTAACTACAGGGACTGCTGCCTTTCACGTCATGTCTGGGCACCTGGCAGTCCTCAGAGTGCCTGGAAGAAGACTGCCCTGGCAGTCAGCGTCTGCCGAAGAAATGGACGGGCAAGGAACCAGGTCCCAGGAGAATGAGAGGCCACTGCCTCCCCCGGCAGATGGTGGAAAGGAGGAGTGTGCTCACCACCTCCCCAGGGGACCACATGGTGTTCAACTGCTCTCCGAGTGGACCTAAGAATGCTGGCCTGGTACATCTGCACAGCGCTCGCCTCACTGGGATAACAAGCTTCTGAGAGGTTGGTCCCATTGTTTATGCAAATGGAGACCGACTCCTGAGGAAGTGGGCAAGAGAGGAAATGAAGACCAGAACCCCACGGCTCGTGTTTGGGTTTTGAAGCTCTCCCAAAGGCGTACAAGTTGAAGGCTTGGTGTTCCAGACTATGGCACTATTGGGAGTTGGGGCCTAGTGGGAGAAAGTCAGGCCATGGGAGCACGTGGGCTAATGTGGGCTTTCTTTTCTCTTTTTCACTTCCTAGCTACCACAAGGGGAGCAAGCCTCTTGCACCACCGCTCCTATTACGATGTATCACCCCACCCCAGGCCCAAAGCAATGCTGCCCAGCAGCTGTGCTCCAGCACCTCTGAAACCATGAGCCAAAATAGATCTTATCTCCTTTAAGTGAATTATCTCATGTGTGGTAGGGCATTTTCCTTCTCTTCTTCACTCTATGGGGTGTCCTGCCTGTCACTCAATGGCTGCTTAACCCGACCAGTGTCCCTTTGTCTAGAGTGTCCCCAGATTTAGTGAGCTAAGGAAAGACTCCAAGAGTAGAGCAGGAATGAGAGAAATCCTGGCATCTCACTCTACCAAGGAGAACTTAACATTGATTGCTTGCTTAATTTAATCATGCATTTATTTTATAAGGGTTGTCTGTTTGCTTGGTGGGGGTGGTGGCTGGATTCAGGTGTCCCCCATACACTTAGGTGTTCTGACTGCTAGGTCCCCAGCTGGTGGCCATTTGGAAATTGGAGCCTCCTGGAGGCAGTGTATTATCGGGGGCAGGCTTATGGGTGTTATGCCCAGCTTCCCTTTGCCAGTGTTTGGCACACTCTCCTGTTGCTGTTGTCCATCTGATGTTGACCAGCAGGTGATGTCCTCCCTCTGCTCATGTCATTGTTTTCCCTGCCATCATGGAGCTTCCCTTCCAGTCTGTAAGCCAAAGAAACCCTTTCCTCCCACAAGCTGCTCTTGGTCAGATACATGAAGCTGACTGCAACAGTGGGGGTGATGAAAAGTCCCAGCTTAGCCTGGTACTTCTGTATCCCAGGCTGGCCTCAAACTCACTATTTTCCCTCCTCAGCCTTCCAACTGGGTAGGATTAAAACCACACCCAGAAAAAATTTGCTTTGATTTGTTGCTGTAAACTCTGTTTTGTTTTGGTTTTGGTTTTTTTGGTTTTTTGAGGTAGGGTCTCTCTCAAATCCAGGCTGACCTGGAATTCACTATGTAGTCTCAGGCGATCCTCTACCTCTGTCTCCCAAGTGCTGGGATTAAAGGCATGCACCACCACACCCGGCACTGTAAGCTTTGTTTTCTCAAGCTAAATGAATAAGAAAATGGAGAAATGTAGTTTCTAATTAACTGATTTTCATTTAAGTTTTTTTTTTTTTTCCTCATAAAAAAGGCATGGCTCAATGGTGCTAGCAGGCACTTGCAGAGCTTTTTTGAACAGAACCAGAGACCGGGCAGGAGGCTAACTTGGAGACCTCAACCCAATGGAAAAAGCCAATTATGTGTGAACCCCTGCCGGTTAAGAGAGGTGCTGTCTGATATTTTCATGGCCTTGCCAGCCAGAAGGCCGGGCTTAGCGGTTGGTCGATCCCCGTGTTCAACTACATTCACATTTTAAGAGTGTATCTCAGGTCCAAAATCAAAGCGTTATGGGGATTATATAGACTAGAGCATAAGTTAATAGAATAATTGGAGCAGGGTACAGTGACATATGCATATCATCCTTGCACTTAGAAGGCAGTGAAAGGGAGATTACTGCAAATTCAAGGCCAGCCTGGCCTACAGGGTGAAACTATCCCCCCCCCCCAAATTAAAACCTGAGTTTTTGAAAAGATCAAACCAAAACGAAGAGAGAAAAAAAAGACAGAAAGTATAAATCAGAAATGAGAGGGCATTATCACTGTCCTTATAAAAATTATCCATCGTGGGGGCTGGGAAGATGTTGGCCCCAGGGGTTAGAGCACTTGCCTTGCAAGCAGGAGGCCCTGAGCTCAACCCCCACATAAAAAGCCAGGCATTTCTGCACATGCCTAAAAAAACAAACAAACAAGCAAAAAAAAAAAAAAAACTCATCCCCTCATGGGGTCAGAAGCAAAAGGATTACTGGGGCTCGCTGGTCAGCCCGTTTAACTGAAAGATGGAAAGCTCCAGGTTTGGTGAGAGAGTCTGTCTCAAGAATTCAGGCAGAAAGCCGGGCATGGTGGCACACGCCTTTAATCCCACCACTCGGGAGGCAGAGGTAGGAGGATTGCCGTGAGTTTGAGGCCACCCTGAGACTACATAGTGAATTCCAGGTCAGCCTGGGCCAGAGTGAGACCCTACCTCGTAAAACACCTCCCCCCAAAAAAAAAGAATACAGGCAGAAGAGCTGCAATGAAGGCACACAATACATCTTCAACCCTCTGCACACATATACACGGGGCACAAGCATCTGCACACATATGTGAATGCACAATACACATACACCACAATCACACATACTGCACACACCAGTAAAATTTAAGTAAATTTTATGAACAAGTCTATGGCAATAAATTAAATAACATAAATATAAAAGAAAAGTTCTAGGGGAAAAAAACATAAAAACCAAAGTTGACTCAAGAAGAAACAAAAAAGCTGGGCGTGATGGCGCATGCCTTTAATCCCAGGACTCGGGAGGCAGAGGTAGGAGGATCGCCGTGAGTTCGAGGCCACCCTGAGACTACAGAGTGAATTCCAGGTCAGCCTGGGCTAGAGTGAGACGCTACCTCGGAAAACAAAACAAAACAAAAAAACCAGGCTCAGATGGATTCAATGGTGAGTTTAAATACTTGCAGCATATAGTTAAAATGTTTACATATTTATTACCATTTTTTCCAACTTGCAAAAAGTGCAAAAGAAAGAAAAATAAAATATTTTTAAAAAAGGACTGAATGTAAGCACCCTCCACCAATCTTCAGCAACAAGCAGGAGAAACAAAACAGGAGCCAGAGCACGGAGATACTTAAATGAATCAAAAATCTATTCATTCACAAAAAAAAAAAAAAAGCAAACGGGAGAGAAGACAGCAGACAACGGGCTGAAGGAGCCTCCAGCACACGGTCTGACCCCCCCCCGCACCGTCCTCTGACCCCCCTCCATGTTGGTGTGTGAGATGAAGGAGGGAGGGCAGTTAAGACCCCGCTGAAGAGGGCAGAGACTCACCCCCAAGGTGCAGAACTGTGAGCATAAACTGAGGCATGGATTGTGGAATAACTCCATGTGGAGAATCGCTGGGCTAGTATGGAGGAGACCAGGAGGAATGGGAAGGGGGCTCACAATGCACTGGGGAAAGGGAGAGTGGCTCTAGATGGAGTAGTTCAAGGTATGCAAGGGGGTGGTTATTGATGTGAACCAGTGAAAGACTGGGCGAGGGGGAGGGGACAGGAGGGCACTAGGTTTCCATGGGAGCATGGGGCAGTCATGGCAATACTCCTAAGGTGGAGGATGGCCTTGCGGTCCTCCAGGGTGGACAGGAGGGTGTATAGGCCCTGATGCCCCTGATTGCTCTCTGGAACCTAATAGCTCATGGTGGCAGTGGATCTATTACTGCCCTCTCCTCAGCCATTCAGTCTGTCCTCATGGACGGAAATAGACGTCTGCGGGGTCAGTGAGTAACCCGAGCAGCCGAGGAAGAGAAAGGACTTCTGCTTTCAGAGACACTCCAGTGTCTGCGAGGCCTCTGGGCACCAGTGGAGTAAGCCGTTCAGGGTCATCTGGGCCTAGAGTTTCCGTCAATGACTCCATGCCACCCATGATGTTCCCAGCAATGGGGCCATTCCATCCCGCCAGTGCTGCAGCTGAATTGCTCTTCCCTCTCACGCTGCATGGAAGGCTCTTGGGAAAGCATCTGTACTTGGCCGTGGGGAGGAAGAGGAGCAGATACCTGAAGGAGTGCTCCAAAGAGGAACATGGGGGGCAGGTCGCTTCTCACCTCTGCTTCACACTTCCATAGACCTGCTGTGTGCTCCTATCCCTCCCTTGCTCCCTTGTCAACAGCTGAATGTCTCCTGTCCTGATCCTGTACCAGACACCACACACTTCCATGAGAAGGAGCCTTCAGAGTGTCACCATTTCAACGCAGAAGCCCAGTGAACACAGCGTTGACTCTTGGGAGCTCAATGCCCCAGGGGTGAGCTGGAGGTCCAGTGGGAACCAGAGGCCACAGAGGGGAGAGGAAAGCACCTGTGTGCGTGCAGAGCTGTCCTGGGCAGATGGAGGGGGAAAGGGACACCTAAGCACAGGACCAGTTAACATTCACCTGTCGTGTGACAGTGCAGGGCTGGCAGGCAAAAGGGATTCTCCCTGTTGTGTAGCTATGTCCTAGAGAGACAAATCTAGAGCAGCTTTCGGAAGAAACACTAGTAAAACTACACCAGAATGAAGGTAGATGGGACCTCCCACCAGCCTCTGCTATATCCTCTCTCCTCCCAGCTGCCCAGGACCCCCAGCTCATCGCACAATCACTTCTCCGTTCTGACTCCTCTCGTTTCCAAAACGAAGGAGCATTTTCTTAGGGAGCAGAATCACGGGAGGACAGAGTAACCGGGAAAATCCCAATATGAACTTCAGAATGTGCACACAGAAGCACTTTGAAAGGGCCCTTGAGGGGAGTATGCCAACACAGAGGGAGCGACAAGCTTTAATCACTTCACAGAACTTCCCACCATACGTGGTTTCTCTCTCCCCTGGCTGTGAGCTCCTCGTGGGTGGAACCTCATCTCGGCGTCTCCAAGCAGCCACAGTGTGGCTGGGTGCCTGGCATACGGAAGACATCCAGTAAGTGAGTGCCAAATGAGTAATTCACAAATAGCCCAGTTGTTGATCTCATGAACGGATGTTTTGGAAACACAAGCTGTTATCGACTTCCACACGTTTCCCTCCCAGCCACCTGTCCTGTAGTACTGTATCTTTCCCAGTCTTGTGTGCGCCTGAATCAGACTTGGGCTCACAGCAACGGGGACAAGTGCTGAGCTCCCCGGGGCCAGCCAATCAAGACAGAAGGTGCTCCATGTCTGTGCAGTGGCTCTTGCCCACTGATTCAGCACGGTCCTTCGTTTTCATCGGTTTTGTTAAATAGTGGGGAAGATTACAGTAGAAGCCTCAGATCCAAAAGTAGGAGTACTGAAAACGAGAATGGAGGCTTTCAGGCATGACCACAGAGGTCCCTAATTCCTACCCTGGATGCTGTTAGGCCCAAAGCCACAGACTGAAGTCATGTGGGAAGCGAAAGAGCAAGATTCAAACACATATGAGAGTCTAGTACCACAGCCTCGAACTTGGAGAAAGAAGCGGGGCCTCTGCTACCTATTCTTGACTTCTTTGAAAAGGAACGCCAAGCCCTGCTACCTGTCCCGTGTCCACATGCTTCAGCCCCCAGACAAACCTCTCACAGACAGCTAGCTACTCTGTGAAGTCGGCAGTGAGGCCCCACTCTTTGTTGGAAAGCATTAAACATTGTCTTTTACCTGGGAAGCCATTGAATGTGAGGTGCTGTGTTGGAAACATTCCCAGTTACTCAGTGAATCTTTTGTTTCTGGAAAACCAAAGTCATTGACAACCCAGTTTCTGTCCAGACAAGGAGAGACAGGGCAGAGTGCCAAGCAAGGCACCCTGGTCAGAGGGCACAGCTTAGAGGCCTGGCTCTGTCTGTCCCCTTAGAGAATAGAGTCCTTAGGCTTTCAGTTCTCCAAACACGGTTGCCCAGACAAGAAAATACAAAAAGCATCCTTTCCCAATGCTGTGAGAATTAGATGGCACACAATGTGAACACACTTTGAGACCCATAAAGTGCATGTTAATACTGACTGGCTATGCAGTTGTTGAGATTTTATTAATAACTTGTCCCAAACTCCATATTTCTCTAAGAAGAGTTTGTGCTTCCATTGGGTCCATTTCTCTCCATCCCAGAAAAATCTCATGGAGAAAGATTTTTGCCATAGCTGAGCCTACCGGAGGGCACATCCCCCAGAGGGCACCCTGTTCTCTCAATCTCTGCCCTCAGAGTACCCCGTCCATGTGAGGAGCCAGCCCCACCTAGCCCCAGAGGATCATGGGCCTTGTTCATGGGCTGTTGCTCAGACTCCATGGTGGCAATTCAGATGAGGTGTGCAGACCTGGTTTCTCTCGGCATTTGACTCCCTTAGTCCTCGGTGAATCAGCTGGGTGTTGCCATATGTTTGCTGAGCATTGTCCACACACCAGGCTCCTGACCACTTGCTGCATGTAACGTCCACACACGCATGGAAACAGGACCAGCCCCTGAGTAATTACAAAACAGAAGGAGGAAGTGATGTTGGGTGCAGGAGGGCAGAGCTGGCATGGTGTCTGGGGCGGGGAGGGGGGTCTCTCTGACAACTTCCTTATGTTTATCCTAGTCAGCACCCTATGAGCGTGTTACTCTAAAGCCACACGTTTCATCAACTAGAAAATTCTCGGTCATATACCACATTTCTGCTACTCCTTCTCTCCCTGCCATGGTTTTCTCTTCTAGAATATTGATTCTTGGGTTCCATGTGCCATTTTAAATCCTCTGCAATATTTTCCTCTCTCCATGTGTGTGAGTTGCTTTCCATAGTCCTGTTCACAATTCTATTCTGATTTACATGGACGCTGGGAAATCAAACCCAGATCAGCAGGCTTTGAAAATAAGTGTCTTTTAACAGATAAACCATTTCCCTAGCCCGTCCATCTCATTTCTTGAGCTCACCTAGAGCTCATTGATTCCGCTAGACTAGCCAGCCTTCTCACCCCAGGAGCCTCTCGCCTCTACCTGTCCAGTGCTCAAACTACAGGAATAAACACGCCTTCATGCCCAGCTTTTACGTGGGTTCTGAGGATTTAAACTCAGGTCCTTATGCCCACTGAGCCATCCCCATGATTACCATAGTTTTATGCTTCAAAATTCTTTCTCTTTTCTTGGCATGTGCAAGCTGTGCATGCATGCTTGTATGTGTGCTTGTGTGTGTGCAGGTCTTGAGGAGGCGAGAGGACCACCTCTGGTGTCAATCCTCAGATGTGGTATTCATCTCTTTTCGGCAGGGTCTCTCATTGGCCTAGAGCTCACCAATTCGGCTAGCCTAGCTGGTCAGTGAGTTCCAGGGCTCCGCTGGTCTCCTCAGCCGTGAGACTTCAGGTGCGCGCCGTCTTAGCTGGCCTTCTGTGTAGGTACTGGGGATCAAATTAAACCATGCTTGCAACTGAGACACCTCCCCAAACCATGCCCCATTTCCAACAAGTCCTTTTCTAGAACCAACTCATTCACGATTCATACCTCCCTGGTTTCGTGGTAACTTCGTACTTCTGTGAATACTGTTTTGGGGGAATCATAAAAGGCTTAGAGCTTCTTTGTTGTGTTTTTGTTTCTTTTGCTTCGTGGCTGTGTTTACAGTACTAGGAAATGAACCTAGCCTCTTGTACATACCAAATGAGTGGTCTACAACTGAGATACCACTCCTACCTCCTTCTTGACTTGCTGAATTTTGAGACAGGGTCTCAGCTCACTAAGCATGCCCTTGGAGCATGCAATTCTCCGGCCTCAGCCCTCCAAGCGCTGGGATTATAAGCTCTCACCACCATTCCTGCATGCTTGAACTTTTTTGAGTTGTTTGTTTGTTTTTGTTTTTTTTTGCCTTGTTCTTTTGCTTGTTTGGTTATTAAACTCACTATTGTGTAGCTGAGGATGACACTGCACTTTTGATCCTCCTGCCTCTACCTCACAAGTGCTGAGAGTACAGGTGTGTCCTGCCACGCCTAGCTTTATGAAGTACTGAGAATCGAACCTAGACATCACGCATGCTAGGAAAACATCCTACCAACTGATGTATGTATATATATGATAGATAGATAGAGATATATCCTTAGCTGTTTTTTAAATTTATTTATTCATGTGCAAGCAGAGAAAAGGATTGAGAGAAAGAAGAACAGGTTGTGCTGGGAGCTCCTGCCACTGCAAACAATCTCCAGACACATGTGCCACTTTGTGCATCTGGCTTTGAGTGGGTACTGGGAATTAAATCTGCCCATCAGGTTCTGCAAGCAAGTGCCTTTAACTGCTGAGCCATCTCTCCAGCCCTGTTTTTTGTTTTGCGATTTTCTCATAGTTCCTTTTTTTTTTTTTTTTTTTTTTTTGGACAGGAATCTCATCTCCTTATTGTTGATTTTATGTGTCATCTTTCTTAGGATTAAATTTTTCACATGCTTCAAAATTTTTAGTTGCAATGGGAATTCTATTTTCTTTATTACTGACTCTGTGTGGGGGGAGACACATGCCACCGTGTACATGTAGAGGTCAGAGAACAACTTCAGAGTGTTTGTACTCTACTTTTTTAAAAAATATATTTTTATTTATTTATTGCCAGGCAGAGAGAGAGGAAGATAGAAGAGAGACAGACAGGAAAAAAATGCTCTATCTTTTTTGAGACAGAGTCTCTTGCTGCTGCAGATAAACTTCCAGACTACAAATGGACTCCAGACTAGCTGGGCCATGAGTTTTGAATTTTCCTGATTCCACCTCCCATTGTTCTAGGTACCTTGGGATTTCAGATACAAGCATCACTTTGCATCTAGCTTTACATGGCTGCTGGAGAATTGATCCAGGGCTGACAGGCCTTGCAAGTAAGTGCCTTTAACTGCCGTGTCATCTTCCCAGCCCCATAACTTCTTCTTGTTCTTCTCTCAGCATTCTCCACCACCCCAACCTTACTCTCTCAAGATTTTGTAATAGCTCCTATGTGGCTCTCCAAAATACCAGACACAGACAAATCACACATTAATAGCTGAGAGCTTCTTAAAATCCCATTGTGGAGATGGAGAGATGGCTTAGTTGTTAAGGCACTTGCCTGTGAAACCTAAGGACTCACATTCGACTCTCCAGATCCCACATAAGACAGATGCACAAAAATGAGGCAAGTGCAAGGTTGCACATGCCCACCAGGTGGCGTAAGCATCTAGAGTTCAATTACAGTGGCTGAGGCCCTGGTGCACCAATTCTGTCCCTCTCTATCTCTCTCTCGCTGTCTCTAAAATAAAAATAAAATAGGGCCCAGACAGAAATTGGCCTTGATATCCATGACCTTGCTGTGCCTAGCAATACCTCCGCAAGACCCTCATAATAGAAGTAAAAGATGATGACATCAAATTAAAAAAGAGACTAATGGAGAGAGGGAGGGGATATGATGGAGAGTGGAGTTCTAAAGGGAATGGGGGGGGGAGGAAAACTATGCACCTTTTGTATGTAAGTATGTTTTGTTGTCAATAAATATTAAAAATAAAATAATAATAATAATAATAAAATAAAATAAAATAGGGCTGGAGAACTGGCTTATTGGTTAAGGCACTTGCCAGCCAAGCCTAAGGATCCAGGTTCAATTCTCCAGATCCCACATAAGCACATGGTGGCACATGCATCTGGAGTTTGTTTGCAATGGCTAGAGGCCCTGGTGTGCCCATTCTCTCTCTGTCTCTCTCTCTCTCTCTCTAATAAATAAAAATAAAATATTTAAAAATAAAATGCCATTGTGAAGTAGCCAGCTAAAATGTCATCACGGGCCAGAAGCCACATCTTGGGCCAGGAGCTGCCTTCAAAGCTACCTCTGTATTCTCTCACTCTCTTAGTGATGCAAGTTTCATAGTTATAGTCCTGGTGATTTTCCAGCCTTACTGGAACAGGAGGTAAAACATACCCAGCCCCAAATCCCTGCAACTCCTGCAACAGGTGAAGACCTTTTGTCTCCCAAGCCTTTTGTTCATGTCAGATCAAGAGTCACGGGATCCACAGCCTCACCATGCTGCAGAGAGAGAACCACTCCCTGCCCACTTGCTGTCAGGAGAGTTGAACAACAGCAGGCAGCTTGAGTTAACGGTCCCTGTAATAATACATGCCCAGGCAGCTAGGGCCTGTGGGAGCAATCTATGGAAAGCACGGGGGGGACAGTGTGACCGCTAGGAATGCCTCTTAGTCCATGAATAGAGAAGCAGTGTGAGCTGTTTGACAGCCAAGACTTTGGGATCCTACAGACCCCTTGGCAAGGTCACTGCTCCAAAGGCAGGATGACCAGAACAACCAGTAATCTGCCCCAGCTAACCAGAGGCAGACCAGTGCCACCCTGAGGTCAAACCATGCAATTGCACAAAGAAGGCAGCACTTCTGCTGGTCTCTACCAACCCCTGGTCTACCACCTGGGCAGCCAAGGTCACTAGTGTCATCTGGGTTAGCCCACTGACATTGTAACGTGACGTGACACTGGTCAATTGTCATTTGTAGGAACATTTGTTTTCTGTGATATAATGGGCCAGTATCCATTTGGGATGGAATCAGAGAGACAGTGGTAAGGAGTCTGGCAGCAGACAAGCAGACAAGAGTCAACATTTGACATTTATCCTGAATTATTGGCATGCTCTCATGGCCTTCTTAGCAGGAAATTGACAAGACAATATTTATATCATAGTAAGAAAACCACATAAATGCTGGTGGAGGCCATGTCTAGGTTGATTCTGACCTCGAGCCCAAGCCCTGGTCTCCCATCTTCCTGAAGATTCTGTAAGATAAATTCTCTCTTCCTCAACTTTATCATTTTCCTTGACTTAAAGTCAGAGGTCAAAGTGGACAATCTCTCAACCATCAACTCTTTGGAAAAAATATGTTTATTTATTTATTTGCATGCAGAGAGGGAGACGGAAAAAGAGGAAAAGAGCATGCCAGGGCCTCTTGCCACTGTAAAAAGAAAGCTCTAGATACATGTGCCACTTTATGCATCTGGCTTTATGTGAATTCTGGGGAATCAAACCCAGTCCTTCAGGCTTTGCAAGCAAGTACCTTTAACTGCTGAGCCATCTCTCCAGCCCTCAACCATTAACTCTTTACAAAAGAGGAACTTGGAAATGGATTGCAAGGATGTAGTTGTCAGACACTGTGGATTCCAAACAGATACAGCATTCCTCCAGTGCTCCCACAACACACGCAGAGGGTAGCCCAGAGATTCCAAATGGGTGATGCAGCATCCTACTGCAACCCAAGTGTTCAGCTCTGGCCTTTGATGCTGAACTAAAACTAGAACAATGTGGAGATCCAGTCAGCTTCCCGGGCTCCTCTCCACTCACAACCATCCATTTTTGCCCCAGCTTGGCCACAGGCCCCTGAGGCCAAATCCTAACCTCTGTGCTTTGCACGCCAGCTGCCTCCTCACTTCGCTGGGCCTGAAGAACTCCTAGGTGCACAAGTTCTGTTCACAGACTCCAGTGTAGAGAAGCATCTGGGTGTGGTGGTGCATGCCCACGACCCTAGCACTCAGGAGGTAGAGGCAGGAAGATCAGAAAGAAGTTCAAAGTCATCCTCAGCTATATAGGGAGTTTGAGGCCGTCCTGGACTACATAAGACTCTATCTCAAAAAAAATTAAAAGGGGTTCAAAAAGATAAATGTTTGAGGGGTTGCATATGTTTAATCTTATTTAAATACTACACAGTGTATACATGTAATCAAAACATCACACGATAACATGTACGATTTTTATGATTTCTTATATCAATTTTAAAAAATAAATTCAATTTTTTGTTTGTTTGTTTTTTCGAGGTAGGGTCTCACTCTAGCTCAGGCTGACCTGGAATTCACTATGTAGTCTCAGGGTGGCCTCAAACTCATGGCGATCCTCCTACCTCTGCCTCCCGAGTGCTGGGATTAAAGGCATGCGTCACCATGCCTGGCAAAAATAAATTTAATTTTAAAGGAAAGAAGGATTGATAAAGCATGTACCATAAGCATTGTGGATCAGGGTCGGAAGCCATGGCAAGGCTCTGTCTTTGCTTTGTGACAGTGTCCATGGTAAGGGGCCCCAGGCCTGCACTGTGGATACTCATCCTTGGGTGGACAGCATCCTGCACTGGGTGCTCAGGCAGCCTCCTCTAGGCCAGGCCTCCATCAAGCTTTCCAACCCCGAGCCTGGAAGACATGCAGGTACCAAGTGCCTCGCCATGGGCTCCTTCAAGGAATCTCTACCCCTTCTCATGAGGCCATTGCTCAGACATGGTCTTTCCAGGCTCCTGGCCCAGCCTGGAGATAAGGATCTGAAGAGGAAGTAGGGCCGGGCGCGTGGAGCGGAGCCTGGGCAGCCATGGGGGACTCTGTGCCCTCATCCCCACTATGCCACCACCCACTGTGTCCTCATCGTCACAGGCCCCTTTGTCTTTGGGAGATCACAACTTGCAGAGTTCTGATGACGTCACGCAGAAGGACCCTGTCTCTGAGCATGAGGACAGTCCATCCATGTTGCAGCTTGTCCCAGATTGCCTTCGCCTACAAAGCACCGGCACACCCTGGGGTTACCCCACACCTTTCCGCTAGTCCCAGCACTTCAAAGCCTTCCCGAAGCAAGGCCTCTGCTCCACGAGTGCCTCTCTGCCTCTACTCAGGTGGTCCTGGGCAACAGCACCATCCACCTTGCAGGTGGTGACAGGTGTTAGATACCACGGAATGCCATCAGCGCCCTGTTGAGCTCAGCCAAGGAGTCCAGTGGCTTCCTTCAGACAGCCCAGCTGCTACCCCAGGATGCCCAAGGGCTTCTAGGCTGCACAGAAAACCACAGCTTGGCCTTTTGGCCTTGTTTACTAGCCACTGGGATAGTGCCTGGCACTCAGGCAGTGTCTGCTGAGTGAGTGACTCGATGAGTAATCCGAGTATAATACATCACATTTGGTGGCCACGGCAGAGAGTTACAGGACAGCAGCGGTCCCTTCACTGGGGTTTTGGCACAAGTTATCAATTTACCACCCACAAATGGCCTTCTGGTAGGAGGCCAGGTGTAGGGATGAGGGCCGCACACTGCCCACTTGTAGCCTGCCGTCCTCGTCCCCTCCACACTCAATGGAGACCTGACAGTGTGAACGTCCCCATCAAAACTCATGTTGACATTTAACCCTTTGTGGAAACTTAATCCCACTATGGCATTTGGAGGTGGTTCTGTGGGAGAGCATGGCAGTTAAATGAAGCCAGAAGATGATGGCAATAGGGTCTGTCTGGCATAGGTGCTGCCCTATGCCACCTGGAAACTCCGCAGAGTCCCAACCAGCAGAAGAGCTTCACCAGATGTGGCCAGCTGACCTTGACTCCCCAGCCTTCAGGATCATGAAGTGCATGACTAGCCTTTGATTCTTTATAAATTATTCCACCTGAAGTATTCAGGAAATAGACTAATATGCCAGTCCTGAAGCTGTGAAGATTAAAGGTGATAAGAACAAAAAGTGGAAGCCAGGTATGGTAATTCATGCCTCTAATCCCGGAATTTGAGAGGTTGAGACAGGAGTTTAGACTGGGACTACACTGTGTGTCCCAGGTCAGCCTGGGCTGCATGACGACACCCTGCTGATGATAGATAGATAGATAGATAGATAGATAGATAGATAGATAGATAGATAGATAGATAGATACACACACACATAGATGATAGATGATGGATACACCCCAACATGTAATAAACACTCCATTCGTGTTAGCAATGAGGACAGCAGGGATCAAGGTCAAGGACCCTGAGCCACAAGGAGAAAGCTGCCAGGCTCTGGGACACTCACACACGCACTCACCGCCTCCCTGTCCTAGGTGTGAGAAGCTAAACAAGGCAGGAACCTTCATGGGCAGCCATCTGTGTACATGCGCCTTTAACGTATCCTTTCTTGCCTCTGATGTGGGAGGGAATCCATATGCAGTACTGAAAACGAATCAAAAGCCTATTGCTGGGAGGTCATAAGCTCTAGGGGGAAATGGCTACTGTTGTGGGCTAAGTAGATTTATTATGCCCACCAAACTGCTCTCTGATTATTTGTGTTTACACCATTACATTAATGCTACTCTAATTTTTGGTTAGAGAAGCTTCTCTTTTCAGATGGCGGTGACCACTGGGAAGATGCAAAACTCACCAAAGTGCTGAGAAGAAATGACAGGTAGTGTGTTCAGCACTGAGACATCTCTATCACACCCTCCAAGGCTCAGGGACCATTGTGGAATATATAATGGAAAGAATATAAGTGCCAGGGCTGGAGAGATGGTTTAGTGGCTTGCCTGCAAAGCCGAAGGACCCAGGTTCAATTCCCCAGGACCCACATAAGCCAGATGCACAAAGCTGGTACATGTATCTGGAGTTCATTTGCAGTGGCTGAAAGCCATGGTGTGCCCATTCTCTTTCTATCTATCTGCCTTATTCTCTCTCTCTCTCTCTTTCTCTCTCTCTCTTAAATAAAATAAATAAAGTTTGAAAGAGCATAAGTGCCAAAAGAAGGGGACTTTGCTTTGCAATACGGACTTCCAAACATGAAGTGGCTGTGATATTCATGAACTTACAGTGGCTGATACTACCTACACAAGACCTGTATAATAGGAGGGAGAAAAATGTTGACATCAAAATAGAAGAGAGACTAGTTGGGGAAAAAGAAGGAATTAGGTGGAGGGAGGATTTGGGACAAGGAATAAGGAGGGTGATTGGAGGGGACTATGATCATGGTATATTGTCTATTACGTACAGAGGTTTTCAATAAAAATTTTTTAAGTGTATCTTTATGAGTTATGGACATACTTACTATGTCGGTACCATCCTTTCCTTCCTCCCTGTTCCTTTTCCAAAGGGGCCCTCCTCGTTGGGGTAGGATCACCAGACATGATTTAAAAAAAATATTTTTATTTATTTATTTTTTGCAAGGAGAAACAGAGAAAGAGAGAATATATGGGTGTGCCAGGGACCCTAGCTGCTACAAATGAACTCCAGATGCATTTGCACCTTTTTAAAAAAAAATTTTGTATTTATTTACTTGAGAGCAACAGAGAAAGAAGCAGAGAGAGAGAGAAAATGGGCGCACCAGGGCCTCCAGCCACTGCAAACAAACTCATGTGGGTACTGGGGAATTGAATCCTGGTTGTTAGGCTTTGCAGTCAAGTGCCTTAACCACTGAACCATCTCCCCAGACCCCCCCCTCCCCCCGCCGACATGCATTGAGGCTCTGAGAACATTGAAAGATGAAGGCAGGTCAAAGAAGGGCAGGTTAAGGAGGTGGGCGGGGCAGTGTTCCCGAGGTACAGCTGTTAGGAGTGCTGTCTGCCGGTGCAGTCCAGCACTGGCCAGTCTCCACCGTCTCGGCCTCCATCTCCTCTGGCTCTTCCACCTGAAGACAGAATTGGCCCAGAGTGCTCACAGGAAGGGCTGGAGAAGAAAGAGGCTCAAGGGACAGGCTTGGCAGTGTTCCCGAAGATGGTCGTTCCACTGGCCTTAGAAGCCTGTGATCTGACCAGCGGATACTCTTTCTCGTACCAGGGTTCCACCTGGCTCTACTCCATGGGTCGGCTTTCATACCCACAAGAGGATGTTGGGTCTTCGTACAGTGCAGAGGGAACCCGTGGGGGTGGGGGCTCTGGGGTGGAGGAGCTATGGTAGGAACAGGCGGTCTGTGTTCCCAGCCCCAGTTTCATAGCCTGAGGGGACCAAGGAGACCCCTGGGAGAGAGGAAGCGGTCAGGCAGTGGCTAGGAACCAAATGTAAAGGCAGACCAAAAGACTTGATAATTAAGATAAATAACATTTTAATGGACTCTTTCTAAATACACACAATGAAAAAAGAAATGGTAAAATAAAATTTCCAGCTCTGCAGGATCCGCTGCCTGCCTTGCTCCCCTTCATCCTTCCGGCCAGGCAGCTGGAGTCCAGAGCCAGTGCACAGGATCATGGCCCTACTGGCTCCTGTCCCACCCACAGGGCCTTCCTTTCACTCCAGGAAGCTTGCCCCAAGCAGCGTGGGCTCAGGAGCGGGAATCCACACAGACAGCCCTTTCTCTTCTCCCTGACTCTTCCCATCCCTAAACTCTATGGAAAGAAAACAAGACAGCCTTCCTAAGAGAGGGCACCTGAAGCTTACAGACAAAAGGCTGCTTTGCCATGGCCTTTCCAGACCTGCAATCGCTAAAACCGAGAAAAAAATAAAAGGTAAATGTGAGACAGATGGCTACCACGAGAGACCAAAGGGGCAGGAGCATGGAAGAAGCCTAGGGTAGAAAGATAATCTGACCTGTCCTGGTGGAACACCCCAGTTCGGTTCCTGGGTGAGCACATGCCAAGTCTGAGCCCTACGGAGGTTCCCTGCTTGGCCCCTGCTCCAGCCTGGGAAGGAGGTGCATGAATCCATCCACTGGGTGTCAAGATCAGACCTCTTCTGACCCAGTCCCCAGATGTGGCTCCTGGGCTCAAGCCCAGTTCTACACATGGACAGGTCAGCATGAAGCACCCTCAAGGAGCTTCGAGCCACATCCCAACTCAATTACAAGCCACACAAGATTCTGAACATGTGAAAGAAAAGATGCCCTACCACCCACTCAGGGTCGCCCACCAAAGCCAGAGTCCATGAGGCCCCCTTCCTGACCAGAGGCCTTGCCTTCGCCCAGCTGGCCCGCTGATAAACATCCAGTTGTTCTTTGAGGCCAAAGGCAATGGAAGCCTAGCAGAGTCACCCCGAGAGGCCTCCCTCTTCAAGGAGAAGCTCAAAAATTTTAGAGTGTGTGCAAAAAGGGACAGGGCAAAAGACTGAAGGGGCGTAGGCCCAGGGGAAATATCTCAGACTACAGGATGAAAAAAGCTGAGGCTTGGAGTGACAGGGGAAATGCAAGGCATATTCTTGGCACAGCCTGGGAGGTGGCTGGGTCAAGGAAACTGAACCACAGAGAGACAAGTTCTGGGGACAAGAGGGATGAAGGCAGAGGAGAAGAGACTGAAGAGAAATGGGACTGGAGAAATGACAAACACCCGGGTAAGACGGGACAAGGCCACACAGAAATCCAGAGGTCTGCTACCAAGTTCAGGGGACTCAGAGAAAACACCCCATATGTTTCTCAAGAAAGATGTTCAGATATGAAAAGCCCCAGGCACGGGACACACTAGGCAGGGAGACTGTGGACATCTTAAAATGGAGCTGTGCACGGGTTGCTGGCCCTCCTGAGAGAGTGGGACCACAGAGCTGGATTGTAGGACACGTTTGCAGAGGTCATGTTTCAGGGCCTAGACCTGCTGTGCACGGGTTGGTAGCCCTCCTGAGAGAGTGGGACCACAGAGCTGGATTGTAGGACACGTTTGCAGAGGTCATGTTTCAGGGCCTAGACCTGCTTTTTTGCTGAGCTGTCCCTAGCTGGCAGGGATGGGGGTGGGGGACTTAGGGCAGGCAGTGAGACCTCAGTAGGAATCCTTCCTAGTTACTGTGAAAGGGACCCAACTCTTAGAGCAAAGAAGTCGGATTCTGCCCATCCACCCTTAGTCCCATTGGCCCGTGCATCTTTGGTTTGGCTTTGTTTGTTTTTATTTATTTATTTATTTAATATTTTTATTTTCATTTATTTATTGGTGAGACAGAAAGAGGAAGAGAGAGAGGGAGAGAGGGAGAGAGACAGAGAGAGAGAGAGAGAATGTTTGTGCCAGGGTCTCCAGCCACTGCAAATGAACTCCACATGCATGCATGACTTTGGGCACCTGGCTTATGTGGGTCCTGGGGAACTGAACTGAGGTTCTTTGGCTTTGCAGGCAAACACCTTAACCACTAAGCCATCTCTCCAGCCCTGTGTTTATTTTTTTTTTTAACAAGCAGCAGTTTCCCCCGGGTGCTTTCCCTGATTTACTACTTCCAGTCCCAGGTCCCTCTAGGGACTCCCTCTGAATGTGACCTAACCTAAGGGACTCAATGAGGAAGTTTCTAGAAAGCCACCATGAAGGAGCCTGATACAACTAAGGGTTACCTCCCAGGAAGTGAGCAGGTGAGGTCCCATGTGCTGGGAACAGCCTGCAGGAATAGAGACTGGGCAGAAGGGATGCTGAGAGCAAGCATGGGGCTGGATCCCTATCCCACGAAGGGCAAAAAGGTTGGGTTTACAGATCTGCGCTTGCTGATCTCAAGCTTCTAGAATAGCTGGTTAAGCAGAAGCAGATAGGATCAGACAAAGGGAAGCACTGATGACCTGACCAGTTCTGCCGAGAATGAAACCTCCAGTCAGGCCACACCATCCTCCATCCTTGCTTGAGGAGGAGGACCCTGGGACTGATTGCCGTGAGAGGAGCTATGATGTTAAAAATTTGGATGGTAGGGCTGGAGGGATGGCTTAGTGGTTAAGGTGTTTGCCTGCAAAGCCAAAGGACCCAGGTTCCATTCCCCAGGACCCACGCCAGCCAGATGCACAAGGTGATGCATGAATCTGAAGTTCATTTGCAGTGGCTGGAGGCCCTGGTGTACCCATTCTCTCCCTCTTTCTCTCTGTTAAATAAATAAATAATATTTTTTAAAAGTTTGGATGGTAACAAATTTCCCTTCAACATATATGTCCATGAGGTCCTTGTGGATCTGGACAGACCCGGGGACCATGCTGACCTACAGGATGCCCCAGTGACATACCCCAGGCTCCACAGTGGTCCTGCCCCACCCTGCCTGACAAGGTGGATGAAAACTGATAAAGGACTACTCATACCTCCAGATGACAAAACTGGGTCAGCCAACATGACAAATGGGAAGGAATTCAAATGGACAAATGCCAAGCTTTGCCTCTAACTAACCAAGGTCACTTGGCAAGATCACGGTGAAGACAGAGCTGCTTCCAAACATCAGATGGAGGAAAGGCCTGGGCCACAGGCTCCCCAAGCAGAGGGTGATGGGCCGTGGGAAGCACGAATGCACCTGCCCATGAACCCACTGTGTTCACTCCCTTTGGGCTAGCCTATTGCACCTGCCCATGAACCCGCTGTGTTCACTCCCTTTGGGCTAGCCTATTGCACCTGCCCATGAACCCGCTGTGTTCACTCCCTTTGGGCTAGCCTATTGCTCTATGCACAGAGCTACTCTAGGGTCCTGTGGCTGCAGCCAGCAAGCCCTAGAGTCAGAAATGCTTCGGGTCTACTGCCCACCTCGGGGGCGGGGACGCAGGGCTTCCCTGTGGGATATGAGGGTACACCCTTGCTTGTCCCTTTGTCCTTCACTGCCTCGTTCTGCTCGCACTTAGAATCCTCACCTGGCTAGGTTAGTGGGGCGGGAACAACCTCCTCCATGGAGCTTCTCAGAGCCAGATGCCCAAAGCAGGGCACAAAACTGAGGGTGCAGGCTCTGGAAAGAGGCTCTAATGAGGAGATCTTAAAGGAATGGGAAGTGGGCTGAGATCACAAGCTGGCTGGGAAGAGACGGTCCCTCCTGTTGCCCTGAGACCCCCATGCACCACCATCCGTGTGAGCGTTCAGCACTAACTGGGGGCAGAAGCTTCACAGGAGTTATGCCACTAAATCCTCACATGCTGAGGGAAGATGCACCATTGTCATCCCATTTTAGAGCTAAGAAAGCTTAATAGCTTCAGGATTGGCGACTTGCCCATGATCTTACAGTTACCAACATAAATCCAGGGTTCAAACCTGAGCTCTAGGTCCCCAGGCTATGGCAGCCTTAGGACCTGCGTGACAAGGAACCACTTCAGGCTCTGACTAATAATATTCTTGCACGTCCAGAGGACAGAGACCCAAATCAGCTGACACTGAGGTGACATCGCAGTGCAAGAGGACCCTTCTCTGTTCTCCATCCTCAGCGCTGTGACCTCCAGCCAGCCGAACCCATGTCCCAGCAGGCAGAGCTCCTTTTCCACTTGCGAGTAATGGTAGCCTCGCCTTGTGTCCTGCTCACAGGACAGACAGGCCCCAAGAGTTTAGATTCCAGGTTTTAGCTGCCAGAGGCCCAAGCTGTCCTCAAAGGAAAGCCGGTAGACAGAAGGAAAGGGCCCGTGGAGGAGACAGCAGAGAGATTCCTGCGACGAAATGGAACTCTAGGGTTTGTGCCCTAGAAGACAAATTTCCCAAAACAAAACAAGGAACAAGCTGGATCCAGGGCTCCCTCCCTGCTGCGGCCTGGTAAAGCTCTCATCCCCTGACTTGTATTTGTTTTGAATTCAAAATAAAACAAAGAGACAACGCCATCCAATACCTCCAAAGGTAGGGCCTGAGAAGGATCCAGAATGTATGGCCAAACATCCAGAGTACAAGGGGCAGAGGTCTGGAAGCCAGTAACCACGTTCAGCAGTCCTGACCCAGTCTCGACTAGGGACTAGCCCAGGAAGGGGCCCGGCAAGGAGACAAGGCTGGATCTGCAGATTCAATTCAGAGACTAAGGCACCCGAACTGCAGGCACCCGCGAGAACAGGCCAGGCAGCTCAGCTGGTGGGAAGCAGGCTGGGCTGGGTTCCATCGCCACCCTGCAAATGTTTATCTAGGTCAGGATGAGATGGGTGGACAGCAGGCTGGCCTGGCTTGCCCCTCGCTGGGTACTAGATGTAGCACAGGGGTGGCAGGCTGGTCCACATCTGCTGAGCAAACTCCTTTGATCTGCATATGGCAGAGCCAGTCCTCATCAACTGGGTTTCACTGTTGCCAGCCAAGCCCTGTGGCATGTGGTCCTGCCTTGGCTGCTCCTGGGCCTGCCTGTCTGCTTTCCCTTATCTCAGAGAGTGGCCTCCCTCGCCTCCTTCCCAAACCGGAAGAACTTCAGCCTTCTGATGACATTATCCCATCATGAGGCACCCATCCTGAAGCCTCACCTTGTTGCTCTGGACCCTGGAATGGCATTTCTGCTCCAGACCAGACACCAGCACTGCAGAGTTGTTCCGACCCCACCGAAAACTCAAACCTTAGGATGAGGGCGGTAAGGCAACTTTCAGGTTCTGGAGTCCTGAAAACAGTTAGACCCCCCCCAGCCTCCCAGCAACAGGGCAAGGTCTGGGGCCCTGACTCTGCTGAGCTCCCCCCATTTTTAATAAGAAAGTGAGGAAGAGAATTGGCGTGCCAGGGCCTCCAGCCACTGCAACCGAACTCCAGACGTGTGCGCCCCACTGTGTGCATGAGTGACCTTGTGCGCTTTGCGCCACTTGGTGCCTCTGGCTTACGTGGGACCTGGAGAATCGAACATGGGTCCTTAGGCTTCGCAGACAAACGCCTTAACTGCTAAGCCATCTCTCCAGCCCTGAGCTCCTTTTAACAGTGGATGGGCTGGGGGCTCTATCCCTGAAGTGCAATACCAAGTGTAGGATAAAGATGACACAGGCCACGCCCACCTTCCTGGGCCATAAGAAGCCCTGGGTAATGAAGTCAGTCAGTGCTCAGTCTTTGTGTCCCTCGCCAAATCTCATGGCCCCACTACCTAGCTTGTATCAGAGTGAGCAAACAGGCCAGTCCAAGACAGGGCTCCGTCGTCTCCACAGCCTCTCAACAACAGCTATTTCCCAGGAGGTGGAGCCCCAAGCCCAGTCTCCCCAGCCAGGCTCCCTTTCTCAAGAACTGAAGGACGGCAGCCAAAGGAGTGAGGTGAGAGCAGAGCAACTTCAGCACTGCAGCACCTGTGGGAGCAGGTGGCCCTCTGCTCTTCTCCACGTCCTTGAGGCGGGCAGCCTGCGTGACCTGCAGGGATCAGGCTTCTGGAATCTCCTGGATGCCAAGCCTGAAGCCCTGCTGTGACGCTCGGCCCTCCCCTCACAGCACCCCCAGAGCAGGCCAGCCTCTGTCTTGTCTTCCGAATCCGCAGAACGTGCACTCAGTAAGTCTTTTCTGTCCCCTAAACCAGCCCAGGCATGTGCCACAGGACACTCCAGCCCAGCCTTTTGCATTACTTCAAGCTGTCCATCTCGGGACTCACTGGCCCGTTTTGCCAAGTGTCTGCTACACAGGAAAATGAAGTGAAGAGCTGAGGACAAGCACAATAGCTAGTACACAGGGGACCTTCCATGACATCAGTTCCCTTCCCTAGAGACTCGGGCAATCCCTGTCGCTTGGGCCTCCCATGTAATGTAAGAATTCATTATTTCTGAGCACTGTTTTAAAATAAAGTCCCAAGAGTCTTGGAGGAATGATGGCAAAGTTCTGAGGGCAGACTGAACAGAGGTTAAATACTTTGACAGAAAAATCGGGATCTTACTTACACCCAGTGCAGAAACCCCGTTGCGAAGTCCATGAGCCTACAACGGGCAGAGATGTGGCTCTGGGGAAACCCTGGGAACAAGCCCTTAGAAAAGACAGCCCAGCTGCATGGAGGTGGGAGCCCTGGGCTGCGTCCTATGGTCTGTAGGCAGTTGCCAGTCAAGTGCGAGGGTGGGTTTAGGGGACACAGGCCCCCCGCTGTCCTTGGTCCTGGCTTAGGGTTGTCCTATGGGCCAGGCCAGTTTCAGGTCACAGTTCCTCACTCTGGGGCCGCTCCAGAGCAGCCACAGCAGCTGGGGCGCCGCAGGGACTGCATGACAGCCCGCAGCGGGCCCCTGCGGCTCTCTACCGACAGGCTGTCCTCGCTGGCTGGAGCCCGCTGCAGCTGCTCAAACTGCATCTCCAGGTGCTTCTGGATGGCCACGCCGAGCACCTCGGGGTCCACGGACGCTCCATACACCTCCCACGTCATGCCCTCAGAGTCCCATCGCACATCCCGCACAGGTGACACCTCTCCCAGGCTGGACCCCAGAGTTACCTCTGGGAACATGTGCAGGGTTGGAGGCGCTTTCAGGGATGGGCTGGTGGCCACAGCCTTGCAGGCTGCCACTGGGGCCGCCTGCACCCCAGCATCCTGGGCTGATGCTGACCCTGGGGCCAAGTCAGTGGCTGAAGTCATGGTCCACACATCTTTGGTCCTGGAGCCAGGCTCTGTGGCCAATCCCGTGGGCACCCAAGGGTGGGCACAGCAGTGGAGGTGCCCAGGATGCCCCCCAGGCAACTGACAGTGGAATCTCACCCCATACTGAGCCTGAAGCCCAGACTCACTCACAGATGCCACCAGTTTGGGGAAAGCCAGGATCCCAGTAGCAGGCAGGGCATGGCAGCAGCCACCAGCCACAGCCTCCCTCATGCTGCAGAGCAGAGCTGCTGGGGGCAGGGCATGGCAGGAGGTGGTAGATGGTTGCCCAGTGGCTTTGGGCTCACCCTGAGGACTGCTGCCACGGCTAGTTGTGCCCTCCAGGTTTAGGGATGGCACCCATACCTGACTCTCCCCCAACATCCAGGCTGAGCTAGAAGTCCCGTCCTCTGGGGCTGGCTCATATTCCAGGCCTGCAAGGGTCTGGCCATCTTGGCCAGTGGCACTGCCAAGCTGCAGGTGAGCCCTGTGGACCGGTGAGACACCAAGGGCTGAACAGCTGAGGCTGGCCTTCCTAGTACCACCGTGACCCTGGGTCTGGGCACTACGAGCCAGGTCTGAGTGGCTCCTCTGCACAGCGGCCACACTGGGAGCCCGTAGACGACACAGGTCACCACTGCCCATGGTGGACACATTACCCACAGTGCTGCTCCGCCAGTGACCCATCACACTGGCCTGTGGCCGGGGACTGGAAGTCTGTGCTTGCTCCGCGCTCTCAGTATGGCACTCTTCTTCCTCCTGGCACTGGGGCCGAGCGCTGGCTTCCCTCGGCTGGCCCTGCCACACAGTACTGCTGGCACTTTTGCGGAGCTCTGGCCTCTGCTCCCGGCCTTCGCACAGCAGGCTGGAAGAGCTCTGGGACAAGGGCTGTGGGCGAGGACTCTGGGGTGCCCTAGCCCCTGGCTCAGGGTGGCTGGAGCTCATGGCTGCCTGCAGGAGAGAAAAAGGAAGTGAGTGGAATCAAACTGGAAGTTGGCACATGAGCTGGACTCTGGTCTGAACTCACACTGGGCTAGGCGCACTGGATTGGCAGCATCAGAGCCAGCCTTCCTGACCTGTCGGAGCCATAAGCAAATCAGTGACAAGGCAGACCCCAGACACCTCAAATCAAGGTCTTCCCACTTGCTGTTCAGGGATGACGCTGCAAATATCTGATTGTCAGTGTCTGGGGAACAGGGCCCTGGAGACCATTCACCGTGCCACTGTTAAGTCTAGTTTGTGGGGCGCAGGGAAGCCAGGGAAGAGGCCAAGCCTTCAGCAGCCCTAAGGGTAGACGCACAGCGTCCTGGTGAGGCGTGTGGGACGACAGTGGTCAGTCAGCCATCGTAGAAACGCGGCAGAACAGCTGGACTGAGGAATCCTAGCCTGGGTCCTCCTGGAACTGGCAGCATCCACCTCCCAGGAGTGGGGCCTCCTATGTGCACTGCGAGGGATGCAAAGGGTTATAGAGCAAAGGAGTGTTGAATGCGAGATGCAGTGAGAACTGCCCTCGGTTCTTCTTGTGTCTCTCTCGTAGCTAGTGGCCAAGCTTGGCAGAGCTGTCACATCTCTGAGACTAAGTCTTTCTAGCAGTGACAGAGGAACACGTTCCCTGACTGCCACCTCTAGCTCTAGGTCAGGGAGGTACCAGCCATCAGCCCTTCATTCTGGGCCTCACTGGGCATGTGTTCATTCATCCCTCAGCCATTTCCTGAGCCGTAGCTGGGAACGTGGGAATCTGATCTGGCCGTGCCTAGGGATGGTCATACGGCAGAAAGATTCCCAGAAATTCAGAATGTGCAGAATTTCAGCTCCCTCTTCCTGGTGTGCCTATGTCCTCTTTGTCTTCTGCTCCAGCCACACAGGTCCCCACCCTGGATCTGCCTAAAGTTCACGCAGTGCCCTTTCACCCCAGCATCTCCTCTTGGGAGCTTTTTCTGGCCAGCCCACTGGGCTGCCTCCATCCCTGGCTCAGCATCATGGAGCGTGGGTGGAATAGCCTGGCTGACCATCAGCGTCCCCATCCCTCCAGCCTGAAGTTGGCAGAGGCGGGTCTAAAGCCTGCTCCTCACCATCCGATTGGCATCCTGCACTGACCTGACATCCAGCTGGCACTCAGGATGCCCGCTGGGTGCCTGACAGAGAATGAGCACGTAAAGCACAAGCCCACGGAGGAGTAGGCTGAGCGCCCAAAACTCTAGGGAGGACCGGGCCAAGGCCGCGCGCTCACACTGGGGAGCAGTTTGGAAAGGTGTTCTGGAGAATCACCATGACAGTCAAGAGTGGGGAGAGGGAAGGTGGTGGCCAGCACAAGGAAAGGGGAGGCAGGCGAGCTATGTGTTCAGAGCACAGAGAGAAGGGGCAAGCAGGCTGGGACTTGGGAAAGACTTAGAGGATCAGGGTGCCTGGACCATCCCAGTCCTGACCAAATGAGAAAGATCCCTTTGGGACTCCCAGTCAGGCAGGACAGGCTGGAGAGACAGGACAGGTACCGAAGGCAACAGCTTCAGTTTGGGTAATCCAACTCCTGCCCTCCCACCCCTGGTTGTAAGGACTGCCAGGAAACCAACCACCCTGGCCAGTTGAGCAAGGCCACCAGAAAGGGAATGCAGCAGGAAGGGCTCCTGAACTTTCTGTGTCCCCGAAGCATCCCGTGCTGAGCTCAGGACAGCCTATGGCAAGGAGGGTTCTAGCGTCTCCGGTTCAGTACAACTGCCGCCATCATGCAAAAGGTTCCAGTCTGCGCTGTCAGTAGGGCGGGGCCTAGTCCTGTATGGCTTGTGAGCAACTGACAGGCAACCACCAGGACCAAGAAACTGGTCACCATGTTTTGCAAACAGTCTCCTTTCATTGTCACAGAAAGCAGTCATTATAACCCTTCACAAATGAGGTCAGAGCTCAGAGGCTCTGTGCCATGACCAAAAAACTGATGTTTTTCAACTTATTCAACAACTGGCCACGTGTGGCTAATGGTTACTGCATTGACGATGCCACTCTGAAGTGTCCCATCCAAGCTGTTCTTTGTAGCAAAAGCCAGACTGGTCCCTGGAAGGTGAGGAAAAGGATGAGTGGCCAAGAAAGGACATGAGCCCAGGCAGTGCCCTCAGAGAGCTCGAACATGGACAAACAGGAGGGCGATACAACCAGCGACATTGACAGTGATGATAAGAACAGCTTCAAGTGCTCATCACCCATTCACCCACCATGTACCAGGAATGGGCTACCTCCTTTGCAAACAGTCTCATTTCACTGTCACAGCAACCAGTCATTGTCCCCATTCACAAATGAGGTCAGAGCTCAGAGGCTCTATGCCAAGAGCCCAGAGCTGACCAGTGACTCAGCCAGGACTCGAGCCCATGAATACGTGAGGTCCCCTGCTCCTCTGAGCGCTGTGCAGACAGACCTCCAGTCTGGCCACTTTCACCCTCCATGGTCATCACTTGGTGCCCACTACGGAGCCCCACATGTGACACAGTGGTGCTTATGACATGCCAGTGGAACCAATGAATGGGTGGGAGCAAAGAATGTGCCCCACCACCACCTGCTTCTTGGGCTAATGGAATAAGGGTGTCAGGAGTACCCCTGCAGCTGCCAGTCCTGTGGTCATCAACAGTACCCAGCAGGGTCAAAGCCGTGGATCTAAGAATCCCAAGGAGGCCATATCAGAAGAACTTATAAAGCCTGGAGTGAGGCCCCCACCACTCTGGACCTTGCTAGGGAATCAGACCATGAAAACCCAGGCCAGCCCACTGGCCCCCTGAGGAAACAGGTGGGACAAGACTAAGGGCCTCCAAGTGCTCACTAAGACCTAGAGAGAAATCAACAAGAACGGGATAGCGGGCCTGCCTCCGCGGACACGCCCCAGTCAGTACCCAAGGCTGAGCATTCACTAGAGACCAGCGACCTGAGACTAGTTCCCTTCCCTACCCTGCAAGTGATGGGTGACAAAACCGAATGCCAGAGCAGGTCAAAAATGTCAAAGAACACACAGCCGCAAGTGACCAATTTAGAACCTTAGTGCATTTAACTGCCCTTGCGTGCAACAAGCAGCTAATGCCATTTTAAACAAACACCCCCAGATTTGTAGACACTTCCAGACTAGTCCAGCCAAAGAGACTGCTGGGTCTACGGGCTCAGAGGTTTCAATTCTCACCTGGCCAGGGAGCTCAGGTCTTTGGGGTCTGTTTCACAGGAGGACCAGGGTGCCCATCTCAGACCACACTGTGGCACCCATGTAAGTCCCTTTGTGTGAAGCAGCAGGCACTTGAATGGTGACTTCTGCATCCAAAACACCACAAGAGGAACAGCAAATCGGAATGGTTGGGCCAGGATTAAAATATAGAAGTTACTTTACATTAAAATATAGCAGTGACTCCTTGGGGTCCACATAGGGATACACTGCCCCCACAAGGCCCTCACATCCTCCAAATCTTCGCATGGTGGGCCCCACCCCCTAGGGCAGGTGGATTGATCCATCCCAGAGCCAAACAGATGAAAGGAACACTCAGACGGAAGGTGGGCAATGCGGCAGGCTTCGGAACAAAGCCCCACACAGGTACCCAGGAGCAGCGTTCTCTGAATGGAGGAGGGCCAGAGAAGCGGTCTGTCGTGTGGAACAACGACCTCAAAGATGTCCATGCAGAGGCCCAGGTTCCCAAGAGCCCCAAACCACCAAAACCTGCCCTCTCTCCCGTGAGGGGCAGCCCACTCCCTGGGAGGTGACTCTGGGGAGGCGGGAAGGTGTCATAGTGCCAAGAACCCCAGCCTAGAAGCAGGCCTCAGCGGCTAGTGTGCCCCTACCTTGCACACTCACCAGCACAGTGCCCCAGCATGGGGCACACGCCCCACAGTGAGCACACCAAAGACTGAGGCAACAGGCCCTTCTGATGGTGCCAGCCTGTAGGAAAAGAGGTCCACACCGCTGCACTGTGCCTGCCAAGCACAGGCCGCCCCTGCAGCCAGCCTGAGGCCTGAACACAGCACATCACCACCACGCAACCTCCCTGGCCAGGGCTCCCTTCCCCGCGCCGCCAGAGCAAACCCCACGGGAGTATGGGGGAGGGGGGCAGCACCCAACACAACCCTCGAAAGTGGGCTGCAGACCTTCCCAGGACAAAGGCCGAGACTGTAGGGAGATGGGACAGCGGGGTTGAAATGCAGGAAGGACAGGGCGGGGGCGATGGCAGTGGCGGAGGGCCGGCTTGGGGCGGTGGGGGGTGCCCATGGAGGACAGGAGGAACCCGATTGGAAAGAAGCGACCGAAGACGGGGATGGAGGCCTAAAGAGGTCGCCTGCGGAGAGAGGACAATGGTGGGGTGCGGTGGGGTGGGGAGGGGGCGGGCCGGAATAGAAGCGACCCAGAAAGGAGGAGTGGCCAGGGCCGGGGAGCAGAGCCGCGGGCAGGGATGAGGCCAAGGGGGCGCCGGTGACCGGCTGTGGCCGAGGGTCTGGGGCGCAGGCAGCGGTGAGCAGTGGGTGGGCGGAGGTTCCGGGGCGCCGCCCCCCCACGGGCCTCTCACCCTCTCGCCGCCCCGGGCCGCGCAGGCCGGCCGAAGCGCCGCTGCTCCTGCGGCCGCCACAGGTGCCCAAGATGGAGCCGGAGCCGGGCTGGCCCTGGACGCTTCCTCCGAGCCAGCGCCGGGAGGGAGGGACCCTCAGCGGGGGAAGCGGCACCCGGGAGCCCGGGGAAGGGGCGCAGGGGGCGGCGGCCCCGCTCACCTGGGCCCGCCCCGCGCTCTCCCGGGGAGTCGGCGCCAGGCCCCGCCCCCTGCCCGCGGGCCCCGCCCACCCGCGCTAGGCCACGCCCCTCGCGCCCTGCACACCCTTCCTCCTCCTCGGGGCTGTCTCCCCACTGTGCAATCTTTTCAGCTCTTCCGCTGCCACTGTCCTTCGTGTTCCAAGCCCGCCCAGCAAATGCAACAACACAGCCATTTTCCTGTCCCAGCCATTTGATTCCCCCCATCTTACAGGGCTGTGTCCCCCAATCGTCCAGGTCTCAAAGTCACTTCCTTATCACGGGGGTGGGGGGGGCCCTCAACTCCTGCTTCCTTTTGCTCTCAGTCTACACACCGGGTGGTGACGCTCCCCCCTTCCTCACGTCCAGGACCCCACGTCGTTTGTCCTCGTGGCCTGCTCCTCACGATTCTCTAGCTGCACATGCCCCTCTCAGGCGTGGCCATTAGCTCCAGAACCCCGGAGCAAGGGACTGAGAATCGCCATCCCTGGTTTTCCCCATTCCCATCCTCCATGTAATCTCAGGTGACCCAAGCTTGACTCCAGTCCTCGGAGCTCCATGATACCACCCTGAGCCCCAGAGCACCCGGCCAGGCCCCAAGACCCCAACACCATAAACTCCTCCCCAAGAGCACACTTTCAGCCATGTCCTTCAAGGCCATTCTTAGCGTTCTGTTACCACAACCACCCCCACGTCCCTGTATCTACACTTGTTCTCCAACTGGACCCAATCTGGGGGTCTTCAATCTCCCAGCCCACCACAGGGGTGCCAACAGCAGGCATTGACAGTGAGTCCCATGGAGAGCAGACTCCACTCCTCTCACCTGGAGTCTTGAAATTTCCTTCCCCACCCCCATCTTGTCCCTCCCTGGAGTCACGTGGTCCCAGGGAGGGCCTGAAAGCCCCTTTTACATTCCCTCAACATACCCAGGAACAGAGGACAGGAAGCTACTCACCCAGGCTTCGCCTGAACCCCTCCACCCTCAAGAAGTTCTTGGTGTTCACTCCTAGAGGCCTTTAAAGGTCTTAGTCAACACCAGCTCTGGTAACTACAACAAGTCTTCTCCATGCTGATCTGAGGTGTCTTCTTCCATTCAAGTTTGGGGATCCCACACTATCCCTGTTTCTCCCCAAGCTTGGGTGGGATGTTAATCTGCCAAACTAGGCCTAGCCGGAATGTAACCTATGCACCCCCTGTGGTTCTGGAAGTGAGCTGTCCTAGAGTTGCTGAGCATCCTGACCAACAGGGGTATCCAAGTAGGGGGCCCAGGTTTTTGCTTTTTCCACCACAAACAGCCTGTCTAGGGATCCTGCCAAAAGGGGCTATGGAATTTGTTTGCCTGGGCCACTGGGCCCTTCTAATCATGACCAGGAATTGGCACTCTGTTCGTAATCATAGTCCCTTTCTAGGGAGCTCACCTGAGCTTGATACAAGACCCGGGTTCTTGGGCATCCTGACAGCTCTTCAAGAACCTCCATGTGTGCTTGTGTGCTAGCAGATGTCTGCTGTGCTCACGCCTAGGCACTCTGGCTGGACCATGCCACCACGTCTTCAAGTACCACCTCGCTCTTGTCCCTCGCTCTTATCCCATTGACCCCCTTGCATTCATTGCAGCAAGGAGGCTGGCCTGGTATACCAGTTGCCCAGGGAGAATATAGGTGGGGACTCAATATGCATGCCAAGTCCAACTTCCCAACACAGTCACAGGCCCTGTGATCCCACACCCAGGCAAAACTCTTATCTCTCTGGGCATTGGCTTCTTCACCTGCAGAGTGACAGTAACTACACCTTCCTTCCTCACAGGGATGTGGGGAGGATATGGTTGTGAAAGTGTTCTGTGAAGTGTTCACGCTGATGTCAGTCAGTTAATCCCACAGTTACAAAGAAAGAATAAATAGTATGGAGGGAATGGAGTAAGGAAGGAAAGAAAGAAAGAAAGAAAGAAAGAAAGAAAGAAAGAAAGAAAGAAAGAAAGAAAGAAAGAGAAAGAAAGAAAGAAGAAAGAAAGAAAAAGAAAGAAAGAAAGAAAGAAAAAAGAAAGAAGGAAGGAAGGAAAAGAAGACAGAAAAAGAAAAGAAAGAAAAAAACAACAAGGCGAGCGATGGCTCAGTTATTAAAGGACTTTGCTTGCAAAATTGGCCTGCCCAGATTTTGATTCCCCTGTACCCATGTAAAGCCAGATGCACAACAAGGAACATGCATCTGGACTTCATTTGTAGCAGAAAGAGGCTTTGGCTCATACATACACTCTTTCCTTCCCTCCCTCTCTCTTTCCTCTCAAACAAAAATATTTTTTAAAAAATAGCTGGCTGGATGGGAACAGAATCAATCTCTCTATTCCTGGTAGCTGAGACATAGATCTGTATCCTCATTTCTTGGGATCTAAAAAAAAAAGTCCACAAACTAAATCTTGGCACTGTTCAGCAATCCTTGAGCAGAGAGAGAGAGCTCTTCAACTGTGATCTTCCCATGAGGGTGGGGACACTGCCAAGTGAGCAAAGCCCTGCTAGTGCCATAGAAAGTAGGGGACAATTGTTCTCCAAAGGAAGAGTAGAGCGATGATGCCAGCCTAAGGCAAAGGGACACTGAGCAGTCCTCAGAGCTGAGGTGACCACTGCAGACAGCAGTAGTAGTTTTGGAAGAGATGCCAGGACCTGCAATATGTCTGTGTATAATAAATGTCTAAGCAAGAGAAAGCTGTGGATGGGTAGGACAGTATGTCTCTTGTGACAAAATTACCCCTAGACTTTTCTTTCCCATCATCAGCTCCATAAACAAAAGGACACTAACTCCTCAGGACTTGTCATCATAATAGACGCTAGGTGGACGGACGGACGGACAGATGGGTGGATAGTAGGTTATCCAGGAATACTCAGTACTATCTCAGCTCAATCCCACCTGCGTCCCCAGTTGGTGGCAGTCCTGGACTGTGAGCCCTTGACACAGATGCCTTCACACCTGGTGAGGAGGAGTTCAGGAGATGGGTGACAGCTGCACATCGGGACAATGAGGGCACAGTGATGGAAGGAAACAGAAGGGGTTTGGACATACCAATCAGAGACTCTAGTGTCATGTTTGTCAGTTCCCCACAGCCATCCTTCTATTTCATTTAAGAATCACCTCAGGACAAGACTGCTAGCTGTCCCCAGCACATTCTCCACCTAGGTATCAGAGCTGCTCTGGCCAAGTGCAAGACTGCTCAGAAGAGTCACCACAAAGCAAGCAAGCCATGGGGCTCAGTTCTGACCTTAAGAGGTGAGCAAAAGTGATGTGGGCAGGGTTTATTTTATTTTGTTTATTTTTATCTTATTTTTATTATTTTATTTATTATTTTATTTTATTATTTTATTTTATTTTTATCATTTTATTTTTAATTTTTATTTTATTATTTATTTATTTTAATTTAATTATTTTATTTATTTATTTTATTATTTTTAATTTTTTATTTATTTTATTTTTATGTTGTACTCCAGAATGTATCTTTCCCCATTTTCTCTTCTATGATTGCAGTGAAGTCGTGATATGAACCTAGTCTGTAACATTCCAATGAAGGCACCAACCTGGAGATGTCAGAGCCCAGGATAGAAAAGCCCATGTCCAACATGGCATGGTGATCTTACAGCCCTAAACTATTTATTACCATATTTTACATGAAAGAGAAATTAATCTCTACTCTATTTAAACCACTATTTTGGGGTGTGGGCTGTTTTACAATAGGAGAGCTGATATATTAATCAATGTAAAATTAATACCTGGTATGCAAACTGCCAAAGGTGACAAAACTAAATACATAAGCTAAATACATGCATATGGCAGGCAGGGAAGCTAGATGCTCTTATTATGCTAGGACACACAGTACATGAGAGACCAATTCTTGCAATGCCTTAGGAAGTCAGCTTTAGGGCTGGAGAAATGGCTTAGCAGTTAAGGCACATGCCTGTGAAGCCTAAGGACCCCAGTTAGATTCTCCAGGTCCGATGTTAACCAGATGCACATGGTGGCACATGTGTCTGGAGTTCATTTGCGGTGGCTAGAGGCCCTGGCGCATCTATTCTCTTTCTCTCTCTCTCTCTCTCTCTCTCTCTCTTTCTCTCTAATAAGTAAATAAAAATAAACTTTTTTTAAAACACAGAAAGTCAGCTTTAGCTGTAAGAGAAATGGAAGCAGTGTTAGTGTTCTCAATGCATCTTGCCAGTGTCTACAAAGTCTTGCATGAGTAAAAAGAGTGTGGACTGAGCTCACCATGGACACGCAGAGATGGGAGGGAGTATAACCATGCTGAGGGATGCGGTCTAACTTTTGGCTATCTGCAGTAAAACTTGAGAAGTTGTTTTAGGATGGATAAACCACCTCTTCCATACTGCAAGCTGAGCCAGGTGCAGAAGAAGATTTTGAGAAGTTGTGTTAGCCGAGTCAACATGTCAAGCCTTGCCTTTCTTCAGCGTCCTTCATTAAGGGACCCTCAGGCTGGCTGTGGTGGTTTGAATAAAATGTCCCCCATAGGCTCATGTGTTTTGAATAGTTGGTCCACAGCTGGTGGCAAATTGGGAAAGTGGTGGAGCTTCTGGGATGTGGAATCTTGCTAGAGAAGTTGTGCGATTATGGCATCCCCTTGAGTTTCATTAGTTAGGCTAAGGAGTGTTCACAGCTCAATCAATCTCTCTCTCTCTCTCTCTCTCTCTCTCTCTCTCTCTCTCTCTGTCATTCTCTCTCCCTCACCCCACCCCCTCACTCTTTCTGCTACCTCCCTGATGATAGGTGACAGTGTGAGCCAGCTTTCTGCTCGGGCTATGTTTTCCTTGCCATGATGAAACTTCTCCTTGAGACTGTGAGCTAAGATAAACCTTTTTTTCCATAAGCAACTTCTCGTTGGGTGTTTTGTCCAAGCAACAAGAAGGCAGCTGCTATACTGGCCCTGATAGCAAGTCAAACGCCAAGACCATGCCAAGGATGCTCCTTCCTAACCAGAAAGAGTACTTGGGCTAGTCAAGCTGAGACAAAGCTGAATGCCCACAGCATCCAGGCTGATCAACATAGACCATGCTTTTTGCTTGGACCGGGACTTGCCCATGGCAATGAAAACAAGCAGAAAGCCAGCAGAGATGTTATTTTTATTTTTTAAAGATATATTTATTAATTTGAGAGAGAGAGAGGAAGAGGCAGAGAGAAAGAGTGAATGGGAACACCAGAGTCTCCAGCCACTGCAAACGAACTCCAGATGCGTGCGCCCCCTTGTGCATCTGGTTTACATAAATCCTGGGGAATCGAACCCAGGTCCTTAGGCTTCACAGGCAAATGCCTTAACCACTAAGCCATTTCTCCAGCCCAATTTTTATTTTTAAAATTTATTTATTTATTGGTTTTTCAAGGTAAGATCTCACTCTAGCCCAGGCTGACCTGGAATTCACTATGTAGTCTTACTGTGGCCTCAAATTCACTGCAGTCCTCTTACCCCTGCCTTCCAAGTACTGGGATTAAAGGCGTGTGCCACCACGCCTGGCCAGCTGAGATTTTAAGAGACACATGTCACCAAAGATGCTGTGAGCTTCTCCAATACAAGCCCACATTGATGTCCCCTTTAGTGGGGCGTGACGGTTCCTGTCTTCCATGTCTCCATTCAGGAGGCTGAAGAAGGAAGATCACCATCATATCAAGGCCAGCCTGGGCTACAAAATGAGTTTCAGGACAGCCTGAGCTAGAGTTAGACCTTGCCTCAAAAAAGCCAAAAGAGGGTGGAGAGATAGCTTAGCAGTTAAGGTGCTTGCCTAAAAAGCCAAAGGACCCAGGTTTAATTCCCTAGGACCTATGTAAGCCAGATGAACAAGGTGGCGCATGCATCTCGAGTTCGTTTGCAGTGGCTGGAGGCCCTGATGTGTCCATTCTCCCTCTGTATCTCTTTGTCCCCCTCACTGGCGCTCGCTCTCTCTCTCTCTCTCTCTCTCTCACACACACACACACACATATTCTCAAATAAATAAATAAAAATATTTTTAAAAGCCAAAAGAGAAAAGAAAGCAATCCCCCACCACATGCTGTCACAACTTTACCAGGAGGAAGGGCTCCACAACCATGCAACCCTAGCAGGACACATGGTTCATTGCCTACTTCAGATGTGGCCATGGAAGATAGGACCAAGAGAGTACCACAGACCGAAGAAGTCTACCCTGGGGAAAGTCCTTGAAGAGGTATGCTGTCATCAAGGGATTTGTTCCACTCCCCGAGCATCAGACAGCTCCCACTTTCCCTTCTGGGTGTGGCTGCCCAATGTGATTATCCCATTCTAACAGCTGTGTTTTGACTGTGAGGAGACAGAAGCCCATGCAGACCCTACAGGACCCCCACAGGACAGGCTAGCTCTTCAAAGCTCCCAGGCATGGAGGGGAACCCTGAATGAAACTTCTGGGTCATCTCCCCCAAGAAGACACACACATGCATCTAGCCTGTCCAAGGTACAGACAAGCGGAGATTGCTAATTACTCTAAAATTACTCTAAAATTGTCTTCAACTCTATGTTTGAAGGATGCCCCCTACCCCACTGGGGATATAGGGACTATATTTGCAAATCTCCCAGAAACATTTCACCAAGTCGCTGAGCAGCAGGTCGGAGGTGGGGAGACCTAAGCCACCCTACAGCCTTGAGCTGGGCAGCGGTGATGTTATACCACAATAATACCTAGAGACAGAGAAGCAATAAAACAGGAGGGAAACGTCTGGGGTGCCAGGCCGCTTACCTGCTAACAGGTGAAGGAAGGACAAAGAAACTTCTATCTCGTGTAAGCCAATCTTGTTGAAAGTTTCTCTTCAAGCAGCTCAACCTATATTTTAAAGATTACACACCCTTTCCCGCCCTCTCCACCCATGTGCTTTGGGTGGATCTCAGAGGAGGGGCTTGTGACTAGGCCTAAGCAATCACTGCACCATCCTACCTTGGCTATAGATATGAATCAGACAAGCAGGTATCCCACAGAGAACCAATGATGCGAAAAGAAATCCTCTGGTACACATGAGAAAGAAATTCACTCTTGCCCCTAAGGGGATATGGGAGCTGAAGCTGCCACCACCTCTTACAAACAGCTCAGTACTGGAGCCAGCCCGGAAGATAACAACGTAAGAATGCTTGACTCCCCCTGGATGGAGCCTTCAATCCAGGCACGACCAAGGCCCAATTCATAGCTGCTATCTCAATTATGAAAACAAATCCCATTTCACTTTTGTTTAAGCTACTTCGAATGGATGTCTGTCCCTTCTTACCAAAGTGGCACCAGTGACCCTGGGAGGGTGACGGAAGCGCAGTGGACAGAGGACGCTGGAGTTCAGGTTTCAGAGGCAAGCCAAGAGACTGACTCAAACTCATTTGGGGACAAAAACATGATTGTGCCAAACATGTATGGAGACACACACCAGAACTGACAAGTCCTTGGAAATAGCTGCTCTTCAGCAAACTAGCGCCCTCTGTTGACACGGAAGTGACGATGCTTCGAAACCTTGAATCTCCCACCAGTCATGGCCATTCACAATGATCTACCTTTCTTTCTTTGTCTTTTCTTTCTTTCTTTCTTTCTTTCTTTCTTTCTTTCTTTCTTTCTTTCTTTCTTTCTTTCTTTCTTTCTCTTTCTCTCTCTCTCTCTCTCCTTTCTTTCTTTCTTTCTTTCTTTTTCGAGGTAGGGTCTCACTCTGGCCCAGGCTGACCTGGAATTAACTATGTCGCCTCAGGGTGGCCTCGAACTCACGGCGATCCTCCTACCCTTGCCTCCCAAGTGCCATAAACTCATACACTATGAATGCTAGGTCCCCAGGTTGTAGTGATTTGGGAATCAAGTCATCTGGGAAGCAGTGTATTGCTGGGGTGCGATGATGGGTGTTCCAGCCAGTTTAAGCTTTGCCAGTGTTTGGGACACTCTCCTGTTGCTCTTGTCCACCTTATGTCGACCAGGAGGTGATGTCCACGCTCTACTCATGCCATTGTTTTTGACTGCCGTCATGGAGCTTCCTCTTGAATTTATAAGCCAAAATAAATACTTTCTTCCCACAAACTGTATTGGTATACTGTTTTCTGTCAGCAATGGGAACCTGACTGCAACAACGTCATAGCTCACTATCTGAACGTGTCTTACTAATTTCTGAAACCATCAGACAAATAAATGATGGGACTTGCATCGGGTTAGCACCACGTAACTTACTTTCTAACTATTCCAGGCCAGAGAACTTTGCAAAGAGAAGCAGAAGAGGTGAGGAAACGCTGTCTATTGTGCACAGGTAAGTACTCCGTTCCTTTTACCCTAAGCCCCGTCTCCATGTTCTACCCATTCCACTCATTCCTAAGCCAACTGACCTTTTCATTGCAGTGGGAGCCAGTGGAAGGGATATGAGAGTGAAGGGTGTGTGGAGCTGCTACAGAGGAAGCCGTGGCTGTATAAGCTTTACAGGTTTCCAACGACTAAGACCTCGTGCTCTCCTGTCCATACACGTCTGGTCCTTACCACATCCCTGAACTTTTCTCCCTCAGCCGCCTGGGCCAGCCTTATGACCCACTGGCTTTCAGCAACAAGGTTTCGTGGATGGAATAGGGTGGTGTGTGTGAGGCTCATGGGGCTGTGACTATGCTGAGTTGGGTAAGTAAGAGGCAGGATGGGTCACCTGCCTGGTAGAGTGTGCTGCCATAGTCTATTTTGAGTTTCAGAACCAGGTGTGCTAGGTGCAATATATAAAATGAAGGTGTAAGGAGAGACAGGAACAATATGAAGTCACTAACCAGTGACCAGACATGACATACCTGGAACTGGGGACCTGTGGTGAAGTCCGTGGGCCCTGAAAGACTGAAAACTTTTTGTCCCTTCCCTTCGCTGCCGGCTCTTCCATCAGAGCCACTGGAGCCAGAGCTAGCAGCCTGCCTTGGTCATCTCTCAGCCCTGGTATCTCCTAACTCTGTGGTATCCATTGCAATCCCTGCTTCATCTTCATAGCTCCATACAATGGCCTTCACTTTCCCCTCAAGCTTTAAAGTATGGTGCTTATTTATTTATGTATTTATTTCCTCACATATTCACTCACATACTTGCCATTCCCAGCCTTGCCTGCAGCTCTTATCCTCATGTGATTCTCCTGTTTCCATCTTCCAGATAGCAGGGTTTACTGGTGCTTGTCATATGTATGCAGCAACCTAAGGCTTCACAGATAATGTCTATTGGGTCTTCCCCCATTCTAGCATTATTTAAAAATATTTTATGTATTTTCTTCAAAGTGTGCAAGAGAAACAAAACATGGGCATACCAGGGCCTCAACTACCAGAGAAACTCCAGGGGCACGTCCACTTTTTGCATCTGGCTTTACATGGGCACATGGTTCAAAGAGGCATTGAAAGCAAGTGGGTTTAACTGCTGGGACATCTCGCCAGCCCAACTCCAGCTTACATCACGGTACAGGCCTGGGGTGTAGAGAAAGGGTGGCAGGAAGTAGACTATCACCAACAGGAAGTGTCATTATTGGCAGTCACCAAATTGGATGAAGATAATTTATTAATAATGCTACGATGCCTCCTAACAACAGCTAACCTTCATCTCCCCCTTCCTACTTGCCAGACAAGGAAAAAGGGACTTTGCTTTCCTAACACACTGCTTATGGGATACTCAAGGTGACCACATCATCTTGATTGTTTCTTGTATTCCCAATTTATGGACAAAGCAGAGGCCAGCCTTGGTTTCCCACCAGGAATAGATGGTAAGACCCTATTGCTGAAGACTCCACATACTTGGGTGGCAAGTTCACTGAGAAATCCTGCTGGAGCTGAGCTGAAAGCCTCCTCCATGTGGACCAGCTGACAGAAAGTTGGCAAAAGATACACTGCATGCAGTTCAATGGGAGAGAGAAAACACCAGTGAAGGTACTCAACAGTGAACACTGCAAGCTTTAAATTTGGCCAGCCAGGCCATATGAGCCAACGGGTGCAATAGTGGCATGTCTGTTATGGGGGAAATCAACTGCTCTCTAATTGGATTGGAGGCCCGCTCCATGGGAGGGAATACATCCCTGATACTGAAAACGTACGACAGGGGTAGTCACGAGCCCTAAGGGTGTAATGTCTGCTGGAGTCTCGCTAAATGTATATACTATGCTCACCAAACTGCCCAGTAAGCACTTCTCTTAATGTCCACACCCGTATATTAATGCTCCTCTCACTTTTGGTTAGAGAACCTTCTCTTTTCAGATGGGGGCAACCTTGGGATGATTCAGAAGGCACCATGGTGCTGAGAAGGGACAAAGGAGCAATCAGCACTGAAACGTTTCAAACCTACCTTCCAAGGTTCAGGGTCCACTGCGGGAGAGGGGGCGGAAAGAATGTAAGAACAAAAGGAAGAGTAGGACTCCTTACAACATGCTCCTCCAGACACAAAATGGCCTGGATATCCATGACCTCACAGTGCCTGACACTACCTACACAAGACCATCATAATAGGAGGAAAAGATGATGACATCAAACTGAAAAGAGAGACTGATTGAGAGGGGGAGGGGATATGATGGAGAGTGGAGTTTCAAAGGGGAAAGTGGGGGGAGGGAGGGAAGTACCATGGGATATTGTCTACAATTAAAGAAGTTGTCAATAAAAAATAAAATTAAAAAATATATAGCCCCAAGGAGATACTTATGTGACTTTCCTCCAAAATCCCCACATCCTAATTTTCACAGACTCCTGTGATCGTGTGGCAACTGGGGAATGGAACTAGTGTCCTTAGACTTTGGAGACGAGCGTCCTAGGAGCTGGCCATTTATTTCTGCAGCCCAGGTTAAGCTTGTCTTAATGCAAAGTAGCGAACAACGATGAACATCACAGCAGATAGCGCCGAAGCTCCATACCCCGGATGTTCTGACACCTCCAATAAGCAGTCAGGTCCAACTTCCTGTCAGCAAGATTTCCTATGGCCTAGAGGCATGATTCGGTTCTGTTGTCAAGCTGACCAGACTGAGAATCAAGGGAGAGCCTAGGGTGTGTCCCAGAGGTTGTGAGCAGGCAGGATTGGTGGAGGGAGCCCTCGGAGGGCGGCCCTTCCAGGGGAGGCCTGGATATAAAGAAGCTTCCAGAGAACACAGCCCCTCCACCTGCCTTCCTGAGCTGCTTGCAGGTCTAGCCACCCACCCTGTCTCAGCTGTCCTTCATCAGCCCTGGAGCAGAGTTTTCTCGGCCTTCCACCAGGACTGAAGACCAGAGGCTCTCCGGGAATCCACCACACCTTCGGTGCCAGACTGGGACTACCGAGGCACCCAGCCTTGTGGACTGAGTAGACGCGGGGTTCCTCAAGCTTGCAGACAGCTACTGGTGAACTGCCCAGCGCATCAACCTCAGATCATGGCAGAGAGGAGTGTGTCAGGAGGTGAGTCCCCTGCCTCTTCCAGAGTGGCGGCCTTGGAGAACTTGCAGGTGGAGGCGGGCTGCCCCGTGTGCCTGGACTATCTGAAGGAGCCCGTGACCATCAAGTGCGGCCATAACTTCTGCAGAGCTTGCATCGCCGACTGGTGGAAGGACCTGGAGAGTCACTTCCCCTGTCCCATCTGCAGGAAGACGTCCCGCCACCCAAGCCTCCGACCTAACTGGCAGCTGGGCAGTATGGTGGAAGCAGCCAAGCAGCTCCGGGGCGTCAAGCGGAAGGTGCGGGAGGAGGGCCTCTGCTGCTCCCAACACCACGAGGCCCTCTGCCTCTTCTGCCACGAGGACCAGGAGGCCCTGTGCGTGCTGTGTGCCATTTCCCACCTCCGCTGGGAGCACACTGTGGTGTCACTGGACGAGGCGACCCGGGACTACCAGGAAAAACTGCACAAGGGCCTGGTGGCCCTGGAGCAGCAGATAGAGGCCATCGCCTGCTGCAGAGCCGCGGAGGAGAGAAAGCCCAGGGAGCTCAGGAGACTGGTGCAGAGTCGCCGACAGCAAATCTCACAGGAGTTCCAGGAGCTTCACAGGCGGCTGGAGGAGGAGGAGCAGTCCCTGCTGTCACGGCTGGAGGAAGAGGAGCAGGACATCGAAGAGAGACTGCGGGTCAGCGTGGCCCACCTCCGCGATCAGCAGCAGGACCTGACCCACGTGGCCGCCGAGGTGGAGGACAAGTGCTGGCAGTCGGGCTTGGCGATGCTGAAGGATGTGCAGAGCACGCTGCAGAAGTGCCAGCAGCTGACGGCCAGGGCGGTGGCTCCTGTCTCCATAGAGCTGAAGGAGACCTTCGGCAGCTTCCCCAGGCAGTACTTTGCCTTAAGGAAAATCTTCCAAGAGCTGAGTGTGGACGTGACCCTGGACCCCGAGACCGCTCATTCTAGCCTAGTGGTGTCGGAGGATCGCAAGAGTGTCAAGTGTGTGGACACAAGGTGTCCCCGTGTCCCTGACCAGACACCGAGGAGGTTCAACGTGTATCCCTGTGTCTTGGCTACTCAAGGCTTCAGCTCAGGCCGACACTACTGGGAGGTGGAAGTAGGTGACAAGACCCACTGGGACATAGGGGTGGGTCTGAACCCTGTGTGCCAAGAGGGGGAGCTCGCTCAGTCCCCTGGGAATGGCTTCTGGGGACTGAGGCTTTGGAATGGGGACAACTATGCAGCCACCACCTCGCCTTTCACTCCTCTGGTCGTCAAGGTGAAACCCCAGCGGGTGGGTGTGTTCCTAGACTATGAGGCTGGCACGCTGTCTTTCTACAATGTCACCGACCGCTCCCACATCTACACCTTCACTGACACTTTTACAGAGAAACTCTGGCCCCTCTTCTACCCAGGCATCCAGGAAGGGAGAAAGAATGCCGCACCCCTTACCATCAGGACCCCGACTGCTTGGGAGTGACAGGCAGGTGTGCTGTGTTTGGAGAAGTGTTCGCCCCAGGGAGGTGGTTTCCAAGGCCTGTCTTCTAGACCCGAGGGGCTGGGCTACACGAAACCTCTGTGTAAGACACGGCTGTGGTATTTGGGGACGGACGATGGTGTGAGGGGATTATAGTCATGGTAGATGGTGTACATATACGGAATTTTCAATAAAAACATTTTTAAAATGAAATGGAGTGTTGGGACTTCCTTCCTGTGTCCCGTTGGAATGTCATGGTGTCTGCCTGCTCCCTGTCCTCAAGCATTTTGAGCGTCCTTTGGTTTTCGGGGGTGTTGTGAGGGGGGTGGAGGAGGACGGCTGCGTTCCTTTGAGAGATAACTCCCAACACGGTGTTTTGGGGTGGCGGCAGGATTTGGGTATTTTTGGGTATTTTTCAAGAGAAACGGTTTCTGAAGAGAAAGAGGTTATTGAGGTTCACTGGTTCAGCCATGATGGAGGGGCCACGTTAGTGACGAGTCAGCACAGTGCGGGGGAGCAGCTGGTAGAGGAAGATGCTCTCTTTCTGGTACAAGAGAGAAGGAAGAGGGAGCTCACTGAGGTCCCACAATGCTCCTCTGTGATCCCAAGACCTCTCCCTCGGCTCCACCTTCTAAGTGCCCTGCCACCTCCCAGCAGCACCACTGTGGGGACCAAGCCTTTAACATACGGCCCTTAGAGGACAGTGAAGAGCCAAACTGTGCACAAATGAAGCTGCTGCGCTCCAGTCGTGGGGAAATACAGAGTACAACCACCAGGTGGTAATGTCCATCATGCAAATCAGGACAGGGTCTCAGCTCCTCTAACGCTTGCTTTGCAGAGCGTTTGGTGCCTGTGACCCTGTGCTTATCTGAACGAAGTGAGTCAGAAAGAGCTGACAGGGTGGAGCGAGGTCATGACAGCTGGAGGTGAGGTGGGCAGGACCCAAGCGAGGCCTCCGTGAGAACTGTGGACAGTTCAACAAAAGAACGCTCCCGTGCACCCCAGAAAGAGGGGAGCCAAAAGATGGCTGCCGGAAGCCACCCCGGAAAGAGGAGAGCCAGAAGACAGCTGCCAGAAGCCACTCTCAGGGCAGTGAAACTGACTGTCCAATGCACACACCGAGCAATAGCCGGTTTGTAAGGATGTCCTTGCTTGCTTGCTTTCTGTCCTCCTAGCCCAACTCCTTGGAGAAGTGAGGCCACAGGGAGCCCTGGAGAGAATGGGGAGGCTTCCTGGGTGCTAATAATACCATCCAGCCCCCAAGCCTGTGGTAGGAAGAAAGGAAGAAGTGAGTTCTATCCCAGCCCACGTCCCGAGTGACAAGCCTGACCAGCTATGAGACTGGAACTTTAAACTATACTGGACTTTCTACTTCATGGCCCTGCTGAACAGAGCAGTGAACAATCAGGAGACCGTGCCTCAAACAGGGAGGAAGGTGAGGACTGACACTGGAATGTTGTCTTCTAACTTTTGCACATGCACTGTGGCACACACACACACACACACACACACACACATATACATGATCATGCTCACAGACATCATGAATGTTGTACACAGACACACAAAAGAAATGTCACGCAAATAAATCAATGAATATTTTTAAAAAAAAGAAGAACTATGGCTGGAGAGATGGCTTAGCACTTAAGGCACTTGCCTGCAAAGCCTAAGAACTCATGTTCAAATCTCCAGGTCTCATGTAGCCAGACACACAGTGATACAAAGCACATGTACACAAGGGGACACACACATCTGGAGTTCATTCACAGTGGCTAAGGCCCTGGTATTCCCATTCTTCCTCTCTCTCTCTCAAAATAAGTAAGTAAATAAAAAAAAGGAATAGGCCTGGAGAAATGGCTTAGTGGTTAAGGCGCTTGCCTGCAAAGCCAAAAGACCCAGGTTCTATTCCCCAGAACCCACATAAGCCAGATGCACAAGGTGGGGCATGCATCTGGAGTGTTGTTTTTTTTTTTTTTGCAGTGGCTGTAGGCCCTGGAGCACCCATTCTCTGCCTCTCTCCCTCTCCCTCTCTCTCTCTCTCTTTCTCCTTCTTTCTCTCTCTCAAATAAATAAAAATAAAATTATTTTTAAAGAATAATTGAAATCTGATTAAGCAGGGAGGACATCTTACAAAGCTGAAGTTCAGGGAGTAGCACTGGTTGGAAAGGTACACTCCTAGATGGTAACCTTCAATCTCTGAAAAGATGGGTGTCTATTATCTTCTCATTGCTGGAACAAAAACCTGACCAAAATCACTTCAAAGGAGGAGGGGCTTGCTCGAGCTGACAGCTCCAGGTGACAGTCTGTCATGGCAGGGAGGGCACAGCGGCAGGGGCTTGAGTCAGCTGCTCACATGCAGTGCACGTGGGGAAGCAGGGAACCCTGAGGGCTGGTGCTCAGCCCGGGTGTTGTGTCTTCTTTCTATGCAGTGCAGAAATGGTGTCACCCACAGTTGAGCTGGGTCTTCCTGCCTCTCAGGCATACCTAGATAATCCCTCACAGGTGATGCTAGGTCCTGTCAGGTGAACAATCAATATAAGTCATGCAGTGTCCAACTCCCCAAATATGGTCATGTGCTTCTTAATGACGTTTCCCTCAATGACAGGCCACATTAATGATGGTAGTCCCTTAAAATGATAATGGACTTGGAACATTTCTATGACCTAGCATTTTCACTGTACTTTTATTGTCCCGTTACTTTCTATATTTAGAAATAGGATTACTGTGTTAGAATTGCCTGCCATATTCAGTATGGAAGCATGCAGTAGAGGTTCATAGCCCAGGTGCTATGGGTTATATGAGTAGAGTTTACCACGAAGGTATGATGTTTGCACAACCAAATCACCTAAGGACATGTTTCTTGGAACCTGTCTTCTGGAATAAAGTGATTTCTAAAATCACCTGCAAAAATAATAGATGGAGGCTGAGGAGATGGTTCAGTAGTTAAAGGCACTTATTTACAAACCTGCCAAACCAAGTTTGATCCTCCTCAGTGCCCATGTAAATCCAGATGCAAAATGGCACACGTAAGCCGGGCGTGGTGGCGCACGCCTTTAATCCCAGCACTCGGGAGGCAGAGGTAGGAGGATCACCAAGAGTTCGAGGCCACCCTGAGACTACGTAGTTAATTCCAGGTCAGCCTGGACCAGAGTGAGACCCTACCTCGCAAAACCAAAAAAAAAAAAAAAAAAAAAAAAAAACACGTATCTGTAATCTCAACATGTCTATAGCAATGGAAGACTGTCAGAAGCATCCAGAAGTTTGCAAGCAAAGCAGCAAAATAAAACAGACCCTGTCTCAAAAGAAGGCTTAAGGAGGGCTGGAGAGATGGCTTAGTGATTAAGGATCTTGCCTGCAAATCCTGAGAACCCAGGCTCAATTCCCCAGTGCCCATGTAAACCAGGTGCACAAGGTGGCGCGTGCATCTGGAGAGGACCCTGCACACCCATCCTCTACTTATCTCTGTATCTGCCTCTTTCTCAAACAATAAAATTGTTAAAAGGAAGGCTTGAGATGAGAAACATGCATGTCATGGCACACGGGTACACAGATACACACACACCACACACATACATATACACACAAATAAATTTTTTTAAATAGATGGCATATCAAATAGGATGACCACAATCAAAAAGCTACATTGGGCTGGACATGGTGGCTCATGCCTTTAATCCCAGCACTCAGGAGGCAGAGGTAGGAGGACTGCCATGAGTTCAAAAGCCCCAGCACTGAGAGACATTGGGCTGGACATGGTGGCTCACGCCTTTAATCCCAGCACTCAAGAGGCAGAGGTAGGAGGACTGCCATGAGTTCAAGGCCAGCCTGAGACTATATACTGAGTTCCAGGTCATCTTGGGCTAGAGTGAGACCCTACCTCAAACAAACAAACAAACAAACAAAAAAGCCACATTGGGGGCTGGAGAGATGGCTTAGCAGTTAAGACATTTGCCTGCAAAGCCAAAGGATCCTGGTTCAATTCTTCAGGACCCATGTAAGCCAGATGCACAAGGTGTTCTCTTGCTCTCTCTCTCTCTCTCTCTCTCTGCCTCTCTCTCTCTGCTTCTCTCTCTCTCTCAAATAAATAAATAAAATACATTTTTAAAAAGCCACACTGTACTAACAATTCTGTGATGATGTTGGGAAACTAGAGAGTGAGCACACCTCATGTGCGAGCATGAAATTGGGAGACTAGAGTGAGCACACCTCATGTGCGAGTGTGAAATTGTGAGGAGCACCAGCAGTGCAATCCATCAGCATGCGCCACGTGCCCAGAATGTAAAATTGTACAGCCATTTGGAAAACAGCTTCACAGTTCCTCAAGTGATCAAACCATTCAACCCAGACACTTCACTCCTGAGTACATACCCTAGAGAAATGAAGATATATGCCCCACAAAAATTCAGAAGCCAGACATGGTGGCAAACACCTTTAATCCCAGAACTCAGGAGGCACAGATAGGAGGATCACTGTGAGTTCGTGGCCAGTCTGGGACTATGGAGTGAGTTCCAGGTCAGCCTGCGCTAGAGTGAGAGCCTACCTTGGAAAAAAATATCACACAAATGCTCATGGTAGCATCACAGATACACAACAGACAAAAGTGGTAATGGTCCAAATGTACATCACTTAATGAATGGGTGAGTACAATGTGGTACACGCATACAATGAAGTATCACTTGGCAGTAAAAGGCAATGACACTGGGGACATGGCTTAGGAGTAAAGTGCTTGCCACACAAGCATAAGCACCCAGCACCCACATAAAATCCCAGCACTGGGGAAGAAGGACAGAATCCCTGGGGCTCACTGATAGTAGACTAGTGCCTTTAACCACTGAACCACCTCTCTGGACCCCAGAATATAAATTTTCAAAGTCTTCCCCAATGATCTTCTGGATTTCAGTGGTATCTGCTGTGATGCTCCCACTGCCATCTCTAATTGATTTGAGTGTTCTCTCACTTACTTTTAATTTGATTGATCTTTGTACCTTTTTAAAGAACCAACTTTGGGCTGGAGAGATGGCTTAGCAGTTAAGGCGCCTGCCTGCCAAGCCTAAGAACGCCTGTTGGATCCTCCAGGTCCCACATTTTGGCGCAATGCTGCACTTGCCCACAAGGGGGCACACGTGTCTGGAGTTCATTCACAGTGGCTGAAATAGCCTGGCGCGCCCATTCTCTCTCTCTCTGCTTCTTCCTCTCTCTGTTTCTCTTTCTCTCTCTCTCAAAATAAATAAATAAATAAATAAATGAACCAATTTTGGGGCTGGAAGGATGGCTTAGGGGTTAAGGTGTTTGCCTACAAAGCCAAAAGACCCTGGTTCAATTCCCCAGGACCCACGTTAGCCAGATGCACAAGGGGCACCCACATCTGGAGTTCGTTTGCTGTAGCTGGAGGCCCTGGTGCGCCTATTCTCTCTTTCTCTCTGTCAAATAAATAAATAAATAAATAAATAAATAAATAAATAAATAAATAAATAAAATTTAAAGAACCAACTTTTGATTCTTTTAGCTTTTGTACTGTTCTTTTACTGTTTAGTCCATTAATTTCTGTCTTGATCTTTATTATTTCTTCCATATCCTGATCTTTTACTTTAACATGTTTTAGGATTTTATTTAATTTATTTAAGAGGGAAACAGAGAGACAGAGAGAGTGACAATGGACATGGCAGGGTCTCTAAGCCACTGCAAACGAACTCCAGATGCATGTTTCACCATCTGGGACCTGGAGAATCGAACCTGGGTCCTTAGGCTTCACAGGCATACACCTTAACCACCAAGCCATCTCTCCAGCCCGACTTCAACTTTTTTTTTTGTTTTTTCATTTTTTAGTTTTTCAAGGTAGGGTCTCACTCTAGCCCAGGCTGACCTGGAATTCACTATGTAATCTCAGGGTGGCCTCGAACTCATGGCGATGCTCCTACCTTTGCCTCCCAAATGCTGGGATTAAAGGTGTGCGCCACCATGCCCGGCTGACTTTAACATTTTTATTGACAACTTTTATACATACAGACAATATATCATGATCATAATCCCCTCCCACCACTCTCCCTTTTTCCCCCCTCTCCAGTCTCCCATCCATTGAATCCCTTCTTTCCACCTCATCTCTCTTCTACTTTGAGGTCATTGTGGGTTTTTTCCTCTCCTATTATGCAGGTCTTGTGTAGGTAATGTCAGTCACTGCGAGGTCCTGAATACCACAGCCACATTATGCATGGAAGACAGCATTGTCAGCACTCCTCCCCTTCTTTGGTTCTTGCATTCCCTCTGCCACCATTTCCACAATGGTCCCTGAGCTTTGGAGGGTGGGTGTGACAGAGATGTCTCACTTAGTGCTAAACACTCCACTGTCCCTTCCCAGCACTTTGGTGAGTTTTTAGTCACCCCCAGTTGGTCACTGCCATCCGAAAGAGAAGCTTCTCTAACCAAAAATGAGACTAGCATTACTATATAGGCACAAACAGAAGTACTTAGAGGGCATTTGGTGAGCAAAATATGTCCATTTAGCCAGACAATGGTAGTAGCCCCCACTCCCCCCAACTAGGGCTTATGATCCAGCCACAGCTTTTTAAATTTTTTAAAATCTTGTTTATTTGTAAGCAGAGAGAGAGAGAGAGACAGAAAGAGAATGGGCATGCCAGGCCTCTAGCCACTGCAAATGAACTCCAAATGCATGTGCCCCTTGTGCATCTGGCTTACATGGGTTCTGGGGAATCAAACCTGGGTCCTTTGGCTTCGCAGGCAAACACCTTAACCACTAATCCATCTCTCCAGCCCTGCCACAAGCTTTTCATTAGATTTTCAGGACCAGGCAGAAATTTCTTCCTGAGAAGTAGGCCTCAAATCCAATCCAAAACCAGTTGGTTTTTCCATAACAGACATGCCACTGTTGCAGCAGTTGGTACATTTGACCTGCCTACTGAGCTGTGGTTTTCAGTGTCCACTGTTAAGACTGTTGATGAGTTTTCTCTCCCAACAGGCTGCATAGCTCTTTCCAGCAATCTGACAGCTAGTCAACAGGGAAGAGGCTTCCAGCTCAGCTCCAGCTTGATTTCTCAGTGACCTGCAGCCCAAGCGCGTGGAGACTTCAGCAATAGGGTTTTACCATCTAGTTCAGATTCCATATCCTGATTTTTGGTTTAAATCATTTTTGGCTTTTCTAAGAACTTGAGTTGCAGCATTATTATTTATTTGAGATTTCTTTGATTTTTTTTTAATGCAAACACACATAGCTATTTACTTACCAGTTAAGATTGCCTTTTCTGGGTCCCAAAGATTGAGATAATTGTTTTTATGCTTTTCTCTTCTTGTTTTCTTTCTTTCACTTATTCTTTCTTGGAGGGTAAACCAATGAGTTTAATTAGAGTACTTAAAGTATCATGGGTGAGGGATTAAATTATAGGAGCATGGGAAACTTACCAGTGTCTACACTACTGAAGACAATGTCTCTCTCACTCCAGGCAACCATTAACTACCTAAAGATCTTCAGTGAGGCTTGAGGCCTCGTGATCGCTTCCTTACCTCTGTGGTGTGTTGACAGGCCAAATCTAGTGTAAGTCTTGTGCAGGTAATCACAGCTGCTAAAAATTTAAGAATGCAATGGCCATGTCATGCCCAGAGGAGAACACCCACATTACACCCTTTCTCTGGCTCTTACAGTCCTTTCACCCATTGTTGCAGTTAGCTTCAAACTGCTGACAGAAAGCATCTAACCTAGAGCAGCTTGTGGGAGGAAAGGACTCATTTTGGTTTGCAGTCTCAAGGGGAAGCTCCATGATGGCAGGGGAAAACCTGACGTGAGCAGAGGCTGGACATCACTTCCTGTCCGACATCTGGTAGACAACAGCAGCAGGAGAGTGTGCTAAACACTAGCAAGGGGAAGCTGGCTATAAATATAACACCCATAAGCATGCCCCCAACAACACACCTCCTCCAGCAAGGCTCCAATTACCAAACTGCCACCAGCTGGGAACCCAGCATTCAGAACACATGAGTTTATGGGGAACACCTGACTCAAATGACTACACCCATATTCCATGATTTCCAATTTAGGGTTAAGCATTCAACAGTTACTTATTCTCAGCACTTCAACCAGTTATGACTCTGTGCAGCAACTGCTATCCATTGCAAAAAAGAAGCTTCTATGACCAAAGCTAACAGCAGGGGTACAAGCATAGATATTTAGAAGGCAATTTACTTGGCACATCATGGGCCTTTAACCAAATAGCAGGTCATAGGGACTATGGCTTCCCCCCAGCAACAGGATTTTAACCAGGTTTACAGTAGCAGGCATGAGTAACCTCCTGTGGAGTGGGCAAGTTGTGTTTTCATATTAATTCTAGGAATTTATTAATTTCCTTCCTGATTTCTTCAGTGATTCACTACTAATAATTCAAGAGTGTATTGTTCAGTCTCAGTGTAGTCATAGAATGACTTTATATTAGTATTGATTTCTAGTTTTATTACATTATGATCTGCTGAGATAAAAAAATTATTTTGACTTATTTTTGTATTTGGTAAGACTTGCAGCCGGGCATGATATTGCACATCTTTTTTTATTTTTTATTTTTTGGTTTTTCGAGGTAGGGTCTCACTCTGGCCCAGGCTGACCTGGAATTCACTCTGTAGTCTCAGGGTGGCCTTGAACTCAAGGCAATCCTCCTACCTGTGCCTCCCGAGTGCTGGGATTAAAGGTGTGCGCCACCACGCCCGGCAACATTGCGCATCTTTAATCTAAGCCCTCAGGAGGAGTGCTTCAAGTTCAAGGCTAGTCTGGGCTATACTATGAGTTCAAGTTCAGTTGGGATATATAGTAATACCCTGTCTCAAAAAAAGAAAGAAAAGATAAAAAAGACTTGCTTTTGCCTAAAATGTGATCTATTTTTAAGAAATGTCCATTGGCTACTGAGGAAAAAAAAAACACACGTATAATGCAGCTTTCAGAATAAATATTCTGTAGATGTCTCTAATTTCATTTGATCTGTGGTACAATTCAACATTGAAGTTTCTGTGTTGGTTTTTGCCTCAGTGATCTAGGATGGCCGTGGGTCATTGAAGTCACTCACCTCTCTTAACGTGCAGCAGGGTTTGTCTTGTGTGACTGGAATCAGCAATGTTCAGCACATGCCTACTTACAATCTTACGCGTCTTCTCGACGCGTACGCTCCCGATTGATTAGCATGAACGCGTGACTCTGTCTCTCCTAATCCTGACTTCAGGTGTGAGCTGTTAGTCGAGCTACTGCTGTGTTTTTACTTCCACTTGGTTGGTATATAGACGTCTATTCTTCACTTCTACCTCTGTGTATCTACCACTGAAATGTGCTTCTTATAGAAAATAAATACTTGGATCTTTTACTCCAATCTGCTAGTCTCTCTTCTTTTTAAAAGATATTTTAGGGGCCGGGTGTGGTGGCGCATGCCTTTAATCCCAGCACTCGGGAGGCAGAAGTAGGAGGATCGCCATGAGTTTGGGGCCTCCCTGAGACTACATAGTGAATTTCAGGTCAGCCTGGGCTAGAATAAAACCCTCCCTCGAAAAACCAAAAAAAAAAAAAATTAGGGCTAGCGAGATGGCTTAGCAGTTAAGGCGCTTGCCTGTGAAGCCCAAGGACTCACGTTTGACATAAGCCAGATGCACAGGGTGATACAAGTACATACCAGGTGGCACACGTGTCTGCAGTGTGATAACAGTGGCTGGAGGCCCTAGTACACCAATTCTTTCTCTCTTTCTTTCTCTCTCTTTCTCTCTCTCCCCCACTCTAGCTCTGTTGCATAAAAAAAGGCCAGTCTGTTGGGCTTGCCTCCAAAAAATTTTAATTTATTTATTTGAGAGACAGAGAGAGAATGGGCACACCAGGGCCTCCACCCACTGCAAACAAACTCCAGGCACATGCACCACCTTGTGCAGCTGGCTTATGTGGGTCTTGGGGAATTGAACCTGGGTCCTTTGGCTTTGCAAGAAAGCACCTTCACCACTAAGCCATCTCTCCAGCCCTAGTCTGCCTTCTTATGGGGCAGTAAAGACCATTTGCTGAGGGGAGAAAACAAACCATTGTAACAGCAACAACACCAAAACAACCAGCTATGGAAATATATTTTAAGTCAATTAAAGCCAAGTACTAAACCACCAATGGCCATAGAACAGAAAATAGCAAAATTAAGCCAGGTATGGTGGCACATGCCTTTAATCCCAGCACTCCAAAGGCAGTGGTAGGAGGATTGCAGCGAGTTTGAGGCCACCCTGAGACTACATAGTGAATTCCAGGTCAGCCTGGACCAGAGTGAGACCCTACCTCAAAAAACAAACAAACAAAAAAAGAGATAGCAAAACCAGTGTAGAATAAGCTATGACATATGGCATGGTCTTTAACCGCAGCACTTGGGAGGGCAGAGGTAGGAGGATCATTGTTTAAAGGCCAGCCTGAGCTAGAGAGAGCTATCTGGAAAACACCCAAACAACAGCAACAACAGGAACAAAAGATTCTCCATACACACACACGTCCTAAACGCACATTAGCAACAGGAGTCTGTCCTTTATGAGGTCAAACGCGGTCCTGTTTCAATCATTTTTATTTATTTTTACAGAAAGGCATGCTTATCTTGAACTTGTCTAAGCAGCAGAGGCTTAGGCAGATTTATTCATTATCATGTATAGTTATAATTAAGAACGCTTACTCACATGGAAATAAGGAATATCAACTACAGCTTAAGAGTGTAGCACCAAAGTGACTTCTGGAGAAATGTCTTACATGTGAAGCCCTAGTGCTTAGTGCCTTGAACACAGCAGAGCTAAATGCAGTGACAAATGAGGGACCCTTAATTCCTAGGGAACTGTGATATACTGCCTTTATTGTTGGGTCATTTCTCCAAAGAGACCAACAAATAAGAAAAACTAATAAAAACACAGAATTTTCTTAGAAAAAAAGTTTTAATTTACATGTTTAGCACAATTATATTGGGCTAACAAAATATATTTGTTTTAAAAACTCTAAGCAAAACCCCAGTCATTCATTTATTGCAACAGAGAAATCATTTTAGCACTTCTTCCTTGGAATGCCTACAGTGTCTTCCTCTGACCCCAGAGAAGGGCCTGGACCCGATGCCTTACACAGGTCAGGGCAGAAATCCAGCAGGTAGAAATCCTGTTGCAGCGGGAAGCTGTTTTCATCCAGCTCAAAAAGGCTCTGAATCTTCAGCACACACGGCTCCGCACTGGCTGCCAGCAAGGACTGGAGCAGGTCTGCCGCAACCATGCCGTAGGTGATCTCTGAGGAAGGCACTGAGGAAGAGCACAGCACACGCAGCCCTCAGCACCCCTTCTAGTGTCACAGAAACACACTTGGAGGGCTCATTGTTTCTCTCAGCTCCTCAAGCATTATACCCATCTTAGAGTTCTCATCCTCTACTTCTTTCGAGTTTTGGGTTATTATTACTTCTCTACATAGATGATGTACAACTCTTGCTGAGCATGAAGAATGAGCACAGACAACGCTCGCTCAGATTGGGAGCAGCTCCAGTGGGCTCTGCCATCAGCTACTGAACGCAGTGAGGAGCTGAGAACAGGGCCTGGAACTCGCCGTGTAGACAGGGCTGGCCTCAAATCCAGGCCTGCCACCAGAGCACTGGGACACTGGTGCTCCCACTGTGCTCAGCTTACACTTAACTTTGTTGGACTGCTCCTCTATTGTCCTACAGGGCAACAGCATATTTTCAGACTCTACAAATGTTTACAAATTAAACATTTTGTGTTTTCCCTTTGATAAACTAGAAAACCATTCATGATAACCTGGGTGGTCTAATGACTATAACCAGTGACATTTTCATTTATGGTGACAATCCAATAAATGCCACAATGAGCTTAATTAATTGGCTTGGTAGTGACAAAAGTATAAAAGTATATTTGATATAAACATGCTGTTTCTCTGAGAAAGACTACTTTACATTGTATTTGTTTAAAAAAAAAAATGGAGCTGGGCATGGTGGCGTACACCTTTAATCCTAGCACTTGGGAGGCAGAAGTAGGACAATTGCCACTCTGAGACTGTGTAGTGAATTCCGAGTCAGCCTGGACTAGGGTGAGACCCTACCTTAAAAAACAAACAAAAAAGAATGAACATGAAATAAAGAAACTGAATAAAAAAACAGAGGCTTCAAATTATGATATGGAAAGCTGGAAACTATGTGGCTCCCATTCTCATAGTAGAAAAAGCTAAACAATAAAATCATGATTTTCTTTAACCCATAAGAGAAACAGGCTTATATAGCAGTGAAGACGTGCAGAGAAAGACAGAAACCTCTGAGGAGGGGTAGAGCAGGAGCACAAGCTGTCTACTCTGGGAGGGCTCAGGAAGAAGCCAGGTCCACCTAGCAGGAAGAAGGGTGTGTTCACATTGCTAAAAACTTTTATTAGGGCATCCATTGCTTTCTGCTTCCTTCTGATGTGAGACTGTGACACCAGTTTCCTGTACCTGCCATGTAATCCCCACCATGGTAGACTCTACCTTCTGAACTATAAGCAGAAACAAACATTTTCCTTCCATTAAAAAAATAATTATTATTAGCCAGGAATGGTGGCACACACCTTTAATCAGAGCACTTAGGAGGCAGAGATAGGAGGAGCACCATGAGTTTGAGGCCAGTCTGAGACTACAGATTGAGATCCAGGTCAGCCTGGGCTATAGTGAGACCCTATCTCAAAAAAAAAAAAGAAACTAAAAATAAAAATTATTTACTCAGCCGGACATGGTGGCACATGCCTTTAATGCTAGCACTCGGGAGGCAGAGGTAGGAGGAATGCCGTGAGTTCAAGGCCACCCTGAGACTACATAGTTAATTCCAAGTCAGCCTGGGCCTCGAAAAAAACAATTTAAAAAATTATTTACTTGTTTGCGTGTATACAAGGTACATTATAGAAGGCACGTAAGGGTCTCTTGCTGCTGCAAATGAATACCCACTAAGCCACTTTTTGCATCCAGCTTTACAGGGGTGGCTGGAGGACTGAACCAGGGCAGGCAGGCTTTGCAAACAAGCACCTTTAATCACTGAGCCATCTCCCCACCCTGAGTGTTAAAATTTTTAAATGAACTGTTAAAAGCCAAACTTGGACCAGTGCCACACACAGGAGGGGCATTTACTTCACAGGCCATTCCCCTTCCTGGCTGCTCTTCTCCCCTCTGTCAGGTGCTCCCAAGCCTAGGGGTGGAGCAAGACAACCAGAGAGAGCATGTAACTGAGAGGAAGGCCTGGAGGAAGGAAGGAAAGACAGAAGACCCCTAGATGCCCTCTAGAGAACACATTCTCCATTCTCCTGAACAGCCATCCACCCTGAACGATCTTGTCTGATCTCAGAAGCTAAGCAGGGTCGGGCCTGGTCAGTACGTGGCTGGAGAGAGCACAGCACTAACTGCCTATGGACTTCAGGAGACCCCGTCACCCCACAGGGGATCCCAGTGCATATGGAGAAAGGTAAAAGAAAAAATCCTCCTTATCATGGGGGAGGGACAAAAAACCCACCCCAAGATCCTTAGTGATCGTCTCTGGGTCTGGAGGCTGAAATCAGAGATGCAAGGTTGGCTACCAGGGCAGGGCCATAAAGGAAGTACCACCACCAAGCCTGTGAGACAAGACGACGCGCTGGACCAGAATCAAAGAGAAATAATCCGTCTCCCTGACCAGGCCAGTATGCAGCAACTAATAACTTGTAGAAGCCTGGAAACTTGGGACTCAGAAAAAAACATGGAGGGGGCTGGAGAGATGGCTTAGCTGTTAAGGCACTTGCCTGCAAAGCCTAAGGAACCAAGTTTAAGTACCCAGAATCCATGTAAGCCAAATGAACAAGGTGGTGCTTGTGTCTGGTGTTTGTCTGCAGTGGCTAGAGGCCCTGGAGCACCCATTCTCTCTCTCTTTCTCACTCTCTCTCAATAAATAAATAAAAATAAATTTAAGGGCTGGAGAGATGGCTTAGCAGTTAAGGTGCTTGCCTGCAAAGCCTAAGAATACTAGTTTGACTCTTCCGGTCCCACGTATAGCCAGACGCAAAAGTGATGCATGATGCAAGCATGCAACGTCACACATGCGCACCAGGAGGCACACGCATCTGGAGTCCATTCACAGTGGCTGAGAGGGCCTGGAGCACCCATTCTCTCTCTTTCTCTCTCTCTCAAAAATAAAAAAATTTTAAAAATAGTGAATATGCACTCTGGTGGTTTGATTCAGGTGTCCCCATAAACTTAGGTGTTCTGAATGCGAGGTTCCCAGCTAGATTTGGAGATTTGGAAATTAACACCTCCTGAAGGCAGTGTATTGTTGGGGATGGGCTTATGGGTGTTATAGCCAGTGTCCCCTTGCCAGTGTTTGGCACACTCTCCTGTTGCTATTGTCCACCTGATGTTGGCCATGCCATCATTTTCCCTGCCATCATGGAGCTTCCCCTGGAGTCTGTCAGCCAAAATAAATCCTCTTTTTTCCCCAAATGCTGCTCTTGGTTGGGTGATTTCTGCCAACAATGTGAACCTGACTGCAACATGCACCTTCTTAAAAATAAATTAATAAATTTAAAAAAAATGGAGGGATTCACAATACAGTCATATCCCACACAAGGTCCATGAGGGACTGCACATACCATGTGGTTTTGTAATACTGAAAGAGCTGAAAATCCTGTCTACAGTGATGCAGCCATCCTGTCAGTATCTTAATCGTGTGTGTGGTGACATAAGATGCACACAAACCTACTACACTGTCACCTGATTCAACCATCGTACATACAGCTTTGTGCAGTATGTAGTCCTTGATAGTGGTCATAAGTGACTATGTTACTGGCGTATACAGTTGTTATTATACTGCACTTACTATATGTGTCTGTATGAGTATACATGTCATGGTGCATGTGAAGGTCAGAAGGCAACCTTGGAGTGTTTGTCCTCTCCTTCCATCTTCTTTTTGTTGATTGTTTTGTTTTTTTTGGTTTTTCAAGGTAGGGTCTCACTCTGGCCCAGGCTGACCTGGAATTCACTATGTAGTCTCAGGGTGGCCTTGAACTCACGATGCTCCTCCTACCTCTGCCTCCCAAGTGCTGGGATTACAGGCATGCCCCACCACGCCTGGCTCCACCTTCTTTTTGAGACAGGGTCTCCCTTGTTCTTGGTTTTGCTGCTATGTGTGCACCAGTCGAGCTAACCCACAAGCTACTAAATTCTCCTGGCGCCACCTCCTATTACCACGGGTGCATTAGGATCACAGATGCCTGTGCCACCTTACATCAGGCTCTACATAGTGCTAGGGAATTGAACTCGGGCCAGCAGGCTTATACAAGCACCTTTTAACTGCTATCTATCTCCTCAGCTCCTATTCTATACTTTTTAATGTTACTTTCTACTGCACTCCTACATATTTTTTTCAAGAGTTGACTATAAAACTGTTAAATCAGCAGAAGCTTCATCCATCTTACAAGTACCATGTTTGTTGATAGCATCCGGAGGTCATGTCAAGTGACCGACCTATACCATCCAGTTTTGCAGTATGCTCTGTAATGTTCATACAACAATGCGTTCCTCAGAATGTAGTCCTACTATCAACTGATGCAAGAGTACAGCTAGAACAGAGAATTTTTAAATATCCCCAACATATACACACAAGCATTACACATGGTAACCTTTACCTCCTCCTGCCTTCTTGTGGACGGGAGCTCTCCATACTTTATCCTCTTTCCCTCTCTTAATCTGATCATTACACATTGTAAACATGTATCAAAATATCACACTGCATCCCATATGTACAATTCCTTTAGGTGAACTTTCTTATATTCATTTATTTATTTATTTGAGAGAGAGAGAGAAAAAGAGAAAGAGGTAGAGAGTGAACATGGGCAAGGCCAGGGCTTTTTGCACTGCAAACAAACTCCAGACACATGCTCCACCTAGTGCATTTGGCTTTACGTGAGAACTAGGGAATCAAATCCAAGCCCCCAGGCTTTGCATGCAAGTGCCTTTAACCACTGAGCCATTTCTCCAGCCCTATGTGAACTTTTTAGAAAGAACATGGAGTGGGGCTGAAGAGATTGTTCAGTGGTTAAGACACTTGCCTGAAAAGCCTAGGGACCAGGGTCTGATTCCCCAGTACCCACATAACATCAGATGCACAAAATGGTGCACGCATCTGGAGTCCATCTGCAGCAGCTGGAGGCTCTGGTGCATTACAGGCACCAGTTCAAGTTTGGCTTTTAGCAGCTCATTAAAAAATTTCAACACTCAGTGGAGAGACGGCTCAGTGGTTAAAGGTGTTTGTTTGCAAAACCTGCCTGCTCTAGTTCAGTCCTCCAGCCACCCATGTAAAGCCAGATGCAAAAATTGTTTTCATTAAAAAAAAAAAAAACGAAAGTCGGGCGTGGTGGCACGCACCTTTAATCCCAGCAATTGAGAGGCAGAGGTAGGAGGATTGCCAAGAGTTCAAGGTCACCCTGAGAATACATAGTGAGTTCCAGGTCAGCCTGGACTAGAGTGAAACCCTGCCTCAGAAAACCAAAAAAAAAAAAAAAAAAAAAAGAAAAGAAGAGAAAAGAAAAGAAAACAAACAACATGGAGAGAGATGCTGTGAGGCGAGGCACACAGAGAAGAGCTAGAGCAGCCAGGAAGAAACCTGTGCCCACCACAGAGTGAGAGCAGAACGCGACTCACTGCCCAGCTCTCGCTCAGGGAAAGAGGCATGACCACTTTCAGTCTACTGTGCTATATGCATGTTCAGCATTCAAGCAAAAATTACTACACGTCCAAAAAAGAAAGAAAAGCAATCCAAAAGCAAACGAAAGACCTAGGTTAGCTGCATAATGCATGTGACGCTAACAAGGACAGGCAAAAGTATGACCATCTGACAGTGGGGATATGTTCACGTGTTCTTAGCCACTGACTGCCCCTGGCATCATGGCGGAAGATTACAGTGTGGTGTTTCACTCAGGCTGAACTACCCTACTTTCATATTGAAAGAGAAACTTACAGTGCAGTACTCCTTCTGTGCAGACTATTCCTGAGTGAACGGTTTCACAAAGAACCACCTCTTGGTGCTGTGCTTACACATTACCTATCACGCGGTTGAGGCAATCTGGAGAAATGTTGAGAAGAATCTGCTCCATCACCTTTGACCCTACATGGACAGAGATGCTGTGTCTTCCATCAACGATAGTCATTAACGCTGGCCTGCAACAAATAAATTAGAAGTAGAAATTTAGACTCATTCAAAGAGAACTTAGTGAAATGGGGACAAAAACAATGATTGCAGATTTCCTCCCTTTACCTGCATGTCAACCCTAGGTCCTTTTATCTTCATACTTTAGACTCTTCCCAGGCCCTTTTCTTTCCCTCCTCTCTTTCACACCACCCCCCTTGGCTTTTCAAGGTAGGGTCTTGCTCTAGCCCAGGCTGACCTGGAATTATTCTCAAGCTGGCCCCAAACTCACAACAATCCTCCTACCTCAGCCTCCCAAGTGCTGGGAGTAAAGGCATGTGCCACCACACCCATCCCTTCCACTCTTTACATCAATACAAACTGAGCATTTACTGTGTGCAACAGACTGTGCTAATTCTGCGAATAAACTAGTGACAAGACAAATCTAGTCTCTTCACCCAAGGAACTTATGAGTTTAATAAGAAAGGGAGCCGGGCGTGGTGGCGCACGCCTTTAATCCCAGCACTCGGGAGGCAGAGGTAGGAGGATTGCCATGAGTTCGAGGCCACCCTGAGACTACATAGTGAATTCCAGGTCAGCCTGGACTAAAGTGAGACCCTACCTTGAAAAACCAAAAAAAAAAAAAAAAGAAAGAAAGAAAGGGGCGGAGGGCTCTGTGTATTTGGTTGGCTGGCTGGTGCGCTGGTTTGAATGAGATGTCTCCTGTAAGCTCGTAGTTCTGGATGCTTGAACCCCGGCAGGGAGCAGGTGGAACCTTGCTGGAGAAAGTGTGTCTTGAGGCTTATTAGCCCCCCAGTTCGCCAGTGTTGATTTGGCTCACTCTCCTGCTGCTGTTGGCCACCTGCCATGGCAGAGGTGATGTCCAGCCTCTGCTCATGCCATGCTGTCCCCTGCCAACATTAAGCCTCCCCTTGAGACTGTAAGCCACATGAAAACCTTTCCTCCCATCAGCTGCTTTTGGGGGGTTCCAGCCATGACACTCAACAATAGTTGATTTGGTGTTTTTCTTTTGTTGTTCCTGGGGATCCAAGCCAAGGTCTCATCCTTGCTATTCAAGTGCTCTACCATCAACCTTTCTCTGGAGCAGGGGAGTGGGCAGTCTCACTCTAGCCAAGGCTGTCCTTGAACTCCTGGCAATCCTCCTACTTCAGCCTCCCAAGTGCTGGGATTAAGGACATGACCACCATGCCTAGTTGCTATCACTGACCTTCCCAACCACACCCCTCCCCCCAAAACAGGTTTATTTTTACAATGGTGCCAGAATGACTTAACACAGGGTAGAATAACCTTTTCCAAAAATCATGCTGGTGACATCTGCAAGAAAATGGACACAACTGAAAATTCATGTTAAATGAAACAAGCCAGACTCAAAAAGATATGCTTTCACTAGGCATGGTGGTGCACACCATTAACCCCAGAACTCTGGAGGCAGAGGCAGGAAGATCACTATGAGTTTGAGGCTGAGACTACACAGTTGTCATGGGAAACTTTTCCTCTGGGGAAAACACATGTCTTCATCCTAAATAGGGCAAAGACGGCAGACCAAAGTATGATTACACCAATACCAGTTCAGTGAACCAATGAGTTTATTGGGGGTCATTTACAGAGCATAGAGAGGGGTTGCTTATAGGAACATTGTACCCCCAAAGCAGCCACTTTGATGGGGCTTCCTGTGTCAAAATTACTCCTCGGCTGCTCCTTCCTCAGCCTCAACATGAGGGTTTATGTACAGAGCATCAGAACCCCAGAGCAGCTGTCCCATGGAGAGGCCTCATCCCATCCTGAATGATGACTCCCTATCCAGGAGTATGAGACCTCACGGCAGCACTTCACTGGGGCTCACTGTATCAGGATTACCCTCACAGATTTACCTCCTCAGTCTTGGGGTGAGGGCTTACTTACAGAGCATGAGACCCCAAAGAACCACTTGGGTGGAGCTCCTTGCTCCTTCTTTTGCTCTCTCTATATTCTATCTCCCCCTGAGGTCACGAGATCTTGGGTTTTATTGTACACAATAGCCACAGGGATGCACCTAAATATCAGGTGGGGTCTGATGGCCCTCCCCACACCTCCTCTCTAAGTAGACCAGCTCATTTTATAACGCTGGCAATAGTTGCTTCTACCTTTCACTGTAGAGGAAATTTGCCATACAACAATAGCGAATTCTGGGCTGAAGAGATGGCTTAGGGGTTAACGTGTTTGCCTTCAGAGGCAAAAGACCTCAGTTCAATACCCAAGACCCACGTAAGCCAGATGCACAAGGTGGCACATTTGTCTGGAGTTTGCTTGCAGTGGATAGAGGCCCTGACACACACACACACACACACACACACACACACACACCCTCCCTCCTCTCTCTCTCTCTCTCTCTCTCTCTCTCTCACTCCCTCTTTCTCTCAAAAAAAAATTAAAATTAAAAAATAGTGAATTCCAGGTCAGCCTGGGCTACACCAAGACCCTACCTCAAAAAACAATAAAGACATGTTTTCTCTTATATGCTAAACCTAGATTTAAATATATATATATATGCTGGAGAGATGGCTCATCAGTTGGTTAAGGTGCTTGTGTACAAACCTGCAAAGCCTAAAGACCTGGGCTGGATGCCTCAGAACCCACATAAAGCCAGCTGCACAAAGTGGTACCCACACCTAGAGTTCATCTACAGGGACTCTCCTTACCCATTCTCTCTTTTTCCCTTCTATCTCTCTGTGCTTGCAAAAAAATAATAAATAATTTTTAAAAGTATACTATGTAAGTATACTAAGTATACTATGTAATTTTTAAAAGTATACTATGTGTGGTAGTGCATGCCTTTAATCCCAGCACTCAGGAGGCAGAGGTAGGAGGACTGCTGTGAGCTCGAGGCCAGCCTGAGACTACAGAATGAATTCCAGGCCAACCTGGACTAGAGTGAGATCCTACCTCAAAAGATCAAAATAAAATCATCCGTATATGTATATGTATATGTGTAAGTATATGTGTATGTGTGTGCACACATACTATAAGATTTCCTTTGGGGCTTGAAAGATGGCTCAGTGGTTAAACAAATCATAAGCCTGCCAGTCCAGGTTCCATTCCCCAGCCACCCACAAAGAGCCAGATAGGCATTAATTTAAAGTGGCAAGAGTCCCTGGCATGCATACATTATATAGATATGTAAGATTTCATTTGTATGAAATGTTCAGGACATGCAAATGTATATAGAGAGACAGAAAGCAGGTTAGTATTCCCACAGGTCGGGGAGATGAGAAGCAGGGAGTAACTGCAATGGCATGGGGCTCTGGGGGAATGTAATAAAACAGCAATAAAGTTAGTCACGATGGCTCTATAACTCTGTGGATATACTATTACCACTGAATTGTACATTTTAAATGGGTTAATTGATGCCATGTGAACTACATCTTGGTAAAAAATAACAAGATAACATACAATTAAATGATTATAAATTGCAATAAGTACACACAGCTACTAATAGAAAATAAAAGCGGGGTTAGGGAAAGCCTCTTTGAATGATACTTAAACTTAGAAAATAAAAGGCCAGCCTTGTGGAGTCTGGGCAGAGGGAAGAATGTGTGAGAAAATCCCAAGGAGAAAAAATGGAGCAGATGTGTAGAGAATGGGAAGAAGGCCACTGGGGTCAGGACACTCACATCTCATCCTCAAACACAGGCACCTTTACTCTTTCCAGTCCACTCTCCAATGTGCAGCTCACCTTACATGCAATAAATAAGTGCAGCAGAGGTGGTGTGGTGTCTGCGGCTTCCGTCTGGCACTCTTTCTTGGCTGGCTTGCACTGGGGAATGAGCCGGCGCTCATGAGAACGTTCAGGCAGCCAGCCATGATAGTAAGCCACTTTGGCTAGCCATCTTTCAGCCCCAGTCCATACCTGCCTCTCCATAGCTTCTGTCTCTCTAGAGACTGTGTCATGTTAGTTTCTTTGCTTTTGTACAGAAAAGAAGTATTTCCTGTATTCCAAAAAGTATAATTATGAATACATATGCTGTAGAGACACTATTAAAGATGTTCAAGGTTTATGATAGCTTTAAGTAACTATACTTTTTAATACAAAGCAGTTAGAGTGAATGGCAACATTTGGAATGACATATAATTAATCACCTACAAGAAGCCCAGATAGTGAGGCAGGAGGATCACGACTTCAAGGCCTACTTGGGCTACATAGCAAGACAAAGGCTCAATAAAAAATATATTCTGGGGGCTGGAGAAATGACTTAAGAGGTTAAGGTGTTTGCCTGCAAAGCCTAACGACCTGGCCTTGATGGTTGACAAGTCTGCCACAGAACATCCATTAGCTGGGTATCTGTCATTTCCAAGGAGAAGGTAAGAAAGCGGAAGCACTAAAGTTGAACATTTACTTGCCTCCATAGACAACGCAGAAGCAGGATACCTTCAGCTTCACATTGCAGTTAGATGTTCAGATGGGAAAATGAGTTATGAAACATTTAGGTCTTGTTAAAAATGTAAACAAAGTCTTCAGCATAGCTGTCTAAAGACAATAAAATCTCCTCGTTAGTTCTTTTTTAAAAAAATATCCTGTTTTTTGCTCTCATAAATAACTACTTGTCACTCAGGGGTAAATTTTATTCTTTTGGATAAAGTAGGGTTGATATCTATAATTTTTAGTGACTATCAATCCAATATAATAAATATTTTCTTTTAAAAAATTTATTTGTGAAAAGAGAGAGAGAATGTGTGTGGGGGGGGGTATGAGCACACAAGGGCCTCTTGCTGCCACTTCATGCATCTGGCTTTACGTGGTCCTAAGGAACCAAACCCAGGCCAGCAGGCTTTGTAAGCAAGAACCTTTACCCACTGAGCCATCTTCCCATAATAGTATTTTCCATCAAACTGGCATACTTTGTTGTCTTACCTGTAGTATGCTTTCTTCCGAGCAAATGGCAAGCAGCTCAGACACTGTCTGTAGATCCTGTTCTCATCTGGTTCGAGTTCTAATCCGCACTGTGCACACCCAACGTAAACAATGTTAGGAAGAGAGGAGAAGATCCTCTTCAAGGAACTACGAGCATTCAGAGCTATCTTCTGAGCTGCTGCAGTGGAAAATGCCAGCTCTGAAATTTTGGCTTTAATCAGAACCACTCCTGCAAGAAGAAATTGTAGAAGTGACTGGACCCAATACTAATTTGCAAACATAGCCAATGATGTGGTTTGCAGTAAAGGCTACACTAAAGTCTTGTCCTTAGTCCCTTCCTAGAGAACCTCACTCACTTATATGACTTCCATACTTAATCAACAGATTTACACACAACTGAATCAAGATTTGGTTTCCCACTAAAAAGGAGGGGTAATAAATGGTTTCCCCTCAAGCTTCTCATTGACTAATGATTCATTCATTCACCTGCTAAACAAACACTGAATATCTACAATCTACCAGATATTCTCCCATCTCCTCCCCGACCTCAGCTCCAGTCTTTCTGCATACTAGTGAGACCTAGGTAGGAGTCTAAGTGCTATTGTCCTTTCCATCTTATTTTGTATGGATATATCATGTGTTAGTACCCTCTTTTCCCTCGTTCCTGCCCCCATCCCGCTGGAGACCCTCCTCAGTGGGCTTGCACGTTATGTGCTGTGGGAGCAGCAGTCAAGCTTTTTTAAGCCTTCATAATTGTTCTTCATTTTTTGTTACTTTTTTTAATCACTATAACAAAATGCCCAACATAAGCTAAAGGAGGAAGTATGTTTTGGCTGCTGGAGTTGGAGGTTTCCGTCCATCGTGATGGTAGGGTATGGCAAGGCAGAGCAAAGCAGCTCGCGTCACAGCAGCCAGGCAGCAGAGAGAGAATGCTGGTGCTGGTGATCTTTCCTCCCTTGCTTCCACCTGGGCTCCAGCCTCTGAGATGGTGCCACCCACATTCAGAGCAGGCCCATTGCCTTGTTCTCTGGAAATGCACAGGCTGACCTGGAATTCATTCTGTATTCTCAGGGTGGCCTCAAACTCATGGAGATCCTGCTACCTTTGCCTTCTGAGTGCTGGGTGTGGTGTCCCACGTCTTTAATCCCAGCACTTGGAAGGCAGAGGTAGGAGGATCGAGGTGAGTTCAAGGCCAGCCTGGAACTACATAATGAGTTCCCGGTCAGCCTGTGCTGTAGCAAGAACCTATCCACCCCCCCCAAAAAAAAAATCCACGTGTGGTGGCGCATGCCTTTAATCCCAGCACTTGGGAGGCAGACGTAGGAGGATCACCATGAGTTCAAGGCCACCCTGAGACTACATGGTGAATTCCAGGTCAGCCTGGGCTAGAGTGAGACCCTATCTAAGGGAAAAACAAAGAGAGAGAGAGGGTGAGGTTGCTTTAATTGTAAGCTTTGCTTTCAAGGACACACACTCTGCTGATTATAGGAGTAACTGAGACAAAGAGCCAGGCCCAACCACCTCCCTCTCTGTTTTTTGTCAGCAGGCAGACCCTCTTGGGGAAACCCTCCTCTTTTTAACTATGAAATCAGCCAAGGAAAAGCTGCTTGTATTTGCATGCTCCCTTTCCGTTTTATTTTAAATATTTTATTTTATTTTATTTTATTTTATTTGAGAAAGAGAAGCAGAAAGACAGAGACTGAGTATGGGTGTGCCAGGGCCTCCTACCACTGCAAATGAACTCCAGACACATACGACACTTTGTGCATCTGGCTGTATGTGGGTCTTGGGGAATCGAACCTGGGCCTTTAGACTTTGCAAGCAAGTACCTTTAACCATGAGCCATCTCTCTCGCTACCATTTTTTTTTTTTTTGGTTTTTTTTTTTTTTTGTTTGTTTGTTTGTTTTTCTGGGTCTCATTTATTTTTCTTACATGTCCTGTAGTTCCATCCATTTTGTTTATTATTTATTTATTTATTTGAGAGCAGCAGACAGAGAAAGAGGCAGATAGATACAGAGAGAATGGGTGCCCTAGGGCCTCCAGGCACTGCAAATGAACTCCAGATGCATGTGCCACCTTGTGCATCTGGTTTGAGGTAGAGTATCACTCTAGCCCAGGCTGACCTGGAATTCACCATGTAGCTTCAAACAGCCATCCTGCTACCTTTGCCTCCTGAGTGCTGGGATTAAAGGTGTGCACCACCATGCCTGGCTTAATTTTTATATTAAAACATGCATACACAATGATAGAAATTATTAATTCAGCCCTTGTGGCTGATCATAAAGAAAAGAGAAAGGGCCAGAGGGACTAGATGAACACAACCTATCAAAGAGTGACTATAACAGCCCATTTCTGGCATGGCTTCCTAAATTGGGTACAGCTCCACAATTTCCAAAAACATTCCCAATGCCTAGCCCTGTCTCCACACCAGCAGAGCTGCAGCTCTGGTACCATTAATCGTCAATACCATAGCCACTTGTGTTGCTGGTGTCCATGCTGTTGTTTATTTGTATGTGTGTCAATGTATATGAGTACATGTGTGTTTGTGGGTATGTGTGCGTGTGGGTGTGTGTGCCTGTGGAGGCAGAGGTTAACATCAGGTGTCTTCTCTGATCGCTTCCCTCTTTATTTTACTGAGACAGGGTCTCACACTTGAGCCCAGAGCTCATCAATTCAGCTAGCCAGTTTGCCCTAAGGATCTTCTACCATGCCAGCCCAGCATTTATGCGGGTGTTGGGCATCTGAACCCTAGTACTCATGCTGAAGTAAGCCCTTACCTACTGAGTTACCTCCTCGGCCCCCTTATTTGTACTTTCAAATCTAATCGAGGCCTTCAATTCCAGCAGGTAACTATCTTGAGTAAACGGTAAATAAATTTGACTCTTCGACATCAAATGAAAACTCTATGTGAGCCCCTATTTTGCCTCAAGCGTTCTGGTTATTGTAGCCAGCTCTGAGCAGGGTTTGCTTTGGCTCACAGTTCAGAGAATACAGTCCACCATGAAGGGAAAGCATAGCAGTGGGAGGACGAGCTCGCGGGTGCACTGAGTCCTCAGGTAGGAGGCAGGGATTAATGCCAGTGCTTAACTTGCTTTCTCCTTTGTCGCTTATTTGTCCAGGACCCCGGCCTGTAGAACAGGCGCGACCCACACAGCTAAATTTCTCTGGAAACACCTTCACAGGCACGCCCTGAGGTATGTCTCCTAGGTGATTCTTAATTGACAATGAAGATTAACCCTCATAATATGTACATGAATTCACATGATTAGCAACTGTTACTTTGTCTTTTGGCCAAAGTGCAGTAAAGGACTGGATCTATAGTCTCATTTAGTGGAGATAGATAGATAGGATTAGATTAGATATTAGATTAGATAGATAGATAGATAGATAGATAGATAGATAGATTGATTCAGTCTTTGTCCACCATTTTTACCACACAGTTCCTAATACCCTTGGATCTCAGAATGTTAAGAATATCTTTTTTTTTAGTTTTTTTAAAATGTGTTTATTTTTATTTATTTATTTGAGAGTGACAGGGCGCACCAGGGCCTCCAGCCACTGCAAACAAACTCAAGATACATGTGCCACCTGGCTTACGTGGGTTCTGGGGAATCAAGCCTCAAATCAGGGTCCTTAGGCTTCACAGGCAAGCGCTTAACCACTAAGCCATCTCTCCAGCCCCTTTTTTTAGTTTTTTGAGGTAGGATTTCACTCTAGCCCAGGCTAAGAATATCTTTTATATGCTAGTGTCCGAAAAGACTTATGTCTGGGATCACTTGGGAAATTTGGCCAACAATGTACTGACCAGTACATGCCAAGGAAAGACCCCCCTCAAAGAACAGAACATTCCCAAAGCTAGGAATTGTGCCTTTCCCATAAGCTAGAGCGGCAATCTCCCAAAAAGAACTCAGAAGCTAGCTGGACGTGGTGGCGCACGCCTTTAATCCCAGCACTCGGGAGGCAGAGGTAGGAGGATCACCGTGAGTTCAAGGCCACCCTGAGACTACATAGTTAATTCCAGGTCAACCTGGGCCAGAGTGAGACCCTACCTCGAAAAAAAAAAAAAAAAAAAAAAATTTAAAAAAGAGAGAGAGAGAGATACAAATTACCAGTATTAGAAAGATCAGTACCAGGATGAGAAAATAACTTTATGTCAAAATATTCTAAAATGCCAACAATTTAGGTCAACAACTTTTTTGAAAACTACGAAATGCCAAAGCTAAATCAAGAAGTGATAATATTAATGACTCTGTATCTATAAAGGAAATTGAATTTGTAGCTAAAGCCTCTCAATAAAGAAAACATCAAGCTGGGCGTGGTGGCTCACGCCTTTAATCCCAGCACTCAGAAGGCAGGGGTAGGAGGATCACCGTGAGTTCAAGGCCACCCTGAGACTCCACAGTGAATTCCAGGTCAGCCTGGGTGAGCTCGAGTGCTTGCTGCACCAGCATGCGTGCCTGACTCTGGACCCTCAGACCCCACACAAGCGGGAAGCTGTGGAGGGCTTCTGTAATCTCGGCACATCTACAGCAAGACGGGAAGCAAAAGAAGAATCCCCAAAAGCTTGTGGACCCGCCAGCCTGGTGAAGGGAACAGTGAGCAACTATGGACCCTGCCTCAAAATGAGGTGGAAGGTGAGGATGGACACCTGAAAATTGTCCTCTGACCTCCACATGCAAATGCCATGGCATGAGTGTGCCCACAGTTACACACATGAACACACACACACCAAAAATTATATATTAAAATATTAACCAATCCCTAATAGCTAGAAATTAACCTCAAAGAGTTTAGCTATTTCAGAGATCTATATTTTACTTTCAAACTTAATTTTTCTCACAAATGGTAGTCTCTTTGCTTATATAAAAACATGTTGTGGGGCTGAAGAGATAGCTCAGTGGTTAAATCACTTACCTGCAAAATCTAACAACCCAGATTCAATTCCCTGGTACCCATGTAAAGCCAGATGCAGAAAGTGGTGCATGCATCTGGAGTTCCTTTGCAGTGGCTAGAGGCATGCCTATTCTTTCTGTTTCTCTTCTCTCTCTCTCTCTGCTTGCATATAAATAAACTAATTAATTTTTAAAGAATGTACCTGAAGATCTTACCTGAACACTTATCCTTCAGGTGTGTGGCTAAGTCTGATGTCTTGACAAAGCAGAGGGTACTTTCTTGAAACTTTGCTTTAAATGTGATTGCCCTCACATCATCATCAAATAGGCACTCACAAGATGACCACAGTGTTGTGTGTAATTCTAGGTTTTCTAGTATGCAATTGCGCTGAACAAAAAGATATTTAAATTCCCAAATACAATCTTAAACAAAAACAAATGAAAACACAAGGTCAGGAAAATGAAAGACATTCAGGTTCAAAATCAGATTAGGTAAACTGACATAGTTACTTAGTTAAATACAACTTTATCACTAAAGAATTTAGATAAAAAGAGACAAAATATGACTTATGTTAAGACAATTACATAAGAATGCCATAGGTTTTTACATGCTTGTTTTGAGACAGGATCTTGCTGCATAGACCAGGCTGGCCTTGAACTCATTCCTCCTGCCTCTGCCTCCCAAGTGCTAGAATTACAGATATGCACCATCCCCACCTGGCTAGAGATAATTGTAATTTTTTTTTTGTTTTTTGTTTTTTTTTTGAGGTGGAGTCTCACTCTGGCCCAGGCTGACCTGGAATTAACTATGTAGTCTCAGGGTGGCCTTGAACTCATGGCAATCCTCCTACCTCTGCCTCCCGAGTGCTGGGATTAAAGGCATGTGCCACCACGCCCGGCTAATTTTAATTTTTTGTAATGATTTCTTGGACTCCTAAACAACTGCTTTATAGAATGGTAAATTCTCATTTTGATAGCTACAAAGATAATTTATTTTCAGGGGAGACTGTGAACACAGTCCCCCACTACCACAAATTATGCAGTAGAGTTCCCTGCACTTGGGGAAATCGCAGGGGTCAGCACATCCAGAGTGCAATGGATAAGCCTCACCCTGGGAAAACCACCTTCATGATCATGGCATCTCCCCTGCCAGGTAAGTATACAAAGTTAATTCTTTTAAACAAACTCCAGACGTATGCACCATCTTGTGCATCTGGCTTACATGGGTCCTGGGAAATCAAACCTGTGTCCTATGGCTTTGCAGGCAAGTGCCTTAACTGCTACACCATCTTTTCAGCTCAAATTTAATTATTTTTAACTAGTGAACTTTCTTCTGAGACCTTAAAATAGATACAGATCTACATAACCAAGAGCTCACTGGTATTACAGCAGCTTTGCTCTCTTACTTAGCTAACTTCTCTACAATAACAAAACTTCATGTAGACACAGCAGTACCACTTTTAAGTCTCTCAGTAAAAATCCTAATTTTTAAAAACTTTTTAAAGCAGGGTCTCATTTTAGCCCAGGCTGACCTGTAACTCACTCTGTAGCCCAGGCTGGCCTCAAACTTATGGTAATCCTCCTATCTCAGCCTCCCAGTGCTGGAATTAAAAGCATGCACCATTCACCTAGCAATAATAGTCTTAATTGTTCTGTGTCTTGTTTTTTGAGGTAGGGTCTTGCTCTAGCCCAGGCTGACCTGGAATTCACTATATAGCCTCAGGATGGCCTCAAACTCATGGCAACCCTACTACCCCTTGTCTCCTGAGTGCTGGTAATAAAAGTCTACACTACCATGTCTGGCAATAATAATCTTAATTGTTTTAATATTTATTTATTTATTTGCAAGGAGAGAGGGGGAAGAGAAAGAGAAAGAGAATGGGTATGCCAGGGCCTCCAGCTGCTGGAAACAAAGTCCAGATGCCATCGAGCTTTACATGGGTACTGGGGAATCAAACTTGGGTCATTAGGCTTTGCAGGCAAGGGCCTTAACCACAGAGCCATCTGTCCAGCACCAGTAATCTTAATTTTTAAATAATAGCACAAACTTTCTTGTCAAAGAGTCATCTTCTACATTAGTAAATTTAACTTTATAATACGGGCTGGACAAATGGCTTAGCAAAGCCTAAGGACCAAGGTTTGATTCCCCAGTACCCATGTAAGCCAGATCTACAGGGTTGGTGCATGTGTCTGGAGTTGGTTTGCAGTGGCTGGAGGCCCTAATGTACCCATTCTCTCTCTTTATTTGTCTCTTCATCTCTCTCTCTCAAATAAATATTTTTTAAATATTTAAAATTATAATAGAACAAGCTAGGCATGAGGGCACACATCTTTAATCCCAGCACTTTGGGAGGAAGCAGAGAGTACATAGTGAATGCTAGGTCAGCCTGAGCTAGAATGAGACCCTACCTCGAAAAAAAAAATTATAATAAAACAAAAGATTTCTCAGCACTGAGACTAACTATCTTTTCCCTTTCCCACTTAGGCCACAAATCTACAGGTCAGACCTTGGGCCACTTATGTATTTACCCTACTGTATCTCTCTGTCTCAAATAAATTAATAAAAATAAAAAATATTACAAAAAATAAACAAAAATTTAAAAATTAAAAAGAAAGAGGGCTGGTGGTGATGGCAGAAATAGTGGTTAAGGCATGAGACTTAGTGATTTCCTCCGCAAAGTGAGACCAAAGAAGGCACAGTGGCACACGCCTTTAATCCCAGCACTCGGGAGGCAGAGGTAGGAGGATTGCCAGTTCAAGGCTACCCTGAGACTACATAGTTAATTCCAGGTGCCTGGGCAAAGAAAGAAAGGGGCTGAGAGATGGCTTAGGTTAAGGCATTTCCCCTGCAGCCAAAGAACCCAGGTTCGGCCCTGGATGTACCCATTCTCTTCTCTGTGTCCCTCTTTTTTATGTCAAATAAATAAAAATAAAACATTTTAAAAAGAAAAAGAGAAGCTTTCTTAGTACAGAATACATGTTTTGAAATCATAGGTAAGCTAAGTAAATGAATAAGCAGCAGTTTCATAATCTCAACAGCCTAAAATAAACAAATCACATTTTAGTAGATGGCCAGTTGCTTAGATTTACTTGATTTTGTTTTTGTTTTTTGAAGTAGGGTCTCACTCTAGCCCAGGCTGACCTGTTGTTATTCACTATGTAGTCTCAGGGTGGCCTCAAACTCACAGTCATCCTACCTCTACCTCCCAAGTGCTGGAATTAAAGGCATGCACCACACTCGGCTTGATTTTTTTAGTGTGTCAAATACATTTTATATGTCATTAAGTAACATTTTACAGTTTGGGGTATGAGACTGATCTCCCTATACAGCCCTGTCTATCTGGCAATTCTTCCCTCTTCTTCTTCCCCCTTCCTTTTCTCCATCCATTCTCTTCCCTTCCTTTCACTCAAGATTTCAATATATCTAAGATTTATTTTGGTACAAACATGAAATAGGTATCTAATTATAGTTGAGAATGAGGCTTACACCTGTAATCCCAGCACTTGGGAGGGTGAGGCAGGAAGACTACCATGAGTTTGGGGGCAGTCTGGGCTACAGTGTAAGCAAAAAGAAAAAAAAATTAATCCTAATTTTTCCCTTAAATGGTTAGCTATATGTTCCAAATGTCAATTATTATCTTTTTGTTTTTTACAGAAAAGGGCTTGATTTAAAAAAAAATTTAGGGCTGCATTGAGAAAGAGACGAGACTCTATTGCAATAGCAGAGGACAATGACCATTCTCCTCTAGCCTCTGCACATGCTCACATGGGACACACACACCATATCACTGCACATACCACACACACCTACATGCACGAACACACACTACAACAAAAAAGGATTACTGGGACAGGCAATGCTGTGTAATAGAAAGACAGTGATGAATAAGACAGACAAGGTGCTTGTCATGGAACTTACTCTCTATAGTATTTACAAAGTTAAGCAAGAAAATGAGCTAGAATGGAAGAGAGGGGGATTTGACAGTGCTTGTGCACGTACATGTGTGAGGCTTCTCTGAGGATCCAAAACTGGAGGCCAGAGATGAATGAGCCATGCATGTGAGAGAGCTGAAGGAGAAACACTCTGCACAGAGCCAACAGGTACATTGGAGATGCTGAGGCAGGAGCTTGGCCTTGTCAAATGACAGAAGGGATCTTGTGTAGTTATGTTTGGGACTCTGAAGGATGAGACAAACTGTGATATGTTTCTATATTTGAATCCTGAGTTCAGCATTGAAAACCTTCATGGAGACCTCACTGGGCTTTATAATTGCTTGTACTATTGTGGAGTCAATTAGCTGTGTAGGAGGCTACTTTATCATGGTTTGTTATACACTTGAAGTATTATAATTTTATTAAATAATGCTATGGAATAATACAGTACTTGAATAACATTTGATTCTGGATAGATTTATTTTATGCTTTCTTTCTTTCTTTCTTTCTTTCTTTCTTTCTTTCTTTTTTTTGTTGTTATTTTATGGTTTGTTTTTTTTTTTTAGATAAGGGCTCATGCATCCTAGAGTGGCTTCAGACTCCCTATGTAGCTGAGGATGGCCTTGAACTTTCGGTTCTCCTGCCTCTGTCTCGCAAGAGCTGGGATTACAAGCACAGGCCATGAGGCACAGCCCCAATTTATGTCTTTAGTTTACCCTCATAAGAACTTAAGCTGTGACCAATGCTTGCTGCATATACATGCCAAATTCTACTAATAATATATATTTCTCTTTTCTTTATTTTAGGTAGGGGCTCACTCTATCCCAGGCTGACCTGGAACTCACTGTCTAGTCTCAGACTAAACAATATATATTTCAAAGGAAAATAATTTGGGCTTTCTTACTACCCTAAAATATCAATTCTATTATCTCCAATATTCAATAATAACCTCCTGGTGCTCATTTCTGGTTATGTCATCTATATGTGAATTTGTTATCTTTAGGACTATGTAAAACCAATACCCTACTGCAGAGGCTACTATGGAGACAGCCTCAAGAAATGCTAAATGAATAAACAGAATGATAATAAGCATAATCAGTTTCTTAAACTATCTTCAATGTTGTCGTTTTCTACAAAATAAATTGTCTTGAGGTACTAAAGTAGATATTAAAACTTTAAAGTGATGGTATCAATAATTAATGAATTAGCCAAGAACAATTACATCTTAATTCCTAGATCCCTAAGTTTTCAATATTTACTGAAATACTAAAAAATTATCTAAAGGTGCCAGGTATGGTGATGCGCACCTTTAATCCCAGCACTTGGGAGGCAGAAGTAGGAGGATCTCTGTGAGTTCAAGGCCAGTCTGAGACTACATAGTGAATTCCAGGTCAGCCTGGGCTAGAGCAAGACCTTACCTAAAAAAGAAAGAGAGAAAGAAGGAGAAAGGGAAGGAAGGAGGGAGGGATGGAGAGAGAAAAAGAGAGGGAGAAGGAAAAATGGAGAAAGAAGAGGGAGGGAGGGGAAAAAGAATTATCTAAAGGTGATGATAATTTATCTTCTATTACCACATAAGTACTAACCTTTAAAGGGATATTCACATTAGGCATGGAATAATCTGTTCTGCTCTAGCTCCATTCTACCTCTGACCTACATTTCTGTTCAGCATGCCCTGGACTCATGTTCCCAGCTGAGATACAGTGGTCAGTGATCATGTTCAGTCTGTCATGGACACATGTTTGTCGAATTTCACAACTGGACAAACATCTGTCACCGTTTGATCTTAGCATAAAAGTCAAGAGTCAGACTTATCTCAAATCCTAGTTATAGGCTATTAATGATTAAGAGTCAAGGTGACAGATTCTACCTACAGATAACTATTTTATGAGCAGAGGTATAGAAAGCTCTTTTAAATTGTAGTATCGGGTCATGTTTTTAAATATTTTATTTTTATTGATTTATTTGACAGAGAGAAAGAGGGAGAGAGAATGGGCGTGCCAGGGCCTCCAGCCACTGCAAACGAACTCCAGATGCATGCACCTCCTTGTGCACCTGGCTAATATGAGTCCTGGGGAACTGAACCTGGGTCCTTTGGCTTTGCAGGCAAACACCTTAACCACTAATCCATCCCTCCAGCCCCAGGTCATGTTTTTAAGACGACCATTCTGTGATAGCTAAGAGTTCATTCACACTTTTAAAACAACTTGAATAAAAATCTAGACCATATTTATTGAATAGTAATAGTGACTTTAAAGAGTTAAAGTAACTCCCCTAACATATATGCCTTATTGCTGGAAAGGAGTTTATTTATAAGAGCACTTTGGCTTAAAAAAATGGAGACAGGGTCTCATGTAGCCTAAGCTGGCCTTGAACTCACTATGTATCCAAGGATGACCTTGAATTCCTGGTCCTCATGCCTCCACCTCCCCAGACCTGGGACTATAGGATGTGTACTACCATGCCTGGTTTTATGGGGTGCTGGAGATTAAACTGAGGGATTCATGTCTAGTGAACAAGCACTCTACCAACAAGCTATATCCCCAGCCCCATAAAGAATATTATTTAGCTGGTGTGGTGCTGCAGACCTTTAATCCCAGCACTTGGGAGGCAGAGGTAGAATGATCGCTGTGAATCTGGGGCCAACCTGGGACTACAGAGCAAGTTCCACGTCAGCCTGGGCTAGGGTGAGACCCTACATCAAAAAAGGCAAAAGACGTATTCATTGTTTGATGAAGAAATGTCTTCACTAAAAAAGAAAAAATAGTATTCCAGGGAGAAAATTAAGCCTTTATTTTGCCACCATAAATCATAAAAGACATTTTAAATTATTTATTTATGGGAGGGGCATACTAGGGCTTCTTAGCACAGTGAACATGCCAGATACATGTGCCACTTTTTGCATCTGGCTTTACTTAGGTAATGGGGAACTGAACCCAGGCTGGCAGCTTTGCAAGCAAGTGCCTTGAGCTGCTGAGCTATCTCCCCAGCCCCAATTATAAAAAGATACTTAGAAAACTAAGTTGCTATAGGAAGTATAAACTTATAACAACAGAAACTTATAGAAGAACATCCAATTATCATCATTGCTATTTTCAAATGCTGTAATCTCTTCAGTCTTCATTTCAGGCTCATAAGTGTTAATCATTTACCAAAATGTAAGTAGGTTAAATGCTTTTTTCAGTGTATTTACCTTTTTTCCTTTGAAGTTGAGGGTACCAGGCTGCTCCAGGACCCCATAATACAAGCACATAATGTTGACCTTGGGCCTGTTCCACGGTTACCATAACTTTCCTTTGTGTATGTCCTCTGTAAGTATAGACTGCCTCTGGAAAAGAAAAGGCAGTATCCTAGCTATATTACTCTGTCATGAGTGACAACTAAGTGATATACTAAGATGTCTTATATCTTAATTTTTATAGTCTACAATAAAGTGGAATGAAAAGGCTGACCTGTTAGTATAGTAGCATCCACCACTCTCAGTACTGCATGAACTAACTGATCAGGCTGTAGCTGCTGCAACTCCACAAACTCAACGGTGCTCACTGTTTGAGGCTGCCTTCGAGGAAGATCTTGGAGATAGGAATGTTTTGACAACGCGTACACCAGTAAGTCCTGAAGCACAACACTGTCAACTACATTGAAATCTATGGAAGAAGCACAACAAATGGTGACATCAGTTTCTTCACAATGTATAATATTTTCCATGAATTGTATTTATATTGTGATGTATAAATACATCTAAAATATTACTTAATTTCTACAAAATATGTAGCTTATTCTTGAAAAAATAATTTTTTTTTTTTTTTGGTTTTTCAAGGTAGGGTTTCACTCTGGTCCAGGCTGACCTGGAATTAACTATGTAGTCTCATGGTGGCCTCAAACTCATGGCGATCCTCCTACCTCTGCCTCCCAAGTGTTGAGATTAAAGGCGTGCGCCACCATGCCCGGCTTTGACAATAAGATTTATTTTTTTAAGGACTAGAAAAAATTACTTGCCATCTCCAAAAATTTTGCTTGGTTCCATTAACCAAGAAATAATTTTCCATTACTTCGTTTCTTATTTTAATTTTTTGAGGTAGGATCTTACTCTAGCCTGATCTTACTCTAGGCTGACCAGGAACTACTCTGGAGTCCCAGGCTAACCTTAAATCCACATCACTCCTCCTACCTCTAACTCCCAAGTGCTGGGACTAAAGGTGTGCACCACAACACTGGGCAGTTTCATCTTTATTTACTTATTTATTTATTTTGAGATGGGGTCTTACCCTAGCCCAGGCTGACCTGCAATTCACTATGTAGTCTCAAACTGGCCTTGAACTCACGGTGCCTCCCAAGTGCAGGGATTAAAGGCATGCGCCACCACACCCAGCTAAATTTCCATTGCTTTAGATCCCCCACCACCCTGATTCGATCCAATTGATTCCCCACTCCCTGGAGTCTGGTTTGATTCTGTCTTTCCCAACTATCCTGAGCAGGGCCATTCCTCTATAAGCCCCTATCACATCACATTTGAAATCCTCTATGAACCACCAGCTGTCTCTCCCTGACCATCCCAGCTCTCCCATGTTCAGACCACTGTCCTTAGCACTGTCAAGAAGCTACAACACTGCCCTCCTCCTCTGCCCCAACCAAATACCACACAGCACAGTAACCACACTAAGGCCACAGGGATTCTTCCTCTCTGGAACTCACAGTTGTTTATATTTTCTTGTAAACCTCTAATTCTCATTTGACTTTTAAGAATGTGCTACATTGTGGTTAACATGGCAGCATAGAAACCACGCCAAAGCAGTCTAGGGGAGAAAAAGAAAGAAAAAAAAAACAGCAAAATACACTCGTCTACTAAGAAGTGAGGTGTATAATAAATTATCAACCACAGCAAAGAAGTAGAGAGATCCAGAGCATCTAGAGCCCACAGAAGCAGGCAGAAGCAGCTCCAGCAGCGGCTCCAGCAGCGGCAGCACCAGTTCCACACGGCCCCAGCCGCCAGGCTTAGCCCAAGCTGCAGGAAAAGCCAGGTGAGGGGATTCTCCACTCACATCAGCCTCATGGCAAACTCCAGAAACATGAAGGGAGAAAAGCAGAGACTAGTGGAGCGGCTTGTGAGGAAGAGGATCGCAAGGACCAGGAGAAGGACTTCAGCCACCATTCACAGCCTCCCATGCCCAACTGCCACTTCCAGTGCCAGCAAGCACCAGAGACCTGGGGCAGGGAGTTCACCTACACAGCATCGGGTACAGGCGATCAGAGCAGTAACCCACTTACCCAGCCAGCCTACCTGAGCCCACAGCACAGCAAAGAGGGAACTAAGTGGCTGTGCAGCATTGCTGAGACCAAAGCCATCCCAAAAGGTAACTGGGACTACACCAGGTCAGTAACCACCAAATAAGCCTGGTGTATAGGCTTGCATTGGAAGTGCTAATTGCACCTTCCATGTCAGGGTAAATTATATGTTAAACTTGATGGATGGTCGGATTTGCCATTCTTAAATGAGCTATATTGGGGGCTTGTTGTTTGTTGCTTCCTGATTTATAGTGCCTTTGTTTCTTCTTCTGTCATTCATTGGGAAATGGTCTCACTCAGTCACAAGCTGACCTTGGAACCCTCTACAGACCAGAAATCTTAGCCTCCCAGAAGACAGGATTAAGGGTGTGGGACAAGACACATCCTCAGGGACCGTGACTTTGTTAGAGGACCTCTTTGTCATAATACCTACTCTTGCATAAATACTCTGTGCTACTTTAGTTATGGATTCTGGTTGTGCCATTATCCAAAAAAGTAGGTTTCCATATTGCTTATTCATAACATCTTAATTTTTTTTGTTTTTTTTGTTTTGTTTTGTTTTGTTTTGTTTTTCAAGGTAGGGTCTCACTCTAGCTCAGGCTGACTTGGAATTCACTCTATAGTCTCAGGGTAGCCTTAAACTCATGGCAATACTCCTACCTCTGCCTCCTGAGTGCTGGAATTAAAGGCATGCACCAACATACCCAGCCTGACATCTTAAATTTTGATAAATACCCCCCAATCTTCCTTTACTCAATCCATTCCCCTGACCTCACTCAGTCATCTGTTCAACTACTTACATATATACAATACCCTCCTCTTAAATCCTCCCCCCTCCTCTTCCTTATAGTCCTTTCCTAGCTTACTGGCCTCCAACAGTGACTTTTACTCCAACTCACATATAAATCTAAACATTGGTTGCCAGGATCCGCATATGAAAGAGAACAAACAGCATCTGGCTTTCTGGGCCCGGGTTACCTCACTTGGTAACATCCTTTCCAGATCCATCAATTTCCCTGCAATTTAAATAATTTCATTTTTCCTTTACCACTGACTAGAACTCCATTGTATAAATGTATGACATCTTCGTTATCTATTTGTTTAGTTGAGGGACATCTAGACTGGTTCCATTTCCTAGCTATTGTGAATAGAATGGCCATAAACATGTTCAAGCAAGTATCTCTAAGGTAGTGAGACGAGTCCTTAGGATATATGCCTGGGAGTGGTTTATAGCTGGGTCATATGGTAGATCTATTTTTTGCTATCTCAGGAACCTCCAAACTGATTTCCACAATGGCTGGACCAGATTGCATTCCCACCAACAGTGTAGAAGGGTTCCTGTTTTTCCTCATCCTTGCCAGCATTTATGGTCATTTGTTTCATGATGGTAGCCAATCTGACAGGAGATGGAATCTCAAGGTAGTTTTAATCTGCATTTCCCTGATGACTAGGGATGTAGAACATTTTTTTTAGATGTTTATATGCCATCTGTATTTCTTCTTCTGAGAACTCTCTGTTTAGTTCCATAGCCAATTTTTTAATTAGGTTGTTTGATTTCCTATTAAGTTTTTGAGTTGAGTTTTTGTATATCCTAGATATTAATCCGCTGTCAGATACAGCTGACAAAGATTTTCTCCCATTCTGTAGGTTGCCTCTTTGCTCTATTCACAGTGTCCTTTACTATACAAAAGCTTTATAATTTCATGAGGTCCCAGTGGTTAATCTGTGGTTTTATTTCCTGAGCAATTGGGGTTATATTCAGAAAGTCTTTGCCAAAACCAATATGTTGAAGGGTTTCCCCTACTTTTTCCTCTAGCACTTTCAGAGTTTCAGGTCTGATATTAAGGTCTTTGATCCATTTGGACTTAATTCTTGTGCATGAAGAGAGATAAGGATCTATTTTCATCCTTCTACAGATACATATCCAAGTTTCCCAGCACCATTTGCTGAAGAGGCTGTCTTTTCCCCAATGAGTATTTTTGGCATTTTTGTCAAAGATCAGGTGGCTATAGCTACCTGGGCTTACATCAGGGTCCTCTATTCTGTTCCATTGATCTGCATGTCTGTTTTTGTGCCTGTACCATGCTGTTTATGTTACTATGGCTCTGTAATAAAGGTTAAAATCAGGTATGGTGATAACCACCAGCCTTATTTTTGTTGTTCAAAATTGTTTTAGATATCTGAGGTTTTTTGTGCTTCGATAGACATTTTCACAATATTGATTCTTCCAATCCAAGAACAAGGGATGTCTTTCCATTTCCTAGTATCTTCTGCAATGTCTCACTAAGTGTTTTAAAGTTTTCATTGTAAAGATACTTCACTTCCTTGGTAAGGTTTATCCCAAGGAACTTTTTTTTTTTTTTTTTTTTGCAATTGTGAATGGGAGTGATTCTCTGATTTCATCTTTGGTGTGTTTGTTGTTAGCATATAGGAAGGCTACTGATTTCTGTGTGTTCATTTTGTATCCTGCTACATGGCTACAGGTGTTTATCAGCTCTAACAGTTTGCTGGTAATCTTTAGGGTCTTTTATGAATAGAATCATATCATCTGAAATAATGATAACTTGATCTCTTCCTTTCCAATTTGTATCCCTTTTATGTGTGTCTCTTGCCTTATTGCTATGGCTAAGACTTCCAGTACTGTATTAAATAAAAATGGGGACAGTGGACACCCTTGTCTTGTTCCTGATTTTATTGGGAAAGCTTCAAATTTTTCTCCATTTAGTAATATTTTGGCTGTGGGTTTGTCATAAATAACCTTTATTATGTTGAGATACATTCCTTCTATTCCAAGTCCCTGCAGGACTTTCATCATGAAGTGATGTTGGATTTTGTCAAATGCTTTTTCTGCATCTATTGAAATGATCATGTGATTTTTGTCCTTCAGTCCATTTATATATTTATCTATTTGCATATGTTGAATCATCCCTGCATCTCTGGGATTAAAGCCTACTTGCTTGGGGTGAATGATCTTTCTGACATACTCTTGTATTCTGTTTGCCAGTATTTTGTTGAGAATTTTTGCATCTATGTTCATAAGGGAGATTGGTCTGTAATTTTCCTTTTTCGTTCTTTGTCTGGTTTTGGTATGAGGGTGATGCTGACTTCGTAGAAGGCGTTTGGTAAGATTCCTTCCTCTTCTATTTTATGGAAAAGTTTGAGAAGCAGTGGTGTTAGTTCTTCCATGAAGGTCTGGTAAAATTCACCAGTGAATCCATCTGGGCCTGGACGTTTTTTAGTTGGAAGACTTTTTATAACTGCTTGGATCTCCATCCTTGTTATAGGTCTATTTAAGTGGTTAATCTCATCTTGATTGAATTTAGGTAGGTTGTATAAATCAAGGAATTCATCCATTTCTTTTAGATTTTCAAATTTAGTGGAGTATATGTTCTTATACTATGTCCCTATGATTTTTAAAATTTCTCTGGTATCTGTTGTGATGGTGCCTTTTTCATCTCTAATTTTATTAATTTGTGTCTCTTCTCTCATTCTTTTGTTCAGATTTGCTGAAGGTTTATCAATCTTGTTTATCCTTTCAAAGAACCAACTCTTTGTTTCATTGATTCTTTGGATTTTTTTTTTTTTGCCCTAATATTTATTATTTCTTCACATCTACTGATTTTCAGTTTGCTTTGTTCTTATTTTCCAAGGCCTTAAGGTGAAGCATTAAAGTTGTTTACTTGTGACCTTTCTAATTTCTTAACATAGGCATTTAAAGCTATAAATTTCCCTCTTAGGACTGCCTTCATTGTGCCCCAAAGGTTTTGGTATGTTGTGTTCTCATTATCATTTGACTCTATGAATTTATTTATTTCCTTCTTGATTTCATTGACCAATTCATTTAGTAGTGTATTTGTTTAGTTTCTATGATTTTGTATATGTTCTATAGCTTTTATTGCTGTTGATTTGTAGTTTTATCCCATTGTGATCAGATAGAGTGCAAGGAATTATTTCAATTTTCCTGTGTTTGTTAAGATTTGCTTTGTTTCCTAATATATGGTCTATTTTAGGGAATGTTCCATGTGCTGCTGAAAAGAATGTGTATTCTGTAGCATTTGGATGAAATGTCATGTATATATCTGTTAGGTCCATTTGTGCTATGACCTCATTTAATCCAAAAGCATCTCTATTTATTTTTTACCAGGATGACCTGTCAATTGGTGAGAGTGGGGTGTTGAAGTCACCCACTACAACTGTGTTAGGTGTTTATCTGTGACCTTAGTTCTAATAGTGTTTGTTTGATGAAATTGGGAGCCCCCGTGTTAGGTGAATATATGTTTAGGATTGTAATGTCCTGTTGGAGCGTTCCTTTAATCTATATAAAGTGACCTTCCTTATCTTTCCTAACTAATGTTGGTCTAAAGTCTACCCTGTCAGATATTAGGATAGCAACCCCTGCTTGTTTTCTAGGCCCATTTGCTTGAAACACCGTTTTACAAACTTTCACCCTAAGATGGTGTCCATCCTTTGTAGAAAGGTGAGTTTCTTGGAGACCACAAACTGAAGGATCCTGCTTTTTAACCCAGTCTGCAAACCTATGTCTTTTGGTTGGGGCATTGAGGCCATTGATATTAAGAGTTATTATTGAAAGGTGTGTATTTATTTTTGCCATTTTTCTTGTTTTGAAGTTCTTCTGGTTTTACCTTTGCTCTCTTGTATTAACTAGTATTTGAGTATGGTTTGTTTTTTCATGTTCCTTATATGTGTGCTTTTCTTTCTCTTCAGCATGGAGGATCCTTTCAAGTATTTTCTGTAGAGCTGGTTTTGTCTTCAAATATTCCTTTAGCCTGCTTTTGTTGTGGAATGTCCTTATTTCTCCATCTATTTGAATGGATAGCTTTTCAGGATAAAATAACCTTAGTTGACAGTTTGTTATCTTTCAGAACTTGGAATACATCATTTCAAGCCCTTCTGGCTTTTAAAGTTTGTGTTGAGTAATCTGCTGTGATCCTGATGGGCTTGCCTTTGTAGGTGACTTGATTTTTCTCTCTAGCTGCTTTCAATACATTTTCTTTGGTTTGTGTGTTTTGTAGTTTAATTATAATATGGTGAGGAGAGGTTCTTTCCAGGTTTTGTCTGTTTGGTCTTCTAAAGGCTTCCTGTATCTGCACTGGCATCTCTTTCCCAATTTGGGGGAAGTTTTCTTCTATGATTTTGTTGAAAATGCCTACTATACCTTTGGAGTGAAATTCTTCTCCTTCTACTATACCCTGATTGATTGATTGATTGATTGATTGATTGATTGACTCATTTTGGTTTTTCAAGGTCGGGTCTCACTGTAACCAAGGCTGTTCTGGAATTCACTATGTAGTCTCAGGGTGGCCTCAAACTCATGGTGATCCTCCTACCTCTGCCTACCAAGTGCTGGAATTAAAGGCGTGCACCACCACACCTGGCCTGAATTCTTATGTTTGATCTTTTCATAGTGTCCCAAATATCTTGAAATTCCCATTCATACCTTCCTATTAGTTTGTTTTTCTCTTTGTTGCACTATATTAGATCTGCCACCTGGTCTTCTAGTTTAGATATCCTGTTTACTCCTTCATCCATTCTACTGGAGAGATTTTCTACAGAGTTTTTTATTTCACTGACTATGGTCTACATTGCTAGTATTTCTGACTAATTTTTCTTTATTACTTCTATTTCCTTATTTATGTCTTGTATTGACCTCCTTAAATATTAAATTGGTTTCCTGTGTCTTCTTTGATTCCTCTTTGATTTCTTTGAGGATATTTATAATCATTCTTTTGAAATCTTTCTCAGGCATTTCCTGTAAATCAGTCTCACTGAAGGTCATTTCTGATGCATTAATACTTTTTGGTGGATTTATATTGTCTTGATTTTTTGTGTTTCTTGTATTATAATATAGAGATTTTTGCATCTTGGATTAATTTAATGCTTGGTTTTTCTAATTATCTGCAGTACTATTAGATCTATCAATCAATCTGATGTTATATCTCTTCAGGGTAGGAGCTTAAGGTGCTAGGTGTGGCTCTTAAGACTCTCAGAGTAAACAGAAAAGTGAGCCTAGGTGTTGGGTTTGCCTGCTATGAGAGTATTCAAGAAGGGTGAGTGGAACAAAATACAGACAAATTGTAAAAACTTAACTAAACAACGTACACATTCAATGAAAAACAGCACACAGTATTTATGCAAAAGTAGGTATTATTACAAACAGATCCTCTAACAAAGTCACAGTCCCTGAGGATGTATGTTGTCCCACACCCTTAATCCTGTCATCTGGGAGGCTAAGATTTCTGGTCTGTAGAGGGTTCCAAGGTCAGCTTGTGACTGAGTGAGACCCTTTCCCAATGAATGACAGAAGAGGCAACAAAGGCACTATAAATCAGGAAGCAACAAACAACAAGCCCAAAATATAGCTTAAGAATGGCAAATCCGACCATCCATCAGATTTAACATATAATTTACCCTGACATGGAAGGTGCAATTAGCACTTCCAATGCAAGCCTATATACCAGGCTTATTTGATGGGTACTGACCTGGTGTAGTCCCCGTTACCTTTTGGGATGGCGTTGGTCTCAGCTATGCTGCGTGCCCGCTTGGGTTCTTCTTTGCTGTGCTGTGGGCTCAGGTAGGCTGGCTGGGTCAGTGGGTCACTGCTCTGATCGCCTGTGCCAAGTGCTGTGTAGGTGAGCTCCCTACCCCAGGTCTCTGGTGCTTGCTGGCACTTGTGGTGGCGGTGGGGAGGGGAGGCTGTGGATGGTGGCTGAAGTCCTCCCCCTGGGTCCTTGTGATCGTCTTCCTCATAAGCTGCTCTCCTGGTCTCTGCCATCCTCCTTCCACATTTCTTGATTTTGTAATGAGGCTGGTCTGAGTGGAGAATCCCCTCACCTGGCTTTTTTTTAATAGGGAAGGCTAGCAGGAAAGCCCAAGCCACAAGAAATTCTCCTCCTTCCGAGTCTGTCTGGGAAGGGGAAGGGGAGACTGAGAAAATTTCCCTCACTCTGGGAAAGGTCTCTCTTTAGGAAAGAAGCCTCTGGGGAAAGTGGCTTAGAAAGCAAAGCAGGAGGGGCTGAAGATGGCTTACAGTTAAGGTACTTGCCTGCAAAGCTCAAGGAACCAGGTTTGATTCCCCAGTACCCATATAAGCCAGATGCCAAAGGTGGCACATTCCCTAGAGTTCGTCTGCAGTGGCTAGAGGCTCTAGGACATCCATTCTTTCTCTCTCTTTACCTCCTTATCGCTCTCTAGATAGATAAATAAATAAATAAATTTTAAAAGGGGAAAAAAAGACCACCAGTTACTTAAGGAGTTAAAGGAATGGCTCAGTGAGTAAAGAGCTTGTCAAAATAGGCATGAGTATCTGTGTTGAGACCTCCAGTGTGTACATAAAAATCCCACCACGGTAGTACACCTAGAATCCCAGCCCTGGGAAGATGGAGTCGGAAAATCCCTGGAGCTCACTGGCTAACTAGTCTAGCCAAATTGGTGACCTTGCCTCAAAATATAAAGTGGGGAGCAACTAATTATCAACCTTTGGCTTCACAGGCATACATACCTGTACACACATGTGCACTCACACACATATAAACGTACACACACCATACAATGCACTAATCGCAGCACTGCACAGTATAGTCAGTCCCACTGTTCGTGTGATTAGAAGGCTGACTGGGAGCGGTGGCTCTCATCACAAGAGGTATCAGTGCCTGTTACTAGACCAGAAAATATCACATTTCAAAGTATGTTCATATTGGTCTGGTACTATCTATCATAAAGCCAAAAAGTCTTAAGTTGGAAACATCCTAACTTGGAGACTTTAAATACTAAGAAATTAATAATTTGAAATGTCTTACATTCTTCAGATTTAACAGATGAATAATTCCCAAGGTTTAATAACTGACTGGTGAATGTTGATTGGAGTACTGTCTCACCAACCCATTGATCTTCATGAACAGCAACATCTAGAAAAAGAAAAAAATATTCTAGTCATGCCAAAACTTCTTTCACACCATCTGTGGTCAATTTGCCAATCATAACAAAACATTATGACTACTCCCCATGACAGGCAACTAAAGTGTCAGATAGGTGGAAAGATCTGCCAAAAGGCACAAAATGGTAATTTAACAGCAATTTCAAAATCTGAACCTAACCCAGTGTAGTGTGGCACACCTTTAATCCTAGCACTAGCAGTGAGGGGCAGAGGTAGGAGGATAGCAGTGACCTGCCTGGGGCTACAGGTGAGTTCCAGGTCAGCCTAGACTAAAGTGAGACCCTGCCTCAAAAAAAAAAAAAAAAATCTAAACCTAAACCCTTACTTTCTGAGACATGAGAGAAAGGGAAGATATAGCTGGGAAAGGAGAGGGGAAAGGGCGATCTCCTTACCCAGGCATTACCAAGACTAAACACCAGGATTTCTCCAGCATGCCATACAGCTGCAGGAGGGATTTAGTACGAGCCAAGATTAGTGGGATACTGAAGTAAAGAGCCACATGCTCCTTTTCTCTCCTCAAAACCATTACAACCATGGAGATGGGAAAACTGAAGGAAAGACAGGCGTAAGACAGCTTTTTACAGGCAGTGAGTTGGGGACAGAAGCCCCCAAAGGAGATGCCACTCTGGTTGCTCTAACAAAACTAGAACTTGGCCTCTGGTCGTCTTATCCATGATGACTGCCAGCAGCATTACCCAATCGAACCTCTTGCTCCTTCCTCAGCTCTGCACACCGAGGTGGGCTGCCCTCTCCTAGGTTAGCCCCTTGAGTCCACAAACAAATCAGGTCTTTCCTTACACACCTGAGTCTGATAACAAGGCTCACCCTAATTGGATGTCTTATCTGTATAAAGGAGACTAACCACATGAGCAAGCCCCCTTTTTCTTCTTGTGATTTCACCTGAACACCAGAGTGTAAGTCAGCCTGATGAAGCAGGGAAGTACTGCTTTCAGCCTGGGTGTTCCCTGCTTGCCTCACATGCATGTCTTGCTTTGGGGTGCTTTCTCACTTTGTCACATGAATGACTTTTCTTTGATCTCGGAGTCCTTCACTATTTCTCAGTCCTCTCTGGTCTTTTATGGAAAGGGATCTTTTAGTTCTTGTGCTTTGCCTTCCATGTGTGGGTGTGGGCGCCTCCTCTAGAGTCCTTCACCCCAAGAGTTCTATGATGGAGATTCTCCTGTCTCGCCTCTCCCTTTCCAGCTGGGCAAGGAGGAGTATTCTCTTCTAGAGGGCTTGAGTCTTTCAGCTAGCCACCTCCATGGATCTTAATTTCCCCTACAGTAAACTTCATAATTCAGAATTTCTCCCTAAATAAACTTAGTAATTCATAATTTATCCTTCTCAGAGTCTGTTTTCTCAATTCTTTGTTAAATGGGCAAAAATCCAAAGGCTGGGGTTCACAGGCCTGAGAGCACCTCCAAACCCCAAAATTCTGCATCAAAATCCTATGCAGAAAACTGATATGAATGACTATGAGACTTGGGACATAGTCAAGACTATACAATATGGAATATATAAACACTACTGAGTCTTTGTAGGTCATGATATACAGCAACCAGGCAAAGAAAATGAAATACTCTTCACTGAACTTCCATCAATAACGATTTAGTCAATTTAGAAAAGTGCTATTGTGGATCAACTTGAAGGGGACCTGAATTCAACTTGATTGCCCTGGGCAACAAGAGAATGTCATTTAACCATGGTTGTACAACTAATGAAATACGGTGCAGGATCCTGCAGGAATCATCGGATTCCAGCTTGGACAGACATCACTTGTTTCTTAACTGATAGCAAAAGGACAGGATGTAGATATGATGGATCAGAATGCTGCGGCACCTTCACATGACAAAAAGAGCACAAACATAGTATGCATACAACCAGATTGCTTTTAACATTCAGTGTTTCAGGTAACCTTGGTGACAGGTATCACAAAAAAACACTATTCTGCATTGAGCAGTACTAGCAGGAAATACCACTGTCATTAGTCTTCTGGAAATTGGCGCTAATGGAGATGCCCAGAATATCAAGGCTGATTCAGCTTGATCTGGCAAAGAAGAGGGGAAGGTATGTAGATGATCAACCATTTGTAAGAGGCAAGGCAAAAAAAATACAATACACCTTTCACAGAAAGTTAACCACTAATAAGGAAGTTTGGCAGATAGTAAAGCTAGGAGTTCTTTCCTAGTTATTTGGCTGGTTGGGTTTATAACAGACTAAATATTGATTCTTGGCTCATTAAAAGAGATAACACATGGTGGCATTTGAGCTACAGTGCAATTTCTTTCCAAGTCTTTTCTTTATTTTTTTAAATGCATAGAGCATTGCCCCTTGTAATATATTTGGCAATTAAATTCTGTATAGACATGCTTTTTCTGGTTTGTGGATGATCTTAACATTTTCTTTATTCATCTTCCATTTCTTGCCAATCATGTTGCACTTTTATACAATCTAGGAAAATCTTAGAAATCAAATCCAGGATCATTAAAGCTAAAGAAGAGCAAAAGAGCCAGGCATGGTGGCACACACCTTTAATCTCAGCACTCAGGAGGCAGAGATAAGAGGGTTGCTGTGAATTCAAGGCCACCCAGAGACTACATAGTGAAATCTAAGACAGCCTAAGCTAAACTGAGACCTTACCTCGAAAAAGAAGAAGAAGAAGAAGGAGGAGGAGGAGGGGGGGGGAGGAGGGGAGGGAGGGGAGGGGGGGGAGGGGAGGAGGAGGGAGGAGGAGGAAAAAAAAAAAAAGACCAAAAGAAAACAACAGTTAAACCAGAGACTGGAAGTCTAGACTTCAGTGTACTCTGCAGTCCCTGTAAGGTTCAGAAGCCAGTGAGATGCACACACTGGTGTGCGCAGCTGCTGAATGGAGAAATCTGAGCATCACTGCCCATGCATGGGGAGCTGTGTGGGTAAAGGCAACCATGGACACTTATAGCCTGCCTAGTCTTGTTTGTAATGATCTACTAGGGACTTTGTTGAAACCACTCACGCCAAGGATGGACTTGGGACATATGTTACTCACACTGCCACGTGCTCACCATGGATATTTTAGATGTTTCTAAAGAATGGTTTTCAGTTCATGTTGGTGGCTTATTAATCAGGTGTTAGATATCCCAGATGGCAAGTACAGGCATCATTACAAATGAAAGAATGATGGGCTGGGGCCACAGCTCAGTGGTAGTATGCTTGCCTAGCATGGGCCGGGCCCTAAGTTCAATCCTCAGCACAAAGTGGGGAAATGTTTTCACCATGTGTAGTAGCTCACACCTAACACTTTAGCACTCAGGAGGCAGAGGCAGGAGGATTGTCATGAATTTGAGGAGGCCAGCCTAGGTTATAGAACAAGACCCTATCTCAAAAAGCCAAAAAGAGTGGTGGTGGAGAGATGGCTTAGTAGTTAAGGTGCTTGTCTGCAAAGCCAAGGGAACCAGGTTTGATTCCCCAGGACCCATGTAAGCCAGATGCACATTGTGGTGCATGCATCTGGAGTTCATTTGCAACAGCTGAAGGCCCTGGCACGCCCATTCTCTCTATCTGCCTCTTTATTTCTCTCTCAAGAAAATAAAATAAAATAAAGTTTTTAAAAAAGCCAAAAAGGGAAAAAAGTCAAATAAGTAGACACCAGATTATATAAGTACTTTAAAGGCACATCTATTCAACCATAGATGTGTAAGGAATATTACAGACTTTTAGAATTTCAATGCTGTGACCTGATTATTTTTGTCCTGTGGACTGGACTACATAGTATACAAGAAAAAATATCCACCTATCTGGATCTGGGTACCAGCTTTATCATTTTCCCCATTCCATCTTCAGTATCATTATCTTGTGAAGCATACTGCTGAGTAGCGCCTTAAAGTTATGTCTGTGTCTCTTACACTTGAATTCACATCCTTGGGACAGTAGCATGCCATGTGTGGGAACAGTAGTGAATTTGATCTTTTTTCCCCCAACACTTGTATTAACAACACAGTAACAAATTCAGAACACATTGCCACTTCTGTGTAAAATCAGATCCTAGTTGTGTCTGTATATAGGTAAAAGTTCCAATTGCTTCTGCATATTCAAATGGTATCAATATGGAAGCTCACTGCTCCACAAAGAAAGCTTTATGGGCTTCCATTTACATAAGGCAATTGTTCTGAGGTATATTTCTAAAGAATTAATAAATCTTTTTAAGATCACAAAGCAAAGTAGTCAGGCCCAGTAATAATATCCAACACAAATTGGTTCCACATGATTATTCTGCCATGAATAAACAGGAATCCAAGCAATCAGGAGGCAGAGGCAGGAGGAGAATCACTATGAGCTCGAGGCCAGCATAGACCTATAACAATTATGGAGATCCAAACAGTTATAAAAAAAAATCTCCCAACTAAAATAAGTCCAGGCCAAGATGGAGTCACTGGTGAATTTTACCAGACCTTCATGGAAGAACTAACACCAATGCTTCTTAAACTTTTCCATAAAATAGAAGAGGAAGGAATCCTCAACAGTGAACACTGCAAGCTTTAAATTTGGCCAGCCAGGCCAAATTTGAGCCAATGGGTGCAATAGTGGCATGTCTGTTATGGGGGAAACCAACCACTCTGTAATTGGACTGAAGGCCCGCTCCATGGGAGGGAATATATCCCTGATACTGAAAACCTACGACAGGGGTAGTCATGAGCCCTAGGGGTGTAATGTCTGCTGGTGTCTGGCTAAATGTATACACTATGCTCACCAAACTGCTCAGTATGCACTTCTCTTAATGTCCACACCCATATATTAATGCTACTCTCACTTTTGGTTAGAGAAGCTTCTCTTTTCAGATGGTGGCGACCTTGAGATGACTCAGAAGGCACCATGGTGCTGAGAAGAAGGGACAGAGGAGTGCTCAGCACTGAAACACCTCTAACACACCTTCCAAGGCTCAGGGTCCATTTTGAAAGAGGGGTGGAAAGAATGTAAAAGCCAAAGGAAGGTCAGGACTCCTTACAACATGCTTCTCCAGACACAAAATGGCCTGGATATCAATGACCTCACAGTGCCTGGCACTACCTACACAAGACCATTGTAAGAGGAGGAAAAGATCATGACATCAAACTGAAAAGAAAGACTGAGAGAGGGGAGAGTATATGATGGAGAATGGAGGAGTTTCAAAGGGGAAAGTGGGGGGAATTACCATAGGATATTGTCTACAATTATGGGAGTTGTCAATAAAAAATAAAAATTAAAAAAAGAAAGTAATCAGAGGGAATGAGGAACAAAAATACATTATGTATATGTATAAAAATTGTCAAGAAAAGTCGGACGTGGTTTTGCACACCTTTAATCCCAGCATTGGGGCAGCTGAGATAGGAGGATTGCTGTAAATTCAAGGCCAGCCTGAGACTACACAGTGAATTCCAGGTCAGCCTGGGCTAGAGGGAGACACTACATCAAAAAAAAAAATTGTCAAGAAAGAAGTTAAGAAAACCTATCACTGTCACCTGACAGAATGTTGCCTGGTTATAAACAACTGTATAGATGCTAGGAGAAAAAAAAATGCAAAGACAGCAGGGTTGTTTCCATCTTCCTAGGAAAGGCCTAATAGAAGATTCACCACAGTGAATGACCTTGAGGTGAAATGATCTTGACAAAAATAACCATGATCCAGTCATCTCTTCATAGCCTTGGAAACTAATTTCCTTAATTCTTAAAAGTAGGTATCATCTCTGCAACAGAGAAAGCAAATGATGGGGGCAGGGGTCCTGAGACTTAAAAGTGGGGGAAATAACAAAAAGAAAGTCATAGCTTTATAAAATAAGTTTCCAGTATACCTTGAGGACCTCACCTGTGAGTAAAATTACGTCACCAGGAAACAGTGTAAGTGCCCAAAATGCTGCAGTCCTCCACAGAACAACCTTCTTCTTCATTTCTGATTGGTCAATTACTGTAGTTGTTGCTAATGGCACTTTAGAACCAGAACCTGGCCCAGATTTTATGTTTATTTCCTTCACATGACATGGGGTTAGCACCATCACCAAACAATTATACTTCTGACATTTAGCATCACAACTTCTTAGTGATGTTATTTTTTGAGTCCTTTGAGGCTGTGCGGTGGCTGACTCGCCCGCATTTGAGCCCACTCTGGGTTTCTTAGACACTTGATAAGCGTCACACAGAGCTTTGCAATGAGCAGCTTTGTCCTCAGAGGCCCAGCTTCTTTTAGCAGCACCTTGCTGGAAGGCGCTCAGCTGGGAACACAGCATCCCAGAGCTATACCACTCCATGTGCATCTCATCGGGTGGCAGTTGATCTTCATTATTGAAAACTTCTCGAGAGCCTACACTTTCTTCAACAGCTTTGTTGGAATGTATGTAAATGTGTCTACTTTCTGATTCAAGACACTCTGGGACTAAAAAGTTCTAGAGAACGTGTTTGGCTTTGTTCACTTTCATGTCTTTCTCCAAAATCGTCACTAGCCCTAACCAAATTATCTTCAGTTATTTGTTCTTCCCCATGACTTCCTGTTGGTTCAGACTCCGTGTTTACGGTACCTTTATTTATAGAATTTTGACCTTTATCCTTCCCTTGAGCTAAAAAAGCAAGCTGGCTACAAGTCATAATACTGAGAAATTCAGCGTCAGTAGATATTTTCAGCTCTACAGCCCTCCTGACTGCTCCATCAGACCCTGGGTCAGCCTGGGTGTCAGAGCAATGGAATTCCACTTGTGGGCTTTGGATTTCATGACAAAATTCTGCTGGCACACGCTTTGTTTCTACAGCTTCTGGCCTTGTATTGATCTGTGCAGTACTACAGTTCAAATCCAATACAGCTGCAAAGTGATCTGTTTGAAAGTTTTCAGCAGAGATATTTGATTGATTTTGAGGCTGCTCATCTATAAATTTTTTATTTTCACATTGTAGATGTTGATGATTTTCTTCTTCAGATAAATGCTGAACTCTACCCTTAAATCCACATATTTGCACATTAGAGTTGGTCATATCACTCAGCCCTTGGGGGTAAGTCTTCTGGACTTCTATAGTCTGTGTTTCAGAAGCGGAATGTATAAAGTCACCTTTCACCTGAACAGATCTCTTCACACAGGTTACTGAAAAATGACCACCAAGAAGCTCTGCAGGGCCAGTAGCTTTTGTAACTTGACAGTCTTTCAAATCTGGGGGCTCCTGGTTTTCATCTTTCAGATATAACGAATATTGATTGTATAAAAGTTGGATTTTTTCCCAGGGGTCAGCTGTGGACATTAAGGAAGTTCCCTGTGATACTGTCATTTTCAATGGACCAAGTGGAGCACCCCAAAAAATGTGGACTTGAGATCCTCCACTCATAATTTCTACAAAAGAAAGAAAGATAAGAAAAGAAAATCTAAAATTAATTTTTATCAGCAGATTTTTATACCTGATATTAACTTAATAGTGGCCAAAATTAGAAATAACCTAACTAAGGGCTGGTGAGATGGCTCAGCAATTAAAGGCATTTGTTTGAAAAGCCTAATAGCCCAGGTTCAAATCCTAAGTACCTACATAGGGCCAGACCTACACTGTCACATGCATATGGAGTTTGTTTGCAGTGGCAAAAGGCCCTGGCATGCCCACTCCTTCTCATTCTCTCTCTCTCTTTTTTGCTCTTTGCAAATACAAAATTTGCTTGCAAACAAAAAAATTTTTAAACACATAATTAATAAAAAGGCAATTTTGTATGGTATTTAATTATAAAACATATACATATAAAAATTATAAGAGAAATCAAATTAGTTACAGAGAAATCAAGCTAAATGCATCAAACCAATACATTTTTAGCACTACATAAGCTACTGAGGGAAAGTGGCCAACAACAGTCTGAGCAACCAGAGGACTAAGCTACTCAGAAGCAAACACCCTGACAGGATGTACACGCCAGTGCAATAGTGGCACACAGCCTTGGTGGGTAACCAATAGCTTTCTGATTGGCTAAGAGATCCAGTCAGTGGAAAGCAACCCATATCTGGAATTGGGGACCAGATCAGAATCCTATGGAGACAAAGATTATGCTCTCCAGTGTCCAGCTCTCACTAGTCTTTGAATCAATCTATAAAGTGCTTGCCGAGCTGGAGAGATGGCTTAGCAGTTAAGGCGTTTGCCTGCAAAGCCAAAGGATCCCAGTTCAACTCTCCAGGACCCACATAAGTCAGATGCACAATGGGGCACATGCATCTGGAGTTTGTTCGCAGGGGGTGGAGGCTCTGGCGTGCTCATTCTCTCTCTCTCTCTCTCTCCCCCTTTTCTCTCTCTCAAATAAATAAATAAAGTGCTTGCCACACAAGCATAAGGACCTGAGTTCAAATCCTTGGCACCCACATAAAAGCCAGGTGTGGGGCTGGAGAGATGGCTTAGCAGTTTAAGGCGCCTGCCTGTGAAGCCTAAGGTCCCACATTTAGCCAGACGCAAAAGTGACACAAGCACACAATGTCGCACATATGCCACAAGGGGGCGTAATTGTCTGGAGTTTGTTCACAGTGGCTGAGAGGCCCTGGCACACCCATTCTCTGTCTGCCTCTTCCTCTCTCTCTCTGTCACTCTCTTTGTCTCTCTCTCAAATAAAACAAAAAAACCTTAAAAAAAAAAAAAAAAGTGTGGCAACAGTGTTCATCTATAATCCCAACACTGGAGAGGAGCTCTAAGTTCAGTGAGAGACCCTGCCTCAAAAATAAGGTAGGGATGCAAAAATAAATAAATAAATAAAAGGAAGGGAGGGAGGGAGGGAGGGAGGGAGGGAGGGAAGGAAAAGAAAAAGCCAGTCATGATGACACACCTTTAATCCCAAACTCAGGAGACAGAGGTAGGAGAATCGCCATGAGTTCAAGGCCATCCTGGGACAACCAAGTGAATTCCAGGTCAGCCTGAGCTAGAATGAGACCCTACTTTGTAAATCCCCCCCCCAAAAAAAAAGGTATTACTGGAGAGGTGGCTTGGCTTAGTGGCTGAGTGTTTACCTGCAAAGCCAAAGGATTCAGGCTCGATTTCCCAGAACCCATGTAAGCCAGATGCACAAAGTAGAACATGTGTCTAGAGTTCATTTGCAGCAGCTGGAGGCCCTGGTGCACACATTTTCCACTCCCCATTTCTCTTTCTGCCTCTTTCTCTCTCAAATAAATAAATAATAAAATATTTCTTTGGCCGGGTATGGTGGCACACACCTTTAATCCCAGCACTTGAGAGACAGAGGTAAGAGGTCACCATGAGTTCAAGGCCACCCTGAGACTACCAAGGGAATTCCATGTCAGCCTGGGCTAGAGTGCGACCCTACCTCAAAAAAAAACAAATATATATATTCTTTTTAAATAAGACAGAGGGCTGGAGATATGGCCTAGCAGTTAAGGCCCTTGCCTGCAAAGTCTAAGAACTCATGCTTGAATCTCCAGGTCCCAAGGTCTAGGTCTCCAGATGCACAGTGATGCAAATGTGCAATGTCAATGCTGCACATGCACACAAGGGGGCACACGTGTTTGGAGTTTGTTCACAGCAGATGAAGGCCCTGGTGTGCCCATTCTCTCTCTTTCTCCTTCTCTCTCAAAAATAATAAATAATAATTTGGATTGGAGAGATAGCTTAGTGGTTAAGGTGTTTGCCTGCAAAGCCAAAGGATCCCAGTTCAACTCTCCAGGACCCACATAAGCCAGATGTACAAGAGGGTACATGCAGTGCCCATTCTCTCTCTCTCTCTTTCTATCTCAAATAAATAAATAAATAATATTTAAATAATAATTTTTTTTTTTTTTTTTTTTTTTTTTTTTTTTGTTTTCAAGGTAGGGTCTCACTCTAGCTCAGGCTAACCTGGAATTCACTATGTATTCTCAGGCTGGCCTCGAACTCTTGGTGATCCTCCTACCTCTGCCTCCTGAGTACTGGGCTTAAAGGCATGTGCCACCACAACTGGCTTTAATAATAAAATTTTTTGAAATAAATAAAAATAAGGTAGAGAGCAAACTGAGAAAGACACCTGACATTAGCCTCTGGACTCCACATGCATGCACACATATATTTATTCACACACACACACACACACACACACACACACACACACGCAAAAATGATAGTGATCATGGACTGGGAAGATGGCCTAGCAGATACAGTGCTCGCTTGAGCTTGAGTACCTAAATTTGATTCTCCACACCATACATAAAAAGCCAAAAATTAGCCGGGCGTGGTGGCGCACGCCTTTAATCCCAGCACTCGGGAGGCAGAGGTAGGAGGATCGCCATGAGTTCGAGGCCACCCTGAGACTACCTAGTGAATTCCAGGTCAGCCTGAGCTAGAGTGAGACCCTACCTCGAAAAACCAAAAATAAAATAAAATAAAATAAAAAAGCAAAAATTGAGCAAGACATGGTGGTGAATGCCTTTAATCCCAACACTCAAGAAACAGAGGTAGGAGAATCACTGCGAGTTCAAGGCCACTCTGAGATTAGACAGGAAATCCCAAGTCAGCCTGGGCTAGAGGGCTAGAGAGAAAGCCTACCTCAAAGAGAAAGAAGAAAACAAAAGCTGGGCGTGGAGGCACACACCTTTAATACCAGCACTCGGGAGGCAGAGGTAGGAGGATTGCTGTAAGTTAAAGGCCACCCTGAGACTATATAATTCCAGGTCACCCTGAGCTAGAGTGAGACCCTACCTCAGAAAAAAAAAAAAAAAAAGTACTTTGGGCTGGAGAGATGGCTTAGAGGTTAAGGTGTTTGCCTGCAAAGTCTAAGGACCAGAGTTCAATACCCTAGTGCTCACTTAACACCAGATGAACAAAGTGGCACATAATGTCTGGAGTTTGTTCACAGTGGCTAGAGGCCCTAGTAAACCCACATTCTCTCTCTTTCTATCTATGTCTCTGTCTCTCTCAAATGCATACATTTAAGAAAAAGCCAAGGGCTGTGGCGGGTTGTTGTACTGTTAACAAGCTGACACTGACACTGAAGGTAAAATGCAAGGCAGAGTCAGGAGAATTTCCCAGAAGCTCATGGCAAGCACAGCAAAGAACATCAGTACAAGAATCCAGAGCAAGAAAGCCTGCCTCGAGTGAAGTGCTAAGGCATAAAACTGACCCTGATTGCCACATGTGTGCTGTGGCATGCATGTGCACTCACTCACACACTCACACACATAAAAATGCAGACATATACAAATAAGTAAGTTTAAAATTATAAAAATTAAAATTAAAAAATAAAACCAAACCAGGCCAGGCATGGTGGCAAATGCCTTTAATCCCAGCACTTGGGAGGCAGAGGTAGGAGGATTTCGAGGCCACCCTGAGACTACATAATAAATTCCAGGTCAGCATGGGCTAGAGTGAGACCCTACCTATAAAACTAAAAATAAAAAAATTGTCATGGGAAATAAGTACTTCTAAATTTATACCCTGGTGAACTATTACATGTGTGTACACAATAATATTACAAGAAGCCAGGCGTGGTGGTGCACGCCTTTAATCCCAGCACTCGGGAGGCAGAGGTAGGAGGATCACCATGAGTTCAAGGCCACCCTGAGACTACATAGTGAATTCCAGGTCAGCCTGTACTAGAGTGAGACCCTACCTCGAAAAACCAAAATATATATATATATATATATTACAAGAGTGACCACAGAACACTTTATTATGAATATGTTGAAAATCAGATAGCTGGGCATGGTGGTGCATACCTTTAATCCTAGCACTTGGGAGGCCAAGGTAGGAGAATCAGTGTGAGTTGGAGGCCAGCCTGAGAATACAGAGTAAATTCCAGGTCAGCCTGGGCTAGAATGAGACCCTACCTTGAAAAAATTTTTTGAAAATGAAATGCTAAGGATATACAACTTTTAGTATGAATATATCAAGTTTTAAAATCTGCTGAGAATAAAACAGCAAATTTAGGGTTACAGTGGCCTTTGGCAGGGAGGGGTGAGAATATGATTAAGGGTACTCAGAGGGCATCAACTTACTGATCATGTTTCATTTTTAAATTGTTCTGTGGTTGTAGATATTCTTTATAATGTTCAGAAAAAATTTATTTTGGTGTTTGAAGGTAGGGTCTTGCTCTAGCCCAGGCTGACCTGGAATTTACTATGTAGTCTCGGGTGGCCTCCAACTCACAGCAATCCTCCTACCTTGGCCTCCTGAGTGCTGGAATTCAAGGCGTGTGCCACCATGCCTGGCCAGAATACTTTATAATAGTAAAGATCCTAGAAAGAAAAATATTCAGGACCAATATTGCTAGGTAGAGTGGTATACACCTATATTCCCAGCACTTAGAATACAAAGAAAGGAGGATCTCACAAGTTCAAGACCAGCAATATAATAATACTCTGTCTCAAAAAAGTATAATCAAAATTATAGATGATTTGGGGGTTTTATTTTTTGAGGTACAGTTTTGCTTGAGCCAGGCTGACCTGGAATTCATTTTGTAGTCTCAGGGTGGCCTTGAACTCATGGCAATCCTTCTACCTCGGCCTCCTGAATGCTGGGATTAAAGGCGTGCACTACTACGCCTGGCCAAACAACCGTTTTTAAAATACTACCAGCTAAAACAAATAGCATTTTCAAAGAGCTTTAATAGTGAATTGTTGTAGAGACAAAATTATAGTGATTTTAGGTGTCAAGTTATGATCATTGGAACTCAAGGAAGAACTAAACACATATCATACCCTCATTTATCCCTCTTAGGAAGAGTAACCTACATACAGAATAATTGGTATATTTAGTATTTTACTATTTATATCCATGATTATATTCACCACTAGGAGGCCCCAAATAGCACTACAAAAACCTTCAAAATAACATCAAAACCAAGGGAAGAGGAAGAAATATAGTATCCTGATATACTGGTGGGAATATTTAGGTATCAAACCAAGTGTATACAAGTAACCAATGATGAATATGACAGAAATATATTATATACACATGTAGACTTGTCAAAAAATCAATTTTCTAAATGTAATCAATAATAATGAACTCTTCTCGTGAATTGTTGGGTTTCCTCTTCAGTAGCATTTTCTTTTAATCTTTTTAAAAATATTTTCTCTATTTATTTGAGGGAGAGAGAAAGAAGCAAAGAGAGAGAGAGAAACAGAGAGGGAATGGGTGTGCCAGGGCCTCTAGACACTACAAAGGAACTCCAGATGCATGCACTACCTTGTGCATTTGGCTTATGTGGGTCCTGGGGAATCGAGCCTCGAATCAGGGTCATTAGGCTTCACAGGCAATCACCTTAACCACTAAGCTATCTCTCCAGGCCCCTTTGTCTTTTACAATTTAAAAAAAAGTGAAAGTATTTGCTTGCAAAGTCTCCTGGCCTGAGTCCAATTTCCCAGAACCCACATAAAGCCAGATGCAAAAAATGGTGCATTCATCTGGAGCTTATTTGCAGTGGCAAGAGGCCCTGGTACACCTATTCTCTCTCCCTCCCTTTCTCTCTCTCTCCTTGCAAAAATAAATAAATAAATATATGTGGCCGGGTGTGGTGGCATACACCTTTAATCCCAGCATTCAGGAGGCAAAGGTAGGAGGATTGCCATGAGGCCACCCTGAAAATACCTAGGGAATTCCAGGTCACCCTGGGCTAGAGTGAGACCCTATCTTGGAAACCCAAAAAAAAAAAAAAAAATGGGGCTGGAGAGATGGCTTAGCACTTAAGGCACTTGCCTGTGAAGCATAAGGACCCAGGTTCAACTCCACAGAACCCACATAAGCCATATGCACATGGTAGTGCATGCCTCTAGAGCTCTTTTGTAGTGGCTAGAGGCCCTGATGCAGCCATTCCCTCTCTCTAAAATAAATTAATTAAATATTTTTAAATCAAAAATGTAAACAAGTAATAAAATAACAAAAAGCCAGGCGTGATGGCACATGCCTTTAATTCCAGCACTCGGGAGGCAGAGGTAGCAGGACCACCATGAGTTCAAGGCCATCCTGAGACTACAGAGTGAGTTCCAGGTTAGCCTGAGCTAGAGTGAAACCCTACCTTGAAAAAAAATTTTTTCTTATATAATTTCTATGTCCTCACTTATATTTTCTTCAATCGACATACATACTTTCTATTAGAATTTTGCCACAATATTTTCAGTATGAAATGACCTTCTAATAGTCAAATCCAAAGATCTTATTGTCATTTAAAACTGCTTATATGCCGGTTGTGGTGGTGCACGCCTTTAATCCCAGCACTCCAGAGGCAGAGGTGGGAGGATCGCCATGAGATCAAGGCCACCCTGAGACTACATAGTGAATTCTAGGTCAGCCTGAGTTAGAGTGAGACCCTACCTTGAAAATTCAAAAAAAAAAAAAAAAAAGTGCTTATTAAAAAGGGAATAGAAAGGGAGGGAGGGGGGACTTAATAGGATGGTATTGTATATATGTAAGTAGAAGAACAGATTAATGGGGTGAAAAGGCCTAAGTGAGGTCAGGGGAGGAGACTGAGTAAAGGAAAGGTGGAGGGAGGGCTAATCAAAATCTAAGAGGTTATAAATAAGTCATAGGGAAACCTACTTTTCTGGACAATGGAACACTCAGAAGCCACAGATTGTTACTAGAAAATTTTTAGTGCCAGGGAGGGGATACCTTCCAGTAAGTTGTTGGCCAGGGAGGTCACAGATACACCCAAAACATTACAGGCCATTGCCAAGGCCCTTGGTTTCCCACCAGGAATAGATGGTAAGACCCTATTGCTGAAGACTCCACATACTTGGGCAACAAGGTCACTGAGAAATCATGCTGGAGCTGAGCTGAAAACCTCCTCCATATAGACCAGCTGACAGAAAGCTGGGAAAAGCTATGCTACATGCAGTTCAATGGGAGAAAGAGAAATCAAATCACCAGTGAGGATACTCAACAGTGGACACTGCAAGCCTTCAATTTGGCCAGCCAGGCCAAATGAGCCAACGGGTGCAATAGTGGCATGTCTGTTATAGGGAAACCAACCGCTCTCTAATTGGACTGGAGGCCCGCTCCATGGGAGGGAATACATCCCTGATACTGAAAACCCACAACAGGGGTAGTCATGAGCCCTAGTGGTGTAACATCTGCTGGTATCTGGCTAAATGTACCTACTATGCTTACCAAACTACCCAGTAAGCACTTCTCTTAATGTCCATACCCATATATTAATGCTACTCTCATTTTTAGTTAGAAAAGCTTCTCTTTTCAGATTGTGGTGACCTTGGGATGACTCAGAAGGCACCATGGTGCTGAGAAGAAGGGACAGAGGAGTGCTCAGCACTGAAACATCTCTAACACACCTTCCAAGGCTCAGGGTCCATTGTGGAAGAGGTGACAGAAAGAATGTAAGAGCCAAAGGAAGGGTAGGTCTCCTTACAACATGGTCCTCCAGACACAAAATGGCCTGGATATCCATGACTTCACAGTGCCTGACACTACCTACACAAGACCATCATAATAAGACATCAAAATAAAAGAGATTGAGAAGGGAAGGGGATAGGATAGAGAGTGGAGTTTCAAAGGGAAAAGGGGAGAGGGAGAGAATTACCATGGGATATTGCCTAGAGAAGTTGTCAATAAAAAAAAGTAAAATTAAAAAAACTCCTCATCAATCCTTTCCTCGTTCTATTTTTTTAATTCAATGGAACCACAAAATTAGAATTATTTGGTGTCTTAACAGACAAGTATTTATTTCTTTATTTGTCTAGTCATTCATGTAATAATCAACATTATTTACCAGGCATTATGCTGGGTCGTGGGAGTTCTATAACAAGGCACTTTGCAGGGTATCACAGTCAGTAACATAGACAGCACAACAATTATAAAATGGAGATAAGAACTACTACAGAATTAAAAGCAGTGGGTACCCTAGAAGGGAGAAGCCTAGGACAGCACCATGAATATGGGACTACCCATTTATTGCATTTTTCATAGACTCTTAGAACTATATTAATATATTATATTAATTATATTAATATCATATTAATTATATTATATAATTATATTAATCACAAAATTTTGATACTCATTTTAATAACTGCGCATGAGAAAAAGTCCTGCCATACAGTCTAGGAATCATCCCTGCTCCCCAGCCCAACACCAGGCCTGGGGAAGTGCCCTAATTGGCTTACCCAAGTGTCAGGCTTGCTGTAGAGAATTTCCAAGATGTTTAGGGAAATTGTAAGACATTCCCTGGTTCTGTGTCCTCACCTAGCATTTTCTGCTCAATGTACTAAAATCTAACTTTCACTTCCTATCTCTATTAAGACAATAACAAAGTCCTGATTACCAAATCAGTACTCACAGTACTCAGATTGTGACATACTCCTTCACTTCCAGAATACTGCCCTGTCCTAACTACTTTTTCTACTACTGTGCTCTGATCTTCTTTCTTTCTCTTCTTCCTTGGGTTGTTGTTTGTTTGTTCGTTAACTTTATATATCTCTACATAATCTTACTCATTTCACTACCATATACCCAGTCATGCTTCATAAATCTATGTTCAACTAACTCTTCTCCAACTTCATATCTATTCACACTTCTAGAATCAATACTTTTGACAGTATCACAGAAGAATCAAAGGCATACTTCAAAGTCTTCCATCTCTTCTGGGCAGGAAAAGGTGGGTGAGCACATAGGGGTAATACAAAGCACTTTTGATACTTCAGAGAAATCTTCTCAGACAAGAGATGCCTAAAATAAATCAAAATTCTATAGCACATGGGATTTTTTATATATGAGGGATATTTCAATATGCCTTCACTTGTTTATCTCAATAAATACCCCTTGAATGTAGAACTCCCATCCTTTCAAAAATTAACCAGAAATTGGTTCCGATTGCTTAAAACTAAGCAATTTTAAAATTTATACCACAGGGTACTACTAGTAAATACTATAAGTTATAGACTTTATGAGTGTATGAATGTGGGGAAGGAAGGAGTAAGTAGAAATAAAATATTTATCATAGCAGAATTACATATGAGTTAAATCACGGACAACTGACACATTTCAAAGACTCTAGGTGTGTGTACTCACGGGGTTAAAGCTCATTATGATACCAGGTGAAACCTGCGGGTACATGTCCATTACCACTGTTAATAATTACACAATTTCTCAATCAGCAGAAGGCCACAGTCAGAAACACCAGTTCCCCACAGTCTTTATCTTTAGAGTGGTCAGAGTCTGATGAGGGGGTCAAAGATTTATAAAACAGGATAAACTGTATCAGCAGGTTTTGTCTTGCAGAACACTGCAACTGCAAGCGCTTGTTACAAACTGCATCTGGTCAGATGAGCATGCCTCTCTAGCTCCTTACCATCCAACTGCAAGCGCTTGTTACAAACTGCATCTGGCCACATGAGCATGCCTCTCTAGCTCCTTACCATCCCAAATGCTCACAACTAGGAGAGGCCATGTCCATGTCATCAAAATACCACAGGATACAAAATTACTCAACAGCACCACTGAGCAAAATAAAGAGCAACTGTGTAACGAAACACATTCGTTTTGGAATGAGATAGATGTGAGTTCAAATTTCTATTCCAAAATGTAGTAAAAATGCAAATTAAACAGCACTGAAACCAGGTGACAGCCACATAGGGTTCATTCTACTATTCTATTTCTGGGTATATTTGAAAAAATTCAAAATAGTACGTTAAATTTCTTTACCTGTCAAGTGAGAATTGCTTGTTAATTGAGGATAACATCAATGCTTACTTCAGTGTCATCAGATGGCACAGAAAAATTAATAGCAGCTTTCTGAAGCCTTAATTCTAGGAAGCTCTACATACTCATACTTGGTGATAGGTATTTTGTTGTTGTTGTTTTTCTTTTCTTTTTTTCTTTTTTTCTTTTCCAAGGTAGGGTCTCACTCCAGCCCAGGCTCACCTGGAACTCACTCTGTAGTCTCAGGGTGGACTCACAGCAATCCTCCTAGCTCTGCCTCCCAACTGCTAGGATTACAAGTGTGAGCACCACACCCAGCTTTACATGTATTTTTTTTTTACAGTGGCAATGACAAAATTGAAATGATTTTGTATTCCACTTTCATCCATATATGACTACACTCCTATGCCAATTTATAATCTTCCTAATCATTTTAATACTAGCTTAATATCTTAATGGTGAATCCACTTTAACCATTATTTAGTCATTGTTTCTTTTTTATTGCTCAGATACTGATGCAATCAATTATTTCATGTATTTAGTATCACTTCAACTTTATTGATAAAGCAGACATGAAATTCCTAGATACACAGACTTGCATAGTTCTTAGTATGTATTATACAACTGCTGGGTTGGATAACATATGCTACAGCAACGCTTGAAGATACTAGCTTTCCCCCTTGTCAGCACCTCAAAGGGTAATTTTGCTGCCACAGGTATACAGGTACTTCACTACTGTTTTATTTGCTATTTTCAGTTACCTGCAAAATTTCAAAGAGAAAAATTCAACTTACACTTTGGTCAAAACTCTTAATACATGAGGTATATGCAAGCATGTATCTACATGGACATATAAAGTAACAGAAAATAGGTCAGGGAGATAAGTAAATATAGAAAAAGGTACATAGTTTAAGACCCTGATCCTTAGCAAAGAAAGAAAAATATATATAAATTAATGAGAAAACAGTTTCTACCATCAAAGTAGCAGATTCCTTGAGAAGGAAGGTACAAGGATACAAGACAATGATTGACACTAGTAGTAGTTTAAGCTAGTAAAATCTCTGGAGGACAATACACAATGTATATTAACAGTCTTCAAATAATACACCTAGCCGGGCATGGTGGCACACGCCTTTAATCCCAGCACTTGGGAGGCAGAGGTAGAAGGATTGCTGTGAGTTCAAGTACACCTTGAGACCACAGAGTGAATTCCAGGTCAGCCTAGACTACAGTAAGACCCTACCTCAAAAAAAAAAAAATTATACATCTAGCAATTTAACAAAAGGAAAAAAGTACACATTCTCACAGACTCAGCCACAAGCAGTATTATTTTTTTTTTCTTTTTTGGTTTTTTGAGGTAGGGTCTCACTGTAGCTCAGGCTGACCTGGAACTCACTATGTAGTCTCAGGGTGGCCTCGAACTCACAATGATCCTTCTACCTCTGCCTCCCGAGTGCTGGGATTAAAGGCGTGCACCACCACGCCCATCTAAGCAGTATTATTTATGATGTTAAAGAATGAGAAGGTCCATTAGACAGAGGCTTAAGTGAATTCTGGTACAAACAAAGGAAAGCTTGATCTGGAGGGATGGCTTAGAGTTAAGGCCTTTGCCTGCAAAGCCAAAGGATACAGGTTCGATTCCCCAGGACCTATGTTAGCCAGATGCAGAAGGGGGTGCACGCGTCTGGAATTCGTTTGCAATGGCTGGAGGCCCTGGCATGCCCATTCTCTCTCTCTCTCCCTCTTTCTCTGTCAAATAAACTTTTTTAAAATGTTTAAAGGAAAGCTTGACAAGCATCTAACACAGTAAGACCCTGTCTCAAAAAAAAAAAAAAAAACAAGTCAGCGTGGTGGTACATGCCTTTAATCCCAGCACTCAAGAGGCAGAAGTAGGAGGATCATCATGAGTTTGAGCCACCTGAGACTACATAGTGAATTCCAGGTAAGCCTGGACCAGAGTGAGATCCTACCTCGCAAAAGCAAAAAAAAAAAAAAACCCTACACTGGGCATGGTGACTCAGAGTTGTAATCCCAGTGCTCAGAACACCAAGGCTGGCCTGATCTACACAGTGAATTGAGGACAGCCTGGACTATAAAGTAAGATATTTAAAAGCAAGGCATGGTAATCACGGTTCTTGGAAGGATGAGGTGGGAGGGCTGCTTCACAGAGAGTTCCAGGCAGAATGAGCCTTGTCTCAAAAATGGTAGCTGGGTGTAGAATGCACGACTTTAATCCCAGGACTCGGGAGGCAGAGGTAGGAGGATCACCATGAGTTCAAGGCCAGTCTGAGACTACATAGTGAATTCCAGGTCAGCCTAGGCTAGAGTGAGACCCTACCTAGAAAAAAAAAAAAAAAAAAAAAACAGAAAAAAAAAAGTTAGCTGGGAGTGTAGCTCAGTTGGTAGAGTGCTTGCCTGGCTTACAGGAGGCCCTAGGGTCAATCTCTAGTACCTCATAAACGGGTGTGGTAGGAGAATCAGAAGTTCAAGGTCATCCTCAGCTATATAGGGAGATTGAGGCTACCCCGAGCTAGATGTCACCCCCTCCAAGGCCAGGGAACATTACTAAAGAGGGGCCAAAAAACTGTAAGACCAGAGAATGAGGAAAGATACGGTGGAATGCTGCTGCCTCTGGACATGACAAGGCTGTTACACTCATGAACTCACTGCAGCTGTGGTTTCCTGCACAAGATTGAGCCATCAACATTCCATCATGGTTTGGAGAAGGGTTTATGAGACCTCATTCCTCCCAGAGGAGCTACTGGTAGTTAATGGTTGCTGTGGGAGAGGGAGTTGTGCTCTTCAATGCTGTAGCCACTGTTAAAATTTCTCAGACTCCAGTAACAACCCCCACCCCATTCATGATCATTCAAGCAACCCTAATTTATCTCAATGACTACCCACCACTGCCAAAAAAGGACAGGAAAGTAAGAAGGGAACTAGTTGGAAAAAAGGGAGTTTAGTGGGAGGGGATGGAATAAGAGTAGGTAATGAGGGATGAATATGATCAAAATACATTATATACATTATGCAACTGTCAAAAAGCAAATAAAATGAAATGAAAAAGAAACATGTAATATTAGAAAACAACATTTGTCTTACCTTCCTTGGTCCCTAGAACTGTGACTGATACATCTCTGTTGTTTAGCCATCCCAATTTGTGGTGCTTTGTTATAGCAGCCTGTACAGACTTATACACAAAATATTTTGACAGCATATTTATCTATGTTAGGGCTTGAGGAGATAAAGAACTATAAATACTTTCAAATTTCTTAAAATATAAGGTCTACTGTTATTAGGAAATTACACAAAAGGAATAAATCCTGAATAGTTAGAAATAATAACTATGTGATTAGAAAATTAAATTTAAGTTCTCTAAAACCTACAAAACAGCTAATAAGAGAAGAAACTGCCCCATAAATGTAAATGTCAGTCCAAAATCTAACAATGACTTGAGGCTGTAACTTATTTAGAAATGAAACAAGACCTACCGTGGTGGTGTGTGCCTTTAATCCCAGCACTTAGGAGGCTGAGGTAGGAGGATCCCTGAGAGTTTGAGGCTAGCCTGGGCTAGAGAGTAAGTTCCATCCAGGTCAGGCTAGAGTGAGACCATGCCTTAAAAAGGGGGTGCTGGAGAGACTGCTCAGTGGTTAATGTGCTTACTGGCAAAGCCTTACAGCCCAGATTCAATTTCCCAGTACTCATGTAAAGCCAGATGCACAAAGCAGTGCATGTATCTGGAGTTCATTTGCAGCAGCTGTAGGCCCTGACACACCCATTCTCTTTCACTCTCTCTGTATCTCCGATTATAAATAAATGAAATATTTTTTAAAAAATAGGGGCTGGCAAGATGGCTTAGCAGTTAAGGTGTTTGCCTGCAAAGCCAAAGAACCAAGGTTCAATTCCCCAGGACCCATGTAAGCCAGATGCACAAGGTGATACATGCATCTAGAGTTCATTTGCAGTGGCTGGATACCCTTGTGTGCCCATTCTCTCTCTTTCTTCTTCTGCCTGTCTCTTTCTGTCTCTCAAATAAATAAATAAAAATAAAAACATTTTTAAAAATTAAAAAAAATAGGGCTGGAGATATGGCTTAGCAGTTAAAACACTTGCCTTTGAAGCCTAATGGCCCAGTTCAATTCCCCAGATCCCACGTAAGCCAGATGTACATCATGGTACATGCATCTGGAGGTTGGTTACAGTGGCTAGGAGACATTCTCTCTCTCTCTCTCTCTCTCTCTCTCTCTCTCTCTCAAATAAAAACAGTCCTGGGCTGGACAGATGGCTTAGTGATTAAGGCACTTGCCTGCAAAGCCTAATGACCTGGGTCAATTCCCCAGTACCCATGTAAAGCCAGATGCACAGGTGGCACATTCATCTGGAGTCTATCTGCAGTGGCTAGAGTCCTGGCACGCCCACTCTCTCCCTCTATCTGCCTCCCCCCACCCCAAATAAAAACAAGTAAATCTAATATTTTTTAAAACTCAAAAAAAAAGAATAAATAGATGGATGACAGATAGATGACAGATAGATAGATAGATAGATAGATGATAGATAGATAAAAACAAGGGTTGGGGAGATGGCTCAGTAGTTAAAGGCACTTGCTTTCAAAGCCCCATGACCTGAGTTCAGCTCCCCAGTGTCCACGAACGCCAGATGCACAAAGTGGCACATGTGTCTGGAGTTTACCTGCAGTAGCACTAAGCCCTGGAACCTATTCTCGTTTTCTCTCTTTCTCTCTCTCCTGTCTGCTTACAAATAAGTAAATATATATTTTAATTTTTTTAATTTATTTTATTTATTTTAGAGAGAGAAAGAAAGACAGAGAGAATGGGTACACCAGGGCCATCAGCCACTGTAAATGAACTCCAGACGTATGTGCTACCTTGTGTATCTGGCTTATGTGGGTCCTGGAGAATCGAACCTGGGTCCTTTGGCTTCACAGGTAAATGTCTTAACCACTAAGCCATCTCTCCAGGCCGATACAAATATTTTTTTTACAAAAAAGAAACAAGGGGCTAGAGAGATGGCTTAGTGGTTAAGTGCTTGCCCATGAAGCCTAAGGACCCCAGTTTGAGGCTTGATTGAGTTCGTTTGCAGTGGCTGGAGGCCCTGGTGCACCCATTCTCTCTGTCTCTGCCTGTTTCTCTCTATGTCTGTCTGTCACTCTCAAACAAATAAAAATAAACAAAATTTTTTTTTATTGACAACTTCTATACTTACAGACAAAAAACTGTGATATTTCCCTCCCCTCCTCCATTCCCCTCCAGAACTCTATTCTCCATCATAAATAAGACTTGGACAAAGTGGCACACGCTTAGTCCCAGCTATATGAGAGCCTGAGTCTGGAGATGACTTGGGCCCAGGAGTTCAAGGGCAACATAATGAGATCCCCTCTAAAAAATAAAACTTCCAGGGCTGGAGAGATGGCTCAGTGGTTAAAGGCACTTGCTTACAAACTCTGACAGAGTTCGATTCCCCAGTACCCATGTAAATCAGATGTACAAAGTGGCACATGCATCTCAAGTTCATTTGCAGTGGCAAGATGCTCTAGTGAACCCATTCTTTCTCTCTCTCATTCTCTTTCCATACTACTCTCTGCTTACAAATAAATAAATATTTTTAATTTTTTTAAATATTTTATTTTTATTTATTTATTAGAGAGAAAGAAGTAGAGAGAGAGAAAGAGAGAGAGAGAGAATGGGCACACCAGGGCCTCCAGCCACTGCAAATGAACTTTGGATTCATGTACCACCTTGTACATCTGGCTTACAAGGGTCCTGGGGAATCAAACCTGGGTCCTTTGGCTCTGCAGGCAAGCGCCTTAACTGCTAAGCCATCTCTCCAGCCCCTAATATTTATTTAGTTATTATTATTAACAACATACTTTGTATGGATACATCACATGTTGGTACCCTCTTTTTCCTCATCTCTCCCCCATTCTGCTGGGAACCCTCCTCAGTGGGGTTGCAGGTTTTTTTAAAATAAAACTTCATACAATAAAAGCTAATTTCAGAGCCAGGCGTGGTGGTGCACACCTTTAGTCCCAGCACTTGGGAGGCAGAGGTATGGGAATCACCATGAGTTCAAGACCACCCTGAGACTACATAGTGAGTTCCAGGTCAGCCTGGGCTAGAGTGAGACCCTACCTCAAAAAAACAAAAACAAAAACAAAAAGCTAATTTCACCACTTTACAAGAAATACAAGCAATAAAATAACATATTAACACTACATGGCAGTAAAATCAGAATATTGGACATTTTATAGGACACATGGCCTTAGTTCCTTCAATAAAAAAGTGATATAAAACAAAAACATGAGAAGACTGTTAAAAATAAGAGTCCTAAGAGATAAACCAAATGTCATGTTTGGATTGTATTTGAGTCCATGAAAAAACCATTTTAGAGAAGCAGGGAAAAACCAATATGGACTTGATGACATTAAGAAATAAATTATTATTACGCTTCAGTATGCACTCAGTAGACTTAGCCTGCTGAGCCGCTAGCTTAGCAACACAGTGCACTGTAGACTCAGTGTTTACTCTCATAATGGCACGGCTGACTGGGAGCTGCTAATGCCCAGCATCACCAAAGAGTACCTTGCCACATACCGCCAGCTCAGGAAAAGATCAAATGCAATTTCTACTGGATGTTTATCACCTCTATACCAATGCAAAATCAAAAAGTCCTAAGTTGAAATAGGCAGGATCAGACATCTGCATATTACATATATATGTACACATATACATACATATATATGAAATGCTATAAACCTCAAAATATGCTATAACTATTTCTGCTTTTTATTTTTATTTTTAATTTTTTTTTTTTTTTTTTTTGGTTAATCAAGATATAGAGTCTCACTCTAGTCCAGGCTGACCTGGAATGGAATTCACTATATAGTCTCAAGGTGGCCTTGAACTCACAGTGATTCTACTACCTCTGCCTCCCAAGTGCTGGAATTAAAGACATGTACTACCACATCCAGCTTAATATTTTTATTTAAGTATTTTATTTATTTGTTTGCTAGCAGAGAGAGAGGCAGAGGCAGAAACAAACACAGATGCATGTGTCACTTTGTGTGTCGGCTTTACATGGGTACTGGGGAATGGAACCCAGGCCATTAGGCTTTGCAAGCAAGCTCCTTAACCACTGAGCATCTTTCCAGGCCTCTGCTTTATGTAATCAATGATTCTCAGTGATTAAAAATGAGGAACTAAGCTGGGCATGGTGGCACACGCCTTTAACCCCAGCACTCAAGAGGAAGAGGTAGGAGGATTTATATGAGTTCAAGGCCACCCTGAGACTACATAGTGAATTCCAGGTCAGCCTGGGCTAGAGTGAGATCCTATCTTGAAAAATCAAAAAAAAAAAAAAAAAAAAAGAAAAGAAAAGAAAAGCCAATGAGGAACTGAGCTGGAGAGATGGCTTAGTGATTAAGGCACTTGCCTGCAATGCCAAAAGGTCCCAGATTTGATTCCTCAGGACCCACATAAAGTCAGATGCACATGTCTCTGGAGTTCCATTTGCAGTGGCTGGAGGTCCTGGCACATCCATTCTATCATATCTTTCTCTCAAATAAATAAATTTTTTAAATGAGGAACCCAGCCAGATATGGTGGCACACACTTTAATCCCAGCACTCAGGAAGCAGAGGCAGGAAGATCACTCTGAGTTTGAGACCAGCCTTAGACTACATAATGAATTCCGGGTCAGTCTGAGCTAGAGTGAGACCCTACCTGGGGGGAGGGTGAGGAACCCATATTGGAGGTAAACTCAATGGCACTTCATTTGCACAAGACCCTGGGTTCTAATCCCCCACAAAACAAAACAAAACAAAACAAAACAAAACAAAACAAAACAAAAGGAGCCGGGTATGGCCCAAGCCTTTAATCCCAGCACTCGGGAGACAGAAATAGGAGGATCACCATGAGTTCAAGGCCACCCTGAGACTACATAGTAAATTCCAAGTCACCCTGAGCTAGAGGGAGGCCCTACCTCAAAAAAAAAAAAAAAAAAAAAAAAAAAAGACATCCTACCCTTGGACTGGAGAGATGACTTAGCAGTTAAAGTCCTTGCCTGCAACACCTAAGGACTCATGTTCAACTCTCCAGTCCCACAGAAGCCAGACACACAAAGTGAAAGACTGCACAAAGGTCGCAGATGTGCACAAGGTGGTGCACATGTCTTGAATTTGATTGCTGTGGCTGGAGGCCCTGACATACCAATTCTCTCTCTCTCTCTCTTATAAAAAAAGGCCAGTATGCTGGGCTGGCCTCAAAAACAAAAATATAGTCTACCCTTAAGGATGAGGGGCATAACTTGCCACTTCTTAAGTATGGGCTGTGCATACGTCAGCACTTCCAAAGAGTACAAGTATGTAAAGACAGGAGGAACAAAGATGTTAAGACCCTATTGCTGACGATTGCACATACTTGGGCTACAAGGTCACTGAGAAATCCTGCTGGAGCTGAACTGAAAACCTATTCCCTGTAGACCAGCTGACAGAAAGCTGGAAAAGCTACACTGCATGCAGTTCAATGGGAGAGAGAGAAATCACTAGCAGTGATACTCAACAGTGGACATTGCAAGCCTGAAATCTGGCCAGCCAGGCCAAATGAGCCCACAGATGCAATGGTGGCATGTCTGTTATGGGGAAACCAACCACTCTCTAATTGGACTGGAGGCCCGCTCCATGGCAGGGAATCCATGATACTGAAAACCCACAACACGGGTAGTTATGAGCCCTAGGGGTATAATGTCTGCTGGTGTCTGGATAAATGTATATACTATGTTCGCCAAAATGCCCAAGAAGCACTTCTCTTAATGTTCACACCCATATATTAATGCTACTCTCACTTTTCATTAGAGAAGCTTCTCTTTTCAGAAGGCAGTGACCTTGGGATGACTCAGAAGGCACCATGGTGCTAAGAAGAAGTGACAGAGGAGCACTCAGCACTGAAACATCTCTATCACATCTTCCAAGGCTCAGGGTACACTGTGGAAGAGGTGGTGGAAAGAATGTAAGAGCCAAAGGAAGAGTAGGACTCCTTACAACATGCTCCTCCAGACTCAAAATGGCCTGGATATCCATGAACTCACAGTGCCTGACACCTACACAAGACCATTGTAATAGGAGGAAAAGATGACATCAAAATAAAAGAGAGACTAATTAAGAGAGGGAGGGGATATGATAGAGAGTGAAGTTTCAAAGGAGAAGTGGGGGAGGAAGGGAATTACCATGGGTTATTGGAAGTTGTTAAATCACCATTTAAAAAAAAAGGAGGAACAAGTAACTTTACAATCTAGAAACCTGGCAAGTGCATCTCAACCTGGTGATCAGGCTAAACAGCAACAATACAAGTATGTCTGCATCAACTGTATACCTGCTTTATATAATAGAACAAAACAGAGGGGGTGCTCGAGAAATGGCTCAGAATTAAAGGAATTGATTGCCAAGCCTAGGTTCAGTTTCCCAGCCTCCATGTAAAGGCAGATGCACAAAGTGGAACACACTCTGGAGTTCATTTGCAGCAACAAGAGGCCCTGGTACATCCATTATCATTCTCACTCTCTCTCACCTTCTCTGTTTGCAAATAAATAATTTTTTTAAAATGGCATTTTGGGCTGGAGAGATGGCTTAGTGGTTAAGGTGCTTGCCTGTGAAGCCTAAGAACTCAGTTTGAATCTCCAGGTCCCACGTAACCAGATGCACAGTGACACAAGTACACAATGTCACACATGTGCCACAAGGGGGTACACACGTCTGAAGTTCATTCGCAGTGGCTGAAGGCCCTGGTGCGCCCATTTCTCTCTTTCTCTCTCTCTCTCTCTGCCTTTCTCTCTCTCTCAAAATAAAAAAATAAAGGCACTTGGGCTGGAGAGATGGCTTAGAGGCATTTGCCTGCAATGCCAAAGGATCCCAGTCTGATTCTCCAGGACCCACGTAAGTCATATGCACAAAGGGGCACATGCATCTGGAGTTCATTTGCAGTGGCTGGAGGCCCTGGTGCATCCATTCTCTCTCTTTCTCTCCCTCTTTCTCTCTCTCAAATAAATAAATAAAATATATTTTAAAAAAATTTTTTAAAGGCACTTAGCCCTTTGGTCTTGCTCCCCAAAACCCAACACCCCATCCTAATCATGAGAAAAACTTGAGACAAATTCCAAGAGACAATCTATAAACCTCTGAATGGTCCTCAAACTGCCAGGGCAAGATGGAGGTACAGCTCAGTGGTAGAATGCTTGCCCACCATATACAAGACTCTGGCTTTGATCTCCAGTACCACAAAACAAGACAAAACCATCTAACCTGTCAAGAGCATCAAAAACAAGAAAAAGCTTAGTATGGCAGTGCATACCTTTAATCTCAGCACTTGGGAAGCAGAGTGTGGTGGTTTGATTTAGGTGTCCCCCATAAACTTAGGTGTTCTGGACGCTAGGTTCCCCAGCTGATGACAATTGGAAATTAAAGCCTCCTGGAGGCAGTGTATTGTTGGGGGCAGGCTTATGGGTGTTATAGCCAGTGTACCCTTGCCAGTGTTTGGCACACTCTCCTGTTCCTGTTGTCCACCTGATGTTGGCCAAGGAGTGATGTACACCCTCTGCTCATGTCATCATTTTCCCTGCCATCATGGAGCTTCCCCTCAAGCCTATAGGCCAAAATAAATATCTTTTGTTCACACAAGTTGCTCTTGGTTGGGTGATTTCTACCAGCAATGAGAACCTGACTGCAACACAGAGGTAGGAAGATCACTGTGAGTTCAAGGCCAACCTAAGACTATAGAGTGAGTACTAGGTCAGCCTGGGCTAGAATGAGACCCTAATGCGAAAAAACAAAAACAAAAAAAGAAAAGTCTGAGAAACTGCAAGCACTAACCGAAGCATATGGAGACAACTAAACACAATGTAATAACTGAGATGGGAGCTGGAAGCAGAACAAAGGGTATTACGTACAAATGAGAGAATCTGAATAAAGTATGCACTTAAGTAAAGATTCATTATAACAAACAACCCTACTCTGACAAAACAGTTTGACATTCCATATCCAAAACAATAGAAAAACAGTTATTGGGGCTGGAGAGATGGTTCAGTAGTTAAGTGGTTCAATTCCCTAGTGCCCACTTCAATTCCCCAGTGTTGAGCCAGATGCACAAAAGTGGCACATGTATCTTGAGTTTGTTTGCAGTAGCTTGAGACCCTGGTGTGCCCCTTGATTCTTATTCTCTCTCCTTACAAATAAATAAATAAAATTTTAAAAGCCTGGTGTGGTGATGCATGCTTTTAATCCCAGCACTCGGAAGGGAGAGGTAGGAAGACTGCTGTGAGTTCTAGGCCAACCTGAGACTACATAGTCAATTCAAGGTCAACCTGGGCTAGAGTGAGACCCTACCTCAAAAAGACTAAATAAATAAATAAGAAAAAAGTTATTGAAAGTTATTTATAAAGATTCCTATCACACGAAAGAACCAGGTGTGTCTAAAAACCACCCACTTTATCTTACAGTGCCATCATCAATCATTCACTCTCACTAAGCAGGTTAGCAATTAAAGTGGAAAACTTTGTACCTGCTATACATTAACTCAGCAATGCTGAGGCAAGCACTGTACTACTTTACCATAGGGAAAGCCTCCCGTTTACACACAGTTCTACTTTACTATGAACACTCAAAGTGTTTTTCAAGAGAAACAATTATAAAATAAAGCCATGGTCTTAGGCAATCAACAGAAACCAACTAAATCCACAGTGTAAATAAGAAACACAGAAAATGAAAGGAATAAACATGATCATGTGAGGTAACTCTCAACCATGTGTCTTGAGCTTCCCACAGAGGACAAAACAAAGCAGCACTGACTTCGGATGAGCAACTTGTATCCTAATCCGTTCTTTTAACTTTGTAAACAAACACAAACAACATACAGCACAGTAACTGACTTCTATCAGAAATTTAAAGGATCCATTTAGGGCTGAAGAGATGGCTTAGTGGGTAAGGCATGCTTGCAAATCCAAAGGACCCAAGTTCAATTCCCCAGGACCCATGTAAAGCCAGATGCACAATATGACACATGCATCTGGAGCTCATCTGCAGTGCTGGAGACCCTGGTGCACCCATTCTCTCTCTCTGTATTTGCATCTCTCTCTTAAATAAATAAGTAAATTTTTTAAAGACCCATTTATTACTAAGGACTTGAGAGTGCTATTGAAACCATACCGTTTCCATGGAGAAAATGGATTACTATTTCCATCTGAAGGAACATCTTCTTTGATTCAGTCACAGAGTACTTACTAAGAATGGACAAGTATTTGAGTTGGGATTCCACAATATAAAACCCGACCTCCAACATTTACCTGACTTCCTTGAATAAAAGTAGTATTGATCAACATTTAATCTGGGTCAGTTTTTCATTTGCAGTTTCTGTGCAACTCTAGCTAGTTAGTATAGGGTATCAATTGCAAACTATACTACAGACAGAAATCCCCACCCCCAAAAAAAGAACTGAAAAACTTGATATTTAGGCAAAAATCCACAGTAAAATTCATTATTTCTCTGACTCAAATATAACTATGTATACTTCAAATTGTCTATATCTACAAAGTTATGCTACACCGAGTTGGTCAATGATAACATAAATTATTTTAGGCAACAAAATAACTGCAAAATTTACCCAGGATTACAAATTAAAAATTACGGAATTTAGTACACAACCTATTCAATGTTCACAATGATATTGACCTGCATATTTTAAATTCTGGGGCTGTGTAGATGGTGCAAAAATTAAAGGCACTTGCTTGGGAAACCCTACTGGCCCAGATTCTATTCCCCAGCACCCACATAAAGCAAGATGCACAAAGTGGTGCAATTGTCTGAAGTTCATTTGCAGTGATAAGAAGATCTGGAACAGCCATTCTTTTCCTTTCTTACACGCATGCATTCTCTCTCTCTCTCTCAAAATAAAATCTGAGCTGAGTATGGTGGTACACGCCTTTGATCTCAGTACTCAGGAGGCAGAGGTAGGAGGATCACTGAGTTTGAGGCCACCCTGAGACTACAGAGTGGATTCCAGGTCAGCCTGAGCTAGAGTGAGATCCTACCTTGAAAAAACCAAGAATAAATAAATAAATAAAATCTGGAAGGCTAGGGATATAGGCTAGTGGTAGCGAGCTTGCCTATCATGTACCCTAGATTCAACCTCCAGCACATAGAAAGGATGAAAAAGCTCATCTGAAAAATAAAGCAGGGCATGGTGGCGCACGCCTTTCATCCCAGGAGGCAGAGGTAGGAGAATCACCATGAGTTCGAGGACACCCTGAGACCCCATAGTGAATTCCAGGCCAGCCTGAGCTACAGTGAGACCCTACCTCGAAAAACCAAAATGATAATAATAATAATAAATCCCCCTCACTTGTAATCCTAGCACTCAGAAAGTGGAGACAGGAGGATTAGAGAAGTTCAAGGTTATCCTCAGCAACATAGGGAGGCCAACCTGGAATACAGAAGACCTTGTATCAAACATAAGAACAAACTGAAAATGTCCCTTAGCTAGGTATGGTAGCAGAGGCCTGTAATCCCAGCAATTGTGAGGCTGAAGCAGGAGGAGCATTATTATGAGGCCAGCCTGGGCTCCATACCAAGACCTTGTCTCAAAAAATAAAAATAAAGGGGCTAGAGAGATGGCTTAGCAGTTAAGGCACTTGCCTGCAAAGCTTAACGACCTAGGTTCAATTCCCCAGTGCTCACATATAGTCAATGCACAAGATGGCACATGCATCTGAAGTTCATTTGCAATGGCTAAAGGCCCTGGCATGACCTCTCTCTCTCTCTCCTTGCAAGTAAATATTTTAATAAATAAAAGCTCCTTAATTTATATTATTTATGTTCTAGGAAAACAACTTAATTTCTATAATTCTTTTTATTTGAATTATTTTTGAGACAGGGTTTCCTATAGCCCAGACTGGCCTTAAACTCCCTATATAGCCAAGGATGACCATGAACTTCTTTCTGATCCTTCTGTCTCCATTTCCCAAGTGCTATAATTACAAACATGCACCAACACAGACACTCTCAGTTTTATTAAATGCATACTAAGAAACCACTCTACTAACTGAGCTACATCCCCAGCCTTTTATAATAAAGTCTTTTTTGTTGTTGTTTTCAAGATAGAGTTTCGCTCTAGCCCAGGCAAACCTGGAACTTACTCTGTATTTCCAGGCTAGCTTTGAACTTACAGTAATCTTCCTACCTCTGCCTCCCAAATGCTAGGATTAAAGGCATGAGCCACCATGTCCAGCAACTGAGGCTCAGAAAACAAATGCTGCATGTTCTCTCTCGTCCTAGCTTGGACTAATTAGATTTGTCTGTAAGCGGTAGTAAGTGTCAGTAGTAATGTTTAGGAAGCTAGAATAAGGCTTGGAGAGAGGAACGGTTGGGGGGACAATATAGTAGGGAGGCAAGTGGAGGGAAAAATACAGGGGGTATGTGGTGGTTTGAATAGATGGTCCCCAATATATTCACTGTTTCATTAATTTGTAGTTTATAGCACCTGGCTGGAGGCAGTGTCACTGGGAGGATCTTAAGGTGTGATGGTGGGTTTGAGATTTCAATCTAAAGATATTCGAAGTGTGCCTACCTGGAGTTCCTGAGGTGTGCTGCGCTGTGCTATGTGGCTTTTGGCTTTCTCTCTCCCTTGCCTGGTCCTGTAAGAGCAGGCCAGCTTCTTCTGCCATTATAGAACTTCCCCTGGATCTGTAAGCTTCAACAAATCCCTTCCTCCATAAAAAATAAAAATTAAAAATTAAAAAAAATAGGGGCTGGAGAGATGGCTTAGCGGTTAAACGCTTGCCTATGAAGCCTAAGGACCCCAGTTCGAGGCTCGATTCTCCAGGACCCACATAAGCCAGATGCACAAGGGGGTGCATGCATCTGGAGTTCGTTTGCAGTGGCTGGAGGCCCTTGCGTACCCATTCTCTCTCCCTCTCTCTCTATCTGCCTATTTCTGTATCTCTCTTTCTCAAATAAATAAATAAATAATAAAATATTTTTAAAAATAAATAAATAAAAAAAATAAAGACTACCTTGCACTGGAGGGCATGCTTGGCAGGCGTGGAGTGAGTAGGGCAGACCCCTGGCTCCCCGAGGGCTCCTCCCAATTTCCTGATCCAGTTGGAGAATCTGTTCTTCTTTTTCAGAAGGTAGTGAGACCAGAGGAGATAAACTACCCCTCACACTTCAGCCAAGCCACAGCTGAAACCACAGAGGAATTGGGGAGACAAGCAAGAGTGCTGCTTCCATGCTGAACCTGATAATCAGGGCCAGGGTGTAGGAGACAGACCCTGAGGATACTCCACACCTGCCAAAGTAGAGACCCAGAGGCTCCTAAGAGCTCATCACTGAAGTAGACTTAAAACTCACCCACCACGGCTCAGGGAATTTTGCAGAAGAGAGGGCAGAAAGATTGTAAGAGCCACAGGTTGAGACATCATGCCCAGCGGCATTCCCTCCCCCTCTCAAAATAACTGACTATTGCCCCCACAACACATAAACTACAATCCCATGGGGAATACCTGCAAGCCTACAGAGGAGCATCCCCAACATAATGGGAGCAGGGTCGAGGGAAAAGAGGGTACCAACATATGATATATCCATATAAAAAACTTATTAATAATAATAATAAACATTTAAAAAGAAAAAAGACCAATTAATTTTGAAGAGGCAAAGTTCCCTTTTAAGCTGTAAGGATGAATAATATTGACATTTCTTCATCCAAAGATAAAGGTGTCATATGGATTGACACCTTAAACTAGAAAAAGCATAAAAGCACTTTAAACTCTAATCCAGCACTGAAATGATTGCATCAGGCTGAGGTTTTGTTATTGCTGGTTTACTGTGGTTGCTCTCCTGCACCTTGCCTCTTTTTTCCTTTTGCTTTTCTAACTTTCTTTCTTTCCCTCTTTCCCTCTTTCCTTTCTTTCTTTCTTTCTTTCTTTCTTTCTTTCTTTTTCGAGACAGGATCTCACTCTCAGGCTGATCTGGAATCCATTATGTATTCTCAAGGTGACCTCGAACTCACGGCACTCCTCCTACTTCTTGCCTCCAGATTGCTGTGATTAAAGGTGTGCACCACTTTGCCCGGCTTTCTTTCTTTTATTTATTTATTAATTTTTTTTTGAGATAGGGTCTCACTCTAGCCCAGGCTGACCTGGAATTCACTATGTAGTCTCAGGGTGGCCTCGAACTCATGGCAATCCTCCTACCTCTGCCTCCCAAGTGCTGAGATTAAAAGCATGCAACACCACACCTGGCAGCTTTCTTTCTTTCTTTCTTTCTTTCTTTCTTTTTTTTTTTTTTTTTTTTTTTTTTTGGTTGTTGTTGTTTCTTAAATTATGGTCTTGCTAAGCAGACCTTGCTGGCCAGCATGGTACCATTATATAAGCCCAGATTGGCAAGAATTCTCTTGCCTCAGTCCTGCAAGTGCTAAGATCACAGGCATGTGCCTCCACACTCAGCTTCCCCAAGTATTATTTGTAATGAGTACCCTTTCTGCTTTAAAAATCTATACCTTTGCAGGGCATGACGAAGCACTCCTTTAACCCCAGCACTTGGGAGGCAGAGGTAGGAGGATCCCTGTGAGTTCAAGGCTACCCTGAGACTACATAGTGAATTCCAGGTCAGCTTGGGCTAGAAGGAACCCTACCTGAAACCCCCCCCCAAAAAAAAGTGTATACCTGCATGGAAAACTATTTATTTTATTTCTTTATGATTTCATTTTAAGCCATGCGTGGTGGCGCACACCTTTAATTCCAGCACATGGAAGGCAGAGGTAGGAGGATTGCCGAGAGTTCAAGGCCACCCTGAGATAACAGAGTGAATTCCATGTTAGCCTTGGCTAAGAGTGAGACCCTACCTCAAAAAACCAAATAAATAAATAAATGATTTCATTTTATATAAAGACTACATAAACATTTGTTAAAAATGAAGTCAACATTATATTACCAAAAGTGATATACAAATTCTTTTAATACCTATTAAAATTCCATTGACATTATTCACAGAAACCAAAGGAAAAAAAATCCAAAAATTCATATGGAAACACAGAGACTTATAATAACCAAAGCTACTCTGAGCAGAAATGCAAGTGGTATTAAAACTGACTTAAAAATATACAACAGGTAGCCGGGCGTGGTAGCACACACCTTTAATCCCAGCACTCGGGAGGCAGAGGTAGAAGGACTGCCATGAGTTCGAGACTACTCTGAGAATACAGAGTGAATTTCAGGTCAGCCTGAGCTACAGTGAGACCCTACCTCGAAAAACCAAAAATGAAAAAAGAAAAAAAATATATATATATATATGACAGGAACCGGGCGTGGTAGTGCACGCCTTTAATCCCAGCGCTTGGGAGGCAGAGGTAGGAAGATCACCATGAGTTCAAGGTCACCCTGTGAATTCCAGGTCAGCCTGGACTAGAGTAAGACCTTACCTCGAAAAACCAAACACACACACACACACACACACACAGGAGAGATGGAGAGATGGCTTACAGGTTAAGGCGTTTGCCTGCAAAGCCAAAGGATCCTGGTTTGATTCTCCAGGACCCACGTAAGCCAGATGCACAAGGGGGCACATACATCTGGAATTCGTTTGTGGTGGCTGGAGGCCCTGGCACACCCATTATCTCTCTCTCTCCTCTCTCTCTCTCTCTGCCTCTTTCTCTCTCTCAAATAAGTAAATAAAATATTACACACACACACACACATGCACATACAACAGGGGCTGAAGAGATGGCTTAGCTGTTAAGATGCTTGCCTGCGAAGCATAAGGACCCAGATTCAATTCTCCAGGTCCCACGTAAGATGCATAAGGTGGCGCATGTGTCTGGAGTTCATTTGCAGTAGCTAGAAGCCCTGGCATAACCATTCTCTCTCGCTCGCTCTCCCTTTCTCTCTCAGTCTCAAATAAAAATAAATAAATTTATATATGTACATACATACATACATACATACATACATACATACATACATACATACAATAGGCCAGGCATGGTGGCACATGCCTTTAATCCCAGCACTTGGGAGGCAGAGGTAGGAGGAGCACCGTGAGTTCAAGGTCACCCTGGAACTACATAGTTAATTCCAGGTCAGCCTGGGCCAGAATGAGACCCTACCTTGAAAAACCAAACAATACACACACACACACACACACACACACAAAAGACCTTAATGTAAGATCGGAAACTACTAGGGGGCAAATATGATCAAAGTATGTTATATGCACACATGGAACTGTCACAATGAAACCCTTTCATAGTGTACACTGAAGTACACTAATAATAAAAATTAAAATTACAGTGATCACGAGAAAAAAGACAGGATAAAGAAATAATGACAAGCGAGGGGTGGCAGCAGAAGACAGAGACAAGGTCAGCAGTGGAGACAGAAACATCTCTAAGCTGCTGGGCATGGTAGTGAACGCCTTTAATCCCAGCACTCGGGAGGCAGAGGTAGGAGGATCACCATGAGTTTGAGGTCACCCTGAGATTACATAGTGAATTCCAGGTCAGCCTGGGCCGGAGTGAGACCCTACCTCGAAAAACGAAAAAGAAAGAAAGAAAGAAAGAAGGAAGGAAGGAAGGAAGGAAGGAAGGAAGGAAGGAAGGAAGGAAGGAAGGAAGGAAGGGAGATCTCTAAGCTACCTAAGACAGTAATGAAGACACATCCTTCACATACGGATTCTTTCTACATGGCTCTAAGGACTGAACACAGGTGCCACATATGCTATGTACGTGCTCTATGATGAGGCTACACCCCCAAGTCCTCACATAAAAAACTTTCTTCAGTCAGGCACCATGGCACATGGCTCTAATTGCAGCACTTGGGAGGTTAAAGCAAAAGGATCATAAGTTTGAACCTGGACTACAGAGGAAGACCCTGCCCCCACCTCCACCCCCAAACAAGCCTTAGGGATGTAGCTCAGTGGTAGAAGAGCTTGCCCAGCATACTCAAAGCCCAGCACCATGGAAGGGGAATGAAAGGGAAGGAGGGAGGGATTCAAATATCCATTAGGTGACATATGGATCCACAAACATGATATGTGCACACAAAGAGTTACTATTCAGCCATGGAAACCAATGGCGTAATGCTACATGCTACAGCATGAATACCCTGGAAAACATCATGCTCCGTGGAAACGCAGTGACTAAAAACATGCCTGGCAGCATACTGTCTTATTCCATTTGTATGAAGCATCTAGAGATGCAAAGTAGAAGTCTGGTTGCCAGGAAATGGGGAAAGGAGACCTAGAAAGTGACTACTGAATGGGTATGGAGCATCCTTCTGGGGTGCTTAAGAAGATTCTGAAACTAGGGAATGGTGATGGCTGAACAACACTGAGAATATACTTAGTGCCACTAATATTCTCATGGCATATAACTATCTATCTACTTATCTCCATGTATGTACTCATATATCTCACAATAGACACATGCATATAGACTTCCATAACAAAAGAGCCATGTGTGGTGATGGATCAGTAGAGAAGCACTCATTTCATCCCAGACCCCGTGTAAAAACCAGGAGCTGGGGTAGGCTTCTGAATTCCTAGCACCTTACACTGACAGCTAGTGGGAGGCAGAGACAGGAGAATTTCCCAAAAGCTCGTGGCAAACAAAGAACAACAGAGCAAATTTTTAAAGAAAGAAGTCCTGCCTCGGGACAGAGGAGTGGCTCAGCAGTGAAAGGTACTTGCTTATAAAGCTGGCAGGCCCAGATCTGGCGCAGCTTTGATCCCCAGAACCCACATAAAGCCAAATGTGTTTGCAGGGCCAAGGATGCTCACTTCTCTCTCTGCCTCTCTGTCTCTCTCTCTCTCTTGTTCTCTGTCTCAGTGATATCCTTTTAAATAAATAAATAAAAATAATTTTAACAAAAAAGAAAGAAAAAGGAAACCCTGCCTCAAATGAAGTACACAGGCAAGGACTAACCAGAAAGTTGTCCTCTGAACTCCACATACATGCCAGGGCAATATGTGTGCCCTCATTAACATATATACCTACAAACACATACACACACAAATAATAAAAAGATTAAGGGGCTGGAGAAATGGCTCAGCTCTCTCTGTAGGCCTCTTTCTGTCTTTCCCCCCTCTCTCAAATAAATGAATTTTAAAAATTTTTTTTAAATTAATTAAAATGTAAAACGTTGATGGGCACAGTGGTACACACCTGTAACTCTAGCACTTATTAGACAGATAAAGGATATCCATCAAGAGGTCAAGGCCAGCATGGTCAAGCCCCGTCTCAAAACAAATCAGAAAAAAACTTAACTAAAAAATAAAGACCAGGGCTAGAGAGATGGCTTAGCAGTTAAGGCACTTGTCTGCAAAGCCTAAGGACCCAGATTCAATTTCCCAGTACCCATGTAAGCCAGATGTACAAGATGGCAGATGTGTCTGGAGTTCATCTGCAGTGGCTAGAGGCCCTGGTGTGTCCATTCTCTAGATAAATAGATTGATTGATTGATTGATTGATTGATTGATAGACAGACAGACAGATATAGATAAATAGATATATCTGCCTCTCTCTCTCAAATAAAGAAATACAAAAAATATTTTAAAAATAAAAACTGTCAGGTGTGGTGGTACATGCCTTTAATACCAGCACTTGAGAGACAAAGGTAAGGAGGATTGCTGTGTGTGCAAGGCCAGCCTGGGACTAAAGAGTGAGTTCCAGGACAGCCTGGGCTACAGTGAGAGCCTTCATCAAAAAATAAAATAAAGGGCTGGAGAGATGGCTTAGCAATTCAGGAGCTTGCCAGCAAAGTGAAAAGACTCAGGTTAAACTCCCCAGAACCCACATAAGCCCAATGTACAAGGGGGCACATGGATCTGGAGTTCATTTGCAGTGGCTGGAGGCCCTGGCATAACCATACTCTATCTGCCTCTTTCTCTCTCTCTCAAATAAAAAATATAAATATAAACTTTACAAGCATAAAACCATTAAAAATTAAATAATAAAATCTTATTATGATTTGATAAATATATTATAAAAATTTTCAAGCCAGGTGTGGTGGCACACACCTTTAATCCCAGCACTCAGAAGGCAGAAGTAGGAGGGATCGCCATGAGTTCAAGACCACCCTGAGACTACATAGTGAATTCCAAGTCAACCTGGGCTAGAGCAAGACCCTACCTTGAAAAACCAAAAATAAATATTTTATTTATTTATTTATTTATTTATTTATTTATTTATATGAGAGAAAGAGGCAGAGAGAGAGAGAGAGAGGCAGAAAGAGAGGGAGAGAATGGGTGCACCAGGGCATCCAGCCACTGCAGACAAACTCCAGATGTATGCGCCCCCTTGTGCATCTGACTTACGTGGGGCCTGGAGAGTCGAACTGGGATCCTTTGGCTTCGCAGGCAAGTGCCTTAACCACTAAGCCATCTCTCCAGCCCATCAAAATTCAATATTTTTCCTTAAGCTTTCCCATTTATTATAAATTTTCATGAAAGCATTAGCATGTCCTTGTAATGTTGACTTAGTCTACCAGGGTAGGAATCAATTTTATGTAATGTCTAATATATAAACTTTATAACATGAAGTATGTACGAATTAAATATAATTTAAAATTAACCCAATATTTGATTAAATTTGGCTTACTAATAATGCTGGGTTGGCCCTCAGTACAAGAGCAGAACATGTTCATTTCTAATGAACCAGAACAGCAAAGGATGAAAAACTTCTAGGTAGCAAATTTAACCTGGTCTTCCATAGTACTCATGAACCTCTCTCTGACATTGTCTGGTTACTTTGATTATACTCATCACAGAAAAGCAGGATTTAAAAACAAATATACTAGCTGGGCATGGCGGTGCACGCCTTTAATCCCAGCACTTGGGAGGCAGAAGTAGGAGGATCCCCATGAGTTAAAGGCCACCCTGAGACTACATAGTGAATTTCAGGTCAGCTTGGGCTAGAGTGAGGCCCTACCTTGGGGGAAAAAAAAAACCAAGCAGGGCATACTTGGGCACACCTTTAATCCCAGCACTGGGGAGGCAAATGTAGGAGGATCACCGTGAGTTCAAGGCCATCCTGAGAGTACATCGTGAATTCCAGGTCAGCCTGGGCTAAAGTGAGACCCTACCTTGAAAAACCAGAAAAATAGCTGGAGAAATGGCTTAGCAGTTAAGTGCTTGCCTTTGAAGCCTAAGGACCCCAGTTCGAGGCTCGATTCCCCAGTACCCACGTAAGCCAGATGCACAAGGTAGTGTATGTATCTGGAGTTCATTTGCAGTGACTGGAGGCCCTGGTTCGCCCATTCTCATTCTCTCTCTCTCTCTCTCTCTGTCTCTTGCTCTCAAATAAATAAAAAATAAAAAATTTAAAAAGAAACATACCAAAAGCAGTAACAAGCTCATCAATTTCTTTTGTTTTTATTTTTTGTTTATTTTTATTTATTTATTTGAGAGCAAGAGAGAGAGAGAGAGAGAATATGGGTGAACCAGGGCCTCCAGACACTGCAAACGAACTCCAGATGCATGCGCCACCTAGTGCATCTGGCTTACATGGGTCCTGGGGAATCAAGCCTCAAACCGGGGTCCTTAGGCTTCACAGGCAATTGCTTAACTGCTAAACCATCTCTCCCACCCAAGCTCATCAATTTCTTTTGCCTCAGCTATAATAGGAAATAAGTATACCCACTGTATGCTCAGTTTTTGTTCTTAATGGGTCTGTGAGGTAAACAGGTAATGTATCAAATTAAGTAACAACTTCAATTCAAAGTAGTATCCAGTCATATGATACAAATTATTACTTATTTTAGTCTCATAGCACTTTACAGATAGGATAATTAATTTGCCAAAGCCACAACACCAAAACACTGAAAACTGAGCATTCAAACTGAGGTCTGCCAGGTTTAAAATCATGTTTGCAAAATCATTCTGAGTGAGCTACAAAGGAACATATTTTCAGCTTAACTGCCAACATTTAAAATTTCCCTTGAATGTCACTTTTAAATTGTTTAAAAATGAAAAATAGAGCCAGGCATGGTGGTGTACGCCTTTAATCCCAGTACTCGGGAGGCAGAAGCAGAGGCAGGAGGATCGCCATGAGTTCAAGGCCACCCTAAGACTACAGAGCGAATTCCAGGTCAGCCTGAGCTAGAGTGAGACCCTACCTTGAAAAACCAAAAAAAGAAAGAAAGAAAGAAAGAAAGAAAGAAAGAAAGAAAGAAAGAGGGAGGGAGGGAAGGAGAGAGAGAGGAAAATGTGTTTGAAAAGAACAATTACTGAAGAATGCAGTGAGGCATGTGGGAGAGATGCAAACGTGGACGCATGTGCCTAAATGTTAACTGTTGGAACAACCCTAGCACGTGAATTTGGTACCACTTTTCTTTATAAATAAGAAAACTTGAACCAGGCATGGTGACACACACCTTTAATCCCAGCACTTGGGAGGCAGAGGTAGGAGGATCATTGTGAGTTCAAGGCCAGCCTGAGACTACGTTGTGAATTCTAGGTCAGCCTAGGCTAGAGCAAGACCTCACCTCTAAAAATGAAACAAAAAAGGGGGGGCTGGAGAGATAGCTTAGCAGTTAAGGTGCTTGCTTGCAAGGCCAAAGGACCCAGGTTTGATTCCCCCAGACCCATGTAAGCCAGATGTATAAAAGGGCGCATGCATCTGGAGTTCGTTTGCAGTGGCTGGAGACCCTGGCGTGCCCATTCTCTCTCTCAAGATCATACAAGTTGTGAGCTGGGCATGGCAGTGCGCGCCTTTATTCCCAGCACTTGGGAGGCAGAGGTAGGAGGATCACCGTGAGTTTGAGGCCATGCTGAGACTACATAAGGAATTCCAGGTCAGCCTGGGCTAGAGTGAAACCCTACCTCAAAAAAAAAAAAAAAAAAAAAAAAAAAAAAGATCATACAGGTTGCAACAGAAAGGATGAGAAATCAAATTCACAAACTCTTTAATAGGTGGGGGGCTGGAGAGATGGTTTAGCAGTTAAGGCACATGCCTGTGAAGCCTAAAAACCCAGGTTTTTTAAATTTTTTTTTAATTTTTTTTTTTTTTTTTTTTTTTGGAGAGAGACACAGAGACAGACAGGGAGAGGGAGACAGATAGAGAATGGGCATGTCAGCAGTCTCTCAGCAGCTGTGAACAAAATCCAGATGTGTGCGCCCCTTGTGGGCAAGTGCGGCATTGCACCCTTGAGTCACTTTGCATCTGGCTAGAGCCAGACCCTACCTTGAAAGAAAAAAAAAAAGAAAAAAGGAAGAAAAGATATTTCACGTGTTCGGGAGGACAATATTAACATAGCATTCTATAGAGCTTTCAAAGGTGTATCAATTTCAAATAGGAACAGTGAAATTTCTAAAAGAATAGGAAGTCAGCACCAAAGCTGGTTTAATATTAATAATAAGTGAGCTAATAAGAAAGGCCTGTGTTTACCCAGTCAGGTTTTGCTTATTACTTCAGTTAGAAAGCTGGAAGAAAACTGGTTTTAACTCCCATACAACCTGCATCATGACATCACTTTAACAAAATGTAGCTGATGCCAGCATAAAACTGTGACAGTTCACATTTAAACAGTTCCTTTCTTTCTAATTCTTTCATAATTCATTCACAGTATAAAATTGAGACGATTCCCTCAAGGGGAGAAAAGGGCTGGACATGTAGTTCAGTTGGTAGAGTGTTAGCCTAGCATGTATGAAGTCCGTGGTTCAATCCCCAGCACCATACAGAACCAGGCATGGTGATGCATGTCTATAATTCTATCACTGGGGAGGTGAAGGCAGAAGGATCAGCAGTTCAAGGTCATCCGTGAGTACACAGCTAGTTCAAGGCTAGCTTGGGCTATATGAGACTCTCTCTTTTTGTTTGTTTGTTTGTTTGTTTGTTTGTTTGTTTGTTTGTTTGTTTGTTTTTCAAGGTAGGGTCTTACTCCAGCTCAGGCTGACCTGGAATTCACTATTTAGTCTCAGGGTGGCCTTGAACTCTCGGAGATCCTCCTATCTCTGCCTTCTGAGTGCTGGGACTAAAGGCATGCACCACCACGACTGGCTACATGAGACTTTCAAAAGGGGAAGAGGAGCTGGGGAGATGGCTTAGCAGTCAAGGTGCTTATCTGCAAAGCCTAATGACCCAGGTTCACCCACATAAAGCCAGATGCACAAAGTGGCACAAGCATCTGGAGTTCTTTTGCAGTGGCTTAGAGGTCCAGACATACCCGTTTTCTCTCCTTCTCTCTCTTGCCTGCATGTAAATAAATGAACAAAATAAATAAGATTTATATGGTGTTGTTAGACTTTGTAGGCGAGTACATTAACCACATTGAAGGTTCTCAGTGTTAACTATTCCCTTCTCCTACCCTCTTTTAAAAAATATTTTTATTGGTTTTGCCGGGCGTGGTGGCGCACGCCTTTAATCCCAGCACTGGGAGGCAGAGGTAGGTGGATCGTCATGAGTTTGAGGCCACCCTGAGACTACATAGTGAGTTCCAGGTCAGCCTGGGCTAGAGTGAGACCCTACCTCGAAAAACCAAAAATATATATATATTTGGGGGAGGGGAGCTGGAGAGATGCCTTAGCAGTTAAGGCATTTACCTGCAAAGCCAAAGGACCCAGGTTCAATTCTCCAGGTCCCACGTAAGCCAGATGCACATGGTGGCACATGTATCTGGAGTTCGTTTGCAGTGGCTAGAGGTCCTGGCACACCCATTCTCCTCTCTCTCTCTCTCTCTCTCTGTCCCTCTCTCTGTCTCAAGTAAATAAATAAATAAATAAATAAATAAATAAATAAATAAATAACAAAAAAAAATTTAAAAATATATTTTTATTTATTTGCAAGCAGAGAGAGAGAGAGAGGAGAAAGACAGAAAGAGAAGGGGCATACCAGGGCCTCTAGCCAGTGCAAATGAGCTCCAGTTGTATGCCCCACTTTGTGCATTTGGCTTTATGTGAGTACTGGGGAATTAAACCTGGGTCGTTAGTCTCTGCAGACGAGTGCCTTAACCACTGACCCAGCTCTCCAGCCCTCTTATTTATTTCTTATAACTACCTTGTAAGATGTTATCCTTGTCGTTTAGTGGAAGAAAGGAGTTTTGAGAAATGAAGTCATTCTTCACAGGCCACATAACTAGTAAAGAGGCAGAACCAAGATTCAAACTCAGATGAAAATTATTACAAATTTTTAAAATGTTTACAGCACTAAACAGTTATCATTTTTTTGTTGTTGTTATTTTCAAGGTATCCTTGAACTCACAGTAATCCTCCTAACTCTGCCTCCCAGTGTTAGGGACTGAAGGTGTGTCCCACCACACCCAGCAGCTAGCATTTTGTAATCTAATAATGGAGGTGTTGAGTGTTATCATCTAAGTCCCCAAAATATTAAAAGTTTATAATCAAGCCTGATAGTGCACACCTCTAATCCCAGCATTGGTGAGGCAGAGGTAGGAGGGTGAGTGTGAGGCCACCCTGAAACTACATAGTCAATTCCAGGTCAGCATCAGCTAGAGTGAAACCCTGCCTCAAAAAATTTTTTAAATTAAAAAAAAAACAACAACAGATAAGCCCAGTCAGCAGTCATTAGAGTGGCTGCCCAGCATGCTTGAGGCCTGGATCCCATCCCCCACATTTCACCTGTAATCTCAGCACTTAGGAGGTGGAGACAGGAGGATAAGAAGTTGAAGGTCAACCCTGGCTACACTACAAGGCCTCCTGGGCTATATAAGACCCTCTCTCAAAGTATTGAAGGAGAAACAAGAATAAGTAGTTTTTTAAACAGGCACTTGGTTGGGGACAGAAGTCCAAAGAGGGAACAAGGAGATACCACTTTGTCCATCCTAGCAAAACTGAAACTTGCCCCATCCTGTCTCATCCAAGATGGCTGCCAGTGACAGCACAGTAGAATCTTCCTGCCTCTTCTTCAGCTGCGACTCTCTGGGTCAGTGCTCTGAGTCCATGAACCAATCAGATCTTGGCTCCTACACTTGAGTCCATAAGCCAATTGAGTTATCTTCTTACACACGTGAACCTGATGACTAGGCTCACCATAAAGGAGGTTATCTCATGGCCCAGTCCTCTCCTCTACCCTGTGACCTGGCCAGAATGCCCACCTGAGTCTGCCTCTCCTTCCCAGCCTGGATGGGACCAGCCTGATTGGGAAGGGGAAAGTACTTATTTTGACTTGGGTATTTTTCTGCCTGCCTTCTGTATCATGCCTTAGGGTAACTTCTCACTGTTTTTTTAGTTTTTTTTTTTTTTTTTTGAGGTACGGTCTCACTCTAGCCCAGGCTGACCTGGAATCCATTATGTAGTCTCAGGGTGGCCTCGAACTCATGGCGATCCTCCTACCTCTGCCTCCCAAGTGCTGAGATTAAAGGCTTGCGCCACCACGCCCGGCTTTTGTTTTGTTTTTTGTTTTGGGGTTTTTTTTAAGGTAGAATATTGCTCTAGCCCAGGCTGGCCTGGAATTCACTCTGTAGTCTCAGAGTGGCCTCAAACTCATGGTGATCCTCCTACCTCTGCCTCCCCAGTGCTGAGATTAAAGGGTGTGCCACCATGCCTTACAGAAAGAGAGAGAGAAGCCTTTAATCCCAGCACTCAGGAGGCAGAGGTAGGAGGATCCCTGTTAAGTTCAAGGCCACCCTGAGACTACAGAGTTAATTCCAGGTCAGCCTGGGCTAGAGCGAGACCCTACCTCAAAAAACCAAAAACAAACAAACAACCCCCCCAAAAAAAGGGTCAACCTGGACTAGCACGAAACCCTACCTTGAAACCCCAACCTGAAAAGAAAAAGAATCCCCCCCCCAAAAAAAAAACAAAAAACAAAAACCCTCAGGGAACTGGGAGGTGGTAGTGGATAAAGCACCTGCCACATGCATTCACAACATTGTGCAGCCATCTCCACATCTGCTTCCAGAACAGTTCCATCCCCGTGTGTCAACAGTCATCCCAGTGGATCATGTACTAACGACCTTTATGTCTGGCTTCTCTCACTTAGCGTAATTTCTGAAGGTTCACTGATGTTATAAGCATGAATCAGCTTTTTATTCTTTTGGTTTTTGGTGGGGGGGTTGTTTGTTTTGTTTCAGTTTTTTGAAGCAGAGTCTCACTCTGGCCCAGGCTGAGCTGGAATTCACTAGGTAGTCTCAGGGTAGCCTCAAACTCATGGTGATCCTCCTACCTGTGCCTCCCAAGTGCTGGGAAATAAAGGTGTGCGCCACCACGCCCGGATTTTTTTTTTCTGGCAAGCAGAGAGATAGAGAAGAGAGACAGAGAATGAGCATGCCACTGCAAATGAACTCCAGATGCATGTGCCCCTTGAACATGGGTACTGGGGAACTGAACCTGGGTCCTTTGGCTTCACAGGCAAACACCTTAACCGCTAAGCTATCTCTCCAGCTCCCCCCCCCCCGCCTTTTTTTTTTAAGATAGGGTCTCACTCTAGCCCAGGCTGATCTGGAATTCACTATGTAGTCTCAGGATGGCCTTGAACTTACAGCAATCCTTCTACTTCAGCCTCCTGACTGTTGGGATTAAAGGTATGTGCCACCACCGTGCCTGGCATTATTTCTCTTTTGTTTGGTTTTGTTTTAGTTTTGAGACAGGGTCTTATGTATCCCAGAAGAGGGATTTCTTTCCCTTCTCACATCCCTTTTTCTCTGCCTTTCTATCCTGCTTCAATTCCTACATGAATGAATGAGCACAAATAAAGCATGGCACAAAGTAAATTTCACAATCTTTTGTGAAATACAAACATTAAAGACTTTACAAATAAATAGGAGTATAGCTCAGTGGTGAAATGCTTGCCTAGCATGAGCAAGGCCCTGTGCCTAATCCCCAGCACCACACATACATTCACAATTTTAGACATCTACCATTTTATAATTTGGATATTATAGTCAAACAAAAGACCAAAATTGGGACTTTACCCTGTCATCTCCCTCCTAGCAGGGAGATCTCTGTACTTTCTCTTCTTTCCTTTTCTCAATCTAATAAAGTCTCTCTAAACCTTAAAAACAAGACCAAAATTAAAAAAAAAAAAAAACAAGACCAAAATTAAAAAAAAAAAACAAGACCAAAATTAATTTTCTATTTATTTTTAAAATAATGCAACCTTAGAGCCCCAGAAAGGTGACATATATGATCATCATGTGAGTCCCCAGAAACATGAAACAGAACAAATTCAACATATCATCAGACAAGTTTCTTTACTTTTTTAGTGATAGGGTCTTATGTATCCCAAGCTGGCCCTGAACTCCCTATGTAGCCAAAGATGACCTTGAACTTTCTTGAACTTCTTACCCTACTGCTGTTCCACCTCCTGAGCTCTGAGATTACAAATGAGCACCCACACCGTTTTGTGATGGAGACCAAACCCAGAGCCTCACCCTTGCAAGCACTCTGTCAACTGAGTGAGCCACATCCCCAACCCAGACATTTCTTTAAAATTAAACTATGGGAGCTGGAGAAATGGCTTAGTGGTTAAGGCGCTTGCCTGCAAAGCCTAAGGACCTAGGTTCAATTCCCCAATACCTACATAAGCCAGAGGCATAAGATGGCACATGAGTCTGGAGTTTGTTTGAGGCGGCTGGAGGCCTGGCACACCCATTCTCTCTCTCAATGTCACTATCTGCCCTCTTTTCCTCTCTGTTTCTCTCAAATCAATAAATAAAAATAAAATATGTTAAAATTAAACTATGGGGTTTGGGAAAATAGTTCAGTGGTCAATCAAATTAAAGGTACTTGCTTGTGAAGCCTGATGGCCCAGGTTCAATTCCCCAGTATCCAAATAAAGCCAGATGCACAAAGTGGCACATGCATCTGGAGTTCCTTTGCAGTGGCAGGAGGTCCTGGTGCACCCATACTCACTCTCTCATTCTCTGACTGCTTCTCTCTCTCTCTCTCTCTCTCTCTCTCTCTCTCTCTCTCAAGGAAATAAAATTTAGATCTACCTCTTTCTCACTCTCTCTCAAATAAATACATTTTTAAAATTTATTTATTTGACAGAGAGAAAGAGAGAGAGAGAGGGCACACCAGGGCCTCCAGCCACTGCAAATGAACATATGCCCCCTTGTGCATCTGGCTTACGTGGGTCCCGGAGAATCAAACCAGGATCCTTTGGCTTTGCATGCAAACACCTTAACCACTAAGCCATCTCTCCAGCCCATAAATATAACTTTTTTTGTTTTTTTTTAGGTAGGGTCTCACTATAGCCCAGGCTGACCTGAAATTCACTCTATATTCTCAGGGTGGCCTCAAACTCATAGTGATCATCATACCCCTGCCTCCCAAGTGCTGGGACTAAAGGTGTGCACCACCATGCCCAGCTCCATAAATACAATTTTAAAAAAAGAAATAAAATTTACAAAATTATAATAGTAATAAACGTGAAGGGCTGGGAAGATTGCCCTGTGGTTAAAGACATTTGCTTGCAAAGCCTGTTGCCCAGGTTCACTTTCCAGCGCCCATGTGAAGCCTGGCATAAAGAGGTACACAGATCTGTAATCTCAATGTGCCTACAGCAATGGGAGGCAGAGCCAAGAGCACCCAGCAGCTCACAGGCCAGCTAAACTGGCCTGTCCAGTGGCAATACAACAAGAGAGACCCTGGCTCAAAAAGGAGACCCCAAGGTTGTCCTCTGACCTTCACATGTGCACCAAGGCACATGCATGCCCAAACACACTCATATAAATACACAGACACATAAAAATAAAAGAGGGCTAAAATACAGGATACAGTTGAGTGGTAGTGTGCTTGCCAACCCTGTGTGAGAATCCATTGGGCACTGCTAAAAACGGGCTGGGACTGTGAGGAGGCTGGCCTGCACTGTTGGACATGGCCGGGGACCTTGGGCTGTGGGGTGCAGCTGGCCCTATTGTCAGGAACTCACTGTGGCGACGGTGACTGGCCTTCCCTACCCTCGGACAAGGTTGTAGTGTGCCTGGTCATTGCCCAGACTGGGCAGAACTGGCGAGGCCCTCCCCCTGGATCCCAAAAAGCTGACCATTCCATAAGTCGGCCTTTGCCCCCCCCCACAGTTCCTGATCCTGTGGCTAGCTGCCCAAGAGACCCTTATGTGGATGAAGTCATTTAGCCTTTCCGTCCTCTCTCCCACAGCTCCTCCCCCACAGCGCTGAAGTCACAGTAGCTATCTCTCTCAGCTCCTCCCCCACAGCTCTGAAGTTACACAGCTCTTCTGCCACTTAGATAGCAACCCATAAAATTTGTATCCGATCACCATATAGTCTGTACGTGCCATCTCAACCTTCCCAAGTGTTTATAAACCCACTCCCCTTTTGAATAAACCAGTGCTGTCCATCAGATGGTCTCCTGGGCCCTGCTGTTTCCCCCTAACTCCTGCGCCCGGGACGTCAGTGGCCAATGACCCCAGGGATCAAGAACAGTAAAGACCCACAAGAATCCAGCTACAATACCCAGAAATACAAAACTGCCCAGGAAAAAAAAAAAAAAAAAAACTTTACTGAAGGGCTGGAGAGATGACTTAGTGGCTTGCCTCCAAAGGCTAATGACAAGAGTTCCATTCCCCAGGACCCACGTAAAGCCAGATGCACAAAGTGGCACATGCATCTGGAATTTGTTTGCAGCAGTTGGAGGCCCTGGTGCACCCATTCTGTATGTCTGTCTCTGCTCGCTCGCTCTCGCTCTCTCTCTCTCTCTCTCTGCTTGCAAATATATCTTTTAAAAAACTTAAAAAACTTTAGAGATGGAGAGATGACTTTGCAATTAAGACACTTGCCTGTGAAGCCTAAGGACCCAGGTTCAGCTCCCCGGAACCCACATAAGCCAGAAATACAAGGTGATCCACGCACACAAAATAGTGCATGTGTCTGGAGTTCAAATGCAGTGGCTAGAGGCCCCAGTGCACCAATTCTCTCCCTCACTCTCTCTCCCTCTCCCAAATAGAAATTTAAAAATCTTTACTAAAGAGGGCTGGAGAGATGGCTTAGTGGTTAAGGCGCCTGCCTCCTAAGCCAAAGAACGCTGGTTCCAATCTCCAGCAGTTCCAATCTCCAGGTCCCAGGTTTAGCCAGATGCAAAGTGACACAAGGGCACAATGCCGCACTTGACCACAAAGGGGCGCACACATCTGGATTTCGTTCGCAGCAGCTGAGAGGCTGCTGGCGTGCCCGTCTCTATCTGTCTTCCTCTCCCTCTCTGTCTTTCTCTATGTCTCTCTCAAAAAAAAAAAAAAAAATCTTTACTAAAGAAATAATAAGTTGTTTAAATATAGTAAAAGATGTTCCATATGCTTTAACTTAATTGTATTTTTTCGATGTAGAGTCTCATTCTAGCCCAGGGTGACCTAGAACTCACTGTGTAGTCCCAGGTTGGCCTTGAACTCACAGCAATTCTCCTACTTCTGCCTCCAGAGTACTGAGATTAAAGGCATATGCCACCAGCCTGGCTTCCATATGCTTTAAAACAATAATGTAAAATGTAACTGACAGTGTAAATTGTTATGAATCTATATATCTAATGCAAGGTCAAGTAAAATGTTTTAGTCATAATAAATATCAGGCATTCTTCAACATTTAAGTAATATCATAAGTTCTAGCTTTCCAAAATAGTAAGTCCAATTCCACTCATTCTTTTCTTGAGAAAATAACAGAAGTGAAGGCAAGAGGCTCTGGAGTTCAAAGCTAGTCTCTACTACATAGTGAATTCAAAGCCAGACTAGGCCACATGAGGCTCTTTGCCTAAAAATAAATAAATAAACAAACAAACAAACTCTGAGCACACTTGATGAAGTAGGAAATTCTTTAAAGTCATGGATAGACAAAAAGAACTAAGTAAGGAATTCCTCATTCAAAATTCTAAGGGAAAAGTAGGAATCTAGGGTAAATTAATACAGAAGTTGCTTTTGATCTAAGGGCATTTGATCATCCCAAAAGTAAAATTTTTTGTTTGATGGCTATAATTCAAAGCACAGGATCCATCTACAATGATGAGTCTAATAAGGCAATATGCCCACAATAACCTGTAGCCAAAAAGCCACATATTTCCAAAGAGAAGCTTTCTCAAGCAACGGTCATCTAAATGGAAACCCATCCCCTCAGTCTGATAACCTAGCAGATGGTCTGGGGCACTGAAGACCTTATATACAGAGAAGAAAGAAAAAGAAGGTCGTTTTTGCCTCTAATAGGATACCTGCAGAATGAAGCACAAAAATATTGAACATTGGATCTACAAAAGGGTATACAAGAGGCACAGAAGATGGAGACAAGATGGCATACGTAGAGACAGGAATTTTTGAGAATATAACAGTACCTCCAGCACCCACATAAATGCCAAGAAGGAGCTGCCCACAAAAGTTTACAGATGGACTCAGAAATAGTCCTGTACAGAGGTTTCCACTCTGTACTTTTTGTGGGGGAGGGGCTGTTTCTGGTTTTTGGAGGGATGGCCTCACTCCACCCCAGTCTGACCTGGAACTCACTCTGTAGTCCCAAACTGATCTCAAAGTCACAGTGATCCTCCTACCTCTGCCTCCTGAGTTCTGGGATTAAAGGTGTGAGCCACCACACCCAGCTCCACTGTGCAATTTTGACAGCCCTGTGCTTGCCGTGGACCAATCCACCAGGTGAGAAGTACCTTCCCCTGATGGCAATTGAAGTGCTGGCAAGAACCCTCACTGCCACTCCAAGCTCAGCCATTGTTTTGAAAGCTGAGTACTGCTTCTCAAAGGTTAGAACTATAATAGTGATAATGGGATCGCCATCTTTTGGTTGGCCCAAGCTTTCCATTGGTCTCCATGATTTTTCACTTTATTTGCATGCACCCAGCCAATCAGAGTCCACCTGGGTCTATATAAATCCCTGGACAAAAGCTCTTAGCGTCTGACTCTTCAGAATATTCAAACTGGCTGGACACAACTGGTTGGCACCAGATCTGCACCTGTGCCTATACCTGTTCTCTTGGAACCTGCACTGAAGCTGCCTGAGAGAGGCTCAAAGCCCCTTCCCATTCCAGTGGGACCTGCTACTCACTTGGGCAGCCTTTGGCTGGTCTCAGCTCCCACTTAACCAGGTACCCTCTTGACTGTCATTGCAAGACCTGTCAAGGGGTTCAGAATTGTAACATTTGACAGCAACCCCTTAATTGGTATCTCCTGCTACCCAGAATTCAAAGCTCTCATACCATCTCTGTGCACTCTTGGTCAGCGTCCCACTGCCCCAAAAATTCAGAGCTTTCACTTAAATCTCCAAAATCCTCATTTATTTGCCCTTTGCTGCCTGTGTACTTCACCTTTTGTGTGGAAAGACAGGAACCTGGAAGAACTGACCACCAGATGTGGCAGCTCTTCTGGTGATCCCCGAGCTCAGGAGGCAGACACATCCCTGGAGCAAGCTGGCTAGCTAGCCAAAGTGGTGAGCTAGAGACCGTGTCTCAATAAGGTGGGCAGTTGCTTCCAGACCCTCCTGGAGGCTGTCTACTTTTCTTAGTTCTAAGCTCAAAAAATATTTTTTCCTTTATTTATTTAAGAGAAAATGGGGCTGGAGAGATGGCTTAGTGGTTAAGATGTATGCTTATGAAGTCTAAGGACCCAGGTTCAATTCTCCAGGTCCCACATAAACCAGATGCACATGGTAGTACATGCATCTGGAGCACATTTGCAATAGCTAGAGGCCCTGGTGTGCCCATTCTCATTGTCTCTCTCTCTCTCTCTCTCTCTCTCTCCCTCTCCCTCTCTCTGTCTCAAATAAATAAATTAAAATAAAATAAAAAATTTTTTAAAGAGAGAAAAAAGGCAGATATATATAAAGAAAGGAAATCAAACCTAGGTCCTCAGGCTTTGCAGGCAAGTGCCTTAACTACTGAGCAATCTCTCCAGCCATTTTTTGTTTGTTTTGTTTTGTTTGTTTGTTTGTTTGTTTGTTTGTTTGTTTTTGAGGCAGGGTCTCACTCTAGCCCAGGCTGACCTGGAACTCACTATGTAGTCCCAGGCTGGCCTCAAACTCACAGTGATCCTCCTACCTCTGCCTCTGGAGTGCTGGAATTAAAGGCATACGCCACCATGCCCAGCCATTTTATTTTATTTTTAAAAAAATTTATTTATTTATTTATTTTCAAGAGAGAGAAGAGGTGTAGTAGGCCTCTTGCTGTTGCAAACAAACCCTATACACATAGGTAACATTGTGCATGTGGGTACTGGGGAATTAAATCTAGCCACCACATCTGGCTTTTTATTTTAATCCAATTGTCTATGTGCTATGCTGATAACAGCAATTTGCTGATGGCAACTTCATTGGAAAATCTTGTGAAACTATTTCACATTTGATATTTCATTATAATCTCCAAAGTTGAAGATAAGTTGCTATTCTGTCCTATCTGGCAACAGGGAACCAAGTAAACACCACATCATGAGCACATGAAAGATTGTTTTATAAGCTATTCATGTTCAAAACCAGGAGGCATAATCTTTAAACTGTTATCATTATATAAAATCTTAAGTAGAAGTAGAATGTGCAGATTTCTTAGTTTTGAAAATATCAAGCTGGGTGTGGTGACACACGCCTTTATTCCCAGCACTTGGATGGCAGAGGTAGAAGGATCACTGTAAGTTCAAGGCCACCCTGAGACTACATAGTGAAGTCCACGTCAGCCAGGGCTACAGTGAGACCCTATCTTGAAAAACCAAAAGAAGAAAGAAAGAAAGAAAGAAAGAAAGAAAGAAAGAAAGAAAGAAAGAGAGAGAGAGAGAGAAGAAAAAAAGGAAGAAGGAAGGAGGAATGAATGAAGGAAAGGAAAGGAAACAAAGAAAAGAAAAGAAAAGAAAAGAAAAGAAAAGAAAAGAAAAGAAAAGAAAAGAAAAGAAAAAAAGAAAAGAAAAGAAAAGAAAAGAGGATAAGATCAGATCAGATCAAGGCTGGAGAGATGGCTTAGCAGTTAAAGCACTTGCCTGTGAAGCCTAAGGACCCAGCTTCGATTCCCCAGTGCCCATGTAAGCCAGATGCATAGGGTGGTGCATGTGTCTGGAGTTTGTTTGCAATGGCTAAAGGCCCTGGCACACCCATATTCTTATTCTCTCTTTCTCTCTCTCTCAAATAAATAAGTAAAACAAAATATCAAACTACAAACACCACTAAATCTCACTTTCAGTCTAGGGAAATATGTTATTACAATAAGACAGCAGCCAGCAGATTGTGTATTTTCTGTGGTAAACATGATAAGCATGGCTTATTGCTATCTAATACTTACTCTTTCTACCATACCGCCATGCTGGCACAGTCTGTGCTTAAGAAGCTAAGAAAGTGCCACTGTAGAAAGTCCTGCCTCTACCCTTTCTTACAGCCAGGGCAAAGGTGTGTAACCCAGACCTAGCTACTGGGTTCCAGAAGACCTGACGGTGGAGCAGGCCTTTGGAGAGGGACGTCTGCACTAAGAAAGGGGCACACACAGAAGGAAACTTGCTCCTTAGTGCTCAGCTGTGTCTGCCTGCGACCCATGGAGCTGTACTAGCCATCCTACACCCTCCAGGAAAGTGTCACTAACTTTCTGACTAGAAAGAGCGACGAGCTCTTGGTATTGGAAGGAACCACTAACCTTTGGTACTTACAATGGAAAAGCCCTGCCTCCCAGCTTCTCGACAGATAATGGTTATCTCAGTTTATGACTTCAGCTTCAGCCATTTCTATCTGAATATGCCAAGGAACCTAACTCATCACATTAGCAAATATCTGTTCCTCCATGCTGACTAGATCAGGAAGTCAGACCCCAGCTGCTCTGCTGACTCAGCACTAACCCATGTTCTAAGTTGCTCTTGGGAGTGAGCTTAATGTAAAGCTGACTGTGATTCCCAGTGAAATCTGTTTCTTCTGTAACTCTTCCATGATGATCAAGGGGAAAGTATTTTTTTCTTCTCTGGTATATTTTTCAATCCTGTTTACTTACTTAAAAGTTTATTTATTGTGCTGGGTGTGGCAGTACACACCTTTAATCCCAGCACTGGGGAGGCAGAGTTAGGAGGATTGCTGTGAATTCAAGACCAACCTGAGACTACATAGCGAATTCCAGATGGTCTGGGCTAGAGCAAGACCCTACCTCAAAAACAAAAAACAAAAAAGGGGAATGGAGAGATAGCTCAGCAGTTAAAGCACTTGCCTGTAAAGCCTAAAACCCTAGGTTCAATTAGCCAGTACTCACATAAAGCCAGATGCACAAGGTAGTGCATGCATCTGGAGTTCATTAGCAGTGGCTAGAGGCCCTAATGTGCCCATTCTCTCCCTCTCCGTCTCTCTGCCTCTTTCCCATTCTCTCTCTCTCTAATATAAATAAATATAAATAGATTTGGGTTGGAGAGATAGCTTAGCAGTTAAGGTACTTGCCTGCAAAGCCTAAGAACTCCTGTTTGAATCTCCAAGTCCCACATAGCCAGTCACATGGTGACACAAGCATGCAATGCCACACATGCACACAAGGGGGTGCATGTGTTTGGAGTCTGATGGCAGCAGTTAAAGCCCTGATACGTCCATCCCCTCCCTCCCTCCCTCTCTCTCTCTCTCTCTCTCTCTCTCCCTTTCTCAAAAATGAAAAAATACAGCTGGAGAGATGGCTTAACGGTTAAGGCACTTGCCTGCAAAGCCAACGGACCCAGGTTCAATTCCCCAGGATCCACATAAGCCAGATGCACAAGGCACACACATCTGGAGTTCATTTACAGTGGCTGGAGGCCCTGGCATGCCCATTCTCTCTGTCTCTCTCTCTCTCTCTGTCTGTCTGTCTCTCTCTCTCTCAAATAAATAAACATTTAAAAAACAATTTTTTTTTTTTTTTTGGTTTTTTGAGATAGGGTCTCTCACTAGCTCAGGCTGATCTGGAAGTCACTATGTAGTCTGAGTGGCCTTGAACTCTCAGCGATCCTACTACCTCTGCCTCCCTAGTGCTAGGTAGGATTAAAGGCGTGTGCCACCATGCCCAGCTTAAAAAATATTTTTAAAAATTTAAAAAGGGCTGGAGAGATGGCTTAGTGGTTAAGGCACATGCCTGTGATGCCTAAGGACCCTGGTTCAATTCTCCAGGTCCCACTTTAGTCAGATGTACAAGGGGGCGCATACACCTGGAGTTCGTTTGCAGTGGCCGGAGGCCCTGGCGTGCCCATTCTCTCTCTCTCTCTCCCCCCATCTCTAATTAATAAATAAATAAAAATAAAATAAAGTTTTTAAAAATTTTTAAAAATTAAAAAATAGAGCCAGGCGTGGTGGCGCATGCCTTTAATCCCAGCACTTGGGAGGCATAGATAGGAGGATCACGTGAGTTCAAGGCCCCACCCTGAGACTACAGAGTGAATTCCAGGTCAGCCTTGAATTAGAGGGCTGGAGAGATGGCTTAGCAGTTAAGGCATTTGCCTGCAAAGCCAAAGGATCTTGGTTCAATTCTTTAGGACCCATATAAGCCAGATGCACAAGGTGGCACATGCATCTGAAGTTTGTCTGCAATGGCTGGAGGTCCTGGAATGCCCATTCTCTCTCTCTCTCTCTTTCTCTCTCTCTCTCTCTCTGCCTCTTTCCCTCTCTCACTCTCTCAAATAAATAAATAAAATTTTATATACATATATATGTATGTGTGTGTATATATATACACACACACACACACACACACACACATACATATATATTATCAATTAGAGGGGCTGGAGAGATTGCTAAGAGGTTAAGGCAGTTGCCTGCAAAGCCCCAGTACACATATAAGCCATATGCACAAGGTGGCGCAGTGGCTAAAGGCCCTGACACACCCATTCTCTCCCTCTCAAATAAATAAAGAATATTTTAAAAATCAATTAAAAATACAAAAGCAAATTTCAGGCCAGGCATGGTGGTGCACGCCTTTAATCCCAGCACTCGGGAGGCAGAGGTAGGAGGATCACCGAGAGTTCGAGGCCACCCTGAGACTACACAGTGAATTCCAGGTCAGCCTGGGCCAGAGTGAGACCCTACCTCGAAAAACTAAAAAAGAAGAGCAAATTTCAGAACAAGTTTTCCTGGCAGCTATAGCACAAACACTTGTAAAACAACCCAAACAGAGCTGGGAATATGGCTCAAGGGATAAAGCTCTTATTGGGCAATCCTGAGGATCTGAGTCTGAATCCTTAGCACCCAGGTAAGTGTCATATGGGGAGGAGAAGGAAGGGAAGAGTAGGGGAGGGAAGGGGAGGAGGAGGAGGAGGGAAGGAGGGAAGTAAGGAAGGAGATGAAAACCAACCTATGACTTATGAAAATTACCAGTATCTGACAGACTCCAACACTAGGAGGTAATAATTTTCAATTTAATTGCCTTCAAGCCAAATTGTTACACTGGGTTGGGGTTTTTATATATATTTTTTATTTACTTATTTATTTATTTATTTATTTATTTATTTATTTATTTATTTACTTGAGAGAGACACAAAGAGGCAGATAGAGCAAATAGGCACACCAGGGCCTCCTGCTACTGCAAAACACTCTAGACACATGGGCCACTTTATGCACCTGACTTTCAAACCCAGGCCGTGAGGCTTTGCAGGCAAACACCTTCAACCACTGAGCCATCTCTCCAGCCCCCACCCCCTGCCTTTTTTGAAGCAGATATCTGTAGCCCTGCCTGGCCTGGAACTTACTATGCAAGCCAGTCTGGCCTCTGCTTCTCAAGGGCTGGGATTACAGGTATATGCCACCATACCTAGCTGAAGTGTTAGGCGCTTTTTTTTTTAACTTTTTAAAAAATATATTTTTTTATTTATTTATTCACAAGCAGAGAGAGGTAGAAGAAAGGCAAATAGGGCCTCCAACAGCTGCAAACAAACTCCAGATGCATGTGCCACTTTGTACATCTGGCTTTACTTGGGTACTGTAGAATCAAACCTGGGTCATTATGCTTTGCAGGCAAGTTCCTTAACCACTGAGCCATCTCTGCAGCCCCTTTTCCCTTAACTTTAAAAAAATTTTTTTATTTGAGAGACAAGAGAATAGGTAAACTAGGGCCTTCTGCTATTGCAGAATACCAGACACAGGCGCCACTTTGTACATGTGGCTTTATTTGAGTTCTGGGAATCAAACCTGGGCCAGCAGGCTCTGCAATCAAGAGCCCTTAACCACCTAGCCATGTCCCCAGCCCTTTTTTAAACATTTTTGGGGGCGGTTCCCAAATCCATTTAGTTGGAAAGAAAAGGAGAAAAGGGAGGTGGCGACAGGATATTATGATCATGTTATATTGTCTTTGTATGGGAGTTGTCAGTAACAAGTTTAAAAAGAAAGGCTGGAAAGATGGCTCAGCAGTTAAGGCATTTGCCTGCAAAGTCTAAGGACCCAGGTTCATTTCCCCAGTACTCATGTAAAGCTAGATGCACAAGGTGGCACTTGTGTCTGGAGTTTGTTTGCAGTGGCTAGAGGCCCTGGTGCACCCATTCTCTCCGTGTGTGTGTGTGTGTGTGTGTGTATCTGCCTCTTTCTCTCTCTCAAATAAATAAAATAAAATATTTAAGCCAGGTGTGATGGTGCACGCTTTTAATCCCAGCACTTGGGAGGCAGAGGTAGGAGGATCGCCATGAGTTCAAGGCCACCCTGAGACTACATAGTAAATTCCAGGTCAGCCTGGGCCAGAGTGAGACCCTACTTCAAAAAAATAAAATAAAATAAAATATTTTTCTAAAGTTTTAAAAAGGAAGCCGGGTGGCACACACCATTAATCCCAGCACTCCGAAGGCAGAGGTAGGAGGATCACTGTGAGTTCAAGGCCACCCTGAGACTACACAGTAAGTTCCAGGGACAGCCTGGGCTAGAGTGAAACCTTACCTTGAAAAATAAAAAAAAAATGGGCTGGAGAGATGGCTTAGCAGTTAAGGAATTTGCCTATAAAGCCTAAGACTCATGTTCAATTCTCCAGTACCCATGTTAGCCAGATGCACAAGGTGGTACATGCATCTAGAGTTCCTTGGCAGTGGCTAAAGGCCCTGGCACGCCCATTCTCTATCTGCCCCACCTTTCAAATAAATAAAAATATTAAAAAATTTTTTTTCCTTTTGACCCCACCTAAAAAAAAAAAAAGCCGGCCGTGGTGGCGCACACCTTTAATCCCAGCACTTGGGAGGCAGAGGTAGGAGGATTGCCGTGAGTTCGAGGCCACCCTGAGACTACATAGTGAATTCCAGGTCAGCCAGGACCAGAGTGAAACCCTACCTCAAAAAAACCAAAAAAAAAAAAAAAGCCATGTTAAAAGAGAGAAGACAGGTATCAAGGACCACATAGTCAACAATTCCATCAACAATTCCATTTAAGTAAAATGTACAGAATGGACAAATCTAGAAAGACAAAAAGCATTACCCTTTTTAAATTTTTATTTATATATTTGTAGGAAGAGAGAAAGAGAGAGAGAGAGAATGAGCACACCAGGGCCTCTTGCTGTTTGCATACAAACTCCAGGTGCCTGCACCACTTTGTGCATCTGGCTTTACATGTATACTGGAGAATCGAACCCAGGCCTTCAGGTTTGGCAAGCAAGCCCTTAACCACTAAGCCATATTTTCAGCCCCTTTTCTTAAAATTTTTATTAGTATTATCCTTTTAAACTAAATTGTTCTTTAAATGACTGTTGCTCATGTATTTATATGCTATTTCTAAATTTTTTGTGTATAGTATGTGTGGTATGTGCATGTAATATGTGTATGTGTGTATGCACAGGTAGATGCACATGCTACATGGACACAGAGAAGCCAGAGGGAACTACTGGGTGTCCTCCTCTATCACTCTTCCTCCTAATTTCCTTGAGATGCAGTCTCTCACTGAACCCAGAACTGCTATTTTTGGTCAAACCGACCAGCAAGCACCAGCGATTCTCTGGTCTCTATCCCCCCAACACACAGGCCAGGGTTATAGTAATACATGGCAATGTAAACTTTTTTTAAATTTACTTATTTTTGAGAGAGAGAAAGAGGCAGATTAACACAGAGTGCACGAGCATGGGCACACCAGGGCCTCCAACTGCTGCAAACTCCAGACGCATGCACCACCTTGTGCATCTGGCTTATATGGGTCTTAAGAAATCGAACCAGAGTCCTTTGGTTTTGCAGGCAAGCGCCTTGACCACTAAGCCATCTCTCCAGCCCTGCCCAACTTTTTATATGGGTGCTGGGGATCAAATTAAGGCCCTCTAAGACCCTCATGTTTGTGTGGAAAATGACTTATCCACTGAGCCCCTCTCTCCATGCCCCTTTCCAAACTTAACAGTCTTCTAAAATATGTTTTAAAGCTCTTGAAAGTACAAAAGCACACTCTAGATCAAGAACAGAGGTGGAATTTAAATCAGCTAAGGGAAACACATATCTCAAAGCAGAAAATCAATTTGTCTTTGCTGAATGCCATCAAAGACTAAAATTCCCTTCAAGTTAAATTCTAGTCTCAAAAAAAAAAATTCTAGTCTCTTTTTGAAATGGAAATCACTATGAATAATTAAACTTAATTTGAAAATTCTTCATATATTTTACATAGTTATAAACATAAAGCTGAAACCTACTACACAGTAAATTGTAACTATGTGTAACAAATATTTCAAATATTTTCTGGATAATGAGAAATAACTGAACTTTAGAATCAGATGCATAAGTTTGGATCTTAGCCTTAGCTTATTTATCACACAAGTGAATGTCAATCATTTTCTTGCGGGCTAGGGAGATGTCTCCAAGGTTAAAGGCATTTACTTGCAAAGCCTGATGGCCTGGGCTCAATTCCCTGAAACCCATGTAAAGCCAGATTTATGCGTCTGGAGTTCATTTGCAGCCACAGAAGGCCCTGGCATGTGCCCATTCTCCCCTCCCCCCCCAAATAAACAGATAAGTAAATAAATAAATTTTAAAAACTATTTACTTGTGTCTCTGAGTCTCAGTTCCATTTTCTGTTAAGTAACTACAATACCTTCTTTAGGGTGAAGAAAACTAACTCCAACTATGTACTAAATGGTAAGATGGTTTAAAAACCTATCTATTGCTTCTGTTTCAATTTTGGAAGCAGAGATGTGAAGCGTGTACTCGGCTCTGGGGGGCTCACTCCAGACCATTGGAAATGTGTTTACTGGGATCAACCTGTGCCAAGTGGGCAGTCAGCTCTGAGAAAAAGAAGCCATCCAGCTAAGAATATTTCTGCCAGGCCAGACCCCACTCCACCACACGATTTACTTGTGAGACCCCAGACCAGTGGCCAGTGGCAGCCAAACACAACCCCATCCACCTGATCCATATGGGAGTATCTGGAGGGAGTCAGACTCAACCCCAGCAATCCCATCCATGAAGAAGACCCAGAGGAAGCCAGGCCTGACCCCATCCATGCACAAGACAGAGAACAGCATCTAAGAGCCCACCCCATGTCCCCGGATAGGGAGGTGCTAAATTCAGGGCCCTCCGGGGTTCCAGCACCACACAAGAACAAGTATCAACCTGCAGGGTGACAAGCGTAACACAAAACAGGTCTCCTACAGGTAGGCATACCCAGATGTGCTGACAAGCAGTGGTGAGAACGGCAAGGAACACAATCCTACTAATGGGCCTGTAGGAGTCCCTTGGAAAAGAAAACAAGCCACCTCCCAGGAGCAAACGCAAAGAGCACAAGAAAGAAACAAAAACTATGAGGGAAGAACAAATACCATGACCCATTCCCAGCAGCCCAACTCCCCCGTAAGGGCAGCCAGAGCCACCAAGATGAGGAAATCCAGAGAAAGAGTCAGAACCCTCCTCTAAGGAAGACTGAAGACCATACTGAAGACTCAAAGGAGCAGATGAATGAAGGAAAATCATTCAAGACCTTGACAAGACACTCTCCAAAGTGAACAAGACTGTTAGTAAACTAGAAGGGAGAGTGCAAAAAATGGAGAATAAACATTCAGCAAGGAAAAACTCACTGAAAAAGAAACAATCTGAATTCCAGAAATGAAACAAAATAACCACTTCAACAAAGACCAAGACAGAGAGCATTACCGACAGGCAGACGACCATGGACAGCCACGGAGAAGGCAGAAGTTCTCAGGTGGAGGACAAAGTTGAGACAATTATACTATGGACACATACAAGTGACATACAGGCCTTGAAAGTAAACAACTTTCAACCAAGAGTGCTAAACCCAACAAAATTATCTTTCAAGACTGATGGAAAAACAAGGATATTCCAACACAAACACAAATAAAGGCAATTCATGAAGAAGCAGGCAGCACTATATAACATTCTTAAAGGAACACTACAGAGGGAGGAAAGAGAAAACAGCCTCGTTCACAGGAAGACAGTAAGAACACCCACCAAGGAAGGAACAGGAAGACACAGAACAGGAATGAGCATGTTCCACACAGTGGGCCAAAAACCCCCAAACCTCACGAAGGGAGTGAAAAAGAAATACCAATACCCAGCCAACCAGAACCTCACCTAATAAAATCTCAACAACTTTAAGTATAAATGGCCTTGACTCACCAATAAAAAGACACAGACTCAAAAGAAAACAATGGGAGGGGGTTATGATCAATATACATTACATAGATATTTGAAAATTATCAATTAAGTTATAAATAAAAAAATATAGACTCTGCTGGGCTGGTGCATCTCCCAGCACTCGGGATTTTACATAGTGAATTCCAGGTCAGCCTGGACCAGAGTGAGACCCTACCTCAAAAAACCAAAAAAAAATATATATATATATAATATAGACTATCTTCTGAGATTTTAAAAAAAAAAAAAAAAAAACTGGGAGGCAATCCCAGCACTTGGGAGGCAGAGGTAGGAGGATCACCGTGAGTTCAAGGCCACCCTGAGAATACATAGTGAATTCCAGGTCAGCCTGGGCTAGAGTGAGACCCTACCTCGAAAAAACAAAAAACAAACAAACAACAAAAAAAAAACTAAGCCAGGTGTGGTGGCACATGCCTTTAATCCCAGCACTCAAGAGGCAGAGGTAGGAGGATCACCGTGAGTTCAAGGCCACCCTGAGAATACATAGTGAATTCCAGGTCAGCCTGGGCTGAGTTTAAGCCAGGTGTGGTGGCACATGCCTTTAATCCCAGCACTCAAGAGGCAGAGGTAGAAGGATTCCTTTGAGTTTATCCTGAGACTACATAGTGAATTCCAGGTCAGCCTGGGCTAGAGTGAAACCCTACCTTGGAAAACAAAACAAAAACAAACAAAAAAAAAAAAAAAAAAAAAAAAAAAACAAGATCATCAAGGCCACCCTGAGCTAGAGTGAAACCCTACCTAACAAAAAAATAAATAAAAACAAGATACAACTAACTGTTGTCTCCAAGAAAAATAATTTAAGCAGACCCACAATGAGCAATGAGAGTGAAGCAGTAAACTCTCCTCACAAAGAAAAGCCCAGGACCAGTTATGGATTCACTGCTGAATTCTATCAAACCTTTAAGGAAACTCTAATAACCTATAGTTCTCAAACTGCTCCACAAAATAGAAAGGGAAGAAATATTACCAAACTCATTCCATGAAGCCAGCATTACCCTAACACTAAAACTGGACAAAGACACAACAACAAAAAAAAAGGAAACTAAATACCAATCTCTCTGATAAATACAGACAAAAAATTTCTCAACAAAATAACTGCAAACATGGCTGGGGAGATGATCTAGTAGTTAAAGGCACTTGCTTGTGAAACCCAAGGACCCAGGTTCAATTCCCCAGAACCATAAGACAGATGCAGATGGTGGCACATGTGCCTGGAGTTTGTTTGCAGTGGCAAGGGGCCTTGGCGTGCCCATTCTCTCCCTCTCCCTTCCCCCATCTTCCTGAACTGGTAGAATTAATACTGTGAAAATGCTATATTACCAAAATTAATCTATAGATTTAATGTAATCCTATCTAAGTTCCAATGACATTCTTCGCAGAACTAAAAGGAAAAAAAATCTACCAATTCACATGGAAACACAAAAGACCACACAGAGCCAAAGGACACCTAACTAGAACAGTACTGAGGTACACAATGCGTGACCTAAAAGTATACCACAGAGCCACCGTGACAAAGACAGCATGGTGCTGGCACACAGAAAGACACAAAGAGCAATGGAACTAGAACAGAGAATCCAGAAATAAGCTCACACAGCTATGGTCACCTCAGTTTTAAGAAAGGCATCAAAACCACTTTGTGTTTTACCTGGGTACTTGGGAATTGAAGCAAGTGCATCTAACCACTGAGCCATCTCCCCAGCCCAAAACTTTCTGAAATGACTCTAATAGCACAAGAAACAGTCTAAGAATCAACAAATGGGACTACATGAAATTACAAAGCTTCTGCACAGCAAAGGAAACTATCCAAGTAAACAAAAACCTACAGAATGGGAGAAAATCTTTTTCAGCAATTCCTCAGACATGGGGTTGATATCTAGAATATATAAAGAACTGCAAAAATTAACAACAAACAAAGCTCCCGATTAATGAGCACACTCATGAAGTGAGCAGTCCTCGAAAGAAACACAAATGGCCAACAGATCATTTATTTTTTTTATTTATTTATTTGAGAGAAGGGATAGATAGAAAGAGATGCATGTGCCATCGTGTGTATCTGGCTTATGTGGGTACTGGGGAATTGAACCTGGATCCTTAGGCTTCGCAGACAAGCACCTTAACCACTAAGCCATCTCTCCAGCCCCAGATAATTTTTTTTTAATGGGCTGGGGAGTTTGCTCAGTGGTTAAAGGCGCTTGCGTGCAAAGCTTGCTGGCTCAGGTTTGATCTCCCAGTACCCACACCAAGTAGGTACACAAAGTGGCACAAGCATTTGGAGTTTATTTGTAGCAGCAAGAGGCCCTGCTGTGCCCATTTCTATTCATTCTCTCTCTCCCCCCCTTTTCCCCTTGCAAATAAATAAATAATTTTTTATTGTGTTTTCGAGGCAGGGACTCACTCTAGCCCCAGCTGACCTGGCCCTTACTCTGTAGTCCCAGGCTGGCCTCAAACTTACAGTGATCCTAGTACCTCTGCCACCCGAGTGCTGGGATTAAAAGCTTGCACCACCATGACAAGCAAATTAAAAAAAATTTTTTTTGGTGGGGCGGGTTTCGAGATAGGGTCTAGCTCTAGGCTGACCTGGAATTCACTAAGCATTCTCAGGGTGACCTCAAACTCATAGCAATCCTCGTAACTCTGCCTCCCAAATGCTGGGATTAAAGGCATGTGCCACCATGCCCAGTTTATAAATTTAAAAAAAAAAAAAAACAACTTTTTTTTTCTTTGGTTTATCAAGGTAGGGTCTCACTCTAGCAAAGGCTGACCTGGAATTCACTATGTAGTCTCAGAGTAGCCTCAAACTCGTGGCAATCCTCCTACCTCTTGCCTCCCAAATGCTGGGATTAAAGCTCATGTGTAGTGGCTAGAGGCCCTAACACATTATTCTCTCTCTCTCCCTTTCTCTGTCTGCTTGCAAATAAATAAATACAATATTTTACAAAAAAAAGAAAAAGAATCCATATAAAAAATGTTGTTAATAATAATAATAATAATAATACATTTACAGAAAAAGAAAGAAAATGAAAGCTAGTGACAACAAATACTGGCAAGGTTAGGGGGAGATAGAATCCCTTTCTTTCTTTTTGTTTGGGGGGTTCTGAGGTAGGGTCTCGCTCTAGCTCAGGCTGACCTGGAATTCACTATGTAGTCTCAGGGTGGCCTGGAACTCACAGCGATCCCCTACCTCTGCCTCCCGAGTAACCAAGGTTACTTTATCCTGCAAAGCTATCCATTTAAAATAGATGGAGAAATAAGGACATTCCACAACAAAAGCAGGCTAAAGGGATATGTGAAGACAAAACCAGCTCTACAGAAAATACTTGGAAGGATCCTCCATGCTGAAGAGAAACACATATAAGGAACCTGGAACAAACCAACCATACTCCAATACTAGTTAATACAAGAGAGCAAAGGTAAAACCAGAAGACCTACAAAACAAAAAAAAAAAAAAATGGCAAAAATAAATACACACCTTTCAATAATAACTTTTTTATATTTTATTTTTATTTATTTATTTATTTGACAGAGAGAAAGAGAGAGAGAGAGAGGGAGAGAGAATAGGCGTGCAGTTAGCCACTGCAAACCAACTCCAGAAATGTGTGCCCCCTTGCGCATCTGGCTTATGTGGGTCCTAGGGGAATCGAACCTGGGTCCTTTGGCTTTACAGGCTAATGCCTTAACTGCTAAGCCATCCCTCCAGCCACAATAATAACTCTTACTATCAATGGCCTCAATGCCCCAACAAAAAGACATAGGTTTGCAGTGCTGGGATAAAAGGCATGTGCCACCATGCCAGTTTCCTCTCTTTTTCTCTCTCTATCCTCTTACAAATAAATACATAATTAGAACAAGAAAGAAGAAGAAGGAGAAGGAGAAGGAGAAGAAGCAGAAGCAGAAGCAGAAGCCAGGTGTGGTGGTGCATGCCTTTCATCCCAGCACTCAGGAGGATCACCATGAGTTTGAGGCCACCCTGAGACGACATAGTGAATTCCAGGTCAGCCTGGGCTAGAGTGAGACTCTACCCTGAAAAACTAAAAAAAAGAAAAAGATAAAATTGCCAGGTGTGGTGGCTCACCTGTTTAATCCTACCACTTGGGAAGCTAAGGCAGGAAAATTACCATAAGCTCAAGGCCAGCTTGATCTAGTACGTATTGAGTTCTAGGCTAGCTAGTGAGACCCTGTATCCCAAGTAAATAAGTGGCTGGAGAGATGGCTTAGTGGTTTAGGTGCTTGCCTGCAAAGCCAAAGAACCTAGGTTTGATTTCCCAGTACCCACATAAGCTAGATGCACAAGATGGTGCGTGCATCTGGAGTTTGTTTGCAGCAGCAAGAGGCCCTGATGGCTATTCTCTCTCTTTCTATTTGATAGTCTCTCTGTGTGTCTCTCTCAAAATAAATAAATAACCCTGTTCAGAAAATGATAACAAAAGATTGAAGAATGGGCTGGAGAGATGGCTTAGCAGTTAAGGCACTTGCCTGCAAAGCCAAAGGACCTCGGTTCGATTCCCCAGGACCCACGTAAGCCAGATGCACAAGGTGGCACATGCATCTGGAGTTCGTTTGCAGTAGCAGGAGGCCCTGGAGCGCCCATTCTCTCCCTGTCTCTATCTCTCTCAAATAAATATAAATAAAATTTTAAAGATTGAAGACTACTGATTCCTCCTTGGGATAGTGTACTAGAACTAATCAGTATATATATTTTTAATGACCAAAGACAAAGATCATGAAGGCGTATTAGAGATTTGGAGAAAAGATGTTGCTATGCAGAGCAACAGAAGCTGTGTGACACTGTCGTGCTGAAGGAGATCAGTGGTCTCTAAGCACACACACCTGCCAGCCTTCCCAGGGATTCCCGTTTTCTGTTGAAATCCCAGTGCCTTGGGGAAATGACTTAGCTTCTTGATCAACTGAAAGTCTGCAAGGTTAAAATCTTTTTTCAGTGCTTGAAATTTACCCATGCTCTCATCACTGACATTTAGGAGGCTTTGAAAGTGTCCTCTGTTGTCTTGGTTGCCTTTGGGCACACAGGAGCAAGCGGCCATCTGGTCTTGGTGTGGAGAAACACTCATAGCAGGCAGTAATTGGTAACACTGCGCCGGACAGAACCCTAGAGAAGGCTGCATCTACTTTACCACCAATGATGGTCCTGGTGGAGTCAGAAGTTAACCCACTTATGATAATTAGCTATTTTCACTAAAATTTTGGCTACATAAACTTATGGAGGCTATCAAGTATAGCAAAATTAAGGTTGAGCAGTGAATGATCTACTTGAGACTGCAGCAGACCAAGCTGTAGAGACAGCTGAGTTGTAAACAGCCGGTTTGTTTTGTTCAGCTAGGATATTGAGTAGAAGGTGTGTGCTTATTAAAGAAGTCATCCTTCATCCAATCAAGTTCCTTAAATGACACTCCCTCCCCCTGAAAATGTCACTATGTTCCAAAGATGCTGGACAATGTACTTAACTTACCATGTATACTTCAGTGTTGGGACGTACTCAGCATATACCTTGGATAAATGCCTATGTAATCTGTTTTTTCAATTAGAGACAGAGAGAGGGAAAGAGAGAGAGGGAGACTGAGAATGGGCACGCCAGGGCCTCTATCCACCGCAAATGAATTCCAGACACATGTGCCACCACGTGCATCTGGCTTATGAGGGACCTGAAGAATCGAACCAGGGTCCTTAGTCTTCACAGGCATGTGCCTTAACCGTTAAGACATCTCTCCAGCCCTATGTAATCTTTAAAAATATATAAATAAGCCAGGCCTGGTGACACACGCCTTTAATCCCAGCACTCTGGAGGCAGAGGTAGGAGGATCACCATGAGTTCAAGGCCACCCTGAGACTACATAGTGAATTTCAGGTCAGCCTGAGGCTAGAGAGAGACCCTACCTCAAAAAACAAAAAAAAAAAAAAATTAATTAATTAATTATTTTTTAGGTTTATTATTATTATCAACAACATATTTCATATGGATATATCATGTGTTGGTACCCTCTTTTCCCTCATCCTTGCCCCCATTCCATTGGGGATGCTCCTCAGTGGAGTTGCAAGTATTCCCCATGGGGCTGGGGAAATTGCTCAGCAGTTAAAGCCTTCAAGCCAGAGTTCAATTCCCTAATACCCACATATAGCCAGATGCAAAAAGGCACATGTTTCAGAATTCATTTGTAACAGCAAGAGGCTCTGATGCACATGTTCAAGTGCATACACACATGCAAATAAATAAATAAATGGGGGGAGGGGTTGAGGTAGGGTCTCACACCTCATTACATGAAGTTTCATCTGGTCTTGAGCTCACAGAAATCCTCCTACCTCGGCCTCTTGAGTGTTGGGATTAAAGGTGTGCACCATCATGGCCAGCAGAGAAAGAGAGAGAGCACATGAGCATACCAGGGCCTCCAGTCACTACAAAGGAACTGCAGATACATATGCCACTTGTGCATCTGGCTTTACGTGAGTACTGGGGAATTGAAATTGGGTTGTTAGGGTTTACAGGCAAGCGTCTTAACCGCTAAGGCGTCTCTCCAGCCCAATATTTTTAAAGAAATAAAGAAAAAATACCTAGCCAGGTGAGGTGGCACACTTTTAATCCCAGCACTCAGGAAGCAGAGGTAAAAGGACTGTTGTGAGCCGGGCATGGTGGCACACACCTTTAATCCCAGCACTTGGGAGGCAGAGGTAGGAGGATTGCAATGGGCTCAAAGCCTGCTTGAGAATACATAGTGAATTCCAGGTCAGTCTGGGCCAGAGTGAGACCCTACCTCAAAAAAAAAAAAAAAAAAAAAAAGACTGTTGTGAGTTTGGGGGCCAGCTTGGGGTTACAGAGTGAGTTCAAGTCAGCCTGGATAGACTGAGACCCGACTTGAAAAAAAATTTTTAAATGATATAAAACTGAGTTGAGCCAGGCGTGGTGGGCGCACGCCTTTAATCCCAGCACTCGGGAGGCAGAGGTAGGAGGATTGCCAAGAGTTCGAGGCCACCCTGAGACTACATAGTTAATTCCAGGTCAGCCTGGACCAGAGTGAGACCCTACCTCGATAAAACCAAAACAAAACAAAACAAAAAAAACTGAGTTGATAAACGACTTTCCTAAAAACATATCAAAGAAATTAACCCACACTAATCAGTGTGGTGCTGAGACTTCAGAATTAAATGTTTTCATGTTTATATTTTTATTTACAAGCAGAAAGAAAATGGGCCTCTTGCCACTGTAAATAAACTCCAAACACATGTGCCACTTTGTGCATCTGGCTTTATGTGGGTGTGGTAGATTCAAACCCAGGTCATCAGATTTTGCATGCAAGCACCTTTAACCACTGAGCTATCTCTCCAGCCCTAAAAAAATATTTTTATGAGCCGGGAATGGTGACACACCTTTAATCCCAGCACTCGGGAGGCAGAGGTAGGAGGATCACCATGAGTTCTGAGTTCGAGGCTATCCTGTGAATTCCAGGTCAGCATGGGCTAGAGTGGGACCCTACCTTGAAAAACCAAAAAAATAAATAAATATATATATATTTTATTTATGTATGTATGTATATGTATATTTATTTGAAAAAGGGAAAGAATGAGTCAGGGCCTACTGCCACTACAAACGAACTCCAGACATGGGCACCACTTTGTGAGACTGGCTTTATGGAGTGTTGGGAAATTGAACAGAGGCCACGGGCTTTGCAAGCAAGTACCTTTAACCATTAAGCCAACTCCCAGCTGCAAACTTAAAGTTTTTAGGTATTTTTAATTTTATTTATTTATTTGCAAGCAGAGACAGACAGAGAGAGAGAGACAGAGAGAGAGAGAGAGAGAGAGAGAGAGAGAGAATGGCATGCCAGGGCCTCTAGCCACTGCAAACAAACTCCAGACGCATATGCCTCTTGTGTATCTGGCTTACATGGGTCCTGGGGAATCGAACCTGGGTCCTTTGGCTTCACAGGCAAACACCTTAACTACTAAGCCATCTCTCCAGTCCTGTTTTTAGGTTTTTTTGTTGTTGGTGGTGGTGGTTTTTTTTTTGTTTTTTTGTTTTTATTTTGAGGTAGGGTCTTACTCTAGCTCACAATAACCTGGAATTCACTATGTGGTTTCAAGGTGGCCTCGAACTCACAGCAATCCTCCTACCTCTGCCTCCCGAGTGCTGGGATTAAAGGTGTGCGCCACCATGCCCAGCTTCGTTTTTACGTTTGTTTTATTTATTTATTTATTTATTTATTTATTTATTTATTTGAGAGAGAGAGACAGAGAATGGGCCACTATGAACAAACTCCAGACGCATGCATCCCCTTGTGGGCAAGTGTGGCATTGCGCCCTTGCATCTCTTTTGCACCTGGCTAAACATGGGACCTGGAGAATCAAACCAGCATTCTTAGGCTTTGCAGGCAGGCGCACCTTAACCACTAAGCCATGTCTCCAGCCCCCTAGGTATTTTTTAAAAAATATTTTTTTATATTTTATTTATTTGAGAGCAAGAAAGAGACATACACAGAGGGGGGAAGAATGGGCATGCCAGGGACTTCAGCCACTGAAAAGGAACTCCAGACACATGTACCACCTTGTGCATCTGGCTTACATGGGTCCTGGGAGAAATCAAACCTGGCTCCTTTGACTTTGCAAACAAGCACCTTAACCGCTAAGCCATCTCTCCAGCCCAGTTTTTTTTTTTTCTTGAAATGTAAATATGGTAAAATGATATTAACAAGTGAAAAGGAAATTTGGTACCTTAATCTTCTCACCATCAAGGCAAATTCACCAGTGCAGGTCAGACAAAGATTTTTTTGCTGAAAAACACGATACAAATATAATTAATGGCTATCATTTATTCATCAAATAAGCTTAAAATATAAGTTCCATTGTTAAGGAAGGATAAATTTTGCTTCAAGTACACTGCAAAAAGTCAATGCATTTTGGTAGATGTAGGTTATCATCTTATATTTATAGATTACTATGAGAATTAAGAACTTCTAGATATTCTAATAGACTAATAAAGTCATTAAAAATGAATGATGTCAGGAGATACAAAAGAGTGCCATTATAAAATCGCCAAAGTGGTCTGGATTGTTTCTGGTAGTGATGTGGCAAAACCACCCAAGTAGCTTGGTTTAATGGCTGGCATTAGACTTCCAATTGCCTAACTTATCTACAGGAACGCCAGGTTTGTGTTTCCCATCAAATATATAGTTAGCTGGCCAGCTTGATGGCGCGTGCTTTTAATCCCAGCATGAGTTCAAGGGCAGCCTGGGACTATAGAGTGAGTTCCAGGCCAGCTTAGACTAGAGTGAGACCCTACCTTGAAAAAAATAAAGTAACTGAACCTTTGTGTAGCCTTTTGTTGTTGTTGTTGTTGTTGTTGTTTAAAGAGGGAGGCTGTCCTGGAACTCACTATGTAGGCAAGGATAACCTTAAACTCCTGATCCTTTTGCATCCACCTCTCAGGTGCTGGAATTCCGCGTGTCCTCTCACCATGCCCTTGTGTAACCCTTTGTAGGTTTACAACTCATATGCTGGATCATGTAACGATTATACTGCGAGTTTACTACAGTATTTCTAGTTTCCTTGTTTTTCTTTAACTGTTTCAAAACCAAATAGGAGGGATATAATCAGCAAATGTAAAAGGAGAACGAGAGAGCGCGCGCACGCCACGATTTGCATGCCTTTTCGTAAGCAAACTGGAGAGGAAGAGCAAATGCTTTGCCTAAGTATTTTATGTCTGAGTCGTTGCACGGGGACAGATTCAAACCTTGTGAAAAGTAAAAGGCAATGGGGTCAGGGATCCCTATCACCGGACTTTCTCCTTTCCAGTTCCTCAACAGTCAGTCTGAGTCGGCATAAAGCTGCAAACTCTCCCAGCTGCAGCCGGGGAGGAAGCCCAAGCGCGGGGCACCGCCTGGCGAGAGAGAGCCCGCAGCTGTGCGTCGCTGTCCGTCCCCGCGGGCCCCGCGGCCCCCGCACACCGCGTTCCGGCCCCAAGCCGCTGCAGCACGGCGGGCCCGCGGCCGGAAAGGAGGTGGACGACCGTGACTCACACACACACACACACACACCGCAGGCCGGCAGCCAGACTGGACTCGGCCCAGCTCCCTGGGACCTCAGACCTCTCAGCGCCCCCCAGAGGTCCGCATCCCCTCCCGACCCGGAGCCCCTTCCCGGGACAGACACACCTGAAAAGCCCGGCAGGAGGCCAGGGGCCGCCCTCCCTTCAGACTCGGCCGTGCACGCGCGCGCACGCACGCGCACACGTTCACGCACGCGCGCGTCCCCCCGCTCTCCCGTGTCCCCCCCCCGCCCGCCCGCGCGGGCCAGTGAGCATGCGCACGAGCCATTCCGCTACTTGCGCGCCCCCGCCGGCACGCGCCGCCGCCTGGGAGGCCGCGGCGGCGGAGGAGGCCCCGGCGCCCTGGCTGGGCGGCGCGCGGCCCCCGAAGTCCGCCCTCCCCCGTGGTTTGAGGCGACGAGCGGCGGAGGGGAGGGGACAGCCCAGCCAGGCAGGAAGCCGCGGCTTAAAAGGCCAGCCCCGGCGCCGAGCTCTTTTTCGCTCCGTCCGCCCGCCAGCCCGAGGCCGCCGCGATGTACCGCTGTCTGGGCGAAGCCGCGCTGCTGTCCCGCGCGGGGCCCTCGGCCCTGGGCTCGGCCGCCTCCGAGTCGGCCGCGCTGCTGGGCTGGCTCCGCGGAGCCCCCGCCGTGGCCGGCGCCCCGCACCCGGGGCTCGCGCCGCCCGCCCGGCGCCACTACAGCGAGGCGGCCGCCGAGCGCGAGGACGACCCCAACTTCTTCAAGATGGTGGAGGGCTTCTTCGACCGCGGCGCCAGCATCGTGGAGGACAAGCTGGTGGAGGACCTGAGAACCCGCGAGAGCGAAGAGCAGAAGCGGAACCGGGTGCGGGGCATCCTGCGGATCATCAAGCCCTGCAACCATGTGCTGAGCCTCTCCTTCCCCATCCGGCGCGACGATGGCTCCTGGGAGGTCATCGAAGGCTACCGGGCCCAGCACAGCCAGCACCGCACACCCTGCAAGGGAGGTGAGCTCCCGGCGGCACGGCCTGCCTGCCTCTCCCTTCCCCGCAAGGCCTCCCGCTCCTGTCTGCCCAAGCCCGGGTGCACGCCGTGTCCCTCTCCCAAACTCTCCTCCGGACCACCTCGCCTCGGGTGTGGCAGGCTTGTAGGATACTGATTTTTTTATTATTATTATTATTCTCCGCCCTTAAACCAGCACGTAATCTGCCTACTTCCTTGCCCTGGAACCACCTCCGCAAGCCTCTGCAATATGTTGATGCTGTATGCAGAGGGAAAAAAAGGGCACGGTTTTATCCCTGTGGCTCCCAATTGCCTGTGTCACCCACACTGGGCCCTGCGGATAGGCACTTCTAGAAATGGCAAAGGCTGGCCCTTCCGATGCTACTTGGTGACTTTTCGTAGGCTTTTATGACTTTCCCTGAATATAAACTATGAATTTTTTTCTGATTTTTTTTTTTTGCAACAATGACAGATGATATAGCAGCATAGAAAATGATTGCTGTCTGGGTTAGAAATCTAGAAAGTTTTACTAACCAAAGTCGTTTACTAAACCTAGGTTAATTTTGTGACGTGATTCATTTGTACACTCTGACAGCCTTTGTGTTTTGCCCCTGTCCCAAAAAAGTATGTATGAGCAGTGTAATAGTCCTAACAAATAAACACCTGGCGTCCTGACATTAAATCTAAAGGGTGTAGACGGCAGAACGCCTGCCAGCCAATGGAATGAAATAGCCCTGGGGGTGTGTGCTGGTCCTGGCTAGCACCAGTGCGAGCTTCGGGAAAAGGTAAAGCCGGAGAAGAAGTCAGTCAGTTTGAGCTTGGTAGTCAGCGCCTATCTTGTGTTTGAAATTTTGGATGTGCGTGGGATTGGTTTCTGTTATCAGGCAACGAAAAGCCTTTTTCATTTTTCCCTCAATACTTTGCATAGTACAGCTTTTAAAGTTGCTTAAGAAAAATCCAATTTTTTAATTGCTAAAAAAAAAAAAAAGAAAGAGAGAGAGAGAGAGTGTGTGTGTGTGTGTGTGTGTGTGTACATTAAAGGACCCAGGGAAGTCTTGTGTAGGCAAATTGGCTAACAAGCATCCAGGGGCTGGGCTAGACCCTTTGTCTGCCTCAACCCTGTCCAGGTATTTCTATTATCAGCTGACTTTTTTTTTTTTTTTTTTTTTTTTTTTGGTGAGGTAGGGTCTCCCTCTAGCTCAGGCTGACCCGTAGTTCACTACATAGTCTCAGGCTGGCCTCGAACTCACAGTAATCCTCCTACCTCTGCCTCCCGTGTGCTGGGATCAAAGGCGTGTGCCACCACGCCCGGCTTATCAGCTGACTTTTAAGGTAATTTTTAGAAATGGTTCTCTACCAGAAAAGCTGAAGAAGTGATGGTCTTCCCAGCAGTGGGACAAAGGTGGCTAAGTGCTTAACTGTTAACCCAATTTGCATTGGCCCCGCCCTTTGGAGGATCTACCTTTGGAACCTAATTGTCCCTTAGCTTTGTTGTTTTCTCTGCTAAAAGCTGTTGGAACCACTTTGACCTCTAATTTCCTTTCCAGTTTCAAAAGTACATAAAATAGACTTTACCTTCTTCCTGCCACTCCCTTACTCCCCTGTTTGAGACACAAATTCATACTCCTAAGAAGCATATTATAGCAAATACTTAAATTGTAGTTTTTTTCTACCAAGGACAGCAAGTTAATTTTACTATTGCAGACAGCATTTCCAGCCCCTTGAAAGGTGCATAAAGAAGCCATGGTATTGATTAGTTTTTCTGCGCTTTTGGTTTTGAAGTTCTTTATGTTTCTGTTCTTCTGAGCTGGTCTTTTGTCTTTGTCACAACTTCACAAAGTCATGGAAGCAATCGGTTTGCCACATTTTGTCAGTTCTCATGCTTTTGTTGCCATAGCAGTTTTAATGCCAAAATATTGAACCTAGCAACAAACGGCCTCAGCCTTACCAGAGCGGAAATAATAGCCTTCCTCCAAGCGAGTGTAAGATACAGTTCTGCTTCGTCTCTACAAAGAGGCATGGTACTGGAAGCCCTGTTAGCTCCTGGGACAGAAACAGACAAACCGATTTGCAACTAATTAACAGTAGCAAGCACTGCCAGGTGATACATCATGAAAGAGACCTAACCAACCCTATAAAATGGGAAGTCTAATTAACATTCTAAGGAATTTGAAAGGCTTTTTGGATTGAGGAAGATTATATAGCCATGGAAGTTACAAGAAAATATATAAACCAGCCAGGCGTGGTGGCGCACGCCTTTAATCCCAGCACTCGGGAGGCAGAGGTAGAAAGATCATTGTGAGTTCCAGGCCACCCTGAGACTGCATAGTGAATTCCAGGTCAGTCGAGCTAGAGTGAGACACTAAGAAAGGAAGAAAGAAAGAAAATATATAAACTGTATACTAAGTAGATAAGCACATTTGCATACTGTAGACTCCCATTCTTTTTTTTGTTGTTGTTTTTGTTTTTCGAGGTAGGGTCTCACACTACCTCAGGTGGACCTAGAATTCACTCTTAGAATCAGGGTAGCCGCGGTTTCATGGCAGTCCTCCTACCTTGGCCTCCCAAGTGCTGGGATTAAAGGCCTGCACCACATGCCAGCCTTGAATTTGTTTGTTTTGAGGTAAAGTCTCACTGTAGCTCAGGCTGACCTGGAATTCACTCTAGTTCCAGACTGGCCTCAAACTCACAACGATCCTTCTACCTCTACCTCCCGAATGTTGGGACGTGTGCCACCATGCCCAGCTCTAAATTTTTGGTAATTTCACTAATTTTTGACTGCATTTTTGCATACCCCACCCAACCAAACTCTTCTAGTGTTTCAGGTGTTTTGTTTTGAAGGCAGTGATGTGTGAGTGTTGTATTCTTCTGCTTCAACCTCCTGAGTGCTGTGATGACAGGCCTGAGCCACCTTGGCCAGTTCTCCTGATCTTTACTAAAGAAAAAGCCTCATCTGCTCCTGGTCATTCTTTTCCCAACCTTCAGTTTCCTACATCTAATCTTTCCTGCACAGTGACCTTATACCTGAGTTTCCTAAAATAAAATGCTCAAGGTTGAGCCAGGCCCAGTGACCCAGCACTCAGGAGGCAGAACCAGGAGGATTGTATGTTCAGGTTGAGCCTGAACTACACGGTTGAGACCCTGCCTCCGCCCACCACAAAAACACCACCACCAAAAAGAAAGAATTCAGGTTGAAGCAAAACAATAGTCTGTAAGGGAAAGGAGCAGCTTGAATTTATTCAAAGTAAATATTTAATGCCACGTTTTTATGTTTTTCTTTTCCGAATTCTGAAGCCACTGTGTTTGCCTACGGTAAGGATGTTCAAAGGGGCTTGGGATTTAACTCAGGGTAGAGCACTTGCCTAGCATACCCAAGATCCTAAATTCAATCTCCAGCCCCTGAGAAAAACTGAAATTTCGGCAGTCAGGTGTGGTGGCACATGGTCACAGTCTGTCATCTCAGGACAAAGGAGGGTAAGGCAGGAGGGTCTTCAGTTCAAGACCAGCTTGGGCTATATTGTTGAGACCTGTCTCAGGAATATATATGTATGTATTTCTGCAAAGATGGGTATTTTAATGAACAATGACTTAGGAAGGCTTGTTCAAAGATTCTGGTATGTTTGAAAACAGAATGTTCCTATTGGTTGTAAAGGAGATCTAGCTCTCATCATCTGACACACTGGTCATTGCCGAAATTGATGGGTGCCCTCGTTGACTCCTGAAGCTGTCCACTTGTGAAAGAGGGCACCTGTCCCAGTAGCACAGATTCTGTATTGACTAATGCTTCTGCCTGTGACCAGCCTACCTCTGTACTTTTTAGTAGAAATTTTATCACTTAAAAGTCAGTTCAAGGGAAAGATACAGATTATTAGCAATCCAGTGACTGTAGGAGTCAATTTTCTGACTTTGAGCCTGCCTTTCAATGTCTTTCTGGGGAAGGAGCGCGCACACATGTGTGAGTAGAAGCATGGTTTGTGGAAGGAAGTCTTTTACCTCTTTTGGAGACAGGGTCTCTTGTGCTTCTTCATTGCTGCACTTACCAGGCCAGCTGCTCCAAGAGCTTTCAGGAAATTCTCTTGTCTCCACCTCCCATCCTGTCACTGTGCTAGGATTTACAGAAACCTGCCACAGCTTCTGGTGTTTATGTGGTTCTGAGGATCTGAACTCAGCTATCGAGGCTTGAATAGCAAGTGCTTTATCTACTGAGCCATCTTCCCAACTCAGTGTCTTCATTTAATTGATTGTCTCTTACTTTAGAACTTCATCATTTAAATGTAGTTGATGGAGAATAAATACAGTCCTCAGAAATGTTGACTCTGAATCTCTTATTTAATTACAAATAAAAAGATGGGTCCTGGCCAGGCATGGTGGTGCATGCCTTTAATCCCAGCACTCGGGAGGCAGAGGTAGGAGGATCGATATGGAGTTCAATGCTACCCTGAGACTACATAGTGAATTCCAGGTCAGCCTGGGCTAGAGCGAGACCCTACTTGAAAAAAATTTTACACACACACACACAAAAAAAATTTAAAAGATGTGCCCTTTATTATTAACCCAGTAATTTCAAAGCCAAAATTCTAAAATGCGGCAATAGGTGGATGGCCTTGCCTTTGAAAATAGGATGCCAGGGAGGAATGGAGTCCATGCAGTGTTCTAGCTCCCTTCTTTACCCAGTGCTGTGGGGAAGAACACAGGAAGAACTGATCCTGTTCAAAAATGTCCCTGGGGAACAATTCTTTTTGTCATGTTTACTGTGGTGAGTTGACAGCCATGAAAATGAGGTAAATGCACAAACTTATACAATACAATTTTTTTATATAATACAGTATTTTAAAATACTGTGGACTGGGAAGATGGCTCAGCAGGTAAGAGACTTGTGCAAGTATGAGAGTCTGGTTCAGCCTGAGTTTGATTCCCCATTACCCACATAAACAGCTGAGCAAGACCACCCACAGTCATAACCTCAGTCCTATGGGAAGTGCAGTTGTTGGAACTCAGAGAATATGTATATCTTTTAGCCTTTGGCCATGGGGTGGTATTTTTAAATGCTACTTAGTTAAATGCAGAATGCCTTTATAAAGTCTTTCATTTCATAGAAGCCACACGTGTCTCTTTTCCTCCCAAGTATCTAGCAAAGGAAGAGCTATGATACAGTGGTGATATGTACCTCAGGCTGTCATTCAGTCTTCCTTCCCATTTGTGTGTCTAATTCGCAGGTATTCACTGCCAGTAAAAACTCTAGCCAGGAAGACAAATACTGGTCATTCATTATGCAAAGTACGCTTTATAAGAAGTAGGACATCTCTAAGTAGAAGCTAAGCAACAGCTGATATGGAACTCCAATAAAAATGGGGTTTAAGTACAAGAAATAAAAATTGAACTTTTGGGTTTATAACAGGAAGAAATTGAATTTACCATTATTTATAATAATTCCTGCTTAGAAAAAAAAATCACTTTTAATCCACTAATATTAAAAGACATTGAGGGCTCTGCCTGAGACCAATAAAGAGATATCTAGTATCACTTTAATAAAAATGATCTATAATTCCTAGACCCAGCAAACTACTTTTTTTTTTTTTTTTTTTTTTTTTTTTTGCGAGGTAGGATCTCACTCTGGTCCAGGTTGACCTGGAATTCACTATGTAGTCTCAGGGTAGCCTCGAACTCTCAGCGATCCTCCTACCTCTGCCTCCCGAGTGCTGAGATTAAAGGCGTGTGCCACCATGCCCGGCTCGCAAAACTACTTTTTGATACATGTGATTCAAATATTCAGATGGTGATGAAAGTTTACAACATGAAAAGCAATGCCCATGAAGAATCTTTTTTTGTTTTGGCTTTTTTGGGGGGTGCAGTTTTGAAGTAGGTTTTCACTCTAGCCCAGACTGACCTGGAATTCACTATATAGTCTCAGGCTGGCCTCGAACTCACAGTGATCCTCCTACCTCTGCTTCCCAAGTGCTGGGACTAAAAGTGTGCCCCACCACGCCCAGCAAGAATCTTTTTTCCTTTGTGCTACCACAAACTGAGCCAGGGTCTCACACATGCTAGGCAAGTGCTGTTCATACTTTGAGATGGGATGTCTCACTCAGTTGCTCAGGCTGGTCTTAAACTTGCTATCCTCCTGTCTCAGTGTCCCAAGTAAATGGGATTATGAGCCTAGGCAGCCAAAGAAACCAATTTTCCCCTTTCCACAAAGGCTGAAGTTAATGGAAATTAAAGTACTCACAAACCAGATAAATCTTCATGTGTTTTGAAATACTACTGATAAAGGCAGAAAAGGTTTTATGAGGACAAGACAGCCTAGGAGAGGACTGCTCAAGCCCTTCTTAAATACTCTTGCTGAAAGACCTCTGTATCTAAGAGATTCCACAGACACATTTAAAGTTCTGTGTGTTGGGCAAGAGTGCTGGCCTCTTGAGCCTGAGGACCTGTGCCCATTTACAGCCCCAGGCACGGCTATGCATGCTCTAACCCCAGCAGTGAGTGTGGCAGAGACAGGAGGATTGCAGGGTTCACTGGCCAGCCAACATAAGCATCTGCACACACCCAATTAAAAATTGATGGGTGCCCTCGTTGACTCCTGAAGCTGTCCACTTGTGAAAGAGGCACCTGTCCCAGTAGCACAGATTCTGTATTGACTAATGCTTCTGCCTGTGACCAGCCTACCTCTGTACTTTTTAGTAGAAATTTTATCACTTAAAAGTCAGTTCAAGGGAAAGATACAGATTATTAGCAATCCAGTGACTGTAGGAGTCAATTTTCTGACTTTGAGCCTGCCTTTCAATGTCTTTCTGGGAAGGAGCGCGCACACATGTGTGAGTAGAAGCATGGTTTGTGGAAGGAAGTCTTTTACCTCTTTTGGAGACAGGGTCTCTTGTGCTTCTTCATTGCTGCACTTACCAGGCCAGCTGCTCCAAGAGCTTTCAGGAAATTCTCTTGTCTCCACCTCCCATCCTGTCACTGTGCTAGGATTTACAGAAACCTGCCACAGCTTCTGGTGTTTATGTGGTTCTGAGGATCTGAACTCAGCTATCGAGGCTTGAATAGCAAGTGCTTTATCTACTGAGCCATCTTCCCAACTCAGTGTCTTCATTTAATTGATTGTCTCTTACTTTAGAACTTCATCATTTAAATGTAGTTGATGGAGAATAAATACAGTCCTCAGAAATGTTGACTCTGAATCTCTTATTTAATTACAAATAAAAAGATGGGTCCTGGCCAGGCATGGTGGTGCATGCCTTTAATCCCAGCACTCGGGAGGCAGAGGTAGGAGGATCGATATGGAGTTCAATGCTACCCTGAGACTACATAGTGAATTCCAGGTCAGCCTGGGCTAGAGCGAGACCCTACTTGAAAAAAATTACACACACACACACAAAAAAAATTTAAAAGATGTGCCCTTTATTATTAACCCAGTAATTTCAAAGCCAAAATTCTAAAATGCGGCAATAGGTGGATGGCCTTGCCTTTGAAAATAGGATGCCAGGGAGGAATGGAGTCCATGCAGTGTTCTAGCTCCCTTCTTTACCCAGTGCTGTGGGGAAGAACACAGGAAGAACTGATCCTGTTCAAAAATGTCCCTGGGGAACAATTCTTTTTGTCATGTTTACTGTGGTGAGTTGACAGCCATGAAAATGAGGTAAATGCACAAACTTATACAATACAATTTTTTATATAATACAGTATTTTAAAATACTGTGGACTGGGAAGATGGCTCAGCAGGTAAGAGACTTGTGCAAGTATGAGAGTCTGGTTCAGCCTGAGTTTGATTCCCCATTACCCACATAAACAGCTGAGCAAGACCACCCACAGTCATAACCTCAGTCCTATGGGAAGTGCAGTTGTTGGAACTCAGAGAATATGTATATCTTTTAGCCTTTGGCCATGGGGTGGTATTTTTAAATGCTACTTAGTTAAATGCAGAATGCCTTTATAAAGTCTTTCATTTCATAGAAGCCACACGTGTCTCTTTTCCTCCCAAGTATCTAGCAAAGGAAGAGCTATGATACAGTGGTGATATGTACCTCAGGCTGTCATTCAGTCTTCCTTCCCATTTGTGTGTGTCTAATTCGCAGGTATTCACTGCCAGTAAAAACTCTAGCCAGGAAGACAAATACTGGTCATTCATTATGCAAAGTACGCTTTATAAGAAGTAGGACATCTCTAAGTAGAAGCTAAGCAACAGCTGATATGGAACTCCAATAAAAATGGGGTTTAAGTACAAGAAATAAAAATTGAACTTTTGGGTTTATAACAGGAAGAAATTGAATTTACCATTATTTATAATAATTCCTGCTTAGAAAAAAAATCACTTTTAATCCACTAATATTAAAAGACATTGAGGGCTCTGCCTGAGACCAATAAAGAGATATCTAGTATCACTTTAATAAAAATGATCTATAATTCCTAGACCCAGCAAACTACTTTTTTTTTTTTTTTTTTTTTGGTTTTGCGAGGTAGGATCTCACTCTGGTCCAGGTTGACCTGGAATTCACTATGTAGTCTCAGGGTAGCCTCGAACTCTCAGCGATCCTCCTACCTCTGCCTCCCGAGTGCTGAGATTAAAGGCGTGTGCCACCATGCCCGGCTCGCAAACTACTTTTTGATACATGTGATTCAAATATTCAGATGGTGATGAAAGTTTACAACATGAAAAGCAATGCCCATGAAGAATCTTTTTTTGTTTTGGCTTTTTTGGGGGGTGCAGTTTTGAAGTAGGTTTTCACTCTAGCCCAGACTGACCTGGAATTCACTATATAGTCTCAGGCTGGCCTCGAACTCACAGTGATCCTCCTACCTCTGCTTCCCAAGTGCTGGGACTAAAAGTGTGCCCCACCACGCCCAGCAAGAATCTTTTTTCCTTTGTGCTACCACAAACTGAGCCAGGGTCTCACACATGCTAGGCAAGTGCTGTTCATACTTTGAGATGGGATGTCTCACTCAGTTGCTCAGGCTGGTCTTAAACTTGCTATCCTCCTGTCTCAGTGTCCCAAGTAAATGGGATTATGAGCCTAGGCAGCCAAAGAAACCAATTTTTCCCCTTTCCACAAAGGCTGAAGTTAATGGAAATTAAAGTACTCACAAACCAGATAAATCTTCATGTGTTTTGAAATACTACTGATAAAGGCAGAAAAGGTTTTATGAGGACAAGACAGCCTAGGAGAGGACTGCTCAAGCCCTTCTTAAATACTCTTGCTGAAAGACCTCTGTATCTAAGAGATTCCACAGACACATTTAAAGTTCTGTGTGTTGGGCAAGAGTGCTGGCCTCTTGAGCCTGAGGACCTGTGCCCATTTACAGCCCCAGGCACGGCTATGCATGCTCTAACCCCAGCAGTGAGTGTGGCAGAGACAGGAGGATTGCAGGGTTCACTGGCCAGCCAACATAAGCATCTGCACACACCCAATTAAAAAAATAGTAATAATTAAAAATAAAAGCTCGCTGGGCATGGTGGTGCATGCCTTTAATCCCAGCACTTGGAAGGCAGAGGATAGATCGCCTGACCATAAGTTCAAGGCCACCTTGAGACTACATAGTGAATTCCAGGTCAGCCTGAGCTAGAGAGAAACCCTACCTCGAAAAAAAAATCAAAATAAATAAATAAATAAATAAAAGCTCTATGCTAGGTGTGGTGGCACACAACTTTAATCCCAGCATTTACGAGGCAGAGGTAGGAGGATCATCATGAGTGCAAGGCCACCCTGAGATTGCATAGTGAATTCCAGGTCAGCTTGGGCTAGAGTAAGACCCTACCTCAAAAAACCTAAATAAATAAATTAAAAAAAAAAAAAGCTCTGTGCGTGTTCTCAGGACTCATGCATCATCTCTTAATGTCTCATAACAATTCATGCAAGGACTTTTCATGCATCATTGCCTTCACTGTTTATGAGAGAAACCATTGTCCCCAGTTTCTAAATGCAGCCACGGCTAAAGAGTAAAGTGTCCTTAGGCAAGATGACACAGCTGTTATGTAGTGGAGTTGGAGTTCAGACCCTGGTCTTATAATTCCTGCAGCCATCTTCTCTGTCAGTCTTGTCTGGATGTACTCCATTTGTATCTTAGGCTAACAGGAGCTTGTCACTCTTTGATACAGTGATTGGGGTACTGTGGATGTTGCACACTTTCGTAGGGAATGGTATATTGTTTAGACAACTTAAAAAATTATCTCCAGAGGTCCATTTAATTACTATGGTAATGAAACAAGTTTGGGATAGGGGTTTTTTGTTGTTGTTTGGGTTTTTTTTTTTTGAGTCAAGGTTTCTAGCCCAGGCTAACCATGAACTCAAGGCAATCCTTTTGAGTGGTGGTATTACAGGTTTGAGCCACCATGCTCTGCTCAGAGCTACACCCACAAGCCCTTTAATGGGCTTCAATCAAATAATTTGGAGAGGCTGGAGAGATGGCTTAGCGATCCTCCCACCTCTGCCTCCTTCCTCCTACCTCTGCCTCCTGAGTGCCTCCTGAAGATGGCTTAGTTGGTAATGCAAGGGTGAGGGCTGAATTTCCAGTCCCCAGAACCCATGTAAATGGCATGTGGGTGTGGCAGCCACCTGTAATGTGTGTGGGAGGTAGAGACAGGGAATCCCTGGGGCAAGTTGCCTAGAATCTAGAGTCAGGAACTCCAGACTGAAGTGAGACACCGTGATCAGTACAAATAAATAAAGAGGAGAGCAATCCAGAAGACCCAACACCAGTCTCTGACTACACACACACACTCGCAAGCCAAAATATACCAGAATGTCATAACTTCTCAGTTACTGACTCATCACATCAAATAGTGGTTGCTAGGGAGTTGTGTGAATGTGCGTTTGGTTTTGAGTTAGCTATGAAATGAAAATTCAGGTTAGTCAGTGGTGGGTTTCACAGAATTGTTTTAAATAGTGAGCTGGTGTGTTTCCTCTGTCACTATGGTAGTGGTGGCTAGGTTTGTGTGTTTTTTGTTTGTTTGTGTGTTGTTGGGTTTTTTGTTTTGTTTTTTGATTTTTCAAGGTAGGGTCTCCCTCTAACCCAGGCTGACATGGAATTTACTATGATAGTCCCTGGGTGACCTCAGACTCTGGGCGATCCTCCTACCTCTGCCTCCTGAGTACTGGGATTAAAGGCGTGCACCACCACACCCGGCTTGTTTTGTTTTTTAATCAGCCCACTGGCTTTCTACTTCAACCAGCTATGAACCCCTGCTTTTATGAAAATCATCTGCATCCACACAATCCTCTGTTAGTGGTACTCTAGCACTGTTGCCCAAAGACCAAGATGAGCTCTTGCAAACCCCAGTGATGCTAGTGGAAATCGAGGCTGACAGATGATGCTCTAATGCTTTAGAGTGTAAAAAAGTATAATTTATCTTCCTTCATGTCTGCAATGTAATGTTTGTGCCTTCTTTCTGTCCCTGTTCCCCCATCCCTCAACCCACGTAGCCGTCTGTGCTTCCCTTCCAGCCCATAAAAATCAAGGATATTACATCATTTTGTTTTTCATATACTCTAAATTTTACTAGTCTCTCATCTACTAAATAAATTTGGTGCAGAGTATCTTCATTTTTAAACCCTGTTTTAAACTTGTTACTGTCTGTTAGAATGTGGTAAAGAATTCTCAGGGTGCAGTGCATTTTTAGTGGTTGTCTTTGGTTTCAGATCCCAGAGGAGGAAGGGTAACTGAGGGTGGGTATTGAGTTCTGTGGTTATTCATATAACAGTTTCACCTAAACTACTCTTCCTTCCAGTAACAAAGTCAAAGCATTTATGTATCACTGATTAATTAGAAAGTTCGAAAACTGTTTCTTCAGCCCGGATCATACACCCTTCATCCCATCTGTTCCCTTCCTGCTTTGCTTTTATCTGCCCCAGGGCTTATTCCACTAACTCTGCTGCTCCCTTGCCTCAGTCTAGTAAAAGTGCTTCAGTAGTTCATAGCTTGCAGAAAAATGCCTGCTGTGTGACTAATAATTCAGAATGGGTGTAGCCAGGGAAAATTCTTATACTTCACAAACAAGAATTCCTGGGTTCTGTCCAATGGAAACATGTGTTTTGTTATACACTCAGTATTTTACTGAATTTTCCAGGGCTCATATAAGAAAATGGATATTTTAAAGTTAAAATTTAACTTGAAGGGATTTTTGTTTTGTGCATGTAATGTAGTGTGTAGTGAGCACACGCACACTTCCGATGTGTGCTTATGCAGAGCCAGAGCAGAGCCGTGGCTCTGTTGTGCAGTCCACGTGTTTCCTTGAGATGGGGTCTCTCACAGAGCCCAAAGCTGCCGCTTTCACAAGTCCCAGCAGTTCTGTCTTCCTGCATTCATGGGCACACCCAGCTATTTATGTAGCCAGGAGGGGGTGACTCGTCAGACTCGGGCCCTCATGTTTGTGTGGCAAGCACTCTTACCCACTGAATCATCTGCAGCCCAATTTTAAGTGTTCAAGTTAGGAGGAAATGACTTTTCCCTTCCCTTAAAAAAAAAAGGGCCGGGTGTGGTGGCTCACGCCTTTAATTCCAGCACTCAGGAGACAGAGATATGAGGATCACCATGAGTGATCACCATGAGGCCACCCTGACTACATAGTGAATTCCAGGTCAGCCTGGGCTAGAGTGAGACCCTATCTCAAAAAAAAAAAAAAAAAAAAAAGGAAGCCAGGTGTGGTTTAATCCCAGCACTTGGGAGCCAGAAATAGGAGGTTTGCTGAGTTCAAAGCCATCCCAAGACCACAGAGTGAATTCCAGGGCAGCCTGGGCTAGAGCAAGACTCTGCCTTGAAAAACCACACAGGGAAACCCAAAATAATAGCATGTTATTTATTTATTTTTGCAATGCTGAGCTTGGTCCATGGTCTTGTTCATCTAAACAATCTCTCTACCTAAGCCACCTTTCCGGCCCCTGGCTTTTTTGCAACAAGTCTCCTTATATAGCTCAGGCTGACCAACCTGAAGCTCTCCTAGCTCAACATCCCTCCCCAGTACTGAGAGGGCAGACATACTCTATCGTACCTACCAATACTTCTTACTTGTTTTAACAGTGCTTATGAATTTATCTTGAGAAGTAATGAAACCAAGTTAATTAAACTGTCCAGTTTCCTGGCAATATAGACCTTTAAAAAAATGTCTTATGATTATCATCCCAGCACTAGGGGCCAGCATGGCCTCTACGGTGAAACCCTGTTTGAAAAAGGGCAGAGTTCTTTGTTAAATAAAAATCGATTCCCTAGTACCCATGTTAAGCCTGATGCACAAAGTGGCGTATGCATCTGGAATTTGTTTGCAGCAACAGCAGGCCCTGGAACACCCATATTCAGTTCATTTTGTCTCTCTGTGTCTCTCTTATAAATAAATATTTTTTAAAAAAATCCACCAAGCATAGTGGTGCACACCTTTAATCCCAGCACTCAGGAGGCAGAGGTAGGAGGATGCCATGAGTTTGAGGCCACCTTGAGACTACATAGTGAATTCCAGGTCAGCCTAGACTAGAGTGAGACCCTACCTTCAAAAAAAAAAAAAAAAAAAAAAAAAAAAAAAAGAAAGAAAGAAAGAAAAGAAAAGAAAAGAAAAGAAAAGCTGAAGAGATGGCTTAGTGGTTAAGGCGCTTACCTGTGAAGCCTAAGGATCCAGATTCAATTCTCCAGGTCCCATGTAAGCCAGATGCACAAGGTGGCACATACGTCTAGAGTTTATTTGCAATGGCTAGAGGCCCTGGCATGCCCATTCTCTTCTCCTCACACACACTTTCTCTCTCTCTTCCCCTCCCTCTGTCTCTAATTAAAAGTGTATATATATGGGGCTGGAGAGATGGCCTACAAATCCTAAGGACACATGTTCAACTCCCCAGATTCCACATAAGCCAGATGCACAAGGTTGCACATGTTCACAAGGGTGGTGCACGCTTCTGGAGTTTGATTACAGTGGCTGGAGACTGTTGCACACCGATTCTCTCAAAAAAAAAAAAAAAAAAAAAAAAAAAAAAGCAGTCTGTTGGGTTGGACTCAAAAAAAAATCTGTCCAAGTTGATGACTATCCATTTACCCATCTTGAGATCATGGCTAACAAATCACCCAAACCGGGCAGTAAAATAAAAATTCAAAAGTTTTGACTTAGTTGCCTTTGGGGAAAAAAAAAATATATATATATATATTAGCTTTCACCTATAATCCTAGCACTTGAGAGGTAAAAAGACCAGGACTTCAAAGCCAGCCTGGGCTATATGAAAACCCAGTCTCAAAAGAAACATTGAAAAAGCTTTGTGAAATCATGTGAAGTTCCTTAAGGACAGTGACAGTCTTAGTCATCTTTCAGCCCTCCAGCCCTAAGGGAGAAGTAGACTTCCTCACCACGCTGCTGCCACAGCACCAAGCCAGTCAGTGTCTGCAGCGCTTTCTGGATGTCTAATGAGCAGCTTTCCCGGACACTTTCTGGTCCTCTCACCCAAAAGTTGCTTCATGTGTTCTTAGAAATAGCTTTGTCATAAAATAATGTGCTCTCAGGATGGCCCCAACTCCCAGCAATCCTCCTTCCTCCACCTCCTAAGTGCTGTGTGGGCTACCACCCCTGGCTATAACTGTTTTGCAACTTACCAGAAATTTGCTCTAACTATATCCTTTTCTTCCCCCTTGCCCCATTTTTGTTTTTTGTTTTGTTTTGTTTTAATGAAAAACATCATAGGCATCCGGTATAGCACTGATGTGAGTGTAGATGAAGTTAAAGCGCTGGCTTCTCTGATGACATACAAATGTGCAGTAGTTGGTAAGTAATCCCTTTGCTGATCCTTAATAAAACTTTTTATTTTATTTATTTATTTATTTACTTGAGACAGAGAATGGGTGCACCAGGGCGTCCAGCCACTGCAAACAAATTCCAGATGCATATACCACCTTGTGCATCTGGCTTACACGGGTCCTAGGGAATTGAACCAGGGTACTTTGGCTTTGCAGCCAAATGCCTTCACCACTTAGCTATCCCTAATAAAAAAAGTGGCTGAAGGCCCTAGCACGCCCATGCTCTTCCCCCTCTCTATCTTCCTCTTCTTTTTTTGTTTTTTTTTTTTTTTTTTTTTTGGTTTTTCCAAGTAGGGTCTCCCTCTAGCCCAGGCTGACCTGGAATTCACTAGTAGTCTCAGGCTGGCCTGAAACTCACAGTGATCCTCCTACCTCTGCCTCCCAAGGGCTAGGATTAAAGGCGTGTGCCACCACACCCAGCTCTACCTTCCTCTTTCTCTCTCTCTCTGTCAAATAAATAAAACTTTTTGAGGAAATATATGTATGCTTTATTCAATTATATTCTTTTTAAATGCTATAAAATGTATTTTACCTGAATTGATTTTATTTTATGTAAGAGTTTTATAAACTCTTAGAGTTTATATCATTTTTCAGTTAGTCTCACTGATTAAAGTTTAGCCTTTTTTTTTGTTTTTTGTTCCTAGAGGTAGGGTCTCACTCTAGCCCAGGCTGACCTGGAATTCACTATGTAGTCTCAGATGGCCTCACACTCAAGGTGATCCTCCTACCTCTGCCTCCCAAGTGCTGGGATGAAAGGCATGCACCTCCAGGCCTTTTAAGCAAACACAAGTTTAAGAAATTTTTTCTTGTTTCAATATTTGTGTATTTGCAAACAGACAAAGAGTGAGTATGGGCATGCCAGGGCGTCTTGCCACTGCAAATGAACTCAAGGTTCATGGTTTTATGGAAGCACTGGGAAACCAAGTAGGGTGACAAGACTTTGCAAGCAACTTCCTTTAGCTGCTTAGCCATTTCCGCAGCTCCAGTGGAGGTTTTTGTAAAGAAGTTAATTAAGCTAGGTTTATTTAAATACAGATCTTTGTTTTAAACCCCTGCCCATACTTTATAAGACCAGTTCAGTAGAAGGAAAATACATACAATATTCTTTTAGAAGTAGTAAAGATTAAATATACATTAAAATTTGGCTAGCATTATACTTTCTGTTCAGTGAGATTTATTTATTTAAAGTGCAACATTTTAAAAGATAGAAATGTATTATTTCTCAAATCTTGTGAAATTAGATCTCTCGGTTATTTTTTTGGTGGTTTTTTTTGGGGGTGTTTATTTTTGGTTTTTTTTTTTTGTTTTTGTTTTTGTTTTGTTTTGTTTGCTTTTATTTTTCAAGGTAGGGTCTCACTCTAGCCCAAGCTGACCTGGAATTCACTATATAGTCTCAGGGTGGCCTTGAACTCACAGCCATATTTCTACCACTGCCTCCTGAGTGCTGGGATTGAAGGCATGCACCACCACACCTGACTGTGAAATTAAATCTTTTTTTTTTTTTTTTTTTTTTTTTTTTTTTGGCTTTTTCAGGTAAGGTTTCACTCTAATCCAGGCTGACCTGGAATTCACTCTGTAGTCTCAGGGTAGCCTCAAACTCACGGCCATCCTCCTACCTCTGCCTCCCCAGTACTGGGATTAAAGGCGTTCGCCACCAGGCCCTGCTCAAGAGCTACATATTTTTGTAATAAAGGTTGATCATCCCTAATCCAAACATCTGAACTTCAAAATGCTTGAAAATATTGACCTTTTGCCACAGATGGTGCTATAAGTAGAAAACTCCATACCTGACCTTGTGCAATGGGTTGCAATCAAAGCATAAGCATAGTAAAAATGTCCTCAAATTACGTGCAGGTTGTGTATATGTGAAATATAAATAAGCATAAGTAAATAAACTTGCTTCCATCTGGAACTCAGCCTCTGAAACAAACTTTGAGATAAAGACAACTCACGCTGTTTGGACGGTACTTTCTGTCTTACTACTCTCCTAATCTTTTTCTTATGACATCATCTTTATTAAGGAAACAGAGGCCGGGCATGACGGCTTACACCTTTAACCCCAGCACTTGGGGGCTGAGGTAGGAGGATCTCTGAGTTCAAGGCCATCTTTTTTTTTTTTTTTTTTTTTGGTTTTTAGAGGTAGGGTCTCACTCTAGTTCAGGCTGACCTGGAACTCACTATGTATTCGTAGTGTGGCCTCTAACTCACAGCGATCCTCCTAGCTCTGCCTCCTGAGTGCTGGGATTAAAGGCATGTGCCACCATGCCCCACTACTATCTTAAGACTACATAGTGAATTCTAGGTCAGCTTGGACTAGAGTGAGACCCTAACTAGAAAAACAAGAAAAAAAAAAAAAAAAACAGAATGCACATGCACAAGGAACACAGTAGGCCGTAGGAAATGTGCACGATGAATGGGAATTTGCTGACTTTTTCAATCGTGATACAGAGAAACAACTTTCAGTCTTCTCTTTCAGATGTGCCTTTTGGCGGTGCTAAAGCAGGTGTGAAGATCAATCCCAAGAACTATACAGTAAGTATCAAAGTGGGATTGTATCTATTCAGAACAACATTTACCCAAGGGCTTGAAGCTCCTGTGGAGCCCCACACATTGAGATGGATGTCTCCACTGCTTTCCTGAAAGAATAGGAAAACAAGTCAATAATTAACACATTGAGTGTGTTGCCTTATAAAAGATCACCTGCTAAGCCAGGTGTGGTGGCGCATGCCTTTAATCCCAGCACTTGGGAGGCAGAGGTAGGAGGATCACCATGAGTTTGAGGCCACCCTGAGACTATATAGTGAATTCCAGGTCAGCCTGGACTACAGTGAGACCCTACCTCGAAAAACCAAACAAAAAATAAATAAATAAAAGCTCACCTGCTAAACATCACTCTTTTTTTAATTTTCTTACTTAATTAAAAGGTAATTAATACTTTTATATTGTTAGACGCTTACATCCATGCTTAGAATTTTCAACCTGAAGTTTTAATGTAGGGATTTTTGTTGTTCTGGTGACAACTAGTCCAGTAAAAGTTCTACTTTTTATTCTGCTAGTTCCAAGTTAACTAAAAGTTTTTGCAGTGACCTGTTTAGCATATCTGTATAAACATAATAATACATGTGGGTTTTTTCTCTTTAAAATTCACCTTTTGGGCTAGAGAGCTAACTCAGCATTTGCCTGCAAGCCTAAAGACCCAAGTTCAATTCCTTGATCCTTACATAGAGCCAGGTGCACAAGGGGGGCACATGTGTCTATAGTTCATTTGCAATTCTCTCTCTTCCTCCTCCTCTCTCTTTCTCAAATAAAAAAAATTTAAAGCCGGGCGTGGTGGCTCACGCCTTTAATCCCAGCACTCGGGAGGCAGAGGTAGGAGGATCGCCATGAGTTCGAGGCCACCCTGAGACTACATAGTGAATTCCAGGTCAGCCTGGACTACAGTGAGACCCTACCTCAGAAAAAAAAAAAATTAAACCTTACCTTTTGTCTAGTAGGGGGAGGGGTTGAGCCTGCATCTCACTATGTAAACCAGTAATCTTGCCTGAAACTCTCAGCATTCCTCCTTGGGACTATTATTACAGGCATCAGCCACCACATCCCACACCTGTATTAAAATTCACTAATTATGGAAGTATGGGCATAATTCATAGGGTCCATTGAAATACAATTTTCTAGGCTGGGGAGATGGCTGAGTGGTTAAAGGTACTTGCTTGCAAAGCCTGCTGGCTTGGGAGGCTAAAGAAGGAAGGCAGATAAAGAGAAAGTACAGGCACTCCCAAGAGAATGGGCCTCTAAGCCACTGTAAACTCCAGACACATGCACCACCTTGTACATGTGGTTTTGTGTGGGTTCTGGGCCATCTGACTTGGGTCCTTAGGCTTTGCAGGCAAGCTCCTTACCTGCTGAGCCATCTCCCCAGCTCCCTGTCCACCCTTTTTCGAGAGTGTCTCATTGGCCTGGAGCTCATTAGTTGGCCAATGAGCCCCAATGATCCACTTGTGTCCACCTGCCAAGCATTGGGATTACTGGCACACAACACCAAATCCAGCTGGGTTTCAAACTGGGAATCAAACTCAGGTCCTTGTGCTTGTAAGACAAGCACTTTATACACTGAGCTATCTCCCCAGCCCCAAATTACCTTGTTTTTATTTTTTTAAATACTTTATTTAGATCAATGAGAGAGAGAATGGTCATGCCAGAGCCTCTAGCCACTTCAAAGGAATTCCCGACATATGCGCCACCTTGTGTATCTGGCTTAAGTGGGCACTGGGGAATCAAACCCAGGTCCTTAGGCTTTGCAAGCAACCCCCTTAACTACTGAACCATCTCACCAGCCCTTATTTTGGTTTTTTGTTTTGTTTTGTTTTTAATTTTTATTTATTTATTTGCAAGCAGAAGAGAGAGAAGAGAGAGGCAGACAGAGAGAGAATGGGCATGCCAGGGTCTCTAGCTACTGCAAACGAACTCCAGATGCATGTGCCCCTCGTACATCTGTCTTATGTGGGTTCTGGAGAGTTGAACCGGGATCCTTTGGCTTCACAGGCAAATGCCTTAACCACTAAGGCATTTCTCTAGCCCCCTTATTTTGTTTTTAAAACCAAATCTGGTACAAAGAATTAAATCCAAGGCTTCATGAACGCTAAGTATATACTCTACCACTGAGCTGTGCTCCAGCCTGTCAACCAAATTTGAGGGGGGAGTGGGTTTTGAGGTAGGCTATCGCTTTGGCCCAGGCTGACCTGGAATTCACTGTGTAGTCTCAGGTTGACCTCGAACTCATAGTGATCCTCCCAAGTGCTGGGATTAAAGGTATGTGCCACCACACCCAGCCCATCAGCCAATTTTTTGACCCCTGGTTTTCTTAACTTTAAAATGCAAATGAAAAGCCGGGCATGGTGGCACACGCACTCTGGAGGCAGGGGTAGGAGGATCGCCATGACCTGAGCTAGAGTAAGACCCTACCTTGAAAAACAAAAAAAATAAAATAAAATAAAATAAAATGCAAATGCAAATGCAGCTCTAGACACATAGTGAGTTAAAAGTATGAAAATGAAGCTGGGTGTGGTGGCACACGCCTTTAATTCCAGCCCTCTGGAGGCAGAGGTAGGAGGATCACCATGAGTTCAAGGCCACCCTGAGACTACATAGAGAATTCCAGGTTAGCTAGAGTGAGAACCTACCTTGAAAAACCAAAAAAAAAAAAAAAAAAAAAAAAAAAAGGATGAAAATGTTCTTTATGGAACTGGAGCTATAATTCAGTCAGTAGAATGCCAGTCTAGCATGCTCAAGACCTTGGGCTTGATCCCCAGCACTGCATAAAACCAAGTGTGGTGGTGTTTGCCTGCCATCCAAGCATTTAGGAAGTGGAGGTAAGATCAGAAGTTCAAATTCATCTCCTCAACTTCACTATGCTAGTTTAGGCTACAAAACAAAGTAAGAAATATGATAAATTTCTCCCCAATTAATTTGTGTCAAAAAAAAGTTTCTCATTGCTATTTTGTTGGTTTTGTTTTCCTTTGCAGGATAATGAACTGGAGAAGATCACAAGGAGGTTTACCATGGAGCTAGCAAAAAAGGGTTTTATTGGTATGTATTGTCAGGTCTCTGTAAAGTAGAAACATTTACAAAGTAATTGTGTTAAATGTTTGCCTTAATTGAGTGAGACCCTACCTTGAAAAACCAAAAAATGAAAAACAACAACAAAAAAACAATTAAAAAATGTTTGCCTTAATAAAGTACCTCACTACAATGCCCTTTTTTTCTAGAATTGGGTTCTGTAATAGGTTTACGACACATTTCAGTTTGCAAGCTCAGGTTCTCAAGTGTGTAGTACAGACACTGAAAACAAGGGATCTCATATCTCTTCTCTCTGCATAGGCATCCCAAGGGTTTCGAACAGTATAGTCACCTTGAGCATTCTCTTCTAAGATGTGATAAAGAGCATGGCCATACTTCAGGCACTAAATATTTTTGTTGTTGTTGTTTGGTTTTTCAAGGTAGAGTCTCACTCTAACCCAGGCTGACCTAGAATTCACAATGTAGTCTTAGGGTGGCCTTGAACTCCTACCTCAGCCTCCCAAATGCTGGGATTAAAGGTATGTGCCACCACGCCCAGCCGAAATAATTTTTGTTGTTCATATGTGAAAAGCAGGTTTTGTTTTGTTTGTATGTTTTTGGTTTTTCGAGGTAGGGTCTCACTCTAGCCCAGGCTGACCTGGAATTCACTGTGTAGTCTCAGGGTAGCCTTGAACTCAGGGCAGTCCTCTTACTTCTGCCTCCAGAGTGCTGGGATTAAAGGCATGTGCCATCATACCTGACTTAAAAAGCAGTTGTTTAAGTGATCATCCTGTTTTTCCTAAGCAGTAAGGAGTTTGATGTCTTTTGGAGCTTGTGGTCTCAGGCGGGCAGAACTGTTGTGTTAACAAAGTTGGAACAGGCGGTAAGGCCACTGTGCTCACCCCTCCGTTTTCTTAAGAGTCCTCACGTTGCTGTGGGAGCTTTACCCAGCATGCTTAATTTCCAAGAATGCTCACCTTAGTTTGCTTGATATTTTTAACTTAATGCCTAGTGTATGTATTTATATGTTCTTCTGTATCAGATATGAATAGTATTTGGGATGTATAAATTGTTATTTCCAAGCAATTAGTCTTTATATAGTCCTTTCTTGGTCTAGGAAATTTGAATAAGATAAAGTTACTTATATGAAATTAAGCTACTCATATTTTGAACTTGCCCCATTTTTAGGAAGAGAAGTATAAATAAGTGAATAACTATAGAAATATAAAGTTAGAATTTTATCAGATTTGATCTAAATTTCATATTTTAAAATTATCAAGGTTCTTGACATGCCTCATACAAATACTGCTAGGAATTTGACTTGTGCCTCATTGCTCAGGAAAACATGCTAACAAAAGTTAGTAAGTTCACTACTTCATTTATACTTGCAAGAATACCTAATTCTGAATGGTGCACTGAAACAGTGTCTAGCCTGATGTGGCCTTCATAATGATAAAAATACCATGTTTCTTCTTAGCCTAAATCTCATTTACATTTATTATTTTTAGATGGCTTTGCATATCGTTTTAGAGTGTTTCCAGCTTAATTTTATGAATCTTGACAAGTATCTTCCAGTTGGTCCCAAAGGTTAAAAAGTTGCATTGGTGGTATAGTGGTGAGCATAGCTGCCTTCCAGAGGTTAAAAAGTGACTCACTGAGGGGCTCGGAAATGGCTGAGCAGTTAAAGGCATTTGCCTACAAAGCCTGCCATCCTGGCTTCAAGTCCCAAACTACCCACATAAGCCAGATACAAAAGGTAGTGCAAGCTGGGTGTGGTGACACACACCTTTAATCCCAGCACTCGGGAGGCAGAAGTAGGAGGATCACCATGAGTTTGAGGCCACCCTGAGACTACATAGTGAATTCCAAGTCAGCCTAGACTAGAGTGAAACCCTACCTCGGAAAAAAAAAGTAATGCAAGCATCTGGTATTTGTTTGCAGTGGCAAGAAGCCCTGGCCCCAAAAAAAAAAAAAAAAGGCTAAGTGACTCATTTAAAAAATGACTCATTGGAACACTGAAAGAAAGCAAAGCTTAAATATGAGTAATTTGGCTTCTTTGTTGTGGGACAAACCTTCAAAGTTGATCTGTTATTTTCTTCCAGTTCCACAGACATCCAGATTATGACTCACACTGGAGTCTGAATCTTTACCCTTTACATTTTTGTAAACTTGTTCAAATTCAGGTGGCAGCGAGGGAAGCAGCTAAGATCTTATTGGATCTACAGACTGATTTGTGAGAGAGACCCTGCTGTTGTTTACCAAGTTAGCTCTTCCGTGAGTGTCTGTCCATTGAGGCCTTGTTTTCACTCTTTCTCAGTTAGAGACAACTACATATTTTATTCTTTTTGATACTATTAGGGATATTGGTCTATGGGTGTTTTGTTGGTGGTGGTTTGTTTTTGGTTTTTTGTTGGTTTTTTTGAGGGGGTTGGTTTTTCGAAGTAGGGTCTTGCTGTAACCCAGGCTGACCTGGAATTCACTAGGTAGTCTCAAGGTGGCCTCGAACTCATGGTGATCCTCCTGCCTCTGCTTTTCAAGTACTAGGATTAAAGGTGCCCAGCTTTTTTTTTTTTTTTTTTTTTTTTTTTTTTTTTTTGGTTTCGAGGTAGGGTCTCACTCTAGCTCAGGCTGACCTGGAATTAACTATGTGGTCTCAGGGTAGCCTTGAACTCACGACAATCCTCCCACCTCTGCCTCCCGAGTGCTAGGATTACAGGCGTGCGCCACCATGCCCGGCCCCAGCTTTTTTTTTTTTTTTAATGGTGTCTATTCAATCTTGATTTCAAGGTCACACCAGCCTCATAGAATGGGTTAGAAGAGCTAGGAAGTACTAGTCCTTCTAGGTGAGTTTAGATGGTGCCTTTACAAACTGTAGGCTTCTTGCTCATCCCCCTATGTCAACATACACCAAAATTATTCTTTAAAATAATAATTTCATAATTATTTTTAGATTATGCTCTGCTGGAACTGTTGGTTTTTCACACTGGATAGATTCCTGCCTTAGACTTGTTCTTTATTAACTATGTGAGAATCATCTAGTTTTGGCATCTCTATAGATTGTGTATGAGGCAGAACACTAAAAAACCTAGTGATGCTTTGTAATTTGTGTTGAGGGGAGAAGCTGTCTCACCTTCAATGTGTCTAGGCTAATTTTTTTGTTTTTTTTAATATTTTATTTTTATTTTATTTTATTTTATTTATTTATTTGAGAGAGAGAAAAAAATGGGTGCACCAGGACCTCCAGCCACTGCAAACAAATTCCAGATGCTTGCACCCCTTTGTGCATCTGGCTAACGTGGTTTCTAAGGGATCGAACCTGGGTCCTTTGGCTTTGTAGGCAAATGCCTTAACCGTTAAGCCATCCCTCCAGCCCTAAATTTTTTTGTTTTTGTTTTTCAAGGTAGGGTCTCGCTCTAGCCCAAGCTGACCTGGAATTCATTATGTAATATCAGGGCGGCCTCAGACTCATGGTGATCCTCCTACCTCTGCCTCCCAAGTACTGGGATTAAAGGCGTGCACCGCCATGCCCGGCTACTAGGCTAAATCTTTTAATGGGTATTCTCCTAGGTTCCCTTCTGAAACTTGTGAATGTAAGCAAAAATATTAAATCAATATTCACATTCTAATTACATTAGTCTGATGTTTGTAAGGAGCAGTTTGTCAGCATACCTTTCTGATTTAAAAACTGCTTTCCTATGTATTTTAAGAAAGGAGTATGGCTGAACCTGTCTTTCTAACCTATAGCTGAGGCATACCACTCCTAAGGAATAGAAAGTGAACAGGTAGAACAGGTGGAGCTTTTGATTTGTTTGCGATGAACCAGAACCTAGATTCGGCTTCCAGATAGGAATTCTCTACAGGAAATAGTAGGCTCATGGAGGTTAGACTGAGTGACAGATTATGTGGGAGTATAAAACTTGAACCTTCGCCGTAAATCTGGCTTTTGCCATGCTTGTATCCATTGTATCACTGTTCAAACTGTTTCGGTGACCTTGCACACGCAGGTGTGTGTGTCTCTTCCAGAGCCTTTTTACCCCCGGGATTTCTCTGTGATGGAGATTCTTTCCATCTCTTCTCCGTTCCATCCCAGCAAAGAGAATTCTCCTCTGGCTTGAGTCTTTCAGGCAGCCTCCTCCCTGGACCTTCATTCCCCCAACAATAATTTTTTTTCTTGGTTTTGCGAGGTAGAGTCTCACTCTAGCCAAGGCTGACCTGGAATTCACTCTGTAGTGTCAGGGTGGCCTCGAACTCACGGTGATCTTCCTACCTGTGCCTCCCATATGCTGGGATTAAAGGCATGTGCCACCACGCCCAGCTGCAATTCATAATTAAAAAAATTATGTCTAGGACTTGGGCCCCTACATTGTAGAAGGTACAAAAAAGTGTACTGGAGAGGTGGCTTAGCAGTTAAGCACTTGCCTGTGAAGCCTTAGGACCCCGTTTCGAGGCTTGATTTCCCAGGACCCACGTAAGCCAGATGCACAAAGGGCACATGCATCTGGAGTTTGTTTGCAATGACTAGAGGCCCTGGTGTGCCCATTCTCTCTGTCTGTCTCTTCTCTATCTCTCTCTGTTTGCAATAAATAAATAAATTTTTAAATTTTTTTTTAAGTAAAGATAAAAGCTGGTTATGGTGGCACATGCCTTTAATCCCAGTACTTGGGAAGCAGATATAGGAGGATCGCCATGAGTTCAAGGCCATCCTGAGACTACATAGTGAATTACAGGTCAGCCTTAGCAAGATTGAGACCCTACCTTGAAAAAACAAAAACAAAAAAAAACAGTAAAGATAGTGGAAAGAACATATGAATGGCTTTTAGGAAGACTATTAATTATTTTATGGAGAGGATTTCATGGTTTGGCCATTGTAAAGTTGTGGGGTTTGGGTGGGTTTTGTTTTGTTTTGTTTTTGTTTTTGTTTTTTTTTTTTCTGGGATACAGTCTCACTCTAGCCCAGGCTGACCTGGCATTCACTCTGTGGTCCCAAGCTGTCCTCAAACCCACAGCAATCCTCCTACTTCTGCCTCCCATGTGCTGAGATTAAAGGCATGTGCCACCATTCCCAGCTAAAGTTATATCTTTATGAAAATATTGAGTTTGTATAATATAATTAAAGCAACATATCCAAGAAAATTGTAACAATTTTGAAGTCCAAAACCAAATAACAACATTGTTCATATCTTTTTAAACATCCATATATATAGGAAATAATACATAATGAATATAGGAAATAAAGGGAAGAGGATGAAGAGGATATAAAGGACTTTGTGTATTTGCCTTATGAAACCTGCCTTGTTCCACATGGTGGATTTGGTGATAACTCCAACTCATTCATATAAATATATAAATCACCTTTTTAAAAAAATTAAATTGATGAGAGAGAGGAGGAGGAAGAGGCAGGTAGAGAGAGATTAGGTATACCAGGGCCTCTAACCACTGCACGAACTTGCATGCACCATCTTGTACATCTGCCTTTACGTAGGTACTGGAGAATCAAACCTGGGTCCTTAGTCTTTTCAGGCTGAGAGTCATCTCTCAGCCCTAAATCACCTTTTTTTTTTTTTTTTTTTTTGGTGGGGAATGTTTTGAGTGAGGTAGGGTCTCACTCTAGCCCAGGCTGACCTGGAATTCACTATGTAGTCTCAGGGTGGCCTCGAACTCACAGAAATCCTCCTACCTCTGCCTCCCGAGTGCTGGGATTAAAGGAGTGAGCCACTACACCCAGCTCTAAATCACCTTTTTTAATGGCTGTGTAGAACTTTGTGCAATTGTGCCGTATCTTAATTGGCATTCTAGATAATGATATTTTTGTCTTCACTGCTTTTGAGGGGAGTGTTTCTACGTATTTCTACCTTTAGAGCCCATCACTGAACAAGTCGCTCAGTGCGCTCACGGGCCGGCAGTGGTGGCCTTGCTACCTGTGAGCCAGTGCTTGGTACTCTCAAACTTAGCTAATTTGCTGTGATCTGAGAAATTAAAATCTAAGGCCTAAAACTTCATGTAATACACTAAGAATTAACTAGTTTAGTATAGGCTTTAATACACTTGCTTCCCCAATGTGACTTCCTTTTTCTACTTGGTTGAGGAGGCCAGAGCCGATAAACGGCATGTTGCCATACTTCCTCATATACACTGACTCCTAATGTTCCTCTTTATGTCGGTGCAAAATGGTGCATTGTGTCAGTGCAGTTTAGGAAACTGAAATCAAGAGACAAAACGTTTGCATTTTTGCCCGTGGTCATACCTTGAACTCACATGGAATGGCTTATATATGCTGTACATAGTTAACTTCAAAGTGTAATAGCAAGTAAGGGCCAGTGGAAGAAATCGCTCTATAATAGTGTGTATTACAAATTTTGTAGAGAAACAATGAGCATTTATGACTTCATTTAGTTACCTAAATAAGATCTAAAGCTGTCTAACCACAGGGACTTTGTTCTCTTAAGAGATTTGCAAGCATCTTTGTGTTTGGGAAGAGTTTATTTTAAAAACTGGCACACTGCCCTTTCCCTGTGCTCCCAGGTCCTGGCATTGATGTGCCTGCCCCAGACATGAGCACGGGTGAGCGGGAGATGTCCTGGATCGCTGACACCTATGCCAGCACCATAGGGCACTATGTGAGTATGCACTGAATCCCCCAAGTTGCCTGCATTGCTGTCCACGGAAGTCACATTTCAGCTGATTATATGAGAAGTTGGGCGTCGCTTTTCATCATCAACCTGATAACGCGGATGACTTTGTTTCCCTTTCTCTGCTTAAACTGTGTGTGTAGTGAGCATGGATGAGCACCACATGAACCAGGGAAAGGAGCAGGCAAGTGTGAGGCAGAAAGAAGCACCTGATGAAAGTCCCGAAGTGCCCTGGAGAGGAGCAAAGAGAAGACAGCCTAAAAAGTGACTTTGGCCCGCAGAAAGGGCTTCCGTGGCTGTCTGACGTGTTAATTAGCTATGAGCCACAGATTCAGTGGTGTGAGAGACATATCATGCAAGAGAGATGCAAAGTAGGTGCAGCAAAATTCCTGAAGGGAGTAAGTGCCTCGGGCAGGGGCAGGAGATGTCTTTCGAGGACCCTGGTGGAAAGATGGGCTCTAGAGAAGAGGACTGTAGAGCTTGGGCATGTTTCCTGAGGTGATCGTGCACAGGCTTGGAGCACGAGCTGGACTCCAGTCCTGCTTCTTTCACCCACCAGCGCCGTGGCCTGGGAGTCTCTGTACCTTAGTTTGTTCATACATAAGGTGAAAGTGGGCTACCAACAGCATAGAACTGTTAGGAGGATTCGAGAAGGAATTACGTACTTAGGAACATTTCACAACTCCTAGCACCAAAAAAATAGTGAAATTATTTATATCATGTAAATTGTACATGTCCCAGAAATGAACCTGAACAGTGTTAAGACATTGTCATTCCTAAAAGGCCACTTCCACATGCCACTCTTTTTAAAAGATATAGTATTAATAAGTAGTCTCAAAGTCATGGTTGTCCTCCTGCCTTAGCCTCCTGAGTGCTAGGATTATATCTTACACCACCACCTGGCTCATATGTCACCTTTAAAAAAAAAAAAAAAAACCACATATTTTATTTATTTACTTGAGAGAAAGAAGGGGAGAGAGAGAGAGAAGGGGCACACCAGGGCCTCCAGCCACTGTAAACGAACTCCAGACACATGGGCCCCCTTGTACGTCTGGCTTACATGGGTCCTGGAGAGTCGAACCGGGATCCTTTGGCTTTGCAGGCAAATGCCTGAGCCGCTGAGCCATCTCTCCAGCCCCACATATGTCATCTTTAATGTTAAGTGAGCTCTGAGTGTGCTCTTGCTCTTTTGAGTAGGACTCTGCACTAACAGGACTGGTACTAGGCACTGTACTGTGATCGGTAGCTCATTCACAGTGGTGGCAGCACAGGGAGCTGTGTGAGGCATCGCCAACTAACTACCCTCTGCTGATGAGAAACCCAAAAACCCAGTCCTAGGAAAAGAAGCTGTAATTTTTGTTGCTCATTTGTGGACATAAGCCAGAATTCTTTGTCCAGTACTGCCTGTAGTACAGGGTAGGGAGAGTATTTTCCCAACCTCTCTTCTCCAGGACCATTAGGTATGCTGGGGAGCTGAGCAGCTGGCATCAGGCCTGACTTCACACAGTATTTTCTTCAGCTCTAGCATTTGCATTTTTACTGTTTAGAACCATTTGGCGCCAAGTCTGCAATTCTGTATTCATAGTGTTAATTATTCATGAAAGAAAACTGTGGGAAAACGACTGATTCTGTAAGTGCTTTTACTACATTATTTTTTAACTTGCTTTCATCCTTTTTGTTGATAATTATGGCAATATAATTCTAAGTTATTTCTTTTTCTTTTTTTGGTTTTTCAAGATAGGGTTTCACTATAGCCCAGGCTGACCTGGAATTCACTATGTAGTCTCAGGGTGGCCTCGAACTCACGGCCATCCTCCTACCTCTGCCTCTCAAGTGCTGGGATTAAAGGCGTACGTCACCACGGCTGGCTCTGAGTTATTTCTGTAAAAATATTTAAGTATCATGGGTAGAAACCAGATGAGTTCTTAACTCTCCCAGTGACAAACTATTGGGAGTAGGGATACGGTGTGAAGTTTAGCAATTTATTGCAGTGGGTAACCAATTGCCTCCACAGGCATGCTTTTGCTACTGACTTCATCTTTTCTTTATTTCCTGGATATGAACAGACTGCCTTTCATTTCTGTTCCATGATCAGTATTATGTCTAGTCGGGCAGTACTCAGGAGGCAGAGGTCGGAGGATCGCCATGAATTCAAGGCCTGAGACTACATAGTGAGTTCCAGGTCAGCCTGGTGTAGAGCAAGACCCTACCTCGAAAAGCCAAACAAAACAAAACAAATAAATAAAATTTTAAAAATAAAATAATAAAATAAATAAAATATTAGGGGCTGGAGAGATGGCTTAGCAGTTAAAGCACTTGCTTGAAAAGTCAAAGGACCTTGGCTCGATTACCCAAGACCCACGTAAGCCAGATGCACAAGGAGGCGCACATCTGGAGTTCATTTGCAGTGGCTAGAAGCCCTAGTGCGCCCATTCTCTCTCTCTGCCTCTTTCCTTCTCTCAAATAAATAAATAAATAAGCCAGGTGTGGCTGTGCACACCTTTAAAAAATATATTAATAAGTCTATTCCACAGTGTTCATATTGCTATGTTGATAATGTATGTGTGATGTCTTGGAATGGAAGCCCTCCCAAACCTTATTTCTAATTATTCCTGCTTTGTAACCAAGAATATATGTACATGCTTAAGTTAAGAAAAGCAAGCCAGGGCTGGAGAGGTAGCTTAGCAGTTAAGGCGCTAGCCTGAAAAGCCAAATGCACAAGGCAGCACATGCATCTGGATTTTATTTGCTGTGGCAGAGGGCCCTGATGTGCCTGTTCATTCTCTATCCATCTGCCTCTTTCTCTCAAATAAATAGTTTTTTAAAGGCAAAAAGAGAGTTGGAGAGATGGCTTAATGGTTAAGGTGCTTGCTTGCGAAACCTAAGGACCCTGGTTTGATTCCCCAGGACCCACGTAAGTCATATGTACAAGGTGGCACATGAGTCTGGAGTTTGTTTGCAGTGGCTAGAGGCCCTGGCATGCCTATTTTCTCTCTCTCTCTCTCTCTCTCTCATAAATAAAGTTAATTGAAAAAAAAGCAAAAAGAGCCAGGTGTGGTGATGTACACCTTTAATCTCAGCACTCAGGAGGCCAAGGGAGAAGGATCGCTGTGAGTTCAAGGCTAGCCTAGGACTGTACAATGAATTCCAAGTCAGCCTGTACTTGAGCAAGACCCTATCTCAAAAAAAAAGGCAAGGGCTGGAGAGATGGCTTAGCGGTTAAGGCACATGCCTGCAAAGCCTAAGGACCCTGGTTCAATTCTCCAGGTCCCATGTAAGCCACATAGTGGCACATGCATCTGGAATGCAGGGGCTAGAGGCCCTGGCACACCCATTCTCACTCATTCTCTCTCCCTCCCTCCGTCTCTAATAAAATAAAATCTTTTTAAAAAAAAAAGAAAGAAATTTTTTAAAAAATGCAAAAAGATCCACTTTGAGAGCTGGGCATGGTGGCGCACACCTTTAATCCTAGCACTCTCAAATAAAGAAAGAAAGAAAAAAACAAAGAAAAATAAAAATAAATATATAAAAATTTTAAAAGAGAGATTGAGGGCTTGCATAGTGGCACATAGCTTTAATCTCAGCACTTGGGAGGCAGAGGTAGGGAGGATTGCCATGAGTTCAAGGCTACCCAGAGACTGGGTGAACTCAGGTCAGCCTGAGCCAAAGTGAGACCCTACCTCAAAAACAAACAAACAAACAAAAGATCCACTTTGCAGGGCCACTGCTGCCAAAAGCTGTGTGTGTGTGTGTGCACATAGGCCCCAGCCTCTGCGTCTTGTCCATATCGACCAGTTACATTTTTCTAAAACCTTTCAATCTCTCTTTATTTGTTTATTTTTTTGTTTTGTTTGCTTGCTTGTTTGTTTTTTCTAAAGGTAGGGTCTCACTTCTAGCCCATGATAGCCCAGAGAGAAATGGGCGTGCCAGGGCCTCCAGCCATCACACAAACAAACTCCAGATGCATGTGCCACCTTGTGCATCTGGCTTACGTGTGTCCTGGGGAAACAAGCCTTGAACTGAGGGTCCTTAGGTACAGGGCAAGCATTTAACTGCTAAGCCATCTCTCCAGGCCCTTATTTATTTACTATTGAAGAGGGAAGGGGTGTGCCAGGGGCCTCCTAGCCACTGCAAAAGTGAACTCCAGGCATGTGCAACCATGTGCATCTGGCTTATGTGGGTTCTAGAGAATTGAACTCAGCCTGGGGCTTTACAGGCAATCGTCTAATCCACTTCAAGCCATCTCTCCAGCCTCAACCTGTCTTAGATGAACTTAATGTTGTCTTAAAGCTTCTTTCTCTTTAAAAAAATGGGGGATGGTAGGATGTTGCTTCAGTGAGGAGTGCTTACCTAGCAAGCACAAGGCCCTGGGTCTGGGTCCTCAGCACTGGGAAAAGGTAGGGCTGCTTTTATTGAATTTCAAGATAGTTTTGCAGGTAAATACAGCACAGTGTCTTTCAGCCCAAGAAAATTATAATGCCCTTCCTGACTCAGGCTGTTTTATTGACATGGTCTTACGGTTGCTGTTTAAAACATCTGTAAGTGAAATGTGGGGCTGGGAGATGACTCAGTTAATAAAGTAGTTGTTGTACAAGCGACCTGAGTTTGCACCCAGGACCCATGAAAGATGTCAGACCTGTAATGTGCACCTGGAATTCCAGAACTGGGGAGGCAGACGGGTGTCTCTGAGGCTTTACAGTCTAGCCAAATCAGTCTCAAATGTGAGCAATCTAGTAAGATTCCCTGATGCTCTGACCTCCAGATTTATGTGCACCTGCATGCATGCACACGTTAGACTAATAAGGGAGTGTATGCCCTGCCTTAGAGTGGATTGCATTTTCACAAAGGTAGGTTCAACCTGAACTATGTCTAGTTTTACTATATATATTGTTATTGTATACTGAATTACTAGTTCTGTTTCTCGCATCAAGAAAGAGTCCACTTTATTAGATTGTCTAGAAACATGAAGTTGTAAAAGTAAGGCTTGTCCCTGGTGGCAAATCGTACTTTAAGGACACGAGACTAATATTCGGCCACTTGTAGACTTGTACACATTTAGAACACATACCTTTTGGATTGTTCTTGTAAGACAATCTTGCTATGTAACCCAGGGTAGCCTTGAACTCATCATCTCCTGCCTTAGCTTCTCAAGTGCTGCAATTGCATGTACCACCACACCTTGTTTTTAATTAAATGAGAATGTACTTTGGTTGGTTACATTGATTGGGCTGAGCACCGGAGTGTGATGGCACATACCTGTATTCCCAGCATTTGAGTTCCAAGACAGAAGGATTACAAATTCAACATCTATGACTCTGACTCAAAAAGAAAGATTGAGGCTCTTCATTTTCCTCTTGGAGGATTTTTTCCTGTTTTTGCATGGTAGTAGGCATTGATCCTAGGGCCTCAAACATACTTGCAGGCATTCACTCTACCCTGAGCTATATCTCCAGCCCTCTCTTGCAGGACATTAACGCACATGCCTGTGTGACTGGTAAACCCATCAGCCAAGGAGGCATCCATGGGCGCATCTCTGCTACTGGCCGTGTTTTCCACGGGATTGAAAACTTCATCAACTCCCTCCGTCTCTAATAAAATAAAATCTTTTTAAAAAAAAAAAAAAGAAATTTTTTAAAAAATGCAAAAAGATCCACTTTGAGAGCTGGGCATGGTGGCGCACACCTTTAATCCTAGCACTCTCAAATAAAGAAAGAAAGAAAAAAACAAAGAAAAATAAAAATAAATATATAAAAATTTTAAAAGAGAGATTGAGGGCTTGCATAGTGGCACATAGCTTTAATCTCAGCACTTGGGAGGCAGAGGTAGGAGGATTGCCATGAGTTCAAGGCTACCCAGAGACTACGGAGTGAACTCCAGGTCAGCCTGAGCCAAAGTGAGACCCTACCTCAAAAAACCAAACAAACAAACAAAAAGATCCACTTTGCAGGGCCACTGCTGCCAAAGCTGTGTGTGTGTGCACATAGGCCCCAGCCTCTGCGTCTTGTCCATATCGACCAGTTACATTTTTCTAAAACCTTTCAATCTCTCTTTTTATTTGTTTATTTTTTTTGTTTGTTTGCTTGCTTGTTTGTTTTTTTCAAAGGTAGGGTCTCACTCTAGCCCATGATAGCCCAGAGAGAGAATGGGCGTGCCAGGGCCTCCAGCCACTACAAACAAACTCCAGATGCATGTGCCACCTTGTGCATCTGGCTTACGTGTGTCCTGGGGAAACAAGCCTTGAACTGAGGGTCCTTAGGCTTTACAGGCAAGCATTTAACTGCTAAGCCATCTCTCCAGGCCCTTATTTATTTACTTATTGAAGAGGGAAGGGGTGTGCCAGGGCCTCTAGCCACTGCAAGTGAACTCCAGGTGCATGTGCAACCATGTGCATCTGGCTTATGTGGGTTCTAGAGAATTGAACCTGGGGCCTTGGGGCTTTACAGGCAATCGTCTTAACCACTAAGCCATCTCTCCAGCCTCAACCTGTCTTAGATGAACTTGAATGTTGTCTTAAAGCTTCTTTCTCTTTAAAAAATGGGGGGATGGTAGGGATGTTGCTCAGTGGAGGAGTGCTTACCTAGCAAGCACAAGGCCCTGGGTTCAGTCCTCAGCACTGGGGGAAAAAAAAAAGTAGGGCTGCTTTATTGAATTTCAAGATAGTTTTGCAGGTAAATACAGCACAGTGTCTTTCAGCCCAAGAAAATTATAATGCCCCTTCCTGACTCAGGCTGTTTTATTGACATGGTCTTACGGTTGCTGTTTAAAACATCTGTAAGTGAAATGTGGGGCTGGGGAGATGACTCAGTTAATAAAGTAGTTGTTGTACAAGCGACCTGAGTTTGCACCCAGGACCCATGAAAGATGTCAGACCTGTAATGTGCACCTGGAATTCCAGAACTGGGGAGGCAGACGGGTGTCTCTGAGGCTTTACAGTCTAGCCAAATCAGTCTCAAATGTGAGCAATCTAGTAAGATTCCCTGATGCTCTGACCTCCAGATTTATGTGCACCTGCATGCATGCACACGTTAGACTAATAAGGGAGTGTATGCCCTGCCTTAGAGTGGATTGCATTTTCACAAAAGGTAGGTTCAACCTGAACTATGTCTAGTTTTACTATATATATTGTTATTGTATACTGAATTACTAGTTCTGTTTCTCGCATCAAGAAAGAGTCCACTTTATTAGATTGTCTAGAAACATGAAGTTGTAAAAGTAAGGCTTGTCCCTGGTGGCAAATACGTACTTTAAGGACACGTACTCACGTATTCGCTCACTTGTAGACTTGTACACATTTAGAACACATACCTTTTGGATTGTTCTTGTAAGACAATCTTGCTATGTAACCCAGGGTAGCCTTGAACTCATCATCTCCTGCCTTAGCTTCTCAAGTGCTGCAATTGCATGTACCACCACACCTTGTTTTTAATTAAATGAGAATGTACTTTGGTTGGTTACATTGATTGGGCTGAGCACCGGGTGTGATGGCACATACCTGTATTCCCAGCATTTGAGTTCCAAGACAGAAGGATTACAAATTCAACATCTATGACTCTGACTCAAAAAAGAAAGATTGAGGCTCTTCATTTTCCTCTTGGAGGATTTTTTTTTCCTGTTTTTGCATGGTAGTAGGCATTGATCCTAGGGCCTCAAACATACTTGCAGGCATTCACTCTACCCCTGAGCTATATCTCCAGCCCTCTCTTGCAGGACATTAACGCACATGCCTGTGTGACTGGTAAACCCATCAGCCAAGGAGGCATCCATGGGCGCATCTCTGCTACTGGCCGTGGTGTTTTCCACGGGATTGAAAACTTCATCAATGAAGCTTCTTACATGAGCATTTTAGGAATGACACCAGGGTTTGGAGACAAGACATTTGTTGTTCAGGTAAAACATTTTGTTTCTCAGTAACTAATTTACATTAAGTTTCTTGACATTTTTAGATTTGCAACTTTAAATTTTAATTCTTTAGACTTTTGTACTTTTCAGAGTGGTTGTTGTCAGAGTACTCTATATATCCCTGATTTTTTTAAAATCCTTCTGGTGACATGATTCAAGGGACAAGAGCTGATTTAAAATCTTTCACATACATATGAGACTATCACCAAATTTCTTGGTCCTTTTTACTCAGAAGAGAAAAAAGTCTCATAATTTTCTAAAACTAATGTGGCTGTGCAGAAAAATTTGCACATTGACTCAAATTGCTAACATGTGTCTTACCTGAGGTCTGATTGTGCCAATGTGGTAGTCACTACTGTCATTTCCCTGCAAACCAAAACCTCGTCAGGACCCATTCTCACAGATAAGATAGGGGTAAGTATAAATTATTGATCATAAAAATTTATTGTTGAAAAGAAAACATTCAGTACATTGATTCTTATAGCAAAAGCATTTCAAGACTTGCTTCTAAACTAACAGAATATAGGGCTGGAGAGATGGCTTAGCAGTTAAGACACATGCCTGCAAAGCCTAAGGACTCAGGTTCAATTTTGCAGTGGCAAAAGGCCCTGGCGTGCCCATTCTCTCTCTCTCTCCCTCCCTCCCTCTCGGTGTCTAATAAATAAATAAATCTTTTTAAAAATTAATTAAACTAACAATATAAATTACAATTACAGTCATATTTTTATTTGTACTATCTATACCAGGTCTTTAATTTTTGTATCATGAATAATTGTTCTTTACAGGGATTTGGTAATGTAGGCCTGCACTCCATGAGATACTTACATCGTTTTGGTGCTAAATGTGTTGGTGTTGGTGAATCTGATGGGAGTATATGGAATCCAGATGGTATTGACCCAAAGGAACTAGAAGACTTCAAATTGGTATAGTTGTTGAATGCCTGAATACTTTGACCACCTTGAAACTTGTAAAATTGAAATAAGTCTTATATAAATCTTTTTCCTTTGCTTTTGATTTTTTGTTTTGTTTTGTTGTATTTTGTTCTTGATTATTTAGATTTATTTACTGGTTTGTTAACGGGCAGAGAAAGTGTGGATGTGTCAAGACCTCTTGCAATTGCAGACAAACCTCAGACACACATCACTTTGTGTGTCTGGCTTTCTTGGGTACTGGGAAATCCAACCAAGACTGCCGGGCTTTGCCAAACAAATGCCTTTAACCTCTAAGCCATCTCCCAGCCTTTGTTTGTTTGTTTTTTCAAGGTAGAGTCTCTATCCCAAGCTGACCTGGAATTCTGTAGTTCCAGGCTAGCCTCACTCACAGTGATCCTCCTACCTCTGCCTTCCAAGTGCTAGGATTAAAGGTATGTGCCACCACACCTGTTTGGTTTAGTATTTTTTGTTGTTCTGTTTTGGTTTGGTTTTTTTTATTATTATTTGTTTGTTTGTTTTTTGATTTTTTTTTTTTTTTTTTTGTTTTTTTTTTTTTTTTTTTTTTTTTTTTTTTTTTTTTTTTCGAGGTAGGGTCTCACTCTGGCTCAGGCTGACCTGGAATTAGTCTCAGGGTGGCCTCGAACTCACGGCGATCCTCCTACCTCTGCCTCCCGAGTGCTGGGATTAAAAGCGTGCACCACCACGCCCTGCTTTGTTTTTTTATTTGTTTGAGGTAGGGTCTTGCTCGAGCTCAGCCTATCCTCGAACTCACAGCAATCCTCTAACCTCTGCCTCCCAAGTGCTGGGATTAAAAGCATGCACCACCATGTCCAGCTGTTTGGATATTTTGAGACAAGGTCTCATTTTGTGGCCCTAGCTGACCTGAAGCTGGCTGTGTAGACCAGGCTAAACTAGAACTTAAATTAATCCTCTGCCTCCCAAGTATTGTTGCATTTTGTTTTTGAGTCAGGGTCTTGTTATGTAGCCTTAGTTGGCTTTGTGCTCCCTATGTGGCCCGAACTAGCCCTGAACTCACAGCAGTCCTCCTACCTCACCTCCCTATCACAGGAATAATAGGTGTGAGCCACTATGCCCAGCTTTCAGAGAGCTTTTCATATATGCATTCCCATAATAGTTTTAAGTACAGCCTTCAAACTCTGGTTCTTAATTAATTACAGCAACACGGATCAATTCTGGGCTTTCCAAAAGCAAAGGTCTATGAAGGAAGCATCTTAGAAGCTGACTGTGACATACTAATTCCTGCTGCCAGCGAGAAACAGCTGACCAAATCCAATGCACCCAGAGTGAAAGCCAAGGTAAAAACCATCATAGAAACCAGAGTCAGCATCATCTCTATAGAATGACATTAGGGAGGACTTTTAAAAATCTGATGATGATTTTGTTTTAAGGGAATTTATGTTAGTTGTTATTTGTGTTCTTTTGGGAGTCTCCTATGTAACCAGGCTGGCCTTGAACTTGCTGTGTATCCCAGGCTCTGGGTGGCAGCCCTCCTGCCTTAGCCTCCCAACTGCTGCAATTACAGGTATGTGCCACCACACACAGCTCCTGATTGGTTATTTTTTATGGGTTTATGAAACATATACCTTAAGTTTTGCACTATTATAGTGTACAGTGTACTGACTTTATTATATTGACAAAGTTGTGTGATTATTACCAAATTTTAAAAACATAGTTAAGAAAATTAGAGAAATAGAAAGGTAATGGGCAAACCTTTATAATTTAACTGAAATTGTGTTCTTATAGCTCCCTACCCATAAACAAGCATCTCTCTTGCCTTAGGAAAGTATTCCTGGTATTTCTTTGTCTCTTGACTCTTGTAGATCATTGCTGAAGGTGCCAATGGACCAACCACTCCAGAAGCTGATAAGATTTTTCTGGAAAGAAACATCATGGTTATTCCCGTAAGTCATCTCAGCTCCTCAAGTTTTAGATGCACTGGGCATCCCAATTGTCTTGCTAGGAACTGGGGATAGAAAGGATGACCTTCTAGTGTCATAACTTGTGGTGAATTCTATTAGGCAAGTAGAGTCAAAGCAGGGCTGGTGAAGCTCTTGCCTGGCACACATGAGGCCCTAGGCTCAGTCCCTAGGGCTGCGGTAAGGAAGGAAGACAACAAACCAATCACTGTTCTCTCTGTCTGTCCTGAACACTTACCTCGTCTTCTGGGTCTCATTTGAGCTGTGTAACCTTCTGAAAATCTAAGTCTCTAAATTCTCTAATTCTCTAACTCTAGGTTAAGCTCTTAAGATCTTCTACCCAATTCTTTTTTTTTTTTTTTTTTTTTTTTTTCTTTTTTTTTTTTTTTTTTTTTTTTTTTTTTTTGGTTTTTCGAGGTAGGGTCTCACTCTAGCCCAGGCTGACCTGGAATTCACTGTGTAGTCTCAGGGTGGCCTTGAACTCTCAGCGGTCCTCCTACCTCTGCCTCTCGAGTGCTGGGATTAAAGGCATGCGCCACCACACCTGGCACTTTTACCCAATTCTTAACCTTATTCATCTCAAGTATCTCTTACTGCTTTACTTAAAAAGCTGCTGTGAAGTCAGGAGTGGTGGTGCATGTCTTTAGTCCCAGCACTTGGAGGCAGAGGTAGGATCACCATTAGTTCGAGGCCAGTCTTAGACTACATAGTGAATTCCAGGTCAGCCTGGACATGAGGCAGAGTTTTCAATGGATAAAGCGTGAGTTACTGGAAATTAATAGACTCAGAATGCGTTTTGAAGAGTTCTCCCTTGCAAATAAGTTGTATTTGAAAATGCTAGAATGAATGATACCTAGATCTCTGTATGCCAACTAAAAATAAAAAAATCAAGGACTTGACATGGCTTAGCAGTTAAGGAGTTTGCCTGTGAAGCCTAAGAACCCAGGTTCAAGTCCCTAGGACCTACATAAGCCAGATGTACAGTGACACAAGTGTGCAATGTTGTACCTGTGCACAAAGGGGCACAAGCATCTGGAGTTTGTTTGCAGCAGCTGAAGGCCCTGGTGTGCCCATTCTCTCTCCTTCCCTTTCTCATAGAAAGATGGGCTAGAGAAATAGCTCAGTGGTTAAAGGCACTTATTTGCAAAACCTGACAGCCTGGGTCCAATTCCCCAATACCCACGTAAAGTCAGATGCACAAAGTGGCACAGCACATGAGTCTGGAGTTTATTTGCAGGGACAGGAGGCACTGGCATGCCCAATTCTCTCTCTCTCTCTTTCATTCACACATGCTCTCAAATAATTTAAAAAATAAGCTAGGCATGGTCATCTATGCCTTTACCAAAAAAAAAAAAAAAAAAAAGGAAAAGAGAGGGGAGGGGAGGGGAAGGAAAGGGAAAAAAGTTCTTTGAAAGGAAAAAGAAAGGAATGTAGTTTAACTGAAATAGGTTGCCTTTGGGAAGTAGCAGAAGGAAGGCTATCATTTCCTGAAGCACCGTCAGTCCAGTGGTTGGTGAGAAGAGGCTGTCTGTCACCAAATTAATCAAATAACCCCCCCCCATTTGTTTTTTCCTCTCTATAGAAAAGCCCTTAGTTGTATTGGAAATTGGTTAGGGATGTTAAATTAACTGAAACTTAAGATATATTTGCTGAGTATAGCTCACCCTGGTACTGAAATTGAGTTTTGTGTTCAGTCCTTTCTGTACTGAAAGTCACCATCTTTTCATTTCTTTGATGCCTTCTCTGTCACAATTTACATACAGGATCTCTACTTAAATGCTGGAGGAGTGACAGTGTCTTACTTTGAGTGGTTGAAGAATCTAAATCATGTCAGCTATGGCCGACTGACTTTCAAATATGAGAGGGATTCTAACTACCACTTACTCAGTGAGTTCCCATCATCAAGCTCTCTGATCGTGGTCACGTGGGCCTGGGGAAACAGTATGCATTTGTGAGGCTTTCTCTGCTGTGATGTCTTATTTCTAGAAATAGAATCTATAGCAGCACTATAAAAAGTCTTACTTGAAGACATGAACTCCACCATTGATAGCATCTCTGAATCTTGTTGCTCTCAGAAAAGTCCTAGGTAACATGTATGAAAATGTCATCATGAAGCTCATCATCTTATATACTAACTGTAAAAAATATTTTGAAACATCCTATCTAAAAGGGGAGAGTGCTATTCAGTGTGGAAACCTTTTTGAGTCCTCTGGCGAGACCCTTTGTTTTTATTTGACAAGAGTAAGCGCCACAGAATTTCTCATCAGGCTGAACTGAGACCAAGACCTCCAGCCGCGCTCCTGAGCTCGGCCCCTCTGAGAAGCTGCGAAGCACTCGATGTCTTTCTCTTTTCCCTCAACATTTTCTTTTGAACAGAGCCAAGGAAAGAAAACCCTGGCAATGGGTGTTATGGAAACAGAGCAGTGACCTAAATTCCCATTTATATAGAAACTTGGCAAGGTCTTCTCTTTTTTAACTGAGTTTTTAAGGATTAACCTGTTACTGTCACTAGGTTGAGGCTTTCTAAAACTGTTCATTTTGAAGTTATAGACATAGTTTGGAGCTATTTAGGGTCTACATTTTTCCCCTCTTCTATCAGCAGAATCTTATCTTGTTATCTTCACTTTTTATAGTGTCTGTTCAAGAGAGTTTAGAAAGAAAATTCGGAAAGCATGGTGGAACTATTCCTGTTGTACCCACAGCAGAGTTCCAGGACAGGATATCGGTGAGTACGGTGACACTCAAGTGCACTTGACACATGCTGACACATGCTCCTTACCCTTCTGTCTTTCGCACAGCTTGAATAAATTAATTGGAGCCATGGGGTGCTCATCATAGTTGTGTGACTTGTGTATTTTACACTCCTCCATTAGTTCCATTCTTAAAATAATAATTCTTCTGACTCTTGGCACATTTTGCAGTACAGGTGACATACCAGTGATTCAACATGGCCACAAAGAATTGCTGTGAATCTATGCTCTCTTTCTGCGTGAGTGCATGCGTGCGTGTGTATGATGCTAATCTGACTGCTGCTTGCCTTCAGTTTCTTGGCGGTGCCCTTTTGTGTTCACTATTGCATCGTGATCATATTTCATGAGTATTTATTGTTCATATCATTAAAACTAAATTGTAAAGCCGGGTGTGGTGGCGCACGCCTTCAATCCCAGCACTCGGGAGGCACAGGTAGGAGGATCACCGAGAGTTCGAGGCCACCCTGAAACTACATAGTTAAATCCAGGTCAGCCTGGACCAGAGTGAGACCCTACCTTGCAAAACCAAAAAAAAAAAAACTAAATTGTAGTCAAAATGTAACTATTTCAGCAAGTGTCAAGGTACTCTGGCCTGGTGTTGTACTTTGACACTATACGGAAACTTGCAGAAACTGCATGTCTTTTGCTGCATATTGACTAGAGACACAAAGCATGTCCTCACGTGTTTTATTAAACTAGTATTTTGATTTTTGTTTTCCTAACAGGGTGCATCAGAGAAAGACATTGTGCACTCTGGCTTGGCCTACACAATGGAGCGTTCTGCTAGGGTATGTATACAGATGGTGTTTGTCTTTCTGCTAGTGACTCAAAGCACAGCTGAACCATGTTATCTGAACAGTCAGATGTGTGGTAGTGGTAGAAAATAGAGTCTGTTACACGGTTCCTATTTATGTGCAGTACAACATGTACAGTACAACATCCTCGGGTGATGAGCACTTTTGTCAGTCGATGAGTGTAGCAGACAGCTTCAGGTTCACTGAGATAACTTCTAGACCAGACACAGTTATGGAGGAAGGGATATTTATTGAAGCTTACAGATCCAGGGTAAGTTCCATAATGGCAGAAGAAGCTGGCCTGCTTTCACAGGACCAAACAGAGAGAGCAAAAGCCACAAGTCAAAAGCCACACAGCACAGCACACCTCAGGAACACCAGCTAGGCACACTTTGCATATCTTTAGATTTAAATCCTAAACCCACCACCACACCTTAAGATACGCCCAAAGACACTGCCTCCAGCCAGGTGGATGCAGATGCAAACAAATAAAACACTGAATATATTGGGGGGGGGGCATATATTCAAACTTCCATATCCCTCCCCTGACCCCCAATAGATTTAAAACCATCACACATTGTAAATTGTACTCAGTCCAATTTCAAAGGTCCCCACAGTCTTGACCAACTTAAGATAGTTCCAAAGTCCCAAGTCTCATCTGAGAGTTAAGATGGTCTCTTAGCTGTAAGTCCTGTAAATCAAACAAGTTATATACTTTCAACATTTAAAGGCACAGAGTAAACATTTTCAACTGGTATAAGGCATAGCAAGGAGAGACTAGAACAATGCAGTCTCAACCACTATCAGCAATCATCAAACTTCTGCAGTTCAAGTTCAATATAACCAGAGCCTGACAGTCTCCAGGTTTTCCAATTCTGCCCCTCTAGCTGGGCAGAGTAGCCAGGGAAAACCTCCATCCCAGGCCAACAGTATGCTCCATGATAGCCCTTTTTCACAGTCCTGGTATATCCAAAAGGTCTCCATGCAAACCACAGTCCATCTTCCAAAGGCTCTCAGCCTATCAGGGCATCACACCCTGCCTCATGCCGCATCTCAGCAGCAGCTTCCAGAACCGTGTGCAATTCATGACCACGCCACACATTTTTCATGCTTGCAAAACTAATACCAGGTATGCAGGACATAGCCACATTCTTAATTCAGGGACGAAATAAATCATAACCTTGAAAAGCAGGTTCTTTCTGCATTCAGCTCCTTCCCAAAAGAGTTCTAACAGTCTTTCCTCAGGCACTTCTCCATTGTTTTAATGTAAAGCAGTTGGGCCACCTTCCTTAAGATTGCTAATATGTTGTCAGTAGCAGCTTCAGTAACCTAAAACCAGTCTCAGTGCCTCTAATTTTAACTTGTTTGAGGTTTTCCAACTTAAAATCTTAAATCTTTTCAGTCCAATATCTTTAGCCAAGCATATTAGTCCATTACAAATTTAACCTGATTAAACTCTCTGGGCCTGGGCAGCAGAACACAGCCAGACCTTATGCCAGTAGCCCAGTTCCAACAAATTCTGTTACGGGGTCCGGTGTCACACAAGTAAGATCATCAACTCACAGAATGTGAGGCAAAGTTTTATTGGGTAAAAAAGAAAGAAAAGGAAAAAAAAGAAAAGCTGGTGTCCACCAGGGCTCATCCAGAGTTCGGGTCCTCAGATGTAGCATTGCACTGTTCGGAGTGTCAGCTTTTATTGGAAATAACCACGGTAAATTTTAGAATGTTTTCATTGCTGTATTCTTGGTTATTCTAAACAATCACTAAGTGTATGATAGGAACTCATTCCAGGTCACAGTTCTTGCTGCTCTGTGCACAATCATCATTCATATGAATTCTGGAGAATTGTTCCTTCCTGCTAAAGATGGCTGTGCTGCCAGAGTCACTTGGTTTTGGATGCCTGAGTTCAACACTTCCTGGGTGGTGGGGTGATTTGTTCCAGGCCTCCACATACCTGGTGTGGTTGCTGCCTAGCTTGAGTCACAGCCTTTTCTCTTTTTTTTGTCTCAGCAAATCATGCGTACAGCCATGAAGTACAACCTGGGCTTGGACCTGAGAACGGCTGCCTATGTCAACGCCATTGAGAAAGTCTTCAAGGTGTACAATGAAGCTGGTGTGACCTTCACATAGAAAGGTCACAGCTGACTTCCTCAGCACCCTCTTCACTTGTAACTTCTGCAGACCTATCACACGTTTACATGTAACCACAGCAATCTTCCTTGTGACTCATTAGATAATGGATGCTTCTCAGCAAGTCACCCTGACTCAGCCTCTGAAGAAGAAAGAAATAGTTAGAGGATCATGTACAAGCTGTTAAGTGTAAAAGTAGAAAACGCACACAGCAGAGAGCCACCTAGGGTTTCACCTTGAGATGAAGTCTCTTCTCCTGCCCACGCTGCTGCCCAACAGGGAAGGCAGTCAGGTGTGCTCAGTTACGTTTGCTCTGGACAATTCTGGGACGTGTTAGAAATTTAACATGTGTAAGAAGTAGGTATGAAGGTAACATGGTCCTCAAGTGAGTTACTGGTATTTTACATCAAAATAACTCAGTTTTATAAGTCGCAAATAAAAACAAGCTGTCTCTTACACACTTTATTCTTCCAGAATAAAATAAGTCCATGCTGCTGTAATAAAATTGCCTTTAATCACTTAACAAGCCTAACTTTGACTCAAGCAGTGAATGCCTGTAAACATAATAAATGAAAAAAGCTAGTATTTTTATAACATGTAAACTATCATTTATAGCTTATCAATCATGAATTGTTGTCCTGCAAAAATAAAAGGTCCTATGAAGAACTCTTCATACCTCAAAATGATGGCGACTTGGGGAATTTGTTAACTACAATTCTGACCTGACCCAAAGAATATAGTAACCCTTTTCTATCAGTGATTTATTTGCTCTTCCTTTTTGAAGATCTGTCTGTTGTATGGAGTAATTGAACCATAATTTGAGTGTCCCAGAAAAACACTTTGCCTCCCTGTTTAGAGTTGGGAGGGCTCTGAGCGCTGCCAGTGGCCCAGCCTCAACCTGGCCCTGTCCTGATCTTTCAGAGGTTTTGCATTCTGCACGCAGCTGCCTGGGGTTGACTGTTTTGTTTGGGAAGTAAATTGGCCAGAGCCTTTTGAATAGTAGTGTCCCAGTGAAGTACTCAATATTATTATTTATGTAAGAAGGAGCACTTTTTTTTTTAACAATAATATCCTTTCAGAAATTTCTAACTACTTTGTAACTGCATGATTAACCTGGTGATAAAAGCAGTTATTAAAAGTTTACCTTTTCCAAAGTTTGTTTCTTCTGTTTCCATATTTGATAATTTCTTAGAAAGCAATAGAACAATTGAAGTTCAAAAAGGTCTGTAACTGCCTATATCATTTTACCTTCTATATTGTGAGCAGCTCAGATTTATATTCCTGAACTCTTTTGTGTTTAATTTTATTATGCAATGTCAAAGCTATTCTTGGGGACAAGAAGTTTTAATGCCAATATGCTAATAGAATTTCTGGTGCCTTTTATGTTTGAGACAGTCTCATGTAGCTGAGCCTGGCCTTGATCTTGTGATCCTCCTGCTTAAACCCCCGAGTGCTGGAGTTGCAAGCATTCTCTACCACCCCTTGATTTCTCTGTTGCCCAGTAGGTAGCGCAAGCATCTGGCATTCAATTGCAGTGGCTGAGGCCCTGGTGTGCCAATTCTCTGTCTCTCTAAAAAAAATAAAATAAAAATATATATAGAGAGAGATATGCCACACATATATGGGCACTGCAGGGCCTCCAGCCACTGCAAACCAACCCCAGATGCATGTGCCTCTTGTGCATCTGGCTTACGTGGGTCCTGGGGAATTGAACCTGGGTCCTTTGGCTTCACAGGCAAGTGTCTTAACCACTAAGTCATTTCTCCAGTCCTCATTTCCCTTTTTCAAAAATTATATTTATTTATTTGAGAGGTGGGGAGGGAGGGATAGAATGGGCACTCAAGGGCCTCCAGCCACTGCAAATGAACTCCAGGCGCATGTGCCCCATGTGCATCTGGCTTATGTGAATGCTGGGGAATTGGACTGGGGTCTTTAGGCTTTGCAGGCAAATGCCTTAACTGCTAAGCCATCTCTCCAGCCCACCATTCCACTTTTCTTCACATGTGTATGTGTGCTGCATGTGCATGTGTGTGTGCCCATGCGGACGCCAGAGGACAACCTCAGATTTCTTCCTCAGATGGCCACCCAGCTCTTTTACATAAGGTCTCTCATTGTCCTGGAGCTCACTGATTAGGCTGCACTGTCTGGAGAGTGAAGTCTGGAGATCTGCCTGTCTCCAAACTCCCCAGCTCTGGAATTACAAGAACATAACATCACACCTAGCTTTTACATGACTAGTGGGGATCAAACTTGGGTTCTCGTGCTTACAAGGTAGGCATTTTTACTGATTGAGCTATCTCCACAGCCCAAAAAGCCACCATTAACTATCTTACCGTCCTGGAGAAAAGGCATAACATGCTACTACTGTGATAGGCAATAAACATCTTTTCCACCAAAAATTAGGGTTGTGTGTTTCTGACAGCTTGACTATTGGCTGAGGGGCCAACAGGGGTTGAAACAACTCAAGAAGCAAAAGTGACTTCTTTCAGTGAAATCAAAAACATTTCAAGGGGGCTGGAGAGATGGCTTAGTGGTTAAGGCACTGGCCTACAAAGCCAAAAGACCAAGGTTCTATTCCCCAGGACCCACATAAGCCAGATGCACAAGGTGGTGCATGCATCTGAAGTTCATTTGCAATAGCTGGAGGCCTTAGCACACCCATTCTCTCTGTCTCTGTCTCCCTCCCTCTCTCCCTTCCTCTCTGTCTCACTCTGCCTCTTTCTCACTCTCTCAAATAAAAGCAGGCATGGTGGTGCACACCTTTAATCCCAACACTTGGGAAGCAGAGGTAGGAGGATCCCTGTGAGTTCAAGGCCATCCTGACAGTACATAGTGAATTCCAGGTGAGCCTGGACTAGAGTGAAACACTACCTTGAAAAACCAAATAAATAAATATAAAATATTTTTTAAAAGGCCGGGCGTGGTGGCACACGCCTTTAATCCCAGCACTCGGGAGGCAGAGGTAGGAGGATCGCCAAGAATTCTAGGCCACCCTGAGACTACATAGTTAATTCCAGGTCAGCCTGGACTAGAGTGAAACCCTACCTCGCAAAACCAAAAAAAAAAAAAAAAAAAAAAAAAAAAAAACATTTAAAGGGAAGGCACATCCGTTTTGCTTGATTTTTGTTTTTCAAGGTAGGGTCTTGCTCTGGCCTAGGCTAGACCTGGAATTCACTATGTAGTTTCAGGGTGGCCTCAAACTCACGGTAATCCTCTACCTGTGCCCCACCATGCCCAGTACATCTATTTTATTTTATTTTATTATTTGTGGTACTAGGGATCAAAACCAGGGCCTCAAGTATGCTGGGCAGGTGCTCTGCCACAGCTTTGACATTTTTAGGGATGCAATGTGGCAACTCTGGGAATCAGATTGTATGCTCTCCTCCTCTGTTCTTGTTTAGTGACCTTTTGGAACTAATCCTGAAATCTATTTTCATCTTTTTTTAATATTTTTTACTTTTATTTGTCAGAGAAAGAGGGAGAGAGAGAATGGGTGCACCAGGGCCTCCAGCCACTGCAAACGAACTCCAGACGCATGTGCCCCCTTATGCATCTGGCTTACGTGGGTCCTGGAGAATCAAACCGGGATCCTTTGGCTTGCAGCAAAGGCCTTAACCGCTAAACCATCCCTTCAGCCTGTGAAGTCTATTTTCTTTGTTGTATGTGGACACTGACGTTTCTACTTAGCTTAGTAATCAACAATGATTGGACAGTTTTGAGGGGGGAGGGGTGGTTTTGGTTTTTCAGGTAGAATCTCGCTCTAACCCAGGCTGACCTAGAATTCACTATGTAGTCTCAGTCTGGCCTTGAACTCAAAGCAATCCTCTTACCTCCACCTCCTTAGTCTGGGATTAAAGGTATATGCCACCACGCCCAGCAGGGACAGAGATTTTAGGTGTCTACAAGCAGTAAATCATTGTGTTTTGGGGGTTTTTTTGGGGGGGGTTGTTGTTTTTGTTTTGGCCAGGCATGGTGGTATATGCCTTTATTTTTTTATTTTTTATTTTGTTTTATGTTTTCTTTATTTATTTGAAAGTGATAGAGGGAGAAAGAGGCAGATAGAGAATGGGCGTGCCAGGGCCTCCAGCCACTGCAAATGAACCCCAGATGCATGCACCACCTTGTGCATCTGGCTTACATGGGTCCTGGGGGATTGAGCCTTGAACCTGGGTCCTTAGGCTTCACAGGCAAGCACTTAACCGCTAAGCCATCTCTCCAGGCCCTATTTTTCAGAGAAAGAGGCAGAGAGAGAGAAAGAATGGGTGTACCAGGGCATCCAGCCACTGCAAACAAACTCCAGATGCATGCACCCCTTGTGCATCTGGCTTATGTGGGTTCTGGAAAATCAAACTGGGGTCCTTTGGCTTTGCAGGCAAATGCCTTCACCGCTAAGCCATCTCTCCAGCCCTACAACCAGTAAGTCATTTTTGCCAAGGGGTTCGGTGTTCTGTGTGCATGTGAGGGGTGCCCTTCAACCCTCAGCCCAGCAGATTATATCTGTCCAGCCTTCACCCCTGCTGACCTAAAGCATCAACTTGGGTCAGAGGTGAAAGTCTTGAGCCTGTCCAGGTCTTCATTGAGTACATGCACCACCCTGCACAGGGGCCTTCTGATCCCCAGAAATATGTTAGAATTTCCAAAGTCCCTTTGGGCATATCATTCCCTTATGTTTCTTAACCTATTGTTTTCTCTCAAGTTGGTATTTTAAATTTTTAATGTTTAATTCTTGGGGTTTGTTTGTTTGTTTGTTTTTTGGTTTTTCAAGGTAGGGTCTTGCTCTAGCCCAGGCTGACCTGGAATTCACTATGTAGTCTCAGGGTGACCTTGAACTCAGGGTAGTTCTACCTCTGCCTCCTAAATGCTGGGATTAAAGGCATGCACCACCATGCCCAGCCATTTTCCTTTTTAAAACATGCCAAATATATATAAAATTAGAAATAATGGCAAATGAAACCCTTATATTTCCAGCTTTTTTTTTTTTTTTTTTTTTTTTTTTTTTTTTTTTTTTTTGGTTTTTCGAGGTAGGGTCTCATGCTAGCCCAGGCTGACCTGGAATTCACTGTGTAGTCTCAGGGTGGCCTCGAACTCACAGCAATCCTTCTACCTCTGCCTCCTGAGTGCTGGGATTAAAGGTGTGTGCCACCACAACTGGCTTCCAGCATTATTAAATATCCAATTATAGCAAATCTCATTTCATCTCTATCTCTTAGTTTTGCAGCAAATCTCAGCATATCATTTGGTCATAAATGCTATAGTTTTACATAATTTTGAATCTTTTAATAATAGGAACTCTAAAAATCATATCAGCCCAGCAAGGTGGCACACGCTTTTAATCCCAGCACTCAGGAGGCAGAGGTAGGAGGATCATTGTTGTGAGTTTGAGGCTGCCCTGATATTACGTAGTGAATTCCAGGTCAGCCTGGGCTAGAGTGAGACCCTACCTCAAAAAACCAAAAAGAAAAAAGGAAATATCAGTAAAAATGCAAATAATTTTAATTATGATTCTATTATCTTTCTATTATTTCTATTATTATGATTCTATTATTTCATACATGTATATAGTTTTTTTGTTTGTTTGTTTTGGTTTTTCGAGGTAGGGTTTCACTCTAGCTCAGGCTGACCTGGAATTCACTATGTAGTTTCAGGGTGGCCTCGAACTCATGGCGATCCACCTACCTCTGCCTCTTGAGTGCTGGGATTAAATATAATGGTTTTTTTAATTTTTTTATTGACACCTTCTAATGTTTTTTGACCATATTCATCATTCATGACCGTCTCTTGTCCCCTTTCCACACCTGCTAAACCCCTTCCTACTCTCGTGTTTGTTTTTGTGACGCACTGACTCAGAGTGCGTGTGGATGAGCATGGGCGGACACTTATCTATGGGAGGATGGACATCTGCCCAGTCGTGCACCCCTGGAGAACATGACTTCTCCCCTAGCAACCACTAACTGCTGGCAAAGCCTGGGAGGGAAGCCTCATAAGCCCCCATCCATGATGGAGTGTTGATGGGCTCAGTCTTGTGCGGGAACCGTCAATTTCTGAGTGTAATGACCATGCTGTATCCAGAAGACAGCCGTTCACAGAGCCCACCCCATCCCCTGGCTCTTACACTGTCTCGCCCTTACCCTCGGAGGGGTGGTACACACACATGTCTGATAGGGCTGAGCACACGCCGGTATCTTATTCTCAGACCTTTAACCCAACCACGCATCTCTGCATTAACCTCTGTCCAGTGCAAAACCAAACTTTGCTGATAGAGTCAGGTCTGCACAAAACTGTGGGCAAAAACATCAATATTCAGGGCTGGAGAGATGGCTTAGCGGTTAAGGTGTTTGCCTGCAAAGCCAAAGGATCCCAGTTCGATTCTCCAGGATCCACATAATCCAGATGCACAAGGTGGCACATGTATCTGGAGTTCGTTTGCAGTGGCTGCAGGCCCTGGCATGCCCATTTTCTCTATCTTTCTATCAAATAAATAAATAAAATTTAAAAGAATACTTTAAAAAATCAATATTCAGAACACAGCTTGACAACCTGCCCCTCTAGCACGTCTCCCACCTCTACTGGCATGAGGTCCTATTGACTAGTCCACATGGAGCTTTGCTGTGCAAGTCAGGGCCCGTGACCTCCCCAGCCATGCATTTCCTCCCTTGAGGCAGGTCTCAAATTCAATCAGGAAAGCAGCTGGTGACCCTCGTGACAGGTGTGTCACTATTGTACCAACGGGCACGTCTTGTGTGGCAGGTCAGCTGTGGAGCACACATGGTCCACAGTTAGGTGAGCTGTTGGTGACTGCCCTCCCTCCAGCAAGCTGCATAGCGTCCTCTGGCACCATGAAAGCTAGCCAACAAAGAGCAGCTTTCCAGCTTAGTTCCAGTTTTTTTTCTCTATGTCCTGCAATCAAAGCCTTCAGCAATAGGGATGTGGCATCTAGGGTTTTTTTTTTTAATATTTATTTATTTATTTATTTATTTGAGACAGAAAGAGAGAGAGAATTGACGCACCAAGGCCTCTGCTGCAAACGAACTCCAGATGCATGCGACACCTTGTGCATCTGGCTTACGTGGGACCTGGAGAATCAAACCTGGATCCTTAGGCTTCGCAGGCAAGAGCCTTAACTGCTAAGCCATCTCTCCAGGCCCTATCTAGTTTTGAGGGCAACCAAGAGCAATGGTAATAGCTTCACTAACAATCATAGGGAGGCATCTCACCCGCCACTGAGATTGTTAATTGATATCCTATGGCTTCTGGGAGCAAGTGTGCTCAAGTTGTCACCAATCACCAACTTAAATCAGGGCCTCTAATGTTTTTGACAAATGGCCTTCAGGAAAATACACTTTTGTAAAAATGTTGTGCAAGCTCCGATAGAAATCAGAATTTGTTTGGCTTTTGTTAGATTCTTTAAAAAAAAAAAAAGTTTTCTCCTTTTATTTATGAGAGAGAGAGAATGGGCACACCAGGGCCTCTAGCCATTGCAAATGAACTCCAGACACACGCACCACCTTGTACATCTGGTTTATGTGGGTCCTGGGGAATCAAACCTGGGTCCTTGGGTTTCACAAGCAAGCACATTAACCACTAAGCCATCTCTCCAGCCCCAAGATTTTTTAAAATATATTTTATTTATTTATTTGAGAGAGAGAAAATGGGAGAGAGAGAGAGAACGGGTGTACCAGGGCCTCCAGCCACTGCAAACGAAGTCCAGATGCATGTACCCCCTTATGCCTCTGACTTACATGGGTCCTGGAGATTGAACCAGGGTCCTTTGGCTTTGCAGCCAAGTGCCTTCACCACTAAGCCATCTCTCCAGCACTTTTTGCTTTTGTTTTTGTTTTTAATTTTTAAAACTTCTTCCAGATTGCTACAAGCCTTTGGGTAATTCCATAGATCTGAAAAGGTTGCTTCTGCCCCTTCCCCCACCCCGTCACAATTTTTTCTTGCTGTTTTTTTGGAGATCCTTCCTGCATCATTGTCGCTGTTGTCACTTCCTCTTACAGCACATTCAGGGGTGAAGTCCATGTCCCTCACTGCAGAACACACAGAGCTGGTCGAAATGGCAGCAAGCGAGGTCAGTCAGGGAGATGAAGATATCACTGTCCCCTTCTGTGGCAAAGGAACAAGTCTGTTTATCTGACCTCCTGGCTGAGGTCCCTCTGACTAGCTCGCGTGGAGCTTGCCATGCAAGTCCAATAACCTCAGCTGGTCAGCCTCAGCCGGTTAAGCAAGACTCACCCACTGAGCATTCCCCTGGAGGTCCAGGCAGTGGCACAGTGCTCTCGGAGTTTCCAAACGCTCTGCTTCTCCACTTTTCTTCTTACCAAGCGGTAAGATTGAGGAGCACTTCATTAAAAAACAGTCTTGAGTGCTGGAGAGATGGCTTAGTGGTTAAGTGCTTGCCTGTGAAGCCTAAGGACCCCGGTTCGAGATTCGATTCCCCAGGACCCACGTAAGCCAGATGCACAAGATAGCGCATGTCTCTAGAATTCGTTTGCAGTGGCTGGAAGCCCCGATGCACCCATTCTCTCCCCACCTCTCTCTCTCTCTCTCCCCTTCTCTGTCATTCTCAAATAAATAGTAAGAATGGGCATGCTAGGGCCTTTTGCTATTGCAAATGAACTCCAAGCACTTGGGCAACTTTCTGCATCTGGCTTTATGTGGGTACTGGGGAATTGAACCCTAGCCAACAAGTTTTGCAAGCAAGCACCTTTAATCACGGACCCATCTCCCCAGCCCATGTTTTGTAAAACATGGTCATTGAGGGCAGTAGTACTTGCTTACTCAAGATTGTTTTTCTGGGCTGGATAGATGGCTAGCAGTTAACGCACCTGCCTCCTAAGCCTAAGAACGCTGGTTCCAATCTCCAGGTCCCACGTTTAGCCAGATGCAAAGTGACGCAAGGGCGCAATGCCGCACTTGACCACAAGGGGGCGCACGCATCTGGATTTCATTCGTTCTCTGTCTCTCTGTGTCTCTCTTCAAAAATAAATAAAATAATTTTTAAAATGATTGTTTCTCTCTCTCTCTCTCTCTTTTGGTTTTCCGAGGTAGGTTCTCACTCTGGCTCAGGCTGACCTGGAATTCACTCTGTAGTCTCAGGGTGGCCTTGAACTCACAGCAAGCCTCCTACCTCTGCCTCCCAAGTGCTGGGATTAAAGGTGTGTGCCACCACGCCCGGCTATTCTGGTTTGTTTGTTTGTTTGTCTGTTTGTTTGTTTGTTTGTTTGTTTGTTTAAATGCTGAGGATGGAACCAGGGCCTTGTGCACACTAGTCAAGCCCTAAACCACAGACCTGTATCTCCAGCCCTCCCTCATTCTTAGAAGCCAGAGTCTTCCATTTCATATGGAGACCGTGTTTGTAGGCAGTCTGTTGGTGCTCTAGGCACATGTTCCTTTTTTTTTTTTTTCAAGGTAAGGAATTCACCCCAGAAGGCATCCGTACCGTCTCCATATTGCCCATAAGCAGAGCAAAACTTGTCATCTGTGTGATTTCTGATGAACACTTCAGTGTTTCCAACCTCTTGCTACTATCCATATGCTACAATGAATCTACATTTTCCCCTTTGGAAATCTGTCTACGCCTGTGCATATCTGAAGAAGAAAAGGGCTCCAGGGCTGGGGAGAATGGTTCCATGGTGAAAGGCACCTGCTGTCAAAGCCTGCTGGTCTGGGTTCAGTTCCTCAGCACCTGTATTTGTTTTGGTTTGGTTTGGTTTGGTTTGGTTTGGTTTGGTTTGGTTTTTCAAGATAAGGTTTTACTCTAGTCCAGGCTGACCTGGAATTCACTCTGTAGTCTCAGGGTGGCCTTGAACTCACAGCGATCCTCCTACCTCTGCCTCCCAAGTGCTGGGATTAAAGGCATGCGCCACCATGCCCGGATCCTTCTCAGCACCTATGTGACATTGGATGCAAAGTGGCACGGGCATCTGTGATCCCAAGGCACCTTCGACAATAGGAGGCGCGTGACTCCAAAGGTTGCAGGCCAGCTAGTCTGACATTTGTTTGCAGCCTGGAAATTTGTTTGCAGGACCAGGACATCCTGTCTCAAAGAAGGTGGAACACAGACACTTTTTTTTTTTTCAGCTTTATTTATTTGAGTGAGAGGGAGAGAAAGAGGCAGAGAGAGAGAATGGGTGCACCAGGGCCTCTGGCTGCTGCAAATCAACTCCAGATACATATGCCACCTTGGGAACACAGACACTTCGAAGTTGTTCTCTGACCTCCACACATATGCCACGACACATGTGCCCACACACACAAATAATAAATAAAGTTTTGTTTTGGTTTTGCGAGGTAGGGTCTCACTCTGGCTCAGGCTGACCTGGAAGTCACTATGTCTTCTCAGGGTGGCCTTGAACTCTCGGCGATCCTCCTACCTCTGCCTCCCAAGTGCTGGGATTAAAGGCGTGCGCCATCACGCCCGGCAATAAAGTTTTTTTAAAGGGTCTGTTCTGATCCATACCAACTACCCATAGTGTTTTTAGACTTCTTCTTCTTTTTTTTTTTTTTTTTTTTTGGTTTTTCAAGGTAGGGTCTCACTCTAGCTCAGGCTAACCTGGAATTCACTCTGTAGTCTCAGGGTGGCCTTGAACTCACAGCAATCCTCCTACCTCTGCCTCCCGAATGCTGGGATGAGAGGTGTGTGCCAACCACACCTGGCTTCTTTTTTTTTTTTTAATATATTTTATTTATTTATTTATTTATTTATTTATTTATTTATTTAAGAGAGAGAGAATGGGTGCACCAGGGCCTACAGCTACTGCAAACGAACTCCAGATGCATATACCCCCTTGTGCATCTGGCTTACATGGGTCCTGGAGAATCGAACTGTGACCCTTTGGCTTTGCAGGCAAACGCCTTAACCGCTAAGCCATCTCTTCAGCACCCCAAATTTCTTTCTTTTTTTTTTTTTGTTTGTTTTTCGAGTTCGGGTCTCCCTCTGGTCCAGGCTGACCTGGAATTAACTATTTAGTCTCAGGATGGCCTTGAACTCTCGGTGATCCTCCTACCTCTGCCCCCCAAGTGCTGGGATTAAAGGCGTGCGCCACCACACCCGGCTTATTTTTTAAAAAATACTTTATCTAATGTTTCCATCCAAACAGGAATAAGTCCAGGGCACTGATTATGTATTTCACGACTTTTTATTGACAGTCAGGAAGGTCAGCTGTGGTGGTTGGCAGGCTCACTGTCCCAGTTTGCCCAGGCCTTCCGCAGCATGAGTGACAGCCTCGGTGACTGTGTGGGTCACCTTCTCAGTGACTTCCTTCACCACGCGATCTCCTGATTCTTGGGCTTTCTTTAAGGCTTCTGCAATGGCTGTTGGGAAAAGAAAAAACCAGAGGTGAGCCATGCCCAGTGCTACGAGTGCGGTTGTCTTATGAGATCAGCCCCCATTGGCTGGAGGAAGAGAACTCCAGGGCAACGGAATTCAAATTTGGATTTATTTTCCCAACAGCTTTCACTTCTAATATGTGCTCATGGGCAGACTGGCTACAGACGCTTCATTTTTCTGAAAACTTGCCTTTTTGCATCTTTTGATCTTTGTTGTTGTTGTGGTTTTGGTCTTTTTGGTTTTTCAAGGTCAGGTTTCACTCTGGTTCAGACTGACCTGGAATTCACTATGTAGTCTCAGGGTGGCCTCCAGCTCACAGTGATCCTCCTACCTCTGCCTCCTGAGTACTGGGATTAAAGGCGTGTGCCACCACGCCCAGCTCTTTTTATTTATTTATTTATTTTTATTTTTTTTTTTTTTTGTTCTTCGAGGTAGGGTCTCACTCTAGCCCAGGCTGACCTGGAATTCACTACGTAGTCTCAGGGTGGCCTCAAACTCATGGCAATCCCCCTACCTCTGCCTCCCAAGTGCTGGGATTAAAGGCATATGCCTCCACGCCCGACTCTTTTGATCATTTTTGTGTTGGATTGTTATATTGGACTATTATTTCTGCTACAAATATTTTCCCTCCCATTATGGCTTTTCTTTTGGCTTGACTTAGAGTTCTTTGTTTCGTTTTGTTTTTGCTGTGAAAAACTGTGAAGTTTCGTATTGTCAAATTGACCTAATATTTCCTTCACGGCTGTTGAGTTTTTGTCCTTATTAAAAAGATCTTCCTCTTCCCAAGATGATGCCAAACTCTCCCACGGTAGGCACTGCTGTGGTCTGAATGTCTGTGTCCCCAGGATCCCTATGTTGAGTTCCTCCTCCTCAATGTGACGGTATTAAGAGGCGGGGCCTTTGAAGTCTAGCATTATGGCTCACACCTTTGAACCAGGAAGCAGTTCTCATCAGCTGCCCAATTTGCTGCCACCTTGATCTTGGACTTTGAGCCTCCAGAAAGACTTAAATTGAGAACAATCAATTCCTTTTTTTCTTTTTTCTTTTCTTTCTTTTCTTTTCTTACTCTTTTCTTTCTTTCTTTCTTTCTTTTTTTTCTTTTTTGAGGTATAGTATTTCTCTATCCCAGGCTGACCTGGAATTCACTATGTAGTCTCAGGATGGCCTCGAAGTCACAGCTATCCTCCTACCTCTGCTTCCTGAGAGCTGGAATTAAAGGTGTATGCCATTACACCCAGCTTTTCTCTCTCTCTCTCTCTCTCTGTTGTTGTTTTTCCAGGCAGTGTCTCACTGTAGCCCAGGCTGACCTGTCACTATGTAGTCTCAGGGTGTCCTTGAACTCACAATGATCCTCCTATCTTTGCACCCCAAGTGCTGGGATTAAAGGAATGTGCCACCACACCCGACCTTTCTCTTTCTCTCTTTTTATTTTATTTTATTATTTTATTTATTTATTTTGAGGTAGAATCTCTCTCTCTCTAGCCCAGGTGGATCTTTCACTATGTAGTCTCAGGGTGGCCTTGAACTCATGACTATCCTCCTACCTCTGCCTCCCAAGTGCTGGGATTGAAGGTATGTGCCACCACACCCAGTTTTTTCTCTCTCTCTCTTCTTTTTTTTTTTTTTTTAGTTTTTCGAGGTAGGGTCTCACTCTAGCCCAGGCTGACCTGGACTTTACTATGTAGTCTCAGGGTGGCCTCAAAGTCACAGCGAACCTCCTACCTCTGCCTCCCAAGTGCTGGGATTAAAGGCATGCGCCATCACGCCCTGTTTTTTGTTTTTTAAGGCAGGGTCTCACTCTAGCCTATGCTGACCTAGAATTAATCTCAGGGTGGCCTTGAACTCGTGGCAATCCTCCTACCTCTGCTTCCTAAATGCTGGGATTAAAGGCATGCGCCACCATGCCAAGCTCTTTTGACTTTTTTTTTTTTTTTTTCCCTGGGGTAGGGTCTCACTCTGGGCCAGGCTCTTTTTTTGAGCCAGAGTCTTACTATATAATTTAGTCTAGTTTTGGTACTTGGTATGTGTCCCAGGCTGACCTCAAACTTACAACATACTTCTGCCTTGAGTAGTAGAGATGGCTCATCAGCTAAGGCCCTTGTCTGCAAACCCTAACGACCCAGGTTCCATTCCCAGAACCCATGTAAAGCCAGGTAGATGCACAAAGTGGCTCACGCATCTGGAGTTCATTTGCAGTGGGTGGAGGCCCTGGTAGACTCTCTTTCTCTCTCTCTCTCTCTCCTGTGTCTCTTTCTGCTTGCAAATAAATAAATATATTTAAAAGAAATACTTCTGCCTCAGCCTCCCTGGTACTGATATTACAGGCATGTACCACCACACCTGGTTACCTGAGCAAGGAATTTCTGTTTATAAGCTATTGAATTTATGGTATTTTAGTCTAATTGCTTGATCTTAAACAGTTATATTCTAACAATTTTTAATAATAAACTCGTGTATGTAAATGCATTTTTGGTCTATCTGGGATTTATTTTGTTGGAAAGAATATGGTATTACATGTTTTCACTCAAGACACAGATATATCCACTAAATATTTATGCAAATACATAAATAAATATATAATTGGGGCTGGAGAGATGGCTTAGCAGTTAAAGCACTTGCCTGCACAGCCAAAGGACCTCAGTTCGATTCTCCAGTACCCACGTAAGCCAGATGCACAAGGTGACGCATGCATCTGGAGTTCGTTTGCAGTGACTAGAGGCCCTGGTATGGCCCATTCTCTCTCTCTCTCTCTCTCTCTCTCTCTCTCTCTCTCTCTGCCTCTGCCTCTTTCCTTCTCTAAAATAAATAAATTAAAATTATGTGTGTGTGTGTGTGTGTGTGTGTGTGTGTGTGTGTACTAAAAGGTCTGTCTCCATGTGCTGCCGCATAATCTTCTGTGACCTTGTCTTTTTAAATTCCCCTGAGAAAACTACCTACTGGAGCCCTAATACACGTAATTTGTACAGATAATTGCATGTGGGGAGAATTATACAAACAGATAATTGCACACCAGCTGGAAGGATGATTCGTCAGACAGGGCTTGGCTTGGCTGGGCAAGGAGCGGGTTGATGCCAGCACCTAGGGGCCCTTGCTTCTTCTCGGGCTCCCTGACTGCCTTCCTTGCCTTTTCGTGCTTCTGACGCTCACGCACGCTCGAGGCCAGCGACACCCCAGCACTTACGTCCTTCTTCCCCCCTCCTTTTCCTCCTCCGCCGACCACCCGCAGCCTCAGTACCTTTCTCTCCAGCTTCCTTGGCATGGTCCACCACTTCCTTCACCACCTCCTCCACGGCGTGCACTGAGGGGAGAAGACAGACCCAGAGTGAGGGCAGGGTGGGAGTGGACTTCCCTTCTCAGAACCTGTGCACCTCCAGACATCAAGAATATATATGACTCTGGCATGCTACTCCAGCCAGGGCAGTTGGCTCAGGAAGAGGACACTCATCTGGCTCCCCTCAGAGACCCCCAAGAGGCCTGGCTACTGGAGGAGATACACAAGGCCCTCCATGCCCCTCAGCCTTGCAGGGTCTCGATGCCTGAAATAGCCTTCTGCTACTGGGGACCTGAGCCAAGCTGGGTGTGTTTGCCAGGTCCCCACATCTGGCAGGATGAGCTGTTCTGCCGCAGCTACATCCCCACGCCTCCCCAGAGAAACCACGCCTCCCTAGGCAAGTCCTTCCAAAGAAGAAATTTCATGTCCATCTCACAGTTCTCAACAGTTTGAATGATAGAACCATTCTAGAACCCAAATATTTAGGAGTCAAAAATGTTTCTAAACCACGTGTGGTGGCTCACCCATTTAATCCCAAGAGTCGGGAAACAGAGGTAGGAGGATTGCCGTGAGTTCAAGGCTACCCTGAGACTACATAGTGAATTCCAGGTCAGCCTGGGCTAGAGTGAGACCCTACATTGGAAAACCAAACAAACAAAAATTAGATAGATAGATAGATAGATAGATAGATAGATAGATAGATAGATAGATGATAGATAGATGATAGATATCTGCGTGTGTGTTGGGACCCGTGTGTATGCATGTGTGTGGAGGCCAGAAGTGAACATCAGGAATCTTCCTCGATTGCTCTCCATCTTCTTTATAGAGACAGGGTTTCACACGGAGCCGGAGCCCGGAGCTCAACGGTCTGACTAGTCTAGCTAGCCAGCTTGCCCTGGGGACTTGCTTGTCCCCACCTCCCAGGCACTGAGATGGGACAGGTGTGCACCCCCACACCCAGCTTTCACGGGGGTGCTAGAAATCCAAACTCAGGTCTTCATGTTTGCATGGATACCAACTAAGCTATCCCCCTAAGCCCCTTCACCCTCTTCACCCTTTGCATAGTCAGAATAGGATGGGGGTGCTTTGTGGTGCTTGCAAAAACCCAGGGCCTAGTACATGCTAAGCAAGTGTTCCCCCACTGAGTCACCCCTCTACACCCCAGAATAAGCAGTGCTGACCCCGAAGGCTGCCCCAGGCCTCCAGACGGAAGGATCCAAGCCACCAGCTTCTCTCGTGGGCCCTGACCCCTGGAGATTGCTCAGAAGATGGTCTCCCATCTAACCTTCAGTCAGAGGCCTCCAAGCAGGCTGAACTTGGGTTCCTGGTTGGTTAGGCTGTCTAGGAAATGGGGCCCCCCATGGCTCCACCCTGAGCCACTACCCCAGCCATTGTGCCCCCCACCGACTCTGCTCTCTCTATGCAGCTGGTAGACCAAACTTCCCCAAGAGCCACAGTCTGTCCCAAGGCCCTCTCGTGCCAGGTAAGCTTTCCCCAGACTTCTGAGCGGAGGGAAAGAAACCCAGATCCTTACCAGCTCCCTCAGTGGCCTTCTCCGTGCGATGGGCTAGGCCTTCGGCTGCCAGCTTCCCCAGACCTCCCATCATCGCATCCATCTCGGCAGGCAGTGACAAGCAGGGTGATGGAGACTGGGCCAGCATGCTTTTATAGATTCCTCTGATGACCCACGGGGCTCCAGGGCACCAAGCCCTCATGGGGCCTGTAGGAGGTTGGGTGGATGAGTCATCCTGGAAGGAAGAGCCTGGGTGGGGTTACCCCAGTGCTGTGTGCTGTCTGCGCAGTGAGTCCTCGACCCCGTGTCCTAGAAGCCCTGGGAAGCACAGGGACAGAAAGCAGGACAGGAGAGGTCCGCTCTGGACATGCCTGGTCCCCACGCAGGAGCATAATTGCTCTGGGACTGACAGTACTTGGGGACAACTGTTCTGCCAGGCCCTGGGGTCCAATCTCCCCTAGGATCTGGTAAGCATGTGGTGCTGAGAAGGCCTAAGGCATCCTAGTCAGCTTTTATAAAAAAAAAAAAATTTTTATTTATTTGAGAGAGAGAGAGACAGAGACAGAGAGAGAATGGGCATGCCGGGGCCTTCAGCCACTGTAAACGAACTCCAGACACATGTATACCCTTATGCATCTGGCTTATGTGGGTCCTGGGGATTTGAACCTGGGTCCTTAGGCTTTGCAGGCAAATGCCTTAACTGCTAAGCCAGCTCTCCAGCCCCTAGTCAGCTACTGGAGCCTGGAGTCAGGCACAAGTAGAGTGGGTACCATGACCCTTCCCATCCCCAAGGACTCTGGCTCAGCAGAATGGCTTGGCCATCTCCACTGGCTGAGGGTCAGGTGGTTCCTTACCCTCTCCAGAGGGCACAGCATTGACCAGTCACCTTGGCTGATTCAGCTGATTCACACTCACCCTAGCTACTGAGTGGGCCTGGCATAGCCATGAGGGAAGCCTGACCTCTCTGACCTTGGGGCCCAACCTCTAAGGAGGCTCTTTGGGGTCAGCAGTGGCCTCTCACTCCCCTGGGTCCTAAACAAGTGTGACCCCCCCCCATCACCACCACCACATGGGGAGTTCTTCTCACCCTGACTAGATTCCCCAGAAAGCAGTCGGCTGTATTCCTGATGCGTCACATGCACAGGGGCCAGGCTACCACCCTACTTATTCAGATGGGCAGAGATTCCTCAAGCCACGTGCCTCATGCTGCCTCCCTTAGTCACCAGCCCAAACTGAACCTCAGTTTCCTCATCTGAAAAATGGTGACAATTAAGCCTTCCTGACTGTGTCATTGACAAATACCTGTTCCCTCCCCTTCACCATGGATGTGCTAGGACAATGCCCCTTGGCAGAGAGCCCTGCCCACCAGTGTAGTAGACCAAGGCATGGCTGGGGTGTAAGATCCCGTGGAGCCAGATCGCTGGGGGGATGTGGCTCCCACTGGCCTGGAGTTAGGGAAAGACCTTCTGCCCATGTGGTTCAGGCCTGGGCAGGAGTCTGAGCTCTCCTCCCAGCTGCAAGGCCTTTCTCATCCCCCAAAGCTGCCCTGCTGGGTGTGGCAGGGCCTAATTAGTACTTACCAGACCAAGTGCCTCAGAGCCTGTGCCCTTCAGAGCCGAGGCTGTCACATTCCTGCCTGGTGTTGGCAGGCCCTGAGCTGTGGCTGGAATGATCAGAGAGGTGTTCATGGTCACGCAATCAAGCCCCACACATGTCATTGTCATCTCCTTAAGGCTAAGATGGATCAACACTTTAACTATTTGGAAGAGCCCTCTTGAAGGAAAGAAACACAAGAATACATCTCTCTTTTTTTTTCTTTACATTTCTTTTCTTTTTTTATTTTATTTTTAAAAAATATTTTATTTTTATTTATTTATTTGGGAGAGACATACAAAAATAGGCAGGTAGAGAGATAGAGAGAGAGAGAGAGAGAGAATGGGTATGCCAGGGCCTCCAGCCACTGCAAACGAACTCCAGATGTGTATGCTCCCTTGTGTATCTGGCTTACATGGGACCTGGGGAACTGAACCTGGGTCCTTTGGCTTTCCAGGCCAGCGCCTTAACCGCTAAGCCATCTCTCCAGCCCTCTTTTTTTTTATTTTGAGATAGGGCCTCCCTCTAGCTCAGACTGACCTGGAACTCTCACTCTCAGGCTGGCCTCGAGTTCACAGTAATCCTCTTACCTCTGCCTCCCAAATGCTGGGATTGAAAGGGTGCACCATCATGCCCAGCCACTAAAGAATACAATTCTTGCCAGTCACCCAAGTGGAGATAGATATACATATATATATATTGCCCTTTGGAGTGAAGGACCATGAGTGTGAGGTGTCCTGAAACTCAGGCTGGTCAAATCTGCTTTATTCTTCCCTGCTTCTAGCTGAATTCCAGAGTGCTCCACTCAGGGTGTCAGGTAGCGGGGAGATAGTGTACAACTGGTTAGACTGGGGCTGCTTCTGGGTCTATCAAATCCCCTGTCCTGGGCTGGAGAGATGTTGTAGTGGTTAAGGCGCTGGTCTGCAAAGCCTAAAGACCAGATTTGACTCCCCAAGACCCACATAAGCCAGATGTGCATAGTGGCGCATGCATCTGGAGTTTGTTTGCAGTGGCTGGAGGCCCTGGTGCACTCATTCTCTCACTCACTGTCTCTCTCTAATAAATTTAATTTCATTTAAAAGCCCCTATTCTATTTTCACTGAGTGTCTATGACCTTCCTCCCCATAGGGTCCTCTCTTGCTTTGGAATGGCTTCCAGAACCCACAGGTGTCTTCCCATAGGTCCCCAGCCTAGGGTCCATGGCACAGTCTCCCTCTCTGGAACTCACCTTCCCCAGCAGGCCCTTGTCAAGCTCAGCCCACACAGTCTGTAGGGACATTAGCCCTTCCCCTTCCTGTCAGGCACTGCCACCCAAGACACTCTGCCCCGCTTTGGTACACTAGGTGGGCATCGGACTCCAGTAACGTCATACTGCTGCCCTTTGCCCAGACACACGTCCCAAATGCCTGACAAGAAGAAGGCAAGGAACCAGGAAGGCCAAACTGCCCAGTGATGGACTTAGCTCCCCTGTCCCCTGTTCTGCTGTAACCCAGGCCCAGTTCCATGATCATCCAGCTCCGGCTGTGACCAGCTCCGCATCCTCCCAGCCCCTGTGTCCTGCCAGGCCCTCTAGACTCCAGTACATAGACTCCTTTCCAGCCAGAGGCTCTCCCAACCGTGGACGCTTCTGGTCTGCATGACTAGGCAACTGTACCTGCCTGCATGAACTTGATGGTGACCGAGGTGGAGGTCCACCTTCAATGCCCCATCTTGGAAGAGGCCCCAGCAGAGGAGCCTTGAACACAGTCACCCAAGCCAGCATATGCTGAGCCAGGAGGTGAAGTCCAGTCTCCCCTTAAGCAGAGGGAAGCTGGCTGTGACAGGAGCCAGCTAATTCTGCTCTACAGTTCAGTTAAGCAAAGGAGCTGCTGGCTGAATCATCAAGTCAAAGAAGAGCAGAAAGAAAGAACTCAGCAACTTGGCAATCACCACTTCTAAAATGTTTCCTTCAGCCCGGCATGGTGGTGCACGCCTTTAATCCCAGCACTTGGGAGGCAGAGGTAGGAGGATCACCGCGAGCTCAAGGCCACCCTGAGACTACACAGTGAATTCCAGGTCAGCCTGGGCTACAGTGAGACCCTAACTCAGAAAACCAAAATAATAATAATAATAATTAATTAATAAAAAATAAATGTTTCAGGTAGCTTTAGCTGTCACAGACATCTGAAGTGTTGACAAAGCCTGGAGAATCCAGTTTGCTAATAAAGGTCCCAGTGTGACCTAGTCAGGCTTCTATTATTTATTGATTTATTTACTTGAGAGTGACAGACAGAGAGAGAAAGAGGCAGATAGATAAAGAATGGGTGCACCAGGGCCTCCAGCCACTGCAAACGAACTCCAGATGCATGTGCACTTTGTGGGTCCTGGGGGAATCGAGCCTCGAACCGGGGTCCTTAGGCTTCACAGGCAAGTGTTTAACTGCTAAGCCATCTCTCCAGGCCCTAGTCAGGCTTTTAAAGGTTCTTTGGGCCTTGGGTCTCCAGGCAGCCCAGCCTTCCCATGCTTCCTCACACTTCTGTTTGTGAATTTGCACTCCTGGTAGGTACTGTACCCACAGTTCTTGCACACACCAACCCCTCTCAGACACAGAGGAGACGCGGTCATCTAGATTCCTAGACACTTGGCTTGTGGGTTCCTCAAGGGAGCTGTGTTCAGCAGGTCAACCTGTATACACCGGTGGATATCAGCCAGGCCTCCTGGTGGAAGTCAGAGCTACACAGACGTGGGCCCCGGGAAAAGGGCTCCTCACAAGACTCCTTGTCTGTGTGGGCAGACAAGGGCACAATAAGAGAGGCAAGCGGGGCGACTGTTACCTCCCTAGATAGTTCTAGAAGGACAGGAGAATTGTCTCTGAGAGCCATGGCTATTGGAGAGGTTCATGGGGCATTGGACAGCAATTGTCACGCCAGGCCCTGCAAGGAAGGAATTAACTACCTGTCCTCTTCCTCCCCAACTTCCTACCAGTATCTTCCCTGGCTCACCCCAGTTAGGGTCAGTGCCAGGGAGCCCAAGCCCAGGCAATGCAGCTCAGGGAGGCAGGGCAGGGAGGAGTAGGGTGGAGAGTGGGTGTGGAGGGGGAACAAAATACCTGTTTTTCCTGCCAGGAACATGGCAGCAGCTTGATTCTAAATCTCACCTCTCCTTGATAGATCTGTGTATCTTGATAGAGCTGAGCAACAAGGAGTCAAGAAGAAGGAGAAAATAAAGCCCCTTGCCATGCTTCACCTTAGAGAAGCTATGAAACAAACAGGGGAGATATGGAAACGCAAAGACAAGAGAGCCAGCAGAACGAGCCAGGAGAGAGTGAGGAATGGGACCAGCTACACCCCATGTTGCCCGCCATTCCTGGGGACAGAAGATCCAAGGAAATGAGCAAGGAAGGAGCCGATGACGGTGCCTATGGAAGACCAGGGGTGGGGACGTTAGCACCAGCTTCCAAGAGGCAGAGGAACCCTTGAGGACACGGATGAGTCCCTAGGGGCTGCCATGGGACAGAAAAGGCTGGCTGTGAAATCTTCCTGACACCCGCTGGATTCTGAGGCACACAGGGACCTTGAGTCCCACCCCATAGAGAAGGAAGGGTCTCCCCCTCTTACTCTTTGAAAGCTGATGTCTGGGAAATTCTGTTTCATGCTTGAACCTCCAGTCCTTGACAGCCTCTCCTACGAGGAACACAGTTGGTTGGTTTCTGACTGACAGTACTTTTCTGTCTTCCAACACACTAGGAAGGTTCCATGTGTTCCTCCCTCCAAATCTCCAAACGTTCATATTTTACACAAACATAGTACAGTGACCAGCACCAGGAAAACAACACAAATGTCACAAAATAAGCTTATAATTTAATGAAGAGTTGTTATTTTAATTAAATAAGAAGCTGCTTTTTAAAAAATATTTTAAAGTTTGTTTTTGGTTTTTTTTGTTTTTTTTTTTGGTTTTTCAAGGTAGGGTCTCACTCGAATCCAGGCTGACCTGAAATTCACTCTGTAGTCTCAGGTGGGCCTCCAACTCACAGTGATCTTCCTACCTCTGCCTCCCAAGTGCTGGGATTAAAGGCATGCGTCACCATGCCTGGCTAAATATATGTTATTTATTTATTTATTTACTTATTTATTTATTTATTTATGACAGAGAAAGAGGCAGAGAGAAAGATAGAGAGAGAGAGAATGGGTGCTCCAAGGCCTCCAGCTACTGCAAACGAATTCCAGACATGTGTGCCACCTTGTGCATCTGGCTTATATGAGTCCTAGAGAATTGATCCGGGATCCTTTGGCTTTGCAGGCAAACACTTTAACCACTAAGACGTCTCTCCAGTCCCTAAAGTATTTTTATGAAATATTTAATTTATTTGTTTGAGAGAGTGAGAGAAAGAGGCAGATAGAAAGGAAGAGAGAATGGGAATCCCAGGGCCTCCAGCCATTGCAAACGAACTCCAGATGCATGTGCCCCTTGTACATCTGGCTTACATGGGAATCGAACCAGGGTCCTTAGGCTTTCCAGGCAAACATCTTAACCGCTAAGCCATTTCCCCAGCCCTAAAGAATTTTTTTAACTTACTTACATTTATTTATTTATTTATTTATTTATTTATTTATTTATTTATTTATGACAGAGAGAGAGACTGAGAGAAAGAGAATGGGCATGCCAGGTTGTTAGGCTTTGAAAGCAACTGCCTTAATTGTTAAGCCATCTCTCTAGCCCCAGGTTTTTGTTTTCTGAAACAGGGTCTTTTGTAGGTCACAATGGCCTCTACGTCCTATGTAACCTAGGACAACCTAAAACACCTGATCTTCTTGCCACTGCTTCCCCTAAATCATAAGTTTAAATGAATTTAAACATTGGTCAGCAAAGTTAAAATGAACATACTAACCAAGCATGGTGACCCATGCTTATATCTAAGTATTGAAGAGACTGAGGCAGGAGTACTGTTGTGAATTTCAGGCCAGCCTGGGTTACATAGGTAGTTCCAGGGCTAGAGTGAGACCCTATCTAGAAAAAAACAAAACAAAAACAAAGCCAGGCGTGGTGGCGCACGCCTTTAATCCCAGCATTTGGGAGGCAGAGGTAGTAGAATCACCATGAGTTCGAGGCTACCCTGAGAATAGAGTGAATTCCAGGTCAGCCTGGGCTAGAGTGAGACTCTACCTCGAAAAACCAAAAAAAAAAAAAAAAAAAAAAAAAAAAGGTGCTGGAGAGATGGCCTGTGAAGCCTAAGGACCCAGGTTCAATTTTCCAGGTCCCACCTATGCCAGATGCACAAGGTGGCACATGCATCTGGAGTTCATTTGCAGTGGTTAGAGGCCCTGATATTCCCATTCTCTCCCTCTCTTTCTCCATGTTTCCTAATAAATAAATAAATAAAAATTAAATTTTAAAACTGAAAAAAAATAATGTAACATATTCACTGGTTTCTGTAGAGTTAAGGCAAAAAATCAAACAAACAAAAAAACCTGCATATAAATTCTATAATTGCAGTCAGAATGGTGGCTCATGTCTGAAATCCCAGCTCTCATGCTTATAATTCAGGAGACTGAGGAAGAAGGATTGAGGTGAGTTTGAGGCCAGCCTAGGCTACAGAGCAAGACACTGTCTCAAAAGAAAACCCAAAAAACAAACAAACAGGGCTGGAGAGATGGCTTAGCGGTTAAGGTGCATGCCTGCAAAGCCTAAGGACCCTGGTTCAATTCTCTCTGTTTCTTTCTCTCTCTCTCAAATAAATAAAGAAAAGAAAAAAGAAAAACAATCACGTTTGATTTCTCCACTCTCTGGGTAAAACAAAAGGTGGTCTTCCACAGGGCTGAGAAGTGACAAGGCATCAGGCAGCCAGACACTCCTGATTATGGCTTCTCCCCCTAGTCTCTGACGGTGGCTAGGAACTGTCAGCTGACTGAGAGGCAGGGATCAAGAGAGACGTCCCTTATCACCGCCCTCAAAAGATAAGGTCGAGTCCCCTGTGCCAGGCCTGCTATGTCGGTGCCAGCCACACACTAAATGCCAGCCCAACACAGAGGTCAGACACACATGCTAGGCTCACGTCATTAATTCAGACCATACTTAAGCCTAGGAAAAGTTCCTGATCTCCCTTAAAACAACTTATTGGAAGAGACTAACCATTCCTCCACCTGTCCTAGTTCAGTATCTCCCGTTTAGTCTTGTCCTTGGTCACAATTGGTACATTGTCTTGTGCTGCTTAAAAATGTTACAAGCTGATGACTTCTGTCTCCCATACTCTGCTGCAGGCAGTGCAGCTTTTTCCAGCTTTCAGTTGGCTGGTCTACAGGGAGAAGGTTTTCTGCTCAGCACCAGCTTGCTTTCTCAGTGACCTTACCTCTCAGACAAGTGAGGTTTTCAGCAATAGGGTCTTTTTTTTTTTTTTTTTTTTTTTTTTTTTTTTTTTTTTTGGTTTTGCAAGGTAGGGTCTCACTCTGGTCCAGGCTGACCTGGAATTAACTATGTAGTCTCAGGGTGGCCTCGAACTCTCGGCGATCCTCCTACCTCTACCTCCCGAGTGCTGGGATTAAAGGCGTGCACCACCATGCCCGGCTTAGCAATAGGGTCCATCTGTTTCGCACCAAGGGCCTTGGCAATAGCCTATAATGTTTTGGAGGCTACAGGGACTTCCCTAGCCAACAACTCACTGGAAGGTACCCCGTCCCTGGCACTGAAAATTTTCTAGTAACAACTATAGCTTCTGGATGTGCCATTATTCAATAAAGTAGGTTTACATAAGTCTTATTCAGAATATCTTGAATTTTGATTGATCCTCCCCGCTCTTCTTTTACACATTCTCTTCCCCTGGCCTCATTTAGGCTTTTCCCCTGCCTACTGTAATCTGTTCTTCTACTTTCATATATACAATACCATACCCTTAAGTCCTTCCCTCTCCTCCCTCCCTTATAACCTTTTTCTAGCTTACTGGCCTCTGCTACCGATTTTTGGTTCCAGCTCACACACAAGTCTATATATTTGTAGCTAGGATCCACATACAGAGAGAACATGCGATGTTTGGCTTTCTGAGCCTGGGTTACCTCACTTAGTATAATCCTTTCTAGATCATCCATTTCCCAGAAATTTTCATAATTTCATTTTTCTTTACCGCTGAATAGAAGTCATGGTGTAAATGTACCACATCTTTATTATCCATTCATCTGTGGAGGGACATCTAGGCTGGTTCCATTTCCTAGCTATTGTGAATAGAGCAGCAGTAAACAAGGTTGTGCAAGTATCTCTAAGGCAGTGAGATATATATGCCTAGGAGTGCTATAGCTGGATCATATGGTAAATCTATTTTTAGCTGTCTCAAGAACCTCCACACTGATTTCCACAATGGCTGGACCAGTAATCACCAGCGGTGAAAACAGTGGACACTGGAAACCTCAACTTTGGCCAGACAGGCCAAATGACTGAACGGGTGCAATAGTGGCATGTCTGCTCTGGGGGAAACCAACTGCTCTCTAATTGGATTGAAGGCCTGCTCTATGGGAGGGAATTCATGCCTGGTACTGAAAAACCAAATCAAAAGTCTATGGCAGGGAGGTCATGAGCCTTAGGGGTATAAAGCCTGTTCTTGTCTGGCTGAATGTATATATTATTCCCACCAAACTGCCCTGAAAGCACTACACTTAATGTTCATATTCACATATTAATGCTACTCTCACTTCTGGTTAGAGAAGCTTCTCTTTTCAGATGGCGATGGCCACTGGGATGACCCAAAAGGCAACATAGTGCTGAGAAGAAGGGACAGAGGAGTGTCCAGAACTGAAACATCTCTATCACACCCTCCAAGGCTCAGGGTCCATTGTGGAAGAGGGGGCAGAAAGAATGTAAGAGCCAAAAGAAGGGTAGACTCCTTACAATGCAACTGTCCAGACAGAAATTGGCCTCGAATCCATGACCTCTCAATGCCTTGCAATACCTTCGCAAGACCCTCATAATAGGAAAAAAAGATGATGACATCAAATTAAAAGAGAGACTAATGGAGAGAGGGAGGGGATATGATGGAGAGTGGAGTTCTGAAGGAGAATATGGGGTGAGGAGGAAAATATCCTGGTTTATTGTCTGTAAGTATAGAAGTTGTCAATAAAAAAATCAGCCAGGCATGGTGGCACATGCCTTTAATCCCAGCACTCGGGAGGCAGAGGTAGGAGGATCGCCATGGGTTCAAGGCCACCCTGATACTACATAGTGAATTCCAGGTCAGCCTGAGCTACAGTGAGACCCTACCTCAAAAATAAATAAATAAATAAATAAATAAATAAATAAATAAATAAATAAATAAAAATATTAAATAAATTTAAAAACTGAGCCAGGCGTGGTGGAGCACACCTTTAATCCCAGTACTCGGGATGCAGAGGTAGGAGGATCACCATGAGTTCAAGGCCACCCTGAGACTACATAGTGAATTCCAGGTCAGCCTGGGCCAGAGTGAGACCCTACCTCTAAAAGAACCAAAAATAAATAAATAAATAAATAAATAAATAAATAAATAAATAAATAAATATAAAAATATTAAATAAATTTTAAAACTGTTACAAGCTAGCTGTGAGTTCAGGGAAGAGCTCCCTGTCTCAGACCCAAGCAGATTTTAAATCAGTATTTCTCCCAATGGTCCTCTGGTGAATGATGAGAACAGGGCAAGACAGCACAAGGGAAGTCACCCAAAGTCACTTCTTTCAGATTGGACTGTTACTAGTCAAAAAGTTAAAATTGGGGCTGGAGGAATGGCTTAGCGGTTAAGACGCTTGCCTACAAAGCCAAAGAACTCAGGTTCGATTCCCCAGGACCCTTGTAAGCCGGATGCCCAAAGTGGCACATGCATCTGGAGTTTGTTTGCAGTGGCTGGAGGCCCTGAGGTGCCTGCCATTCTCTCTCTCTCACTCAGGTAAATAAATAAAAATATTTTTTAAAAAAGATAAAATTAGCTGGGTGTGGTGGCGCATGCCTTTAATCCCAGCACTCGGGAGTCAGCCGGAACTAGAGTGAAACCCTACCTCGAAAAAAAAAAAAAGATAAACTTGGTAAACTAGCTCTCAAAGTATTTAATAAGGTTACAAACTTTTAAAGCACATAAGCACATAAGCCCCTGGGCTTGCTTAGAGCCTAAACCAGACTAACAACAGGTCCTATCATAAAGTCCTTCCTAAAAAGAGATCAAGTGATTAAGTTTATAAAACACCTGGGATACTGACGCCTTAACCATTCCACCAGAGGCTTAAGCCCATCTTAAAACCCTGACAAGGGACTGGAGAGATGGTTTAGCGGTTAAGGTATGTGCCTGCGAAGCCTAAGGATCCAGGTTCAATTCTCCAGGTCCCACATAAGCCAGATGCACAAGATGGCACGTGCATCTGGAGTTCGTTTGCAATGGCCTGAGGCCCTGGAGCACCCATTCTCTCTCTCTCTCTCTCTCTAATAAATTAATAAATAAAAATAAATATCGCCAGGCATGGTGGCGCACGTCTTTAATCCCACCACTCAGGGAGGCAGAGGGAGGAGAATCACAGAGAGTTCAAGGCCACCCTGAGACTACATAGTGAATCCAGGTCAGCCTGGGCTGGAGAGATGGCTTAGCAGTTAAGGTGCCTGCCTCCTAAGCCTAAGAACCCAGTTCCAATCTCCAGGTCCCACGTTTAGCCAGATGCAAAGTGACACAAGGGCGCAATGCCGCACTTGCCCACAAGGGGGCACGCACATCTGGATTTTGTTCACAGCAGCTGAGAGACTGCTGGCACGCCCATTCTCTATCTGTTTCCTTCTCCCTCTCTATCTGTCTCTCTCTCTAAAAATAAAAAATTAAAAAAAAAAACTAACAAGTCAGTAACAGGGAACCCTGGTCCCAGTCTCCTCCAGGCAAGGAGATGGGAGAAAACCCTGACAAAAATCCCCTTCCTCCATTTCATTTAAGGTGGGACAATCTGCCTCCAAGATACCTCCAAGGTTACCCCTAGAGGACATCCATAAAATGGGGCTCAATTAGAATCAATGAGCCTCAGAAAAAGGTTTTAGCGTGTCTTCTGTCAAGAACTCTGGCTGCAGTGCCCCCTAGAAAATGGCCACACATTACAGTTAGCACAGTGCCAACGTGACCTCTGCAGAAGAGAACAAACGGAGGTACATTTTGTACAACTATTTTGTTTTGAGGTAGGATTTCACTTTAGAGCCGACTTTTAACTCAGCCCCAGATATTAGGCAAAAAAAAACTACAATCAATGGTGGTGAAACCCGAAAGCACTCTAGACAGTCTGATTGAGGCAGCCCCACAGTCATTTACAACAGGGATCTAGAGGCTGGCTGGAGGAGGAGGACTCTGGCTCTAATAGTGCTTTACAAGAAGGCCAACCCAGAAGGAAGGCTCCTGGGGCCTGCTACAAATGTGGGCAGCAGGGACATTTTATTTTATTTTATTTTTATTGACAACTTCTTTAATTGTAGACAATATCCCATGGTACTTCCCTCCCTCCCCCCACTTTCCCCTTTGAAACTTCACTCTCCATCATATCCTCTCCCCCTCTCAATCAGTCTCTCTCTCTCTCTTTTTTTTTTTTTTTTTTTTTTTTTTTTTTTTTCAAGGTAGGGTCCCACGCTAGCCCAGGCTGACCTGGAATTCACTCTGTATTCTCAGGATGGCCTCGAACTCACGGTAATCCGCCTACCTCTGCCTCCTGAGTTCTGGGATTAAAGGCGTGCACCACCACGCCTGGCTTCAATCTGTCTTTTATTTTTTATTTTGATGTCATGATCTTTTCCTCCTATTATGATGGTCTTGGATAGGCAGTGTCAGACACTGCGAGGTCATGGATATCCAGGCCATAAAGCTAGCTTTTTAAAAATATATATCTTATTTATTTGAGAGAGAGAAAGTGGGGAAGAGAGAGAGAGAATGGGTGCACCAGGGCCTCCAGCCACTGCAAACAAACTCAAGATACATGAGCCACCTTGTGCATCTGGCTTACATGGATTCTGGAGAATTGAACCGGAATCCTTTGGCTTTGCAAGCCACTAAACCATCTCTCCAGCCAAAGCTAGCTTTTTATTTTATTATTTTTATTTTATTTAGTTAGTTTTGTTTTTTGAGGTAGGGTCTCACTCCAGCTCAGGCTGACCTAGAACCTGCTATGCTACAGCGCCCCCTGCTGACTAGTCTAGCAGGCTACCTAGACAGACAGCCCTGGATGGACTGGCCCCTGGATCCACCCTCTAAATCTACCAACCAAACTGGTGTTCCCCTTGCCTATAAAGGCTCCTGTCTTCTTCCTGTCACTGCCCTGCTCCACTCAACTGAGCTCAGCTCTGCTTTTCTGGCTCTGCTCCACCTGCCTACCTCTCTGTGTTCCAGCCACAAGGATACGCTTGAGTCCGGTTTCCCCCTCACTCAGCCTGGTGTGGCGGGGGAGTTGCATAAAAACTGTTTTTTGTCTGGGGGAACATTTCTGCTTGTCTCTGCTTTATAGTTTGGGGTAATGTCTCACTTTGATCGCTTGCATGGTTTTCCCCTGGTTTCTGAATCTACCATATGCATATTTTTCTCACACGCCACATCTACCATGTGTGCACTCTCACCAACTCCAGGCTTTCTACCTGTGTAATTTCTTCCTTTTTTTTTTTTTCTTTTGTTTTTTCATGTAGGGTCTTGCTCTAGCCCAGGCTGATCTAGAATTCACTGTAGTCTCAGGGTGGCTTCAAACTCACGGTGATCCTCCTACCTCTGCCTCCCAAATGCTGGGATTAAAGGCATGTGCCACCATGCCCAGCTTTTTTTTTTAAACTTGTTTATTTTACTTTACTTATTTGAGAAAGAGAAAGGGAGAGAGAGAATAAGCACACCAGGGCCTCCAGCCACTGCAAATGAACTCCAGATACATACGCCATCTGCATCTGGCTTACATGGGATCTGGGGAATCAAACCGGGGTCCTTAGGCTTTGCAGACAAGTGCCTTAACCACTCAGCCATCTCTCCAGCCCCTACCTGTGTAATTTCTTTAAACTTGGGATAACTGAGTGTAACTCTCTTCATTACTCATTTCTGCTCTGAATCTCTTGGTCTCTGCTTTGCTATCTACCTCTCATTTTTTCCTTAAGCCTCTGTTTGTCCCCCGAACGTCTCTGAAAACACATGGCAGATGCTATGCCTCTTTCTCCTAAGTCTCCAACATAAGCTCCTAGATTCCTGCTTCCCACGTGTTTAGGACTGTTCTAGCTTTCCTTCCCAGATCCCAATCTCCTTTAAATAAACCCCACAATTGGGCTGGAGAGATGGCTTAGCGGTTAAGGCGCCTGCCTGCTAAGCCCAAGAACGCTGGTTCCAATCTCCAGGTCCCAAGTTTAGCCAGATGCAAAGTGACACCAGGGCGCAATGCCACACTTGACCACAAGGGGGCGCAAACATCTGGATTTCGTTCACAGCAGTTGAGAGACTGCTGGTGCGCCCATCTCTGTCTGTCTCCCTCTCCCTCTCCCTCTGTCTGTCTCTCTCTCCAAAAATAAATAAATAAAAAATTTAAACCCACAATTAAGCCAGGCGTGGTGGCGCACACCTTTAATCCCAGCAGAGGTAGGAGGATTGCTGAGAGTTCGAGGCCACCCTAAGACTACAGAGTGAATTCCAGGTCAGCCTGGGCTAGGGTGAGACCCTACCTCAAAAACAAACAAACAAAAATCTTTATTTAAATATAGAAATGCTACACATAAAAATGATTTTTTTTTTTTTTTTTTTTTTTTTTTTGGTTTTTCAAGGTAGGGTTTCACTCTAGCCCAGGCTGACCTGGAACTCACTATGTATTCTCAGGATGGCCTTGAATTCATGGCAATCCTCCTACCTCTGCCTCCCAAGGGCTGGGATTAAAGGCGTGCTCCACCATGCCCAGCTAAAAATGAAATATTATAAATCTCCATGAGCCCATTGCCCAGTTATAAAAATAACCAACTCAAACTCCAGATAGCTTATCAGATCATCTGTAAATATTTTGTTCTTGAGAATGCTTCAGAAGGAATGAATACCTCTAACCAACCACAAGGCAGCAGAAAGTACGTCAGCCACAGGAATGGCAGAGACATGTATTATCTTCAGCTGCAAATCGAGACAAAAACAAAGGTGTCGCTCAGGGCTGGGAACGGAATGCGAATGCTTCACGTTCTCACAAAGCAAGAGGAGACAACGAAGAGGGGAAGAAAACTGTGAAGCAGAGCTATAGAGATGACTTAGTGGTTAAGGCACTTGCCTGCAAAGCCAAAGGACCTAGGTTCAATTCCCCAGGACCCATGTAAGCCAAATACATAACGTGGCACATACATCTGGAATTCATTTGCAGTGGTTGGAGATCCTGGTGTGCCCATTCTCTCCCTCTCTTTCTCAAATAAGTAAAGATTTAAAAATATTTTAAAATTAAGAAAGCCAGGCGTGGTGGTGCATGCCTTTAATCCCAGCACTAGGGAGGCAGAGGTAGGAGGATCAACGTGAGTTTGAGGCCAGCCTGAGACTACAGAGTGAATGCCAGGTCAGCCTGGGCTAGTGAGACCCTACCTCGGAAAAAAAAAAAAAAAAAGTGAAAGATAGGCTGGGCGAAAGAAAAGAGGGAGGGAGTGAGAGAAGGATAGAGGGAGTGAGAAAGGAATTTTGGGGTTCCTTGCCAATACACCAATGCACCAGCAAATTTAGGAACCCTGGATTCTTATGAATTGAAAGAATTAAAACCAATAGAACAGAGGATAAGGTTTAGAGAGACTTTATTACCTTAAGCTAAGGAAAGAGAAGAAATTGCAGAGAGCTCCTGCCATGTGGAGGGCAGGAGGCGATAAAGAGCCCCTGTGGGAGCAAAGGGGGTGTCTTTCCTCCTCTCTGCCCAGCCTCAACGTTCAGGAGCCAGCCAAGAGAGCTTGTCCCCAGGGACGCATGGATTTATAACCTTATTGTGGTTGGCTTCACCTTCAGGCTCAGGTGAGCCTGAGAGACAGCTGATTGGTCTGGGCTAGAGGCTGTTCAGAAAGAGGCCGCCAGACATGATGCCAGGTTCTGGAGGCTGAACTTGACCAACCACAATGCAGGAATTTGAATTCTGGGAAAGTCCTTAGGCCTCCCTCCCAGGCAAACACTTACCCTATTTGTAAGCCAAACTCTCCAGTCCAAAACTGAGGCAAGAGATAAGAAATCAAATCAGAGATTGCAAGGGGAGATTTAAAGGACATTCCTGTCTTTACTTTTGGGGTCCAGTCACCCTAAACTTCCTAACACAGCTACCTGACTCCCACTCAGGAGGAAGACAAGGGAAAAGAGACCAGAAGGGAAGGGGAGGGGAGAGGGAAGGTGATGCATGAATTTTGGGGTTCCTTGCCAATGCACCAATGTGAGGAACCCAATGCACCAATAATTTTGGCATCTGCCGTGTCTTTTATGAATTGTTGTTTTAGGGTTTTTAAGGTTTTTGTTTGTTTTTGTTGTTGTTGTTTTGAGGTAGGGTCTCACTCTGGCCCAGGCTGACCTGGAATTCACTATGTGGTCTCAGGGAGGCCTCAAACTCACAGTGATCCTCCTACCTCTGCTTCCCAAGTGTTTTGTTGTTGTTTTGGGGGTTTTTTGTTTGTTTTTGTTTTTCTTGGTAGAGTTTCACTCTAGCCCAGGCAGACCTGAAATTCACTCTGTAGTCTTAGGAAGGCCTCGAACTCACAACAATTCTCCTACCTCTGCCTCTCAAGTGCTAGGATTAAAGGTTGGGCCACCACGCCTGGCTCATCATTACGTACATATGTTTTTAGAAAAGTTAAGAGGTTCAAGGAAAAAAAATGAGAGGGTGAATATCAAAGCAAAGACCAAGAGACTGAGAGGAGAAACGAGTAATGAAGAGAGTTGCACTCATGGTTAGCCTGAGTTTAAAGAAATTATACAGATAACAAGCCTAGCATTGCCAAGAGCACCCATGTGGTAGATCTGGATTGTAAAGAAAACACACATGGAAGATTCGAAAACCAGAAAAACCATGCATGTTTATCGAAGTGAGAAGTTGCCTCAAATTATAAAGCAGGGACAAACAGAAAAGTTTCCCCAGACCAAAAACAGTCCTTTACAATATTTTTTTCAATTTATTTATTTATTTATTTATTATTAGAGCGGGAGAGAGGGAGAATGGGTGTTCCAGGGCCTCTAGCCACTGTGAACAAACTCCAGATGCATGCACCACTTTGTGCATCTGGCTTATGTGGGTACTGGGGAATTGAACCTGGGTCCTTAAGCTTTGAAGGCAAGCCCTTAACTGTTAAGCCATCTCTTCAGTCCCAAGAAACAGTTTTATGCTCTACACCCCCCCTCCCACCGCCCAGCCAGCCTAGGTGAGAGAGAAGGTAGATCACGTGTGTCTCTGTGACTGAGCAAAGAGAGGCAACAGCCTTGCTGAGAGGAGTGTGGTGGAGTTAGCAAGGGGAAAAAGACAAGCTGTTTTATTTATTTTCATTTTAGGGAGAGTGAAAGACAGAGAGACAGAGGTGGTGGCACACACCTTTAATCCCAGCACTCAGGAGGCAGAGGTAGGAGGATGGCTGTGAGTTCGAGGCCACCCTGAGACTTCATAGTGAATGCCAGGTCAGCCTGGGCTAGAATGAAACCCTACCTTAAAAACAAAAAAGCAAAAAAACCCCAGCACTTAGGAGGCAGAGGTAAGGATGGTTTCATTGAGACTTTGAACTCCAGGTCAGCCTGGACTAGAGTGAGACCCTACCTCGAAAAACCAAAAAAAAAAAAAAAAAAAAAAAAAAAGGAGGGAAAGATGGTTTCATCCTTTACCTATTTATTATTTATCTACTTATTTCTCAGTTCTTATTTCTCAGCTCATTCATATGTTCACTCATTCCTTTTAGGTTCACCAAAAACTTTTCTAGAAGCCTCCCTGACTCCGCTGAACTGACTCTTCCGGACCTGGTACCCACACCCATGGCTAACGCAGCCAAGAACCAAGATGAGCCCTGCTGGGATTTATTCCTGAATCATGCCAGTCAAAGATGCATACCAGAATAAAACTGGGGCATGCACACCAGCATGAAACTGGGGCATCCCAGGTCCAGCCGGGTCAGCCAGCAGGTGTGGCCCAGGCTCTCTCTCTCTCTCTCTCTGACTCAGTACCAGCTCTTGTAGGTGTTGTTCCCCGGAGATGCTGAAAGGCCCTCAGAATGTCCCAGGTGTCAAGGGTCTTCCCTTTGAACTGACGGGAACAGCAGTGGCTCATTTGGGTATATTTGGGGAGGCCTTCTTTGGGGAGCAGGCAGCCTCCAGAATCTAAGCGTGGGCGCAGTGGTCCAGTTGGGGTTAAGGGTGGTAGCTAGAGAGTTCAGCACCGAATAGACTGGTCTTCTTCTTGCGTACACGCTACCCCCTGCTGGCAGGCCGAGAAAGGTCTGCTGGCCTAGGAGGCTGGTTTTTCTCATCCACCCAGAACTGGTTTTGAACTGAAATCGAATCGTAAGCTACAAGCCTTCAGGGAGAAAGAAAGGAACGCCAAGGCTTGGAGATGGGATGGGGACCGCCGAGGTGCGGGGGCGCGGGGAGGTTCGGATGGGCAGCGGCCGCGCAGGGCTGGCCTTCATCCCGTGGCCACGGTGAGTCACCCATCGGCAGCAGGGCGCACCCGGGGCTGAGGCGTGTGAGTGGACACGGGCTGGGGGCACTGAAAGGAGACTGGGGTTGCAGGATTCCCACCGGACCCGAGACTCGTCAGACACGAATATTCAGAGTCATTCTGGGCCAAAACTTTTGTAGATGGTTGGAGAAGATGGGTGTGGGGGGATTTAAAAGGAGACCGGCTGCATGGGCGCATGCGCACGACGCGTGCATCTCCTCTAAGCACCCTGCGGACCTCCCACCGTGAGTCACCGCAGGGTGTGGCCCCGAGCCCTGCTGCTCTGCAACTCTGGGTCGGCCCCTGAGCCTCAGGTCCTCGCTGGGTCCTGCTCCCCATCTCCCAGCCTCCTGGAGGACCCCGAAGTCCCCCTCCAGAGCGGAGTCCCTGGAGGTTCCTGGCTCCCAGCATCCCCGTGCGTCCTAGGCGCTGCTGGCTTCCTGGAGCTGGGGAGCCTCTTTGAATTGGGCTAACAAGGATTATGGGGCGCAGAAGGTGGGGGGGGGCCCTGGAGGAGCAGAAGGGCCTGTGCCGCTTTGCTGGAAGTCACGCAAGTGGACGCGCCTGTGACGACCTTATGCGCTTTATTTAAGGTCACACCAAGGGCAGCTGCTGGAACAGCTCAGGACCAAGTGCTGCCAAACGGCATGGTGGGGGTTGGGGGACGGGGATCTGTCTTGTGTCACTTCTGCTGGCCGAGATTTTTGCCCGCGTTGTCAGATCCCTGGTTGGCATCCTTGTCGGTCCGCTCCTTGGTGGACTTGTCCATCTCTTGGGAAAGAAAGGGGGCACGTGCAAACCGATTTCCTGGGGGAACTATGGCCATCCAGAGTTAAGATGGCTATGGTCTCCCCAGGAAACCCACTTCTGCACATTGAGAGGCTGTCCCCGAGCCAGGGTTGGAGCCGGTGGGAAGGGATCTGGGGCTGTCTCCGCCCCAACCCTCCCGCCCATTCCAGGATCACCCAACCTTTCTGTCCTCCCTCAGGGACGCGATCCATCACTTGACCTGTTGGAACAAAGGGATAATTGAGATGACGTCCTTGCCCTCCGCCACCCATCCCAGGGAGAGCCATAAGCCCTTCCCATGCCTCTGGGGGTTCTTAATTTACTCCCGTGGGCCGCGCCCCCCTTGGCCGGCTTCTCTGCCTATATCCCTGAGAAAAGAGAAAATCAGGTAGGGCAAGATCTGGCTGGAGCTGCCTGCAGCTCATGGTCCAGGAAGACTCTTGCTCCCTTTAACAATTCCTGAGAAGATGCCAGAAACTCCACTTTTAGTGCACTTGCTTGGTCACGAGGCCTCTGCTTTTGCCCAGACCTTTCACTGTATCCCTCCTCGATGGTACTTCTCAAAGGGCCCACAAATCCCCATGCCAGTGCCTCAAGGGGGCGAGCAATTTAGGCATTAGAAGAGGAAACGGAAAGGCAGTAGTCATGTGCCCACCTCTGCGCTCTAGTTTCTGCCTGTGGTGATGGCATCAACTGGGGGGGGGACAGGCTGCCGGCCTGCAAAGGGCCTTGCTCGCTCTGTCCTTGGCAAAGCCACTGAACACCTTCTCTGACACAGCCCCTCAGAACGCCTCAGAGGTTAGGCATAGTGGCACAAGCCTTTAATCCCAGCACTCGGGAGGCAGAGGTAGGAGGATCGCAGAGAGTTCGAAGCCACCCTGAGACTACATAGTGAATTCCAGGTCAGCCTGGACCAGAGTGAGACCCTACCTTGAAAAACCACAAAAAAAGGAGGGGGGATTATATGTCAGTAGAGCACTTGTCTAGCACACAGAAAGCCCTAGTACCTGGACTAGAGCAAGACCCTACATCAAAAAAAAAAACAAAAAACAACAACAACAACAACAACAAAAAAGCCGGGCGTGGTGGCGCACGCCTTTAATCCCAGCACTCGGGAGGCAGAGGTAGGAGGATCGCCGAGAGTTTGAGGCCACCCTGAGAATACAGAGTGAATTCCAGGTCAGCCTGGACCAGAGTGAGACCCTACCTCGAAAAACCAAAAAAACAAAGTCTGTTGGGGTCTAGAGGAACCTGAGGAACAGCTTGGTACTCCCTGTGCTGGGAGGCACCACCAGGTGGTGGTCAGCTGGAAGAACTGCTCTCAGTGGAACTTCCAGGTAGCCTGAGGGCTGAGGTGGGGCGGCTTAGGTATGGGTCTCCTTTAATGTTCTCCAGCAAAGCCCAGCACAGGGCCCACCCCTGGTGTCATGCCCTGCTGGCCCAGGAGAGTGTCCTGTGGCGCCACCATCTCAAGGAGGTGAGGTCTGGGGACTTGTGTTGGTGTGCCCAGCTCCAGCTGCACTCACCAGCCTGTGAGGCAGCATCTTCCACTTGCTGCTTCATGTCCTTCATACCCTTGCTGGCCATGGCTTCGAACGATGTGGGATGGTCCTGGCCAGTGAGCCCTGCTAACTGCACTGTGGACCTGAGTACCAGCTGGACTCTTTAAAGGGCCCAGGACTGGCCCGTCCCAGGAGAGGAGGGGCCTGGGGCAGGTCAGCTGACAGACTCCTAGGCAGGACGGAACCTTCATGGGGGAGGAGGGGAAATGCACCCTACAACCCGGGCGAGGGAAGGCCGAGGTCCTAACCAACGTGGGAAGAGGGGCTAAGGAATGCAGAAGGGCTGGGCAAAAAAGATCCTGGAGGAGATGAAGGGGCTGAGAGATATTCACATCTACCTTGCCCTGTGAGCCTGACCCCTCTTCTTTTGCTTTTCTTTTTGTTTTCCGAGGTAGGGTCTCTCTCTAGCCCAGGCTGACTTGGAATTCACTATGTATCCTCAGGCTGACCTCAAACTCACAGCGATCCTCCTATCTCTGCCTCCCGAGTGCTGGGATTAAAGGCGTGTGTCACCACTCCTGGCTGGCTTCTTTTTCATTTTTCTTATTAAATTTTAGTGACAACTTCCATAAGTATAGACAATAAGCCATGATATTTTCCTCCTACCACCCCCACTTCCTCCTCCCAAATCCTCTTTCCCTTGAATCCCTTCTTCTTTCCAGTTAGTCTCTCTTCTATTCTGATGACGTCATTTTTTCCTCCTATTATGCAGGTCTTGTGTAGGTAATGTCAGTCACTGAGAGGTCATGGGTTATCCAGGCCATTTTGTGTCTGGAGGGCAGCATCATATGCCACCCTGCCCTTTCTTTGGCTCTTATATTCTTTCTGGTACCTCCTCTTCAGTGGGCCTTGAGCCTTGGACAGTGTGATAGAGACGTGTCACTTACTGCTGAACAGTCCACTGTCACTTCTTGTCAGCACTATGTTGAGTTTTGAGTCACCCCAGTGGTCATTGCCATCTGAAAAGAGAAGCTCTCTAACCAAAAGTGAGAATAGCATTAATATATGGACCTTTTCTTTTCAACTTAAATATGTGTGTGTGTGTGTGTGTATCTGGGTGTGGTGGTGCACACCTTTAATCTCAGCACTCTGTAGGCAGAGGTAAGAGGATTGCTGTGAGCTGAAAGCCAGCCTGGGACTTCAGAGTGAATGCCAGAGTGAGACTTTACCTGGAAATAAAAACTTTGTGTGTAATGTTGTGTATGGATGTATGTATGTGTGGATGGGCACATGCATACCATACATGTACCACTCTGTATAGGGCTACCCACTGTGCATTGGGCTACTGGGGAAGGAACTGAACCCAGCAGACAGGCATAGGTCACCAAAACCAGCCACCTGAACAGAGAGGGCGGGAAGTCCCCAGTCTGCCCTCTTCACCTTCCTGCAGAAGAGTGCTCCTGGGGCTTAAGGACGCTTTGGATATTCTAGGTGGGGTTTTAGAGGCCTGGGCCCCGTTGCTCACCAGACCCTTACCTGTGTAAGGCCTGAACCCTCTCTATGCTTGGCCTCAGTGTCCATCTTAGTATCCCCAGTCTGAGCACTGCAGCCCTGTAGTTCTTTCTCTGCACCTATCTTTGGAGTCTCCAGGGAGGCCAGACCCACTCTTTTGACCCATGCCTTCCTGCTTGCTGCAGTGGGTGGTCAGCCCCGGGCTTGCAGTGTCTGGAATGGTGTTCCAGTGTGCTCGCACGCATGCAGATACGTGACCTCACAGTGGCTGATGCTATCTCCTCAAGACCTGCTAATACATGGCCACAAACAAAAAAAAAAAAAAATGGTGATATCAAAATAGAAGAGGACTAGTTGAAAAGAAGAGGTTTCATAGATGGGATGGGGAGGGGGAAAGGAGAGTGGTGGGAAGGGATTAAGATCAGGGTATATTGTGTATGATGGATGTTGTCAATAAAAAGTTAAAAATATTAAATTCCACCAGGTGTGGGGGCACATGCCTTTAATCCCAGCATTTGGGAGGCAGAGGTAGGAGGATCACCGTGAGTTCCAGGCCACCCTGAGACTACATAGTGAATTCCAGGTCAGCCTGAGCTGGAGTGAGACCCTACCTCGAAAAAAAAAAATTAAATTAGCCAGGCATGGTGGCACACGCCTTTAATCCCAGCACTGGGGAGGCAGAGGTAGGACGACTGCTGTGAGTTCCAGGCCACCCTGAGACTACAGAGTAAATTCCAGGTCAGCCTGGACTAGAGTGAGACTCTACCTTGAAAAACTAAACTAACTAAAAAAAAAGAAAGAAAAGAAAAGAAAAAATAAAATAAAATAAAATAAATTCCATGGCCATATTACAAAAAAAAGAAAGAAAGAAAAAGAAAAAAAAAAAAAAAAAAAAAAGCATACCTTTAATCCCAGCATTTGAGAGGCAGAGGTAGGAGGATCACCATGAGTTCAAGGCCTTCCTGATACTACATAGTGAATTTCAGGTCAGCCGAGACTAGAGACCCTACCTCAAAAAAAAAAAAAAAAAGAAAGAAAGAAAAAAAGAAAGAAAGGAAGGAAGGAAGGAAGGAAGGAAGGAAGGAAGGAAGGGAGAGAAAGAAAAAAAAGCTCACCAAAATTAGAGACAAAGATCAACCGAAAACAGGTGAAGCTAGAGGACTAATTTCACTCAGTGACATTGCCCGACATTCGGGAGAGGGTCCTGCAAGAGGTGGGGGCTTCTCAGACCAGAAGAGGTCTAAACCAGACTTGCTGTTCTTTTTCCAGGAGTCGGCCCAGAGCACATGATGGGGACTTAAAGGCAGACAACATTGCAGAGGCCTGTGGATGGGGAAGGAGACTTCCTGGAGCCGGCTGACCCTGATGTTTGGCATTTGAGTCCTGCATCTGTGGAAGGCAGAAGGGTGCGGCCTGGGAGGGAGCGGTGCTGAAACTACTGCAAAAGGGCACTGGGAGTCTAGTTCCCAGGGGTCAGGTCCTGTGCCTTCTCCCCTACTCCGCCCAGTCACCCAAGCCAGCGTTGTTTCCCTTTCAGCCCAGAGAGCTTTCAGGCAGGCACACTCAGACCCCTGCTGACCTCCTCCTGGGCAAGCACAAGCTTGCTGAGGTTCATGAATCTGGGAGTCTGCAGGAGCTCCTTGATGGCCCCCAGTCTCCCCTTCCCTCCTGACTTCAGGACCAGCCCTCTCCCCCCCACTCCTTTCTCCCTCCTCAGCAGTGGATGCCCACGGCCAGCCTACCTGGACATACCAGCTCAGGGACCCTTGACGAGGTGTCCCAGACTACCCTTGACGCTTGCTCCCCGCTGCTCAGCGTAACTGGACAGGGCAGTATCTGGAGTCTGTGCCGGGCAAGTCACTTGAAAGTTCTAAACCCAAACTGAGTATCAAAGTCAAGGGTGAGTCCTCGGGAAACCAGTTTCCAAGGGTGATACAAACAGACCTGGACTTCACTATGTAGTCTCAGGGTGGCCTTGAACTCACAGCGATCCTCCTACTTCTGCCTCCCGAGTGCTGGGATTAAAGGTGTGCGCCACCACGCTCAGCCTTGTGTGAGTTATTTAATGACTCTGTTTCTTAGTTTGTTCTCATCAGCTGTTTTTATTTATGTTTATTTACTTAATATTTACTTACTTACTTACTTACTTACTTACAGTACTGGGGATTGAACCTATGGCCTAGCACATGCTAGATGAACACGACATTGAGCTATAACCCCAGCTCTTTTCTTTTTGCTGAGACAGGGGCATGCTAAGTTGCCCAGGTTGGCCTTGAACTTGCAATTCTCCTGGCCTTTACTGCCCAAGTAGCTGCCATTAAAGGTGTTGGCCACCAGGTCCTAAGTCCTAATATAGTTATTGGTTTATGATGTTGAATAGGCCTAGGTTAGGCAGAAAGGGAAACCCCAGCCGTGATTCTGGGGGGAGCTTGAGGCCTAGTAGGGTCAGGTGGGGGGTCCTTCAGGTCCACCTCAGATCACTGCTGTGCAGGCGCTCTGTCCCCGTGTGGGGAGTGATAATGGGCTTCATCCTCTGAACGTTGCCATCTGCTTCAGGGAGGGTGTTAGATGTCCCTATTCCCGCAAGATGAAAGCCAGCGAGACACTGGGCATTCTCACCCTCTGCCATCATCGGGTTCCTAGGAGATGCTGGGCAGGCGGGTGGTAGGACCCACCCAAGGGAGCCAACATCTGAAACCTGGGGCCCGTCTAGCTGTGCACTGCCTGTTGCCTGGAGGAACTGAGGGCACAGCTGCCACCATACTATTCAGGGCAGGGGCAGAGGGCTCTTGAAGGCCCCTAGTATGTCCTGTGCTGTGCCTGGTCCCAAACGGCTGAACCAGTGTCTGTCCCTGGGGAAGCCCCATGGGCTTCGTGAGTGATGGCGCAGCAGAAAGAGGAAGCACGGCTGGAGGGAGGCTCGAGTTTTATTTTCAAATCATTAAAAAAGAAAACACAAAGTTCACAGCAGCATTTGATTTGTGGGGTCAGAAGGACCAAACGGGGGTTGTGGGGGGGAGGAAGGCAGCAGTGTGGACAGGCTGTGGCACCAAGGCTTGAGGCCAAGGGAACATGGGGAGCCCTCAGGGCACTCTGGGCAGGGCACTTATCGTATACAGGGTGAGGATGGGGTCCAAGGTAGTCGGGTGTCCCTTGGGCCCTCTGTGGCTGATTGGCAGCCTTCTAGTCTCCTCCACTCTTGGCCTGGGGGGCAGAGAGAGAAAAGGGGAAGAAGGGAAGGGCCCTCGCACATAGCTCCAAAGCCCTAACTCAGTGGACACCTGAGAGGGTCACTCTGGTTCTGTGCCAGGGGTCTACGGACGGTCTCTGGGACCTCAAGAGGGAAGCAGAGAATTTGTGGGCCCAGGATCTACCCAGGAACCCTCCTGTGTTCTCTGGCGACTCAGCTCCTACCTTCTCATCCACCTCTTGTTCTTGGGCTTCCTGGTCCTCCTGTGAGGGGGCGGCTTGCTCCAGTTCCTCCTGCAGGGGTCCAAAAGGGACATGAGACCGTAGAAGGACACACCAGGCCTCAGCTGCCTATAGCCAGGGCCCCATCTGCCTGTCACACAGGAGCCGATGTCCCTTCTCATCTCGCTGTGTTTAGAGGGGCTGGAGGTACAGGATGCCAAGGTTCCCTGGACCCAGCTTCACCCCCCCCCCCCCGCCCCATGAGCCACTCTCAGCTTCTAGGAGCTGCCTGTGTAGGCTCCTTGGTGAGAAGGGCTGATAGGTAGAGTTGGGGTGGTGGGGCAGAGACGTCTGAATTACATCCCCTCCCCCCAGAGCCCTAGGAGCAGGGGCATGCCATTATTGGTCACAGGGGTCCCAAAGCCAATGGATGGTGGTGGTGGGGCAGGGGTGGGGCAGGTACTCAGTACAAGGTCTCAGAGCTCAAAGCATTGGGTTCCACTTGGTCCAGGAGCATGGATCTCTCTTCCTGCCTCCTGGGTGGGCTGTGGGCTCAGGCCCGTCTGCCACTCCCTTTGCTCACCAGGCCAGCCAGACCTACTTGCCTAAGTGGCAGTGACACTTGGGTATTTGGAACCAGCCGGGAGTTTTGTCTCAGCATCTATCTGTGGAGGAACTGGCCACCTCTGTGTTACGGCAGGGTCATCCTGGCCCTTGGTGCAGTTCATGGAGCCAGGCTTTCTGGGGGAAAGTCAGGTGAAGACCTGCCTAGTCCCACTGCCGCAAGGTTGGCACATGAAGCTGGCCTGAGTGGCCAGACAGCCAATGCTGCATTCTTCTGCGGTTCACTGAGTTGGGGGGAGGGAGCAAGTCATGACTGGCTTTTGGGTGTCACCAGAAAATGAATCTGTCTTGGCACTGCTCCAAGGGCTTATCAGCCTTCTTCCAGGGTCAGCAAGGGGCAGCCTGACATTTTCCCCAGAGTCTTGCTTGCTGGAAGTTTGGGAGGGGGCTGGTTTCCTGGGGTGCACTTGGGCTCAGCCCAGAGCACAGAGGGGGGACAGTGATAATGATAATGGTTCCTCACCACGAGCCAGGCAGAACCTCTTCCTGGGACGATTTCTCTGCCACCTCTCACAGCCCAGTGAGACATACACCCCATTTTCAGAGAGGATCTTCCCAAAGTCACACACTCAAAGGAGGTGTGTCTGCACACTCCAGTGGCCAAAGGCCCTGCGCTGGTCCTGATGCAAATGTTGTAATCCCTTCCCTTGCACTCACTCCATCCAGGAAGGGAACTACAGTGCTGGCTCTGTGCGACCCTTGGGCTGCACCGCTGGGGCAGCCGGTAGTGGGTGTGGGGGCTAGAACCCTCATTCCTGATGCTGCCACAACCCACACTCAGAGCGTGACCAGGAGCCGGACACCACAAGACCTCCACATTCACATGGATTAGCCATGGAAGCATTGCACATGACCTGATTTCTCTGGGCCTTCTGCTGCACCATCCTGTCTCACGGGAATTTGTGCTTATTAAATGAGTTGGTCAGTAGAAAATGCTAACAACGGAGCTTGCTTTGTAGCAAGTGCTGACTGAGATAGCTCGTCCGCCTCATGGAGCGTCCACTGCCGCTGTGCTTTCAACTGCCTGCCCTTCAACACACACGCATCACACCCCAAGGTCTGCACACAGCCCACAATGCACGCTCATGCACGCACTCCTTCACACAAAGACTTCAGTCAAGGGTGGGGTCAGAGGCACGCAGCTTTTCACCACAAGGGGGCGCTGCTTCCAAAGCCGCTTTGGGAGAAGACAGGCCAAGGGCCTGGGGGGCAGCTTGGACTATGTCTGTGGGTGGCAGGTGGTGGGTGGTGATCAGGAAGCTGTAGCCTGATGTCCACTGCCTGTTGTGAAGGTGGGCTGGGGGGGTTCTCCTGTATGCTGAGAGTGATAGGATGGGCGTGGCTTGAACCTCACTTATGTCCCCACCGGATGGGGTTGTGAGGATTCCACATAGGAGGTGAATGTGAAAACACCAAACCCCAATCCACCCACGTCTTTGTTTCCCTGTGTGTCCCCATAGGACACCAAAGCCTCCCGTCGCTGTGGGCTTAGGGAAAGGACAAGAGCCAGGCTCACCTTGCGCACCACCCCAGTGGTGAGCACAATGTTCTCAGCCTCCTCCACCGTCTTGCTGGCCACTGTGTTGACGCTGCTGACCACGGCCTCACTCACAGCGTTGGCTTGCTCCTTAGTCTTCTCAGCCACTGTGGGAGGATGCTGGCTAGACTCAGCCTGGACCCTCCCCACTTCCAGCCTGCCCGAGTTGGGCAGAGCAGGCCTTCCCAGGGCTCAGGAAGTCTGGCTCTCCTGGGACTTTCCCCTGCCCCTTTCTTTTCCTTTTCTTTTCTTTTTCTTTCTTTTCTCTTTTTCTTTCTTTCTTTCTTTTTTTTTTTTTTTTTTTTTGAGGTAGGGTCTTACTCTAGCCCAGGCTGACCTGGAATTTCTCAGGGTGGCCTCGAACTCACGGCACTCCTCCTACCTCTGCCTCCCGAGTGCTGGGATTAAAGACGTGCGCCGCCACACCCAGCTTCCCCCACCTCTTTCTGACTCTAGGCTACCCTGGTGTAATGGGAGAAATGGGCGGCCCACCCTGGTCTAGCTTCAGGGGCAGCAGGAGTCCTGGGGTTCCCCGGGTCTGAGGTTCCTCACCTGAGGTCACGCTCTGTACCACGTTCTCCTTGGTCTTGGCGCCTGGAGAGGGGAAGGGGTGTTGGGGCAACCAGAACAAACACACCACCAAACAGCTGCACGGGATGGGGGGTGAGCAGGGTGTCTGGGGACAGCAGCCCCTTCAAAGGGCCACTTCCTGCTGTGTCTAGAGGACAAGGACTGACAGGAAAGAGACAGGACAGGATGGAGGGATGAAAGGGACCAGGCCTGAGGTAGGTGCACTGGTAAGCCAAGGGTCCAGGCCTGCCCGGGTGTGGCCTGGACCTCAGAAGCAGCAGCTGGACATGGCAAGAGCTGAGTCACTGGCTTGGCCACCCCAGCCTTCTGTTCTGGGTAACAGCTTGGAAACGGAGCGGGACCATTTCCCCAGTCGCGAGAGCTGTGGCCTGGCCTGGCTATAGCAGTTCCCATTGGAGAGGGCGGGGTCTACCTGAGCACCCTACTACTCAGGGTACCTTGGGCCTGTATGTATGTGTCCTTGTATATACACAGACTGGTGGCCAGTCATGTCTGAATTCTGAGTGCCACTCTCATGCTGTCCTAAAGACCCCAGTGACCCGCCAAAGAGCCCAGAGGGAAACAGACACTGGCATACACAAGGGACTATGTATCCTGCAGGGCCCGAGGACCCTGACTCAAAAATCAGGACCTCTCCCTTCCCAAAAATGTCTTCTAGGGGTGGCAGAGGAAGGTGAGGAAGAAAGGACGGCATCCAGCCCCGCCCTGCCCAGCCCTGCCCTACTCACCCACATACATGACCCCCTCCTTGGTCTTCTCAGCTGCCTCTGTTACCCCCTGCTTGGTCTTCTCCACGGCACCCACCACACCCTCCTTGGCAATGGAGAAACCCTTCTTGAAGACGTCCATGGCAGTGGCGAGGATGGGACCCGACTCTCCTGTGAGCTGCAGGCTGGCGCTGGCTGAGCGCTGTTGCAGCCGCTATCCGCGCACTGCCTCTCTCTTATTGACGTGGATGAAATATTGATGCTGTGGCTGCTGGCTGGATCCCAGCCAGCCCAGGGCAGGGAGGGGGTGGGAAGGACTGGAGGGAGGCATTTCCCAATGGGAAACAGCAGGGAGCAGGGCTCCAGTCCGTTACTGGTTCAACCTTGCCCTCCTGACCCCCTTGTCTTCCTAGAGGCTGTGGCAGGCTGGGTGCACCCTAATCCATCATTGCCCCTCATTCATCTGAGGGCAACCCTGGTGCTCTTTGGCTGGGGCTGTCCTGGCTGTGCCCAGAAAGTAGATGCCCTGGCTCGTGCCTCAACATCCCCGATAGAGCAAGCATCAGGATGGTGGCAGTCTGTGAGTGACAAACCTCAAGGCTGCCCTGTGGGCATCCTGGCTGCCCCTGAGCCTGGCGTTCCAGTCAGACTGGTTGGAGGAGCTGAGACTGAACACACATAGGGCCTCCTGATACCCTCTGACTGCGAGCCGTGCTGTGCCCCCAGTATAGCCCCTTTCCTTCTCTGAGGCTCCACCCACCTGCTGGCTCCCACAGCCCAGTGCTGAAAGGTGCTGAGGAGGCATAACCTGCCACCCCCACTTCCTGACCAGCAGCGTGGGTGGGCTCCAGGTCCCCAGAGACTGATGGACCGCTTCCTGCAGCTCTATCTCCACGTCCACGCACTGCTCTCAGCTCCTAGGACATGTGTGTGGCGATGGCTTTGATAGGGCCCTCTTGTGTGCCTCCCACATCCCGGTGTCCCTGAGCCTTAGGGACAGGAACCTGCTTGAGTGGTTTGTGGCCTCAGTGGGGGCCACGTGGAGGGGGGCGGATGAGACCCACCGGGTGGCCCGGCCCAGGCTACTTCCTCTCTTTGTTGTCTTCGTGTTTTCTTTTCCTTCTGAGATGTAACTTAAAGACCGTGTCACTGGTACTTTCTGGAGTCACTTGCGAGGCTGAGCGTGAGCAGAACCAGTCCAAGCTTGCCCCCCACCATGATCCTGACACTGCTGCTGGGCTTCGGGGGGACCCTGGGCTGGGGACTTCTAGGGACCTGGGCACAGGCCCCTGGTACCAGGTTCTCTGATTTTCACAGCCCCAGGGCATGGGCAGTTTGGGAGACAGAGACCACCGACACCAGCAGGGACTTCACTGGAAGGTAAGGAGAACCTGGCCTTGGCAGTTGTGGAGTCAAGTTGTGTATTAACCCCAGATAAACACTTGAGAAATGGGCTAATGCTGTCTTACCTGTGGCTGAGCAAGGTGACTGGATTGGATATTCCAGGGATTGGACTGAGAATGCCAGGACGTTAGCCAGGGCTCGGGCTGGGGGCTCGGGCAGAGGGGAACGGTTTCTGCCCATCTACCACCAGCGTGGTGCTCAGAGGGACTGTAGTTCTGGAAGCATCCAGCCGGCAAGGCTGTGGCTTCTGCTCTTTGAAGGAACTCAGCCTCAGCCCTAGGGGAGAGCTGCTCCCAGGAAGGGATTGAGAGCAGCGTGCTTAGGGTACCTGGCTGGGATTGCTGAGCAGTGAGGAGAGCTGCATGCTTCCCAGAGCCAGGTTAGGCAGGACACCCTCCAACTATGCCAACCCTGGAAGGGGCAGGGTCCTCTTACCGCTGGACCCCAACACGATTTTCTACATCCTATTTGTGCGGAGCCAAGGACCCCCTGCTGAGGGGTGCCCAGCTTGCCAGTTACCCCTCATTCTCCACAGCCTCATGTCCAACATGTCCAGGGCAGAGGAGCAGGTGCCACTCACTGGGTCTGGCGCTTTGCCAAGTGTCATCTCTATTAATTGTCCCAACAGCCCCATTCACAGCAAAGAGCCAGAGGCGCGCAGAGGCGGATCAATTTCTCCCAGGTCACACAGCCAAGGAGAGCTGATGACTTTTTTGCTTTTACTTTATTTTATTTTATTTTATTTTTTTTTATTTTATTTTATTTTATTTTTCAGGGTGGCCTCGAACTCATGGTTTTTCCACCTCCCGAGTGCTGGGATTAAAGGGTCTGCCCGGCAGTTTTATTTTATTTTTAATATATATATATTTTTTTAAATTTTTTTATTATTTTATTTATTTTTGGCTGACAGAGAGAGAGACAGACAGAGAGGGAGAGGGACACAGAGATGGGATGTAGTCTCAGCTGGGTGGCCTCCAGATGTGTCATGGTGATCCTCCTGCATCCACCTCCCTGGAGATTGTGCTGGGATTAAACCAGCGTCCCACCATGCCCTTAACCGCAGTTTTATTTTATTTTTAATATATTTTTAATATATTTATTTATTTGTGAGCAGCAGAGACACAGAGCAAGAGTACAGACATGACAGGGCCTCCTGCCATTGCAAACAAACTCCAGATATATAAACTTTGTGTATTTGGCTTTACATGGGCACTGGGGAATCAAACCTGGGTGAGTAGGCTTTGCAAACAAACACTTTTTTTTTTTTTTTCGAGGTAGAGTCTCACTCTCTAGCCCTGGCTGACTTGCAACTCACTATGTAATCTCAGGGCAGCCTTGAACTTGCCGCGATCCTTCTACTTCTGCCTCCCACATGCTGGGATTCAAGGTGTATGCATTCCCAGCAACAAGCACTTTTGACCGTTGAACCATCTCCAGAGCCCTGACTTTTTTATTTTTATTTTTTTAATTTATTTTTATTTTTTATTTTGGTTTTGCGAGGTAGGGTCTCACTCTGGCCCAGGCTGACCTGGAATTAACTATGTAGTCTCAGGGTGGCCTCGAACTCTCGGCGATCCTCCTACCTCTGCCTCCCGAGTGCTGGGATTAAAGGCGTGCGTCACCACGCCCGGCGAGCCCTGACTTTTGCTTTTATGCACAACCCTGTGACTAGAGCCCTTAGGTCCGGAGGATGAGTGGTCAACTCACCCATCGACAGTCTCCCCAGTGCACAGTGAAAGAGGCCGTGGTGGGGCTCCCGAACAAACCTGCCCGGGCTAAACTTGATTTCCCACGCTTCCAGGTGATCATCTTCGGAGAGCAGGCTGGACCGGGAGGAACAGTGGAGAGGGAATGCGCAGGGACTGCTTAGTGAGGAGGGGGAGTGGTGGTGTGAGAACAGGGTGGAATGGAGAGACCCTGTCTTGGCCTGTCCAACTGTCCCCAGTTCTGCTCTGGGCTTGGTGGCACAGGCCAGAGCAGTTCAGCCACCCAAACTCTGACTTTGGAGCTTCCCTTCCCCAAAGCCACCCACTGACTTTCTCCCAGGAAAAGGAAGATGAAGGGACGGAAGGAGACAGGACAGAGGGCCTTGCTCCTCTTTCTCCTTGGTGGTGGAGAGGAACTGAGCGTTCGATCTTTCAGCCCTAAGGAGCAGGGGGCTTGCCCCTTTCTTTGGGTGGTCTCACATGTGAGGGTTTATGCAAGGTGCACTGGGCTCATATGTGCCAAGCCAGACGTCCCCCCAACCTGTCGGGTTTTTTTTCCCCACACCCCCAGAAGTTCAGACCCCATATGCCAAACCCAAGTGGTAGAAGCATCCGGAGGGGCTGGTGAGAAAGGAAGGAAACCCTGGACTTCCTGGACTGATTACTTCCCATGCTCCTCTGACAGGAGGCGGAAATGCTGCTCCAGCTTCTTGGGCAGAGGGGGAGGGGGAGGATGGGGGAGGGGGTTCGCGCTGTGCTGCAGCTCGCTGGTGTGTGTGGGGGGGAATGACACCGGTGACCAGGCCTCCCTCCCACCCCCACTCCAGGCAAGCCTCCGGCCCTCCATTTGCTCCTTGCACAGGTTCCGAGAGCCAAGGGAGTGGGCTGACTCTGGACTCAGATGGTAATAGGAGACTTTGGAAGGACAGCGGGCACAGAACAAGTGGGTGTCCCGCACCCTGTGTCCCCAGAGTGCCAGGTCCCAGGGCAAAGTAGGAACATGGTTTGCTGCTTCCTAGGTCCCTTGGGGACCCTGCATGGCTGGTCAGCAGAAACAGTGCAGACATTTGGACCTCATGACAAGGAGGCTCTGGGTTTTTTTTTTTTGTTTGTTTGTTTGTTTTTTGTTTTTCGAGGTAGGGTCTCACTATGGCCCAGGCTGACCTGGAATTCACTCTGTAGTCTCAGGGTGGCCTCGAACTCATGGTGATCCTCCTACCTCTGCCTCCCGAGTGCTGGGATTAAAGGTGTGCACCACCACGCCCGGCTGGAGACTCTGTTTTAGTTCTTTGGTTTGCCTGGATGTTCAGAATATGTCTCCACCAGCCAGTGCTGCCGCTTCTGAGGGTCTGAGACCCATGCTGTTGTCACAGTTAAGAGGCATAGGGAAGCCACTCGGGGCCTCAGACTTCTTAAGGGTCAGGGCCAGAACCCACACCTGCTGGGCAGTAAACCCCAGGTGTTCCCCTGTCTTGCACAAACAAGCAGGGTGGGAGGTGTAGGCAGTGTTCACCCAGCTGGTCCAGTCACCAGGAGCCCAGCACGATGCTGGAGTTTGCATAGCAGCAGGGCGGACCCCATGCCGTGTTCTCTGAGCCATGCCGAGCCTCTGTACCTGTCCCGACTTAGTGAGGAAGGGGCTGGAGATATGGCAGGACACAGGGTCCTGGGTGTGAGCAAGAGCAAGCCCCACTGGCCAGGGCTTAGGCTTTTTGGCCCATGCTGTGAAAATCCCAGATCCAGGCTGGCTGCTGAATGGGCTTCCCGTTTCTCGACCAAGAAGACATCCCTCCCTCGCCAGCTCAGGGACCAAGTCCTGTGACTGTCCCCCCTGGGACCCCGCTGGTGGCGGGATGCTGGCCTCAGCCAAACAAGGCAGCTGAGACCACACCCTTCGCCTGCAAGGTGGGTTCACTGGCTGTCAGAGAAGCACTTAAGGGCTCCTGTGTCTGGGAAGGAGCACATCCATTATGCAGAGAGCTGTGGCTCCTCCCTGCTGGAGGCCCTGTCAGCCTTCCTCACACCCCCATTCTCTGTCCCCAGAGGCACAGCTTCTGTACATTTCCAGGGATGGGAGGAGTGGCTGGCTCAAGGTCAGTGGAGTCCAGGAAGGGAAGGGGAGGGGCGTTCCAGGTTTTTCCAGCTCCCCTTCAAGGTCCACAGTCCCCTCCTGTGGGGTCCACACCAGAAAGCAGGGAGACCCCACCTACACACACTCTGAGCAAAATCTACCCTTCTGAAGATGGGGGTGCTCGAAAGAGCTCTCCACAGAAGGAGAGGGAGCCCCAGGGCAGGGAGAACAATGGAGCACTTCTCCATGTGGAGCCTGGGTATGGGTGCTGAGGGCCAGCCAGAGCTGCCAAGAGCTGGAGGAAACCAATGCAAAGGTCAGGAATGTTCCCAGGGCTTCTGGGCCAACTGCCTATGCTGTGCCAAGCGGGAGCTACCAAGGGAGGGGAGTGTGGGCAGGGGGATGGCGGCCGCAAGGTTTGGGCACATCAGAAGAGAAAGCTCTTTTGCAGGAAGGGTGGGCAGCGCTGCTTCCGGCTGAGGATGGGGGCGGGGTGGAAAGTCCCAGTTACTCCTGGCAGGCTGGACCAGATCCTCCCAGGCCTCTGCAGCAGGCCTCAGGGTATGTGAGGATGGCTTCTTGGCCTTGGCACTCACTGTTCCAGACTGGGTAGTTTTTAAATATTTTTATTTATTTGAGAGAGAGAGACAGATAGAGAGAGAATGGGCATGCCAGGGCCCCCAGCCACTGCAAATGAACTCCAGACTCATGCCACCTTGGGCATCTGACTTACATAGGTCCTGGGGAATCGGACCTGGGTCTTTTGGCTTTGCAGGCAAGTGCCTTAAACTGCTAAGCCATCTCTCCAGCCCTGGGTAGTTTTTTAATTGTCGGAGCATGGCAGTTAGCAGCATTCTTGAACTCTAGCCACTGCTATATACCAGTAGCACCTACTGTGACAAAGCACATGCCCCAGACATTGGTAAATACCCCTGAGGAATGTCCCCTCCACCTACTGAGAACCACTGGTTTAGAGACGATTTTTGCTTGGGCCAAGCCCATGTTTCAGCAATTTCTCCATGTCCAGGGCGGGCTGGCTGCTGCCATCAGGCTGTTTACCCATGGCTTCTGTGCTCCACGCCCAGGGCGTTCACAATGCACTGTTGAAGCAGTCAGTGAGCGTGCCCTCCCTCCTTCCCTCCTGCTGTTGCCAAGCCCTCATGGATGGCACCCCCTACTATTCCTTCAGGGATGCGCAGGTCCTCTGGATGCTCAGGTGTCTGTTCTGCTGACCCGTTTGCCCACCGGTACCTGTGTCTCACTGGCTAGGTCACAGGCCAGCTGCCTATGAGGGCTGGGAGAGTGGGCAGGGGTATGTTGGGCCAACAGACTTGGGCATGCCAGGTAGATCTGACTCCACTGGGTTACACTCCCAGCCCGGGAAGGGGCCTTGATGTTTAGAAGAGGAATTCCTCAATCATTATCTTCTCTCAGAATGTTCCTGCCTGCTCATCGGCATTTTCTCTTACATTTTTCCATTTATTCTTCCCATCTTTTTTCTCCATTTATTCTTCCCACTGTAGTCTCAGGTCTTTTTACTTCTCTTTTTTAAAATTTATTTTTCATTTTTTAATTTATTTTTTTATTCGAGTGAGAGAGGGAGGGAAAGAATGGAAATGCTAGGGCCTCTCGCTGCTCCAAATGAACTCCAGATGCATGTGCCCCTTGTGCATCTAGCTTATGTGGATCCTGGGGAATCAAACCAGGGTCCTTTGGCTTCACAGGCACACAAACACCTTAACGGCTTAGCCATCTCTCCAGTTCCCATTGAAGGTCTTGTAGTGGTATATTTGTTTGTTAGTCCATGGCTAAAAAATGATTTTAATTTATTTATTTGAGAGAGACAGAGTGACTAGGGGTGTGTTAGGGCCTTGTGGTGGTTTGCTTCGGTGTCCCCCATAAACTTAGGTGTTCTGAATGCTAGCTTCCCAGCTGATGGAGATTTGGGAATTAACACCTCGTGAAGGCAGTGTATTGTTGGGGGAGGGCGTAAGGGCGTTATAGCCAGCTCCCCCTTGCTAGTGTTTGGCACACTCTCCTGTTGCTATTGTCCACCTTACGTTGGCCAGGGGGGGATGTCCACCCTTTGCTCGCGCCATCATTTTCCCTGCCATTGCAGAGTGTCCCCTCTTGAAAATCAGCTTCAATAGGCCAAAGCCACACAGTCAGGTGTCTAGCAACAACCCCACTCTCAGTACCAGCTTTACTGTTGCAGTCAGGTTCCCATTGCTGGCAGAAATCACCCGACCAAAAGCAGCTTTGGGGAAAAATGATTTATTTTGGCTTACAGCCTCGAAGGGAAGCTCCATGATGGCAGGGAGAATGATAGCTGGGAAGCTAGCATTCAGAACACCTAAGTTTATGGGGGACACCTGAATCAAACCACCACATTCCTCCTGCCTCTGTCAATGAACTTAAGACACATGTGCCACTTTGTGCATCTGCCTTTATGTGGGAACTAGGGAATTAAACTGAGACCATCAGGCTTAGCAAGCAAATGTCTTTAACCACTGACTCATCTCTTCAGCCCCAAATTTCCCCTTTTTCTGGTTTTGTTTGTTTGTCTTCAAGGCGGGTCCCACTCTAGCCCGGCAGAGTGGCTCTACATGGGTACTGGAGAATTGAACCCAGGCCACCAGGCTTTGCAAGGAAACATCTTAATGGCTCCAACCCCCTCAACTTCTTGTTGTTTTTTGAGGTAGGGTTTCACTGTAGCCCAGGCTGACCTGGAATCCACTATGTATTCTCAGGATGGCCTTGCATTTAAGGTGATCCTCCTACTTCTGTCTCCCAAGTGCTGGTATTAAAGGCATGTGCCACCACACCTGGCAGCCCCTTTAACTTTTTTTTTTAAATTTATTTATTTGATTTGAGAGAGAAAGAGAAAAATAGGCAGAGAGAGAGAGAGAGACAGAGGAAGAAGGATGTACCAAGGCCTCCAGCCACTGCAAATGAACTCCAGATGCATGTGCCTCCTTGTGCATCTGGCTTACGTGGGTCCTGGTGAGTCAAACCTGGGTCCTTTGGCTTTGCAGGCAAGTGCTTTAATTGCTAAGCCATCTCTCCAGCCCCCCTTTAACTTTTCACATGATGCAAGCATCATAATTCTTCTTTATGGCTAAATAAAACTCTACTGCTGTATATGAACCAGGTTTTCTTTATCCATTCATCTGTTGATGGACATCTAGGCTGATTCCATAAATTGGTTATTGTGAATAGTGTTGCGGTAAACATGGATGTGCAGGTGTCCCTATTGAATGTTGATGCAGACTCCTTCCACTGTAAGCCTGGGAGTGACAGACAGCTGAATCATATGGTAATTCTGTGTTTAGTTTTACTTCTAGGTTTTGTTTATTTGCTTTTTTAAAACTTTTATTTGCAAGGAGAAAGAGAAAGGGAGGAGGGAGGGAGAGAGAGAATAGGCACACCAGGGCCCCCAGCCACAGTAAACAAACTCCAGGTGCATGCGCCACTTTGTGCATCTGTCTTTATGTGTGCGCTGGGGAGTCAAACCAGGGTAGTTACCAAACAGGGGTTGTTAGGCTGTATAGGCAAGTGCCTCAACCACTGCGCTGTCTCTCCAGCCCCGTTTGTTTTTGGCATGTACCACCATGATGAGCTGCTTTTAGCTGTGCAGTTTTTTTCCACATAAACCGTTTGTTTTAATAAACAAAGAATACTCAGTTGGGTGTGGTGGCGCACCCCTTAAATCCCAGCACTTAGGAGGCAGGATGTTGGAGGATCACTGTGAGCTCGAGGCCATCCTAGGACTACAGAGTGAGTTCCAGGTCAGCCTGGGCTAGAGCAAGACTCTACCTCGAAAAACAAACAACAACAAAAAGAATGCTCATGGTTGGCTGGGGAGATGGCTCAGCCATTACGCAACACATGCCAGCCTAGGTTTGCGTTTCTAGTTCCCACATGTCACATCTGGAGTTCATTTCCAATGGCAAGAGGCATGACACGCCCATTCTTCCTCTCTCTTTCAAATAAAAATAAAATTGAAAAATTTATAACAAGTAAAAGCACATATTTTTAGCAAAAAAGAATATGCATGGCTTAGCTTTTTAAATCACACTTACAAATAAGGAAAACTTCTAGACCCAAACAGCAACAATGAAGCTATGTATGTAGTGGCCTCGAACTCACAGCAATCCTCCTACCTCTGCCTCCCGAGTGCTGGAATTAAAGGCATGCGCCACCACGCCTGGCTTTTTTTTTTGTTTTTTTTTTCAAGGTAGGGTCTCACTCTAGTCCAGGCTAACCTGGAATTCACTATGTACCCTCAGACTGGCCTCAAACTTATAGCAATCATTAATTAAATTTTTTTTTTTTCAAGCTAGGGTCTCACTCTAGTCCAGGCTAACCTGGAATTCACTATGTACCCGCAGACTGGCCTCAAATTTATAGCAATCATTAATTAAATTTTTTTTTTTTTTCAAGCTAGGATCTCACTCTAGCCCAGGCTGACCTAGAATTCACTATGTAGTCTCAGGGTGGCCTTAAGATTAAAGAAAAACAAATCACAAAAATGGTGTTTTGATTTTATTTTATTTTTTTATTTTTAATGTTTTTTTTTTTTTTTTTTTTTTTTTTGGTGAGGTAGGGTCTCACTTTGGCCAGGCTGACCTGGAATTAACTATGTAGTCTCAGGGTGGCCTTAACTCTCGGCGATCCTCCTACCTCTGCCTCCTCCCCCAACTGCTGGGATTTTTATTTTATTTTTAAAATTTTTAATGTTTTAAAGACAGGGACTCATGTATCCCAGGCTACGTGAGGATGACCTTGAACTTCTGGTCCTTCTTGCCTTCACCTCCCAAGTGGTAGTATTATGTCATCATGTCTAGCATTATGTGGTGCTGGGGATCAAACCCAAGGGATGCTAGGGAAGCACTCTATCCTGCATTCTAGGCCCTCTTTTGAGCCCAGGTCTCATTATGTAGCCCAGATTGTCTAAAAGCTGGTGATCCTCCTGCCTCAGCTTCCCAAGTGCTGGGATTACAGGTGTGGGCCACTATACCATGCAAGTTTTTATTTCATGTTAGTGTGTACACACACTCATGGGTGAGGGTCAGAAAAAAATCTGACATACCACCTGCTTTTGTTTTAATAAAGTTTTATTGTGGAATGCAGGGATTTACATTTACATATTTTTATATAATTTACATAATTATTTACATATTGACAGTGACTGTTTTCCAGTTTCAATGACATATTTGAGTATCTGTGACAGGGTCTGTAAGACCTGGAAAGCCTGAAATCAGGGCCAGCCTCATGGGCAGTTGACTTCAGCAATTGCTACAAGACCCCACCTGGAGACACTACAAAGACCGCGAAGGGCCTACACATGGCTACACCTCTGCTGTTGCCATCTTTGTTTTGTTTTTTATTTTGTTTTTTGAGGCAGGATCTTACTCTAGCCCAGGCTGATCTAGAACTCACTCTGTACTTCCAGGCGGTCCCTAACCTCCTCAAGCTCACAGGGATCCTCCTACTTCTGCCTCCCCAGTGCTGGGATTAAAGGTGTGTGCCACTATACCCGGCTTGCTGTTGGCATCTTGAAATTCTTTTCTTTTCTTGAAGCAAAGTCTCACTCTAACCCAGGCTAGCCTTGAATTCACTGCAATACTCCTACCTCAGCCTCCTGAGTACTGGGATTAAAGGTATGCACCACCACACCTGGCTTTGCAATTCTTAGTAATTGTTGAACAAAGAGTTCACATTTCCATCTTGTCTTGAGCCCTGCAAATTACAGGTCTTATCTTGTGTGGAACATTTACCATTGGCATCTTTGCAGAAAAATCTTATTGGCCTCCTGGATTAGTCAGCCAATTCTGTAAGGTACATTGAGACCAGGTGTGGTGGCCCACATATCTTTAATCTTAGCACTTGGGAGGCTGAGGTAGGAGGCTCGCTGTGAGTTCAAGGCCAGCCTGAGACAACAGTAAATTCCAGGTTAGTCTGGGATAGACCAAGACCTTACCTTCAAAGACCAAAATAGGCCTTGAAGAGATGGCTTAGCTGTTAAGGTGCTTGCCTGCAAAACCTAAGGACCCATGTTTGACTCTCCAGATCCCATGTAAACCAGACACACAAAGGTGAGGCAAGCATAAGGTCGCATATGCCGACTAGGTGGCACAAGTGTCTGGAGTTCAAGTGCAGTGACTGAGGCTCTGGCACACCAATTCTTTCTCTCATTTGCTCATTCTCTTTAAAATAAAAAATAAGGGCTGGGGCTGTAGAGATGGCTTAGTGGTTAAGCACTTGCCTGTGAAGCCTAAGGACCCCGGATCAAGGCTCGATTCCACAGTGCCCACGTAAGCCAGATGCACAAGGTGGTACATACATCTGGAGTTTGTTTGCAGTGGCTAGAGGTCCTGGTGTGCCCATTCTCTCTCTCTCTCTCTCTCTGTCTCTAATATGTAAATAATTTTTTAAAAAATAAAAATAATAAGGGCTGGAGGGATGGTTTAGCAGTTAAGGCATTTGCCTGCAAAGCCAAAGGACCTGGATTCAATTCCCCAGGTCCCATGTAAGCCAGCTGTACGAGGGGGCACACGTGGCTGGAGTTCATTTGCAGTGGCTAGAAGCCCTGGCGCACCTATTCTCCCCTTCTGTCTCTCTCTCTATATATATAAAATAAATACATAAATAAAAATTTTTTTTTTTTTTTTTTTGGTTTTTCGAGGTAGAGTCTCACTCTGGCTCAGGCTGACCTGGAATTCACTATGTAGTCTCAGGGTGGCCTCGAACTCTCGGCGATCCTTCTACCTCTGCCTCCCAAGTGCTGGGATTAAAGGCGTGCGCCACCACGCCCGGCCTAAAAATAAAATATTTTTAAAAATAAAATTAAAAACCAAAATAAAATTAATAAAATAAAAACCCCAAATAAATAAATAAATAAATAAAGTAAATAAAATAAAAGCCTAACTTCCTCTGGTTCCCAAAGGCAATGACTTCAAACATTTTAGGCAATTAAAAAAATATTTTGTTTATTTATTTGCAAGCAGAGAGAGAGAGAGGGAGGGAGGGAGAAAATGGATGCACCAGGGCCTCTAGCTGCTGCAAACAAACTCCAGATGCATGCGCCACTTTGCGCATCTGGCTTTACACGGGTACTGGGGAATCAAACCTGGGTTGTTGGGCTTTGCAGACAAACACCTTGACTGCCAAGCCATCTCTCCAGCCCAGTCTCTGGATTTCTGATTAGCATACTCACATTGCTGCCTCTTCAGAATCACTGTCTAAGATTGATCTCTCATCAATATCCCATACCAAACTCCAAGTGAGTGCCTGCACGCACACACAGCCACCTCTCCATTTTTCCATTGTGCCAATCCCAGTGTTTACAATCACATGACTATAAACACTACTTGAACTGAGTCTTGAAATAAACTGTGATTCCTTTTTCCTCTGCACACTTTACCCCTAAAGTGAAAAAAAAAAAAAAAACCAAAAACTGGTCTGGAAAGATGGCTCAATGGATAAGGCACTTACTTGCAAACCCTAATGACCCTGGGTTCACTTCCCCAGTACTCACATACAGCCATATGCACAAAGTGGCACTGCATCTAGAGGGCACTTGCAGCAGCTCGGGGCCCTGGCATGCTCATTTTCTCTCTCTCTTGCAAATAGATGTAAAAAAAAATAGAAAAAAAAACATAAAATTGTCATTTTCCCACCCTCTTTGCTTGATTTTCTGTTTTATCACTAATTACGTCTCAATGTCTCAGACATTTGTCCACATCTGCTGTCGACACCCACGTCAGGTGTTTGACCCAATGTGTCCTGTTGGCAGTGCCTCTCTCAGAGCTGCCCAGCAGGGTCCCCTCGGAACCGTTGCCTTGCCCCTTTGCCTGCCATTGTCCTGGGGGTGCCCATTTCACTCTGCTCCTGTGTACGAGTCAATCTCCTGAACATTGCCTTAGGATGTCCACCAGATGTGGCCACTTCTTCCCTCTCCCCGTCACCTGGTCCAGGCTGTCTTCTCCTTTGCCTCCGTGTAACAGCACCTTCGCCTACTCCTTTCCCACTGCAGTCCCTTCTGCACCTAGGAATCAGGGTGGCTCTGTGATGATACGTCTCTGTTTGAAAACTCTCCCAACTTCCCCTGACCTCAGGGGACGGTCCAGTCCTTCCACCGGCACCCACACCTCCACAGTCTGGCTTCTCCCACTTCTTCCTTCTCTATTCTGCAGCCGCTTCCTCCTGCCACAGCCCTGGCCCAGTTCTTGGCTCCTTGCCTGACCCTCCTTTTAGACACAGCCCTGGAATCATGTCCTTTAAGAGCCTCTTCCTGGCTGAGTGCCATCACCGCTTCTGACCTTGCTGCTCTCCCTGGGTCCCTGAAGGGAAGGTCCCTCCGCATTGTCACTGTGAGTTCTAAGCTTGAGCCTAGCACCTGACACCCATTTACATCCCAAAGCTGTCCTCTGAGGGCTGTAAGAGGAAGGGTCCTTTGAACCTCTCGCTGACCCCAGGGAGCTAGCCTCCAGGTCCCTGAACATGAGCATACCCCTATTCCCAGGACCCCCACAGCACGTGCCGGCAAGAGGCAAAGATGGAGGGGCTGCCTTCCAGGTGTTAAAGACACTGAACCCTAAACCACCTTTCAGGACCACCACGTAGAGGCCTTTCTGAGAGTGGCGGCCGCTCTGCCAGCCAACAACTGTCCTTCCCCAGCAACTGCTGGAAAGTCCATTTCTGTGTGGCCCCAGTGAGCCGTGCCCAGATGAAGGAGTGTTCTGGTGAGAAAAGATGTGTGTAGAATGGGGAGAGTGCCAGCTCAGGGCAAGAACCGTGTTCCCAGAGCACTTATCTGGGCGGGCCACTTGTGCTCATAACCCATTTAGAGGAAGGCATCACTACCAGTGCTTATCTGGGGGAACCGCAGTGCCTTAAGTGCATCTGTCAAAGTCACATAGCTAGAAGACATGCACCTAGCACTTTGCAGGGCCCAGCAGCACTACGCTGTCACCCTGCAGGGAACTCTGATGTGTGACACGGGGTCTGGTCTTTGGGGAGGCGGTGGAGCAGATTCCCCACAGCTGGATGTGGAGCTATTGCTGTGGAGCCCAGGGGCGAAGAATGCAGAGCGTTTGCTTCTGTAGGTTCCAGCACTGAGTGGGGCAGGAGGCGAGGTGGATCACTTTACACCAGCCCTGACCTCCAGGAAGGAGCAAGGGGGATGGGGGTTGACAGAAGCTGGGCAAGTCTCAGCATCCTCTCCTTCAAAAAAAGAAAAAGAGGGGCTGGAGAAATGGCTCAGTGGTTAAGGCGTTTGCCTGCAAAGCCAAAGGATCCTGGTTCAATTCTCTAGGACCCATGTAAGCCAGATGTATGAGGGGCACATGCATCTGGAGTTCATTTGCAGTGGCTAAAGGCCTTGGCGTGCCCATTCTCTCTCTTCTCTCTGTCTGTCTCTTCTATCTCTCTCTCTCTCTCTGCTTGCAAATAAATTTTTAAAAATTATTTTAAATAAAGAAAAAGAAAGAAAAAGAAATATTTATTTATTTATTTGAAAGAGAGAGAGAGAATGAGGCAGATAGAGAGAATGGGCATGGCAGGGCTTCTAGCCGCTGCAGATGAACTCCAGATGCATGTGCCACCTTGTGTATCTGGCTTTACGTGGGGACTGGGGGATAGAACTTGGGTCCTTTGACTCTGCAGGCAAGTGCCTTAACCGCTAAGCCATCTCTCTAGCCCAGCAACCTCTCCTTTGGCTTCTGTTCCAGGAACTGGTGCCCTTACCAGCAGTCCAGGCTGGTCACCTTCGTGGCCACGTGCAAAACAGAGAAATTCGTGGTACACTCGCAGCATCCATGTCCCCAGGGGGCTCCTGACTGCCAACGAGTCAAAGTCATGTGAGTGGGGTGGGTGGAGCATTCGCCAGGTCCAGTGGGCTCCTCAGAGTCACTGAGACACTACTGTCCTCCTTCAGGTACCGCGTGGCCCACAAGCCCGTGTACCAGGTCAAGCAGAAGGTGCTGATCTCCACGGCCTGGAGATGCTGCCCAGGCTTCCAGGGGCCGGACTGCCAGCACCATGGTAGGACCCCCCCCATCCCTGTCCAGCCCTCTTCTTGACTTCTGACCCCAGGAGTCATGCCATTCCTCTGATCTGTGGGGTCAATGTCTAATGCTTGTTTCTGCAGATCGCACAGCGACACCTGAGCCTGCAGAGTCAAGTGGTCTCCAGGAGCCTTGGCGCCAGCTGGTCAGCTCTGAACTTGGTACGTTCCTTTTCAGGAATGGCAGAGCTCCCGTGTGTGGTCTTTCTTCCTCTGATATACGGCGCCATCTCAGGAAAACTGCTTCTAGAATCAGCAAGGGGTTTTCTATGGCTCCACACCCCTTCTTTTGGGGCCAGGTTCCAGGGGTCCTGAGCTACTTTGCCTGGGGCTGGCACACAACCCTTTTTCTTTTTCTTTTTCTTTTTGGTTTTTCGAGGTAGGGTCCCACTCTGGCCCAGGCTGACCTGGAATTAACTATGTAGTCTCAGGGTGGCCTTGAACTCACGGTGATTCCTCCAACCTCTGCCTCTGAAGTGCTGGGATTAAAGGCGTGCGCCACCACACCCGGCACAACCCTTTTCCTTGACCCCATTTTCTGGGACAACCAGCTCCACTGGGTATCTTGCTGATCGCTTGACCCATACAAACTCCTAGGCCTGGACAAGGTTTCCTATCCTCTCCCACCCTGCACAGGAAGTCATGTGGTTTCTGGTCTTGGTGTCAATATAGGTGAGTCATCATCTGTGGGTCTTTCAAGGGTGGTATGGTATTGCAGGCAGCTCCACGAGGCTGGGAGAAACCTCCAACCAGACAGAGCTTATGGGAAAAAGGGATTTATTTCAGGCTTACAGATCCAGGGGAAGTTGTATTAATGGCAGAAGAAGATGGGTTTCTTTCATAAATCCAGAGAGAAACCACCAAAAATCCACCAAACACCAAAAAGCAGCAAGCATGTGCCCCACCAGAGCCCTGACTGCTCTCTTACACCTTTGGGCTGGAATCAGACCCTCCCTCAAACACACCTTTGGCCTGGACCTCAGGATCTGCTCCCAGTGACACCTGCTCCAGCCAGGTGGCAGGAGACCCAAGTTACAAGTTAATAAAACACCTGAAGCCAGGTATAGTGGCACACACCTTTTAATCCCAGCACCCAAGAGGCTGAGATAGAAGGATCAATGTGAGTTTGAGGTCATACTGAGACTACATAGTGAATTCCAGATCAGCCTGGGATAGAGTGAGACCATACCCCAAAATAAAACAAACAAACAAAAAAAAGAAAATGGAACACCTGAGTCTATGGGTACATACATTCAAAGTACCACAGATAAGAATGCATTTCATGAGGCAATGAGGTATGTCTATTGACAGGGGCTGCCAGGAACGAAGTGGTGGCTGAGAAGGAAGTGTGCCGTGATTAGACAGTCATGCCGTGGGTGTGGGAGGACAGATGGTGACACAGATGTCATCATTTGCCCTTCTGGGGCTAAGGTCTAGGCCAGTGAGTACAAGCATGCATCTTCCCTGCTCTGGACCCTAAATTTTCTCTGGCTCTCAGTATCTGCCTTGTGGGCTGACCTATGATGCCGTGTCTGGTATGTATACAGACAACCCTGCCACAGAGCTCAAGGTGCCACAGGAACCGCAGGAGCCCCCACCGAGAGATCTGCAGAATGATGTCCACCAAGCGGCAGATGGCCTCCCTGGCTCATGGGAGGCCCAGGCCAGTGGCCACACTGCTGCAACGACAGAGGTCAATCAAACAGATCTCGGTGAGTAGCAGACCCACAGAAAGGCTTAGAGCTCAGAGGCCTCGCTTTCCCCGCCTGGGGAGGGGTGTCTGCTGCGGCAAGCTTGTGTGAAACATGGGTGTCTGTTTCAGAGTTTGCTGGCAGGACCTCAGAGGACCTGCTGCCCCACATGTACACATTCTTGCAAGCACACTTTAGCCCCATCTGGAAGAGCTTCAACGAGAGCCTGAACAGCCTCTCCCAGGCTATCAGAAATCTGTCTCTTGATGTGGAGGCCAACCACCAGGCCATCAAGGCAGTCCAGGAGGGCACAGTGGCCAGGCCTGACTTCCAGGAGCTTGGTGCCAAGTTTGAAGCCAAGGTCCAAGAAAACAGCCAGAGAGTGAGCCAGCTGTTACAGGATGCGGAGGAGCGGCTCCTTGCCCAGCATCGTTCGCTTTACCACACCTTTGAGGAGGTGCAGGCAGACATGGATACCAAGTTAAAGCGGCTGCTGAAGGCTCAGGTCCTCCCTGGAGCCAATGGCAGCTTGGTGATGACCTCAGCAGCTGCTGCAGCCAGGCCCGAGCCCGAGAGCCTGCAGGCCAGGCTGGGCCAGCTGCAGAGAAACCTCTCGGCCCTGCACGAGGCCACCAGCCACAGGGAGGAGGAGTGGCAGAGCACCCTCAGGGACATGAGGGCCACGCTGACCCGGCACATGGATGAGATCAAGGAGCTGTACTCCGAATCCGATGAGACATTCGATCAGATCAGCAAGGTGGAGCGGCAGGTGGAGGAGCTGCAGGTGAACCACACGGCTCTGCGGGAGCTGAGGGTGATCCTGATGGAGAAGTCTCTGATCATGGAGGAGAACAAGGAGGACGTGGAAAGGCAGCTCTTGGAGCTCAACCTCACCCTGCAGCACCTTCAAGGTGGCCAGGCAGACCTCATGAAGTATGTCAAGGACTGCAACTGCCAAAAGCTCTACTTTGACCTGGATGCCATCCGGGAGGGCCAGAGGGATGCCACGCGCGCTCTGGAGGAGACACAGGTGAGCCTGGACGAGCGGCGCCAGTCGGATGGCACCTCTCTGCAGGCCCTGCGGAGCGCGGTGGACGCCCTGTCGTTGGCGATGGACAAGCACCGGGTGGAGGGTGAGCGGGCCAGGGCAGAACGCGCCCAGATCAGGACCCAGCTGCGGGCGCAGGACCGAGCGCTGGGAGCGCTGAAGGCGGCCGCGAACCAGACCCTCGGTGAGATGGGCCAGCTACAGGGCAACTTCGAGTCCCTTCTGCAGGACGCGCTGCGGCACGAGGCCGTGCTGGCTTCGCTCTTCGGCGAGGATGTGATGGAAGAGATATTTGAGGAAGGCCCCCGACCGCTGCCTCTGACTTATGAGCAGATCCGCATAGCCCTGCTGGACGCTGCCAGCGGGCTGCAGGAGCAGGCGCTGGGCTGGGATGCGCTGGCCAGCCGGGTGGAGGCCCTGGAGCAGGCTGCCCGCGGCCACGCGGGGTCCCCACCATTGGCAGAGCACCTGGAACCCAGCCGCGATGCAGGGAGGGGGGAGGTGACCTCCGCGGCCTTGGCGAGCCTGGAGCAGGAGCTGCAGCGCCTGGGCTCCGACGTCAAGCGGGTCGGGCAGTGCTGCGAGGCGTCGGGGCTCGCTTCCCTCAATGGTTCCCTCGGAGACCTGCACAGCATGCTCTTCGAAACTCAGAGCGGCCTGGAGCGGCACCAGCGGCTCTTCCACAGCCTCTTCGGGAACTTCCAAGGACTGGTGGCAGCCAACGTCAGCCTAGACCTGGACAAGCTGCAGGCCATGCTGAGCAGGAAAGGAAAGAAGCTCCAGAAAGGCCTGCAAGGTGCCCGGAAGAGGGACAAGAAGCAAGTGGTGGCTTTGGCAGATGCATATGCAAAGGGACAGGAGCAAGGTGCCCTAGGCTTGGAGTCTTGGAAGGCAGGTGAGTTCCTGGGCCACGGAGACAGCTCAAGTTTAAAGGGATGGGGGTGTTGCCCAGCCCCTGGAGGGGGTGGGATGCAAGAGAACAGTGGTCATGGGCTCCCCACTGCTCCGAGGCCACCTTCCCCTTGATGCACCTTCTTTCCAGGGCTCTGGGCCTCTTTAGCTATCTGAAGTATAAGGAGATAGAAGTCACAAGAATCAATGAACTGTAGTGCCCGTGAGCAGGCAGAGTCTCTTCCAGTTACTATCACAGGCTCCTATACCGACTGCCTGCAGAACCAACTGTAACACACACACACACACACACACACACACACACACACACACACGACCCTCCAGTTCCTCTGATCAGTTCACTCCTACATTCTAGGGATGATAGACTCGAGTGTGTGTGGGAGGCTGGGGGGGGGTCACCTGTTATTGCAGTGCCACACAAGACACAAACACAGGGAAAGGCCTTGAGCCCAAAAGGAAGGAAGTCACTCCATGAGCACAGTTAGGCTGTCTGGCCTCTCCCTAGCAGGTCCCCTGCAGGGCCTTGGGCTGTGGTTCATCCCAGCCTTTCAAAGATGCACCACCATCACCTTCTTACTCCAAATGGAGGCTCGAGCCCAGGAAGCAACTTGTACAGACAAGCTGTCTCTTCAAAGGCCAGCCCCTGCAGTGTCCCCCGCAGAAGCCAGCTCTGAGGGTGATGTTCTCTATCCCTAACCACTCCTCCAGTTGTGGCTCTGTGCCTCAAGTGATCCTTGTCGGGAAGGCTGGCCTTGGGACTCAGCCACTTTCTCACCCAGACACAGGGCTAAGTCCAAGGCTTTAGCTTATATGCTGGTGCAGCCTGGCAGGTCGGGGCCCCAGTTCGCCCTCTGTTTTGGCCCAGGAAGCGACGTGAAGAAGTGGGCAAAGGCCCTGCCTTCTCCCATCACCTGTCCCTCTGTCAAATGGAAATGTATGGAAAGGTGGTTATGACAACCCGACAGCTTCCTTTTCTGAATACCAGCACGAGCTTACCTTTCTCAGCATTTTCAGAGCTGAGGCTACACCTGCTTACACTAACTTCCATCTTTTTCCCTCTTGGGAGCAGTGCAAAGCTTCAATGCACCGAATGATAACTTTCATAATGTTTCTGATACAATTTAGGCATCTGTTGACCACTGCAGTATTTTGTTACTCCAGAAAATACTTTTTTTTTTTTTTTTTTTTTGGTTTTCTGAGGTAGGGTCTCACTCTGGTCCAGGCTGGCCTGGAATTAACTATGTAGTCTCAGGGTGGCCTTGAACTCATGGCAATCCTCCTACCTCTGCCTCCTGAGTGCTGGGATTAAAGGCGTGTGCCACCACGCTCGGCTTACTTTTTCTTTTTTTAGAAAAATCTTTTTGACCTGCAGGACGATTGTAGGACTTGACTTTGTGCCCTGCGGCAAAGCACACCTTTCTATAAAGCCCATGTTGGGCCTGGGGTGGTGCTGGGTCATCCGCTAAGCGCAAGTAGGGTGAAGGGAGGACTAATCGCCAGCAGAGGACGCTATTGGAAGCGTCGTTTCTGCTAGGAGGGAGCGCCACCTGCTGGTTTCTAGGAGAACTGCAATGCCAGCCACCGGCTTTGCCTTTGGCACAAACAGGACAGCTATTCAGAATTCATTCTCAGAACCAAAGAAAAGCAAAATCGTGTCATACCCAAGACTACCTCTGGATTTAGAATCAAGGATATGGAGTCTAGTTCTGGTACCCACGTCACTAACTCCTTTTCAGATTGTTGCTCCTTGAGATCTAGTCCCTGAGAAATGGGGAGCTTGGACAGAAAACACCCAGGGAACCCACAAGAACAAACCCTAGGAGGGGCAAGGTCCCGATGTGGACTCAAGGAGGACAGAGTCTTACCTCCTGAATCTCAGCCCTTGCCCGACCTGGCCATACAGCTGTTCCCTTCCTCACTGCTGGTCGTGTCTTGTCTGCCTCCAGGTCTGCATGTGAGCCTGGCGCCTGCCTCGTGTTTCATAGGACTATGCTTTTAAGGCAGGAGAAAATGTTTCTGCAGTGGTCAGGCTGGTGGGGGGGGGGCTTAAGGGGACACCCCAAATGAAGAGATCCGAGGTCAACTCCCTGGAGCTGGGCGTGGTGGCGCATGCCTTTAATCCCAGCACTCGAAAAACAAAAAACAAAAACAGAAACAAAAAAATTATAAGACCAAGGTCAACTCCCTGATTGACAGTTCATGAGTTGTGTGGTCTGGAGCAGCAGACTGTCCCTTCATCGGCCTCATGTGCAATCCCAGGGCTCTGTGCAACATTTCAGAAGTCACATTAAGATAACCAGCTGGAGGGAGTTTTCTTTCTATTCTTCCATCCCCCCTTCCCTTTTAAAAATATTTTATTTTTTTTTTATTTTTGGTTTTTCGAGGTAGGGTCTCACTCTGGCCCAGGCTGACCTGGAATTCACTATGTAGTCTCGGGGTGGCCTCGAACTCATGGTGATTCTCCTACCTCTGCCTCCCGAGTGCTGGGATTAAAGGCGTGCACCACCACGCCCAGCTTTAATATTTTATTTTATTTATCTATTTATTTATTTATTTTAGTTTTTCAAGGTAGGATCTCGCTCTAGACCAGGCTGACATGGAATTCATTATGTAGTCTCAGGGTGGCCTTGAACTTGCAGCGATCCTCCTACCTCTGCCTCCCAAGTGCTGGGATTAAAGGCATGTGCCATCACACCCGGCTAATATTTTATTTATTTATTTATTTATTTATTTATTTATTTATTTATTTATGAACAAGAGAGAACAGGAATGCCAGGGCCTCCAGCCACTGCCAATGAACTCCAGGTGCATGTACCTCCCTTGCATATCTATCTGGCTTATGTGGGTCCTGGAGAATCAAATCTGGGTCTTTTGGCTTTGCAGGCAAACGCCTTAACCACTAAACCATGTCTCCACCACCCCCTCTCCCCCTTTCTGAGACAAGGTCTCTCTGTAATCTAGGCTGGCTTCAAACTCAAGATCCTACTACCTCTGCCTCCTGAGTGTGAGAATTACATTCCCACTGTGCTTGGAGAGGGATTTTCTTTCCTTCCTTCAGGTTCTGTGCCCACAATTGGCAGGAACCACCCTCAGGGCTGCTCAGTTATCTCCCACCATTAGCACTATCACCTTGGAGATAGGTAGTGTTCTCATTTTCCTACCTGGCTCAAGATTCCCAGCAGGTACTCCAGTGGGAGAGCCCTTGCCTAGCCTGCATGAGGTCTGGAGTTCCACCCCAATCACTGAGAAACTTGGGGAGGGAGGGAGGGAGGGAGAATTCCCAGCAGGCGCCAGACACCTGCGAGTTGAAGATCCAGGTTTCTGCCCTAGCCTTGCCATTTTTTAAAATTTTTTAATTTTTATTTATTTTTGGTAGCCTTGCCATTTGTAAACCACAAGCCGTGGGCAGCTGAGGACACTCACCTCTTGAGAAGATGGAAGGGGACAAGGATAAAGTGTTTGCATATATCAGCCAGTCCTGTCTTTCTCCTCTCCCACTAGCTGCTCTACATTGAGTGCTAAGATAAGGCTGCTACTGGGAACACCGAGGCTGTCTGGAAACAGCGTGTCCTTTGAGTGCCATTACGATGAAGGCAGGTGTGTGAGAGTGGACGGTCCGTTTGCTGAGTGCTTTCTCCCTGTGTTTCAGGCTCTTCGGTGGCCTTTTATGCCAGTTTTTCAGAAGAGACGGCCGCCCTGCAGACAGTGAAGTTCAACACCACATCCGTCAACGTGGGCAACAGCTACTTCCCTGAACACGGCTACTTCCGAGCCCCCGAGCATGGCGTCTATTTATTTGCAGCGATGGTCACATTTGGCCCAGGCCCAGGCATGGGGCAGCTGGTGTTTGGAGGTCACCACAGGGTCCCAGTCTATAGCACAGAGCAGAGGGGTGGGAACACAGCCACTACCTTTGCCGTGGTTGAGCTTCAGAAGGGCGAGCGAGTGTGGTTTGAGCTAACCCAGGGGTCGATAACCAAGGGGAGCCTACCAGGCACTGCCTTCGGGGGCTTCCTGATGTTCAAGACCTGAGCCCAGGCCCCAGGGTGCATCCGACATTGCGGACTTGCCTGTTGTCTTTGGACTGGAGCTCAGGCCGGGGATGGCCTAGGGCTTCCCTGGAAACGTTCTGCAAAGACCTCACTGTAGACAGCGTGTGCCTCCCTCCAGACACACTGGCTAGGAAGGGCGGCACGCTGCTCTCTGGGCTGGCCTGCTGGGCCCGGAAGTGGGAGCTGGCCTCTGGTCCCTTTCTCAGCTTTGTGTCTTGTCTGGGCTCTTTGCCACAGCCTGAATTCCGCAGCTTCTTTGGTATTAGCTCCTCCTGTGGTTGGAATTCTGTACAATATTTAAATGCTTCTTCTATGTCCTCTTCTCCCTAACTCTGTGTTCGTAAGTCACTGGTTCCCAGGAATAATGTTTACAGTGCGGGGGATGGGTCAGGTGAAGCCAGTGGGAGAGCACTTGCCTGGCATGCACAAAGTTCAAAACAGAGAGAGAGAGAGAGAGAGAGAGAGAGAGAGAGGTGATGTTTTATCTGAAGTTAGAAACGAATCTTCAAACGCTATAGAGAAATAGAATAAAACCAACCTTTCTAGCCTCTATCACTCAGAAAGGAAGCAAAGGCCTGGTTGCTTTGAATCAGGGAAGTGAAATAAGTAACTTGGGGCTGAGCCCAGCATGCCCAAAGCCTTGGGTTTAATGCCCGCACTGTGTACAGTGGGCACGACTGTAATCTCAGCACTTGGGGAAGTGGAGGCAGAATGATCAATAGTTCAAGATCATCCTTGGCTATCTAGATGAGTTTGAAGTCAGCCTGGGATACACAAGAGAAAAACCTGTCTCAAATATATATAGAGAGATTGCTCAGTGGTTAAGGCTCTTGCCTAAAAGCCTGAGGACCCAGGTTCAATTCCCTAGTACCCAAGTCAAGCCAGATGCACAAGGTGACACGTGTCTGGAGTTTGTTTGCAGTGACTAAGGGCCCTGGTGTGTCCATTCATTCTATTTCTTTCTCGCTCGCTCTCTCTTTCAAATAAAATATAAAATTTCTTTTTAAGGTTCAGTCATCTCTTGTCTTTATGTGTATATTTAATTTTAATTTCATGTCTTTTTCTCCTTGCCTCATTGAGGGTCGAGATCAAACACCTTTCTATTTACTTCTTCCACTGTTCTGACTGACCTGCTCTCCTGAGCATCTCTAGCTGGGAAGGGAGGAGGGAGTAGAAAATCCTGTAAACGCCTCTCCTAGTGACGTGACCAGCTTTGGAATAAACTGATATTCTTTGCTTCTCTGCCTGGTTGACTCCTAGAAAGCCAACTATTTGGTAAAGCATGAAGAAATAGGGAATGTATAAAACTCTCAGGGGGTGAAGTGACTCTCATTATTCCAGGCCAGATTTGACTTCAACAATTTCAGTTAATTCTCTATAAAATATAAAGAGGCTTCCACACTCGGCAGCGGCCCTGGCACTGAATAGGAAAGCTAAGAAGAGCCGTTACCGCTACCGCATCGACATGAGGTTTACAAAACTTCCCGCAGATCCTCCCTTGAACGAACCATCAACCAGAAGGTGAAGTAGGCTTTTCATTGTTTTCTTTCCCTTTTTTGGGGGGTAGTGGTGTTGAGGTAGGGTCTTGTTCTAGCCCAGGCTGACCTCAAACTCACTGAGATCTGATATGGGGTGTATGGGGAGTCCAGCAAAGTCCTTGAACTCTAAACCCTAAGTTCATGTTTGTATTTAATCAAAGAACTGGGCAAATCAAATTGAGGATAATTATTCATTATTATATTTATTTAAGGAGATACAAAACCAAGTGATACACCCATGTGGTCTTGAGAACCCATGAGATGGGCCTAGAAGAAATGTGAAGAGTTTAGAGAGAAAAGTAGACAGCTCCTGCCATGAGCAGGGCAGACGTGGGTAAATGGGGTCAAGGAGGTTCTCTTAGCTCAGCTGGGCAAAGAAGAGAGACTCACCAGAACTTGGAGGCTCCGGAATAAATGGTCAGACAGCACAGAGAGCTTGCCTTGCCCTGGTAAACGTTATTTATAACCTTGTGGTGGGCCAGAGGCTGGCTCAGGAAGAGGCCAGCCATGACACCAAGTTCTGGGGTCTAAGCTTGACCAACCACAATGTCAGGATCAGATTTAAGTTCTAAGAAAGGGGACCTCCCTCCCAGGAAGGGGCTCAGGTGTGGGAAAAACAGGTCTATGGAAGTCCTTTAGTGAAGAGATAAGAAATCAGATCATTCTTTCATCTCTAGCAAAGTGGAGATTGCAAGGACATTCCTGCCTTCATTTTTGGGGGCCAAGTCACCCTAAACTACCTGTCTGCCTTTCAGATCCTCATACCTCTGCCTCCCAAGGGCTGGGATTAAAGGCATGCTCCACCATGCCGCACTTTTTTTCTTTTTTCATTTTTTTCCCTTTGTTGTTTTTTATTTTATTTTTTTTATTTTATTTATTTATTTATTTATTTATTTATTTATTTATTTGAGAGAGAGAGATACAGAAATAGGCAGGTAGAGAGAGAGAGAGAGAGAGAGAGAGAGAGAGAGGAGAGAATGGGTGTGCCAGGGCCTCCAGCCACTGCAAACGAACTCCAGATGCATGCACCCCCTTGTGCATCTGGTTTACGTGGGTCCTGGAGAATCGAGCCTCGAACCGGGGTCCTTAGGCTTCATAGGCAAGCGTTTAACCGCTAAGCCATCTCTCCAGCCCCTTGTTGTTTTTTAAAAAATATTTTATTTGCAAACTGAGATGATGGGGAGGGACTATGGGCACACGAGGACCTCTAGCTGCTGCAAATGAACTCCAGATGCATGTGCCACATTAGGCATCTGTCTTATATGGGTATTGGGGAATCGAACCTGGGTCCTTAGGCTTCACAAGGTACTTTAACCACTAAACCATCGCTCCAGCTGCCCCCCCCCACCCCGCCTTTTTGAGGGAGGGTTTTGTTCTAGCTCAGGTTGACCTGGAATTCACTCTGTAGTCTCAGGGTGGCCTTGAACTCATGGTGATCTCCCTACCTCTGCCTCCCAGAGTGCTGAGATTAAAGGCGTGCGCCACCACGCCCAGCTCCCTTTGCTGCTGTTGTTTATAAAATTTTTTTTTCAAGGTAGGGTCTCACTCTAGCTCAGGCTGACCTGGAATTCACTGTCGTCTCAGGCTGGCTTCAAACTCACAGCGATCCTTCTACCTCTGCCTCCCGAGTCCTGAGATTAAAGGTATGTGCCACCATGACCGGACTGGAAAGGAGAATTTTCAACCAGGATTAATGCCACCCAGAGCCTAGTTCTAAACCCAAACCCAACCAGACAGAACCAGAATGACTGGAGAAGCGGTTCCATGTGGGGCTTGGAGCCTCCTGGTATGGCAAAATGAAGAAGTGCTAAAAAAAAAAAAAAAGATTAATGAGATCCTTATAGCTAAGTGAGGGTCAATGTAAGCATCAAAATCAATAAGGTCTTTAAATTTTTTTTTCTGGTTTATTTCTTAGAGAGAGAGAGAGAGAGAGACACGCCAGGGCCTCCAACCATTGCAAACGAACTCCGAACACATGCGCCACCTTGTGCATCTGACTTACGTGGGACCTGGAAAATCGAACCTGGGTCCTTAGGCTTTGCAGGCAAGTGCCTTAACCACTAAGCCATCTCTCCAGCCCAATAGCGTCTTAATAGGCTTTAAATAATAATCTGCAAGTCCTTATTGACAATAAAAAAAATAAGAGGAAAGCTCTTCTTCATAACAGAATGCCAATGAAAAAAGTAGATGTAATAACGGCATTAGAGAATCACTTTATACGACAGGTGTGGTGGCGCACGCCTTTAATCCCAGCAATCAGGAGGCAGAGGCAGGAGGATCATTGTGAGTAGGAGGCCAGCCTGAGACTATATGACTACATACTGAACTCCAGGCCAGCCTGGGTTGGAGCAAGACCCTACTTCAAAAAAAAAAGAATAAATAAAAGGCAAGATGGAACATATGAAAAACATGCTGTGAAATAGGGAAGAAATATCCAAAAGATTAACATTTTACTAACGTCTCTCAAGAACTGGGCATGGCGGCACATGCCTTTAATCCCCGCACTTGGGAGGCACTCAGGTGGCAGAGGGAGGAGTATCGCTGTGAGTTTGAGGCCACCCTGAGACTTCATAGTGAATTCCAGATCAGTCTAGGCTAGAGACCCTATCATAAAACAAACAAAAAAAGTCAAATAGGAATTCTAGAAGACAAAAGTGAAAAAAGAGAGGAACCAAATAATGGGAAAATTTTTTCTCAAGTTCAAGGGGCCAAAGGATCCAATTAGGAAGCTGGGCATGGTGGTGCACGCCTTTAATCCCAGCACTCAGGAGGCAGAGGTAGAAGGATCACCAAGTTCGAGGCCACCCTGAGACTACATAGTGAATTCCAGGTCAGCCTGGGCCAAAGTGAGACCCTACCTCAAAAAAAAAAAAAAAAAAATCCAATTATCTGCAAAGCCTAAGGACCCAGCACCCAAATAAGACAGATGCACAAGGTGGCACATACGTCTGGAGTTCATCTGCAGTGGCTTGGAGGCCCTAGTGTGCCCATTCTCTCTGTCTCTCAAATAAATAAGTATTTTTTACAAAAAGGATCCAATAGAACGAATGTGTCTAGACATGGCAAGCTGAAACTCATTAATGAAAATTAAGGATTCTTGTTTGTTCAAGAAACCAGTACTGAATCTTTTTTGAAGATTTTTATTTATTTATTTACTAGAGACAGAGAAAGGGGGGAGGGATAGAGAGAGAGCCAGGGCCTCTAACCACTGCAAACGAACTCCAGATGCATGTGCCAGCATGTGCACCTGGCTTACATGGGACCTGGAGAATTGAACCGGGGTCCTTAGGCTTCACAGGCATGTGCCTTAACCGCTAAGCCATATCCCCAGGCCCTGAATCTTTTAAGATGGAATGTTCAGTTCCTGAAGGCAGCAGAAGGCACAAGCATGAGTTTGAACACAACTGGAAAAATATTTGGCAGATGGGAGAACTAGGCACCTGGAGCACAAGGCTCTGCAAGGACGTCTCTCCCACAGCAGTGGAAGCGCCATATGGTCACGAAAGGCACCCACTGGGCTGGAGAGATGGCTTAGCGGTTAAGGCGCCTGCTTGTGAAGGCTAAGAACACCCGTTCTAATCTCCAGGTCCCATGTTTAGCCAGATGCAAAAGTGACACAAGCACACAATGTCGTACAGGCACACAAGGTGGCACATGCATCTGGAGTTTGTTCACAGTGGCTGAGAGGCTGCTGGCGCGCTCATTCTATGTCTCTCTCAAATTAAAAAAAAAAAAAAAGGCATTCATCAAGCATCAGAAAAACCACTGGCTGGTCTGGAGGTGAGCTGAACACACAGGAAGTGCTTCCGAAGGCAAATGAGATCCCATCTGAGCAGCAGCTAACACCTTGACTAACTTGCTACTCTCAGAAAGAACCTTCACGTTCCGGGCTGGAGAGATGGCTTAGTGGTTAAGGCACTTTCCTGTGAAGCCTAAGGACCCAGGTTTGATTCCCAAGAACCCATGTAAGTCAGAAGCATAAAGTGGCCTATACATCTGGAGTTCATTTGCAGTGGCCGGAAGCCCTGGTGTGCCCATTCTCTCCTCCCTTTCTCTCTCTCAAATAAATAAAAATAGCCACAGCCAGGTGTGGTGGAACATGCCTTTAATCCCAGTACTTGGGAGGCAAAGGTAGGAGGATCGCCATGAGTTCGAGGCCACCCTGGGAATACAAAGTGAATTCCAGATCAGCCTGGGCTCGAGTGAGACCCTACCTCTGCTTGCATATACATAATTAAAAAAAAAAAAAAAAAAAAAAAAAAGAGGCTGGAGAGATGACTCAGCAGTTAAGGCACTTGACTGCAAAGCCTAACAACCCAGGTCTTGTTCCCCAGTCCCCACCTAAAGCCAGATTTACAGTAGCACATGCATCTGGAGTTGTTTGCAGTGGCTGGAGGTCCTGACATGCCCATTCTTTCTGCTTGCAAATAAATAAATTAAAATGTAAAAACAAACAAACAAAACCCCAAAAACAACAACACACACACACACACACAACTTTGGGATGAAATGTAAAGAAAACAAAGGGCTGGAGAGAAGGCTTAGCGGTTAAGGTGTTTGCTTGCCAAGCCAAAGGACCCAGATTTAACTCCCCAGGACCCATGTAAGCCAGATGCACAAGGGGGTGCACGCATCTGAAGTTTGTTTACAGTGGCTGGAAGACCCGACGTGCCCATTCTCTCTCTTCCTGCCTATGTCTGTATCTCTCAAATAAAAATTTAAAAAATTAAAAAAAAAAAAAAAAAAAAAAACGACATGCACAAGAATGTTCAAAAACTGTTGTCTTTTCCAAAATCATGGAGGGAGGGGTTGAGTCAGCTCAGTGGCAGAGTGCATGCTTCAAACACATGGGCATATGGCAGGCAGGGAGGGAGGGAGGCTGAGGCAGGAGGATCACCAGTTTGAGGCTAGCCTGGGCAAGACATGGCTTCACCATCCCTCCACCCCCTAAGGAAAGCCTTGAATAGCAAACAAAGGAAATAACTGAAATACTGAATGGGAACTCTGCCCCAGTCCCTCTCCACATGATTATGGACATTTCAAACATGCTGTATGGTGAGAGCTGGCGCTATGTTGCACACGACTTATCTGTTATAAAATCTCAAAAGACAGCCTTGACACAGTCTACAGTCCAAGAACAGTATCACAAAACACATCACTAAGGTATACTAAAATAAGGTTATTTACTTAAAAATGATACATTGGACATAATCTGTATATAGAACAAAGCAATTAATGGAGAACTTAATAAGGCACCTTTAAACCAGATGCTGTACAAAATACACTGTGTCACGCATCAAAGATGAGTCTATGTTTTTGGTGTTTTACAATTGCATAAAACTGTTTGCTTTTACCCTTTTGTCAACATCTATGTACAGTTTCTCTAAGCTATAATATTTTCTTTTATACAACATATACTACATTTTAGTTTTTAAGTGGGAAGAACGAAGGTCACTAAAAGAGCTTAAATAATTCCACTGGAAGTGGAGTCCAGAGCACAACCTGCAGTCCCAATGGCACGTGTCAACCCTCTGGGAAAGCCGCAGTCCCAACCTCCTCCATGTGATTTCTGTTGCTGCTCCTGGTGTGACACTTCCTCCGCCACAGACTCCACTGCGCTATCCCCACAGCAAAGATGCTGTGTATCACCTGACTCAACGTCATAATACCACAAGGGCCACACCACCTTTCTTTTAAATATTGATTTATATTTCTGTTGAACTCATTTTAGAAAACACTTCAAAATAATATATATGCAAAGAACTGTTCTAACTTATAAAATCTGTCCAAGAATAAATTAGTATCAAATTTAATCTTGGGCAAGTTAGATACAATGATTCTTTCAAAGTTAATGTATTTTTAGTCTAAATAAGAAAAATCTTTAAAAAGACATTGAATGCTTTTAAAGTGAATAAATAAACGTCTGGCATCTTTTAGGAGAATTTACAAAAGCACAAGGTCACTTTCTGGAAACACTCCTGGATGACGGAAAGGCGTCATGAACAGTTGACTGAAGTGTCTTTCATAAGAATATCTGCAGATTTGAATTTTATACTCAAACATCCTCAGCAAGAAAGTACAGGAAAAGTACAGGATAATCAAACTGAAGCAAATTCTTTTATTGTTTTTGTTTGTTTTTTCAAGGTAGAGTCTCGCTCTAGCCCATGCTGACCTAGAATTCACTATGTTGTCTCAGGGTGGTCTTGAACTCAGGGTGATCCTCCCACCTTGGTCTCCCAAGTGCTGGGATGAAAGGCGTGCGCCACCACGCCTGGCTGAAACAACTCTTATTGTCCCTTTAAGCCTAGAAATGATCTATCAGTACAAACAGAATTCGTGAGAATTTTGGTGTCCACATTTAGATAATTTTAGTTTTTTGCTTTCATGCTGTAATTCTCAAAGGGATGGCTGATGAAGCCATACATTAAGAGGGGTAATCCAAACCTTTCATGGCTCCCACGTTCTTATATTTACTAAGGAACTATGTGATACTTCCTTTTATTGGTTTCAAATAAAACATTTTTTTTTCATTTTTTGTTCTTAAAGTAGGGTGTCACTAGCTCAGGCTGACCTGGACCTGACTCTGACGCTCAGGCCGGCCTCAAACACACATGCTCCTCCCCAACCCCTCACAGCTGGAATTAAAGGCATGCACCAGCACGCGCAGCACGACCAGATTTCTAACGTTGTTCTTTATGCTGAAAGGCACAGTGGGTTAGGCAATGACAACACTGCTTGCCCTAACACTGACTCTTTTTTGCTAGTTTTTTGAAGGCAGGGTCTCACTCTAGCTCAGGCTGGCCTTAAGCTCACGGGGATACCTCAGCCCCCCCAGTGCCAGGATTAAAGGTATGTGCCACCAGCCTGGCTAAGATTAATTCTTAGTAGTGCTTTTACTAGAACAAGTTGATTGGAGAAAATCTTTACAAATGGTTTCATATACTCCACCTTTATACACCATTTCAAAATTTCTAAGAATTAAGTTTGCCTTTCCTTACTCATTAAGATGACAAATGATTTTCAAGATCTATAGCTTATCCAGTCCCCCCCCCCCAAAAAAAAATCCAGGTTAATTTAGGCTAAGTAAATCAGATCCCATAAATGTTCTCAAATCACACAATCTGGCTGAAAACCTGTTTCTCAGTCTACAGGTAAAGAGCAAGTTCTGAAAGATCAAGGGGTCGGGGAGAGTCAACACGCAGCTTCACGTTGTGGTGATGTTAACAGTCATGACGCTGCTCAACACACAACCGGAAGAGAGTCTCGGGTTGTGAACGATGGATGGTATCTGTAGACACGACGTTAAAGCTTTAGCTTTAAAGGACAGGCAAGCTTTTGGTGACAGATGGACATATGTTGTGACTTCCTCCCATTTCAATCTTTCTAGTTTTGTTGTGATACAATGACATTTATTTCATGTTTCATCCAAGGAAGTTGTCACGACACTCTATAGTGCGTGTCTGTGAATCAGAACCGTTCTCCAGGGTGACAAGGCCTCTGTCTGTCAGTGAACAGTGATGAGACACTTAGCACCTCTGCCTGACCTGCACCATCTTCTTACGTTAGGGGACCAGAAATCATAAAGCCACAGATTTCAAAGGATTTAGATGTCTAAAACACATTTAAGTTATGATAAATATATACCAACTCTGACATAGAAAATTTTAATTACGGAAGCCTTTCAAAAAGGAAAAATGAGACATTATCTTAATGAAGTTTCTTCCTGAAGTTTGAAAAATCCTAGGGTTGTTATATATTTTGAATTTTGAATGCATGAAATTCATATGTAGTTCTACTTTTTTTTGTTTTTGGGTCAGGGTCTATGTATCTCAGGCTGGCCTCTAACTCAAATGCAGCCAAGGATGACCCTAAACTTCCGATCCTGCTGCCTCCACCTTTTAAGGGCTGGGCAAACACTCTCACCAACTGAGCTACATGCCCGGCTTTGTAGTTCTTTTTTTTTTTTTTTCAAGATAGGGTCTCATTCTGGTCTAGGCTGACCTGGAATTAACTATGTAGTCTCAGGGTGGCCTTGAACTCATGGCGATCCTCCTACCTCTGCCTCCCAAGTGCTGGGATTAAAGGCATGTGCCACCATGCCCAGCTTTGTAGTTCTACTTTTAAAATACTTTTCCCTTTAGATAGAATGTGAGGTCTGTGTGAGCTGGTTCCTACAGTATGCATCTGTGTGTATAAAAACAGTTGTAAAGATGTAGGTATTTTGCAAATCAAGCATATGAATATGAAATATGAATAACATCCCTTTAAAAGTTACTGAAAACAAGAATGCAGAACATGATTATAGGCACTTATATTGATATCAAATGCAATAATTCACTTCAATAAGAAGTGATTCCTTTATCAGAACAAGTCAAGGCATTCGAAACTTCAACTTTGGAAAGAAGGCTGCTATGACAAAGATAATGACAAAAAAAAAGGTGGTAGAATGAAAACAGTCCAAATTCACAGACATTTAAACTTCTTTTGGCCTTTACAAGAACTATTATGTTAAAAAAAAATAAAGTTGTGGGGAAGCTACCTCACTTACAAGGTAAATGGCTTTTCTGAGGTTGGCAAATATTGGTCAGATATTGCATGTTTGAAGCACAAAGCCACTAGTCACCAATGCCCTCTGTGCAATCATAAATTCTTTTCTTCTCAATCCCACTGGCAGCAGAAAAATCCCTGTGTGTGCATGCACACGCGCGCACGCAGATGACGCCCCATCATAAACCACGCAGTATCCCAAAGAGATCCTACGACAGCTGTTTCACACGGCAGAACAAGGACAGATAGCCAGCATTTTCTCCAGTGAAGGCAACGATGTGTCCTTCTCCATCTCTGCTGACTCATGTATCTTCTTAAGGCTTTCACAGAAAGCACCACTTTATGGACAGGCAACTGAGTACCCAGAATCTAACTGGAGACTTATTAACCAGGATTAGAGTCTTGATATAGTTCATAAAAACCCAATTTAAAAAAAAGGCATCAAAAACCACATTTAAAGTAAAGCTGTCCATACATAAAGAACGATGTGTTTCAAAGTCCCCAGCTTATATTCTACAGAGTACTGACAGGGTTCGTGTTAGCAGCCGGTGAAGGTGTGGTGAGGAAGAGTCTGAGAACCATGCCGAGTCCTAGTCCATGCTATTCCACCCGCTCCTGGGGGAACCAGTTCTTCAGTCCAGATTCTCCCTCACGCTGTTTAACTGTCGTGTCAAATCTTTACATCTTGAGATTCGACCATCTTGGCAAGCGTCTTCTTGATTCTCAGCGCTGTGAGTCTGGAAGCTGGGTTGTGGGCCCAGCATTCTGACATTAGTTTCAAAACTGCTCGGAGACACTAAAGGGAAAAGCAAAGAGAGTGTGGTGAGGAGAGGGGCTCCGGCAGCGAGGGCCAGTCACCTGCTCAGGGCTGCGCTCCACTTGCCTCATCACTGTTCCAGCGGTTAGACACTACTGGCCGCAAACGCTTGACACACACGACTTCGCGCATATCGTCATAGGAGGGGTCACTGGGCACCATGTTGTAATATGGCAGCTGGTACTCCTCCACTATCCCTGCAGAGCAAGACAACGGAGTGGGACAAGTGCTATTAATCTACACAGCAGCTCGACTGGCTATGCAACTAAATAAATTCCTAGACAAAGGAAAGAAATAGAGACAGGATGGTTCACTTTTAATAAGTGTACCTTTTCTTTTAAAAAGTTGTTTGTTTTGAGGAAGGGTCTCACTCTAGCCCAGGCTGACCTGGAATTCACTATGTAGTCCCAGGCTGGCCTTGAACTCACAGCGCTCCTCCTACATCTGCCTCCCGAGTGCTGGGATTTAAAGATGTGTGCCACCATGGCCTACTTCTTAAAAAAAAAAAAAAAAAAGGAAAGAAATCAAAGCACTCAGGAATCTGAGGAGTTTGAGGCCAGCTGCCAACCTGGACATGGAGAGGGGGAAAAGAGAAAGAAAAACTAGAAACAATGCGGTGGGGATTAGAATTTACTTGAAAAGTTGAATCTATCCATCAACTTGATTGTTCCTATTCACCAACAGTTGGGTTTGTTGTTTGAGGTAGGGTCTCATTCTAGCCCAGGCTGACTTAGAACTCTTTCAGTCATCCCTGGCTGGCCTCGACCTCACAGCAATCCTCCTACCTCTGCCCCGAGTGCTGGGATTGAAGGCGGGTACCACCATGTCTGGCTGACAAACAGTTTTTACTACTTTGTTCTGAAGGGGAAAGACTGGCCATGATGGCTCACACAGAGACCTAACACTGTCCTCCTTAGAAAGGCCAGCCTCTGCCTGGTGTCTGGGAACCTGAATAGTGAGTCCTTCTCCACAGAGACAAAGTCCTCCCCAAGTGCTAAGGGCCCTTCCCTGCTCCCTGGTGGTGCGCAGACAACAGGGACGACAACACTTCCCGTGGAAGGAGGAATGAAGCATGTCCCATGAGGCTCCACTCAGAGGACTCTTGAAACCGCTCCTTGGTTTTCTCTGAACTCTGCTCCAGGCACCCTCTCCCTTAGCTAACTTTGATTTATAACCCTTCATTATAAGAAATGTACCAGTCAGAACACCTGCACGCCAAGTCCTGGGCCTTCTAGTGAGACCAGAGGACCCGAGAGTGGCCTGGGGACCCTTGACATAGGAGACATCGAAGTCAGAGAACTACTATCTTTTGAGTGACAGGTGAACAGAATCCGAAACACAACTCAAACTCCTACCTCCTGTGATACAACGACGAGCCATTTCCCAAATGATCAGGCCAAAGCTATAGATGTCAGCCATGATGTAGGGCTGGAAGTGGTTCTTGTTCAGGCTGGCATCCAGCACCTCGGGAGCCATGTAGCGTTTGGTGCCCACCCTGGTATTCAAGGGCACATCAACTTCATTTGTATCACTGAGACAAGAAAAGACCAAAGTCCAGGTCAAAGGCCAAGAACAGTTCTGTTTTTTTGTTCTTGTTGTCGTGTGTGTGTGTGTGTGTGTGTGTGTGTGTGTGTGTGTTGTATTCTGAGGTGGAATCTTGCTATAGCCCAGGCTGACTTGGAATTCATTATGTCATCCCAGGCTGGCCTTGAACTCACAGTGATCCTCTTACCTCTCAGTTGCCCGAGTGCTGGGATTAAAGGCATGTGCAACCATACCTGGTTTGTTACATTGTTTGTTTATTTATTTGTTTTATTGAGGTAGGGTCTCACTCTAGCCCAGGCTGACCTGGAATTCACTATGTAATCTCAGGGTGGCCTCGAACTCATGGCGAGGCTCCTACCTTTGCCTCCCAAGTGCTGGGATTAAAGGCATAAACCACCACGCCTGGCTTTACATTTTTTATAAAATTGTTTTCTCTCTAGGGCTGGAGAGATGGCTTAGCGGTTAAGGCACCTGCCTGCTAAGCCTAAGAACCTGGTTTCAATCTCCAGGTCCCACGTTTAGCCAGATGCAAAGTGACGCACTTGCCCACAAGGGGGCACACACATCTGGATTTCATTCAGAGCAGCTGAGAGACTGCTGGTGCGCCCATTTTCTCTCTGTCTTCCTCTCCCTCTCTCCCTGTTTCTCTCTGTCTCTCTCCACAAATTAAAAAAAATAAAAGTGATTTAAAAATTTTTCTCGCTCTAAAATATATACATTCCCACATTATCAGAAATCCTTGGGGCCATATTATTAGGAAATTCAGCATCCTTACAGATTTTAGAATAGCAGTATGTCTTTCATGTATGTGCCACACATTATATGACATCACCAGCAGAGCCTTCTTTCCTACCCACAGTATTTACTGAGTGCCTGTATGCAAGAATGAAGACGATCAGGCCCCTGCTCTCATGGAGTTTATAATTTCATTACTCTGATATTTAACTAGATTTTAAAAATGCCAACAAGCACTTGTCTAATCATAAATAGTATTATATGCAACATTTTTTCACATTATTGGTCACTGTTACAATAAACATTTTCAGTGTAAATAAAATACAATTCTTTTAAATCTGTGGTCACAGGAAAGACATGATATATAACATTCCGCAAATGTAAATTTATGGCCTGGTTCTTCACATATCTGAGTTCCTTACTGAAATGATGAACAAACAGTAACAGTTCCTCAGAGTAACAGTACCGTTTCATTTATTATCAAACTGCCACAGAGTTCTTGGTGGGGCAGGAAATTAATTCCAGCAAAATCTGTGCGCTCTCATGGGTTCAAAGACTGCAAAACTATTCGTGAGTTACTCATGGTAAGTGGGATTCCCAAAGCTCTACAGTGTATTTAGTTTTAAAGGTTCCTAAAGGCTTACAACATAAGTAGCTCATTTGAATTTGGTGGAGACATGTGAAACTTGAAGACTAACCTTACTCTATGTCTGTGTCTAGGTTGGCCTTCAGCCAAGCCCGTGGCTTTTCTAAATTAAAAGGGAAACAGTCTTTGGGTGGGGTCTCTCTAAATAATAATTCCTACAAAAATCTAACACCCAGTAAAGGCATTTTCAAGTGGGCCTATCGCCTTTACAGGGCTACTCTAAGATCAACTGAAGGAAAAATTACTTTGCTTAAAATGGCAATAACCTTTTATAGAAAAAGCCAATATTTATAGCCAATAATTCTCAAATCACTAATTAAGACCAAAATGCTTTCTGAACTTAAATTTGATCCATTTAGAAAAGTACAAAACCAAGGTGAGGTGGCACATGCCTTTAATCCCAGCAGAAGGGTGTGTGTGTGTGGGGGGGGCTGAAGTAGGAGGATCGCTGTGAGTTCAAGGCCACCTGAGACTACATAGTAAATTCCAGGTCAGCCTGGGCTAGAACAAGACCCTACCTTGAAAAAACAAAAATCAAAACAAAACAAAACAAAACAAAAGAACAGAGAGAAATAAACTCAAGAAAATCTTTTTTATGCAAAGAATATCCTATCACCTGATTGATTGATTGGGACAAAAATCATCTATCTTAAAAACAAATCATGCCAGGCATGGTGATGCACACCTTTAATGCCAGCACTCGGGAGACACAGGGATGAGGACTGCCATGTGTTCAAGGCCAGCCTGGAACTACAGTGAGTATCAGGTCTAGGCTATTTTTTTTTTTTTTTTTTAATTTTTACTTATTTGCAGGCAGAGAGAAAGACAGAAAGAATGGGCACACCAGGGCCTCCAGCCACTGCAAACAAACTCCAGAGGCATGTGCCACTATGTGTATCTGGCTTATGTGGGTTGTGGGGAATTGAACCTGGGTGGTTAGGTTTTGCAGGCAAGTGCTTTAACTGCTGAACCATCTCTCCAGCCCAGACTGAGTATTCTTACCCTCAGTCCTATGTCTGCTGCAAACACTAAGTGTGACTTTTCACACTAAGCTGGATAAAGACAAACACACTATTAGGATTAATACATCTGTCACCAAGTAAGTTTGGTTATCTAAGAAAGATGACAATACTGAATATAAGAAAAAGAGTAGTTTGAGGCCACCCTGAGACTACATAGTGAATTCCAGGTCAGCTTGGGCTAGAGTTAGACCCTACCTCAAAAAACAAAAACACAAAAAAGAGAGAAAGAAAGTAGATAATTATATGTGAGAAGTGAATTATGAAAATAAATTGAATCAGCTGGGCGTGGTGGTGGTACACATCTTTAATCCCAGCACTTGCAAGGCAGAGGTAGGAGGGCTGCTGTGAGTTCAAGGCCAGCCTAAGGCTACATAGTGTATTCAAGGTCAGCCTGGGCTAGAGCAAGACCCTACCCTTGAAAACCAAAAAAAAAAAAAAAAAAAAAAAAAGGGTGGGGAGAATCATTTACTTTTACCATTCTCACATACTAAGCTCAGCTTTCAAGATAAAGGATTACATTTTCTTCTCCATAGGCCAGTCAACTTAAACTTAGTTAACACTGTACGGAATGTCTACGTAAACATACTCACAGCCAGGAATATTTATTACTAAATATTAGGTTTTAGAGCTGAAGACATGCCTCCGGCTGGCAGGCTCTGGTAACTATTCTAAAGCAGACAGCACTAGAAAGCACTGTATTTTCTTTTTTCTTTTTTTTTTTTTTTTTTGTTTTTCGAGGTAGACAGTCTCACTAGAAAGCACTGTATTTTCTTACATATTCATATCCACCTGGCCAGTTATTTGTTTTTTTTTTTTTTTTTTTTCGGTTTTGAATTGAGGATTAAACCAACCTCAGGGTGGCCTTGAACTCATGATTTACTGTGCGCCACGCCCAGCTTTTTTTCCACCTGGCCAGTCTCACTCCATGATTTAGCCAGTGGGGTCCAGGCCCCAGGTTGGTCTTGAACTCACAGTGTCCTCCTATGCCTCAACCTCCACAGTGCTGGACTAAACTGCACCGCCATGCCTAGCTTTTTTCCCCGAGACAGAGTCTTGCTCTAGTCCAGGCTGACCTGGAATCCACTATGTAGTCTCAAGCTGAGCACCAGCACTCGCCGCTCTTTGTGCTTCCTGACTACACACACAGTGTGACCAGCCTCCTCACGTTCCTACTGCCAGGCCTGCCCTGCCACAGTGGACTACGCCTCAAACCAAGAAACAAAACAAACCTTTCCTTCCTTAAACTGCTCTGTCGGTAATTTTTGGCATCTGAAGAATATTTAAACCAACAGACTCCACAATAATGACCAGGAAGATGATCTTTCCAATTTCTTATTTAAATTATTATTTTTTTAATTTTTATTTTTTGGTTTTTCAAGGTAGTGTTGCACTTGCTCTAGCCCAGGTTGACCTGGAACTCATTTTGTAATCTCAGATTAGCCTTAAAAATCTTGGCAGTCCTCCTACCTCTGCCTCCCGAGTGCTGGGATTAAAGGCGTGCACCACCACACATGGCTCTAAAAATTTTACTTGAGGAGGGGAATCAGCACATGCAAACTGAAATAGAAATACGCTTACAAGCCAAAAGAGCAGGAGATCAACAATCAGGAATAGGCTGGAGATGTGACTTAGTAGAAGATTATAACTTACTATGCACAAGACCTTAGCACCCTCCATAAAATGTAGAGTAAAATGGCGCCGGGCATGATGGCGCACGCCTTTAATCCCAGCACCCAGGAGGCAGAGGTAGAAGGATCACAGAGAGTTCGAGGCAACCCTGAGACTACATAATGAATTCCAGGTCAGCCTGAGCTAGAGTGAGACCCTACCTTGCAAAACCAAAAAAAAAAAAAAAAAAAAAAAAAAAAAAATGGGGCCCAGAGAGAGGGCTCAGCAGTTAAGCACTTGCCTGTGGCACCCCTGGGGCTCGATTCCCCAGGACCCCATGTAAGCCAGATGCACAAGGTGGACCATGCATCTGGAGTTTGTTTGCAGTGGCTGGAGGCCCTGGTGCGACCATTCTCTATCTATCTGCCTCTTTCTATCTGTCATTCTCAAATAAATAAATAATAATTTTTTAAAAAGTAGAGTAAAATGTCATTTTGTAAAAAGAAAACTAAAATAGCCCAAAACAATCCTATTTGCAAATAAGCAAATATCTTTCAGCGATGAAAATAACTTTAAAGCAGTGGGCAAAGAGCCACTTACCTGTTGAACTTAACAGCAAGGCCCAGGTCAGCAATACAACAACTTCCGTTTTTCTTGATGAGGATGTTTTTGCTCTTTAGGTCTCGATGGGCAATTGCAGGTTTTCCTTGGGTACCATAAATTTCAGTGTGGAGGTGGCACAGACCACAGGCAGCTGAATAAGCTAACTTGAGTAGGGCTCTGTTGTCTAATGTAGCACATTTCAGGAAGTCATAGAGAGATCCATTTTCATGGTAATCAGTAATCAAATAGAGCTGAGTCCAGGAACCTGTGCCTTTAATGTCTGCAGCTATAAAACCTGTTCAGTTAACGAGATAAAAAGGTAGCTGTCACCCTCCAAGGCTCAGGGACCATTGCGGAAGAGGGGCGGATAGAATGGAAGAGCCAAAGGAAGGGTATGACCTCTTACAATGCAACTGCCCAGACAGAAATTGGCCTTGATATCCATGACCTTGCAGTGCCTAGCAATACCTCCGCAAGACCCTCAAAATAGAAGAAAAAGATGAGACTAATGGAGAGAGAGAGGGGATATGATGGAGACTGGAGTTCTAAAGTGGAATGGGGGGAGGGGAGGGGAGGAGGGAAATCTCAGGTGGGTTTTTTTGTATGTAAGTATAAAAGTCGTCAATAAAAAATAATAATTAATAATTGTCAGAGATGGCTAAGAGTAGCTCTAAGTGCAGTCAGGGCACCGAGAAACAACCACACATTATAAATGCACAGCACTACCTCAATGTGTTTGGCTAAGGCTTTTCAATGTGTTATCAAAATTTTACTTCTATCATTTATAAATGAATACACTTTTGCAAAAAGCTTATTGTATGTATGTATGTATGTATGTATGTATGTATGTATGTATATTTTGCCATGCAGTGTAGGCTGTACTCAACTTGTGATCCTCCTGGCTTTAGCCTTCAGAGTACTGGGATTACAGGTATGTGGCAAATTTAGGATAATCTTAATAAAAATCATGAAAGTGATGATAATATGACTAAGAAAATCTCATACTGTGCAATAATGTGCAAAATGTTATCAACCTGAAGGACTCTCTAACAGAAATGTTCTTGAGGGCTGGAGAGATTGCTCAGCAGTTAAGGTGCTTGCAAAGCCTAAGGACCCAGGTTTGATTCCCCAGGACCCATGTAAGCCAGAAGCACAAGGTGGGACATGCATCTGGAGTTCGTTTGCGATAGCTAGAGGCCCTGGCGTGCCCTTTCTCTCTCCTTCTCTGCTTCTTTCTCGCTCGCTCCCTCACTCAAATGAATAAATAAAATATATATTAAAAAGAAATGTTCTTAGCCGCTCCCTTAATCCCAAATGAATAAGGATCGCCAGAAAGGCCACCCTGAGACTATAATAGGTCAGCCTGGGCCAGAAACCCTACCTCGAAAAAAAAAAAAAAAAAAAAAAAAAAGAAATGTTCTTGAACTGAGAATGGCAGGATACACCTGCAATCCCAGCATTCAGAAAGTGGAGGCTGGAGGATTGACATGTTTGAGGCCACAATGGGCTACACAGCAAGACCTTGTCTAAAAAAAAAATAACTAAAAAGTCTATCTCACACCCTCATAAAAAGAAAGGTTCTCAATTTTAAGTTTATAATAATCAGGTTGGAAATACTTAATCAAGCGCTAGCTGCTGGGAAGCCTGCTCCTAACCTGTCGTCCATGTGCATTCACACATTTCCCTTTCCACTCTCGCTCACTGTCCACCAGACCCACAGCAGTCCCCACCTCACCTCCTCTTTCACAAAATGGCTACTGAGTGCTATACTGAATGGAATAGTGCCATCCCAAAATTTCTGCCCACCTTGACCATAAATGTTACTTTGGAAATAGGAGCTTCGTAAGTAGAATTATATTAAAATGAGGTCATACAGGATTAGAGTGAGGCCAATTTACTTACTTACTGGAATTCTGTAAGGTAGAAATGTAGTCCCAGACACACACACAAAAAAGACCACATGACAAGAGAAATACAGAACAGAGAGGGTAGTTTGTATGTCAAAGAACACTGACGAGCTAGAGATGGCTCAATGATTAAAAAGCGCTTGCCAAGTGTGATGTCCGGGGTTCAATTCCTCAGTACCCACATAAAGCCAGCACAGGAGTGTGGAGTTCACTTGCATTGGCAAGAGACCCTGGCACACTCATTTTCTCTTTCTTTTTCTCTCCTTCCCACAAACCAACCAACCAACACTAAAGGTTACTAGAGCCAAGAAGAATCCTCCCTAGAACAGAGACAGACCATGCCAACGCCTTGGTGCAGGAGAATAAACTGCTGTTGCTTTAAGCCACTCAGTTCATGGTCATCTGTTAGAGCAGCAATAGGCAAAGTCAGTATAAATGTCTTGTGCTTGGCAATGTGGTGTGTACTTTTCCAATTAAGGAGAAGCGAAACAGTAGCTGAGATGAAAACTCATGCCAGTTAGAGCTGTTTATACAACCTGCTGATCAGACGGTTGATCAATGAGGTGGGGAGAAAACATACGCGGTGTGGAGCATTCGATGAAGCTATATGAGGGGTTTTCAGTCAACCAAAGGTAGAAGGCACATGCAGTTAGTAACCCTAGAAAACGGCTTAAATTCTATACAGACATATGTATTTTTTGTAGTTATCTTTTCGTTGCTATGACAAAGCACTGGACCCAATGCAGCTGATAGGAGGAAAGTGTTTATTTAGGCTTACAATCTCAGGGGGAAACGCCATGATGGCAGAAGAAAGCATGGCACGAGCAGAGGCTGGACATCACCTCTGCCACAGCAGGAGGAAAAGAGCAGCAGGGGAGCGAGCTGAAATCTAGCGGGGGGGGGGCACTGGCTTTAACACCCCTAAGCCTGCCCCCTGCAACACACCTCCAGCCAGGCTCCATCTCTCAAATGCCATCAGCTGGAGACCAAGCATTCAGAACACACAACCTTGTGGGGAATATCTGATTTCACCACCACCATATATATTTCAAAAATCCAGTAAGCTAGCATTTACGTCCATTTGAAAGAATGGTGTTTCTTCAGTTAGGTGATAAAGTGTTTGCCTGGCAATCAAGACTGTTATGGTTAAATTACAAATTCTATTAGATTCCCTTTAGCGGAATGCACATAGTTGAATCCACGTGCTACACAGCAGGCCTCTCACTTATGTGTGCCCCAGTAAGCTTGCCAGAAAAAGGAAATGAGGTCACATGGTACTCACCAAGTATGTTCTCATGACGCATCAGCACTGTCTGGTAGATTTCTGTTTCTCGAAACCAGCTAGCTTCTTCAGTGGTGAAAAATACTTTGACAGCCACTTTTTCACCACGCCATTTACCCATCCAGACTTCTCCGTAGCGGCCTTTACCAACCTGACGAACCATCTGAATCTGTTTGGCGATAGTTCTCTGAACCTTTACAGAAAAAGGTAGAGTTCTGAGCTCTGAGACCGACGAAGATGGATGACAGGCCATCCCACCAAAAGGCCTGATAATATACAAGTAACTCCAATGTAAAAATACTAACTCCAATGTTAACAATTTAGAGTACTTAGGAAATCCGTGTACAACGTATTCTGAACTCACACACAGGTTGGTCACTGGGGCAGATTTTGCAAGGACAGTCATCCCTGGGGAGCCCCTCCACAGATTTGGGCTTTCCCTATATGACGTGCTTTGGGCAACAGAACAGCAAACCTGCTGCAAGGAAACACTTCACAGACTGTGTCCTGACTGATGCTCTTGGAAACTGTCTCCAACAGACAGAGCCATGTGAACTGCCAGTCCTATGGACAAACTATATAACCTAACACCAAGAGAGCAAGAAATTACCAGCAAATTCACATAATCATGAGAAACAAACATTGATGGCTTAAAGCCACTAACTTTTGGTGTGGTTTACTATGCAGCAACATGCGAACGATAATGAAAATGCCTCAGTCTCTAAGACTCTACAGCAGCCCCGACCCACCACACCCACTGCCTGCAGTCCTCTAGCTTTGTTCATGCTAACTCTGAACTCACTCACGTTCACTCCCAGCACAGGGCCCGGCTCAGCACAATTCCCTTACAGTGCTGCTTATCCAACATCTGCTGAGCACACACACTTCTCACAGCTGCTGCATCTAACACACTGTAATTTTATTATTTATATGTTTTTGCTTGAATTCTAATCCTGACTCACAGAACATAGGTATTTATTGGGGAAAATACCTGATGTACAGTAAGCACAGTTATTTTTTATTTTTAGAAGCACTACTGGTCATTTAAAATTAAAAAGAACATGAAGCTGGGCATGGTGGTGCACGCCTTTAATCCCAGCACTCAGGAGGCAGAGGTGGGAGGATTGCTGTAAGTTCGAGGCCTCAGACTACACAGTGAATTCCAGGTCAGCCTGAAATAGAGTGAGACCCTACCTCGAAAAACAAAAAAAAAAGGACAAGGTGCTCCAGGCTAGAAGTGCATCTATAATTGGCTGGAGCTTATACAACCCTGAACTGATTTATATCATGTATTGCTTAGTATTTGGTTGTTTTTCGAGGTCTTGCTTTAGCTCAGGCTGGCCTGCAATTCACTATGTAGTCTCAGGGTGGCCTCGAACTCACAGTGATCCTATCTCTGCCTCCCGACTGCTGGGATTAAAGGCGTGCACCACCATGCCCGGCTTAGCTTCTACAATATTTTTTAAAGTCAGGATTATTCAGGTATAATTTCTTTCTTTTTTTTTTTTTTTTGGGGGTTGAGGTAGGGTTTCACTCTAGCCCAGGCTGACCTGGAATTCACTATGGAATCTCAGGGTGGCCTTGAACTCACAGCAATCTCAGATATAATTTCTATATAATAAAATTCACATTTCTTATTTTATTTTATTTTTTAATTTGAAAGACAGAGAGAGAATGGGTACACCAGGGCCTCTAGCCACTGTAAATGAACTCCAGACACATGTGCCACCTAGTGCATCTGGCTTACGTGGGTACTGGGGAATTGAACCTGGGTCCCTAAGCTTGTCAGGCAAGCACCTTAACCGCTAAGCCATCTCTCCAGTCCCCAAATGCACACATTTTAAAAAAGAATTTTTGAGGTAGGGTCTCACTCTGGCCCAGGCTGACCTGGAATTCACTATGTTGTCTCAGGGTGGCCTCGAACTCATGGTGATCCTCCCACCTCTAATTCCAGAGTGCTGGGATTAAAGGCGTGCGCCATCACACCCGGCCGTGTAGTAAATTTTGATGAATGCATTCAGTCATCCAATCTGCAAGACTACACTTAAGATAGAGAATTTTGGGGCTGGGAGATGCTCAGTGGTTAAAGGTGCTTAATTGCAAAGCCTGCAGGCCTGGGTTTGATCCCCTAGTCCCCACAGAAAGCCAGCTGCACAAAGCAGCACATACATCTAGAGCTCGTCTGCAGCAGCAAAGGTCCTGACAATCAATTCTTTCCTCACAGATATATAATATATACAAAGATACAGAATATCTCAATCACCTAAAACAATCCACTTTTAAAACATATTATTTACTTATTTATTTATTCAAAAGAAAGAGAATGAGGAAAGAGAGCCACTTAGAGAGAATGGGTGTTTCAGGGCCGCTAGCCACTGCAAACAAACTCCAGACACGGTGCCATCTTATGCACCTGGCTTACATGGGCATGCTAGAGAACTGAACCTGGATCCTTAGGCTTCATAGGCAAGCATCTTAACTGCTAAGCCATCTCTCCAGCCCCAATACCACTTTTAAAACTTATTTCCCATCCCCCCACAAGCCCTTGGCAACACTGATTTATTTTCTGTCCCTACAGTTTTACCTTTTCTAGAATATCATATAAAGCCGGGCGTGGTGGCACACGCCCTGTTTTGGCTTTTTACATGTTCCTCAGGGCTCCATTAACTATAGCCCAATTCATGATGTAGTCTCAGGGTGGCCTTGAACTCATGGTGATTCTCCTACCTAAACTTCCAGAGTGCTGGGATTAAAGGTGTGCACCACCATGCCTGGTCCAAGTGAATATTTTTTAAGATTTCATTTTTAGCCGGGCGTGGTGGCGCACGCCTTTAATCCCAGCACTTGGGAGGCAGAGGTAGGAGGATCACCATGAGTTCGAGGCCACCCTGAGAATACAGAGTGAATTCCAGGTCAGCCTGGGCTAGAGTGAGACCCTACCTTGAAAAAAAATCATTTTTATTTATTTATTAGAGACAGAGAGAGGGAGAGTAAGAATGGGCACGCCAGGGCCTCTAGCCACTGCAAACGAATGCCAGATGCATGTGCCACCATGTGCATCTGGCTTACGTGGAACCTGGAGAATCAAACCTGAGTCCTTAGGCTTCGCAGGCACACGCCTTAACCGCTAAGCCATCTCTTTTCACCATTGAATTACATTAGTACATTTTTGCTTTTTAAAAATGACTTTGTATGCAGGTTCTTGTGTGTATGTGCAGGTGCATATGCGTGCATCTGCATGTGGGCAACAGTGGACAAACACAGGTGATGTTCCTCAGGTGCCATCCATCTTATTGAGACAAGGTCTCTCACTGGCCTGGAACTCAAAGTAGGCTAAGACTGGCTACATCAATATACTTCTTTTTTTTTTTTTTTTTTTTTTGAGGTGGGGTTTCACTATATTCCAGGCTGACCTGGAAATCACATTATAGCCCTAGGATGGCCTAGAACTCAGCGTGATTGTCTTACCTTAGCCTCTCCAGTGCTAGGATTATAGGTGGGAACCACCACACGTAGCTTAACACAACACTTCTGATTTTTCTGGGTGGGTGTGTGCATGTACTTCAACTTACCAATAAAGGTAGCCCAGATCCACTACCAGAACTTTGTGACTGGTCAATAAGGTCTTTTAGTGATTCTCCTACTGGGATAAATGCTTCATCCTGCTCCAGATCACGATTGTAGCGACCCCTGCTTGAGATGCTCTTACAATAATGCCTTCAAAAAGCAGAAACAACATTACAATTCTAACAATGTCCAATTCTGGGCTAAGAAAATTGCTGAAATTCTCCACACCATCACCCTTCCTTCAGGTAGAATCCTATCCAAATTATTCTTACCAGATAAAAATATATTTTCTGTTACAGTATGCTCAGAAGCAGAGTTAATGGAGTTGAGTGTGGAAGCATATGTCTGTATCCCAACATGTGGCAGGCAAAAGGAGGGAGAGTTTGAGGTCAGTCTACACTATGAAGTGAAGCACTGTCTCAAAAACCACCACCACATACCAGTGGTGGGACCGCGGCAGGCTAGACAGTAGAATCCTAAATTCAAGACCATCTTGGGTTACCTGTCTCAAAAACCCAAACACACACCTCCACTCTCAAGCATGTAAAGTAGCAACCTACCTATAAAAAGCATTTAAATTACAAATTTTTCCTATATTGCAAAAGATCAAAAAGATATATCATAGGAATACTCTTATTCTACTTCGTATGTATATACTTTCATTTAAGATAACTTTTTTTTTTTTTTTAAAGGTAAGGTCTTGCTCTAGCTCAGGCTAACCTGGAATTCACTATGTAGTCTCAAGGTGGCCTTGAACTTACCTCCTACCTCTTCCTCCCAAGTGCTGGGAAGATAACTGCATCTTTATGTGTAAAAGCAATTGCACTTTGCATAGATGGCTCAGAGATTAAATGTGCTTCCTGCACAAGCATGAGGCTTGAAGGGGCATGAGAACGCCTGAGTTCAAATCTTCAGATGCCACATAGAACAGCCTGGCGTGGACACGTGTACATGTTAACTCCAAGCCCCAAGAGAGCACAGACCCAAGAACCTCTGTGTCTTGCAACTCTGGCATGTGTACAGACACCAGCTCCAAACAAGACCAGGAGGAAAGCAGTGGACGAAGCAAGACACCCCGTGGTCACTGCAGCCACCACAAGCAAGCGTGTGTGGGGCATCACAAGGGAATATATGCAATCATATTCTACAAACACATCGCACACACACGTGTGCACACACAAAAGCAAAAATAAAAATTAAAAAACGTGCATTTTGTAAAAAGGGAAAAGAATTTGCCACAACTTATGCTAATAGCCAGTTATTTCCAAAAGCATACTAACACACACATAAGCGTTATGCCTGCCTCTAGGTGCAGCTGCACAAGACAACTACAGAAGAAACCGAAATGAGCACTCCCTGAAGCTGGGGCATCTCAGAGGGTCTAGTTCACCAATCTGTGTTCACAGCGTGATTCCAGGTAGGATGCTCCCTTCAGTGAATGTTAGGAACACTGCCGCTCTGTGTCAGGGGCCCCTGACCTTCTGGAGCTCTCTGTTCTGTTGTTATGAATTTGTGTTCTACTTAAAGAATTTCCTAAGACTGGGCGTGGTAGGGGGAAAATCACCAACTCAAAGGTAGGGTCTCACTCTAGCCCTGGCTGACCTGGAATTCACTATGTAGTCTCAGGGTGGCCTCAAACTCAGGGTGATCCTCCTACCTCTGCCTCCCAAGTACTGAGATTAAAGGTGTGTGTCACCATGCCTGGCTCTATTCTTTTTTAAAAATACTTCTTTTTATTTATTGATTAGAGACAAAGAGAGTGTGAGAGAGAATGGGTGCACCAGAGCTTGTGGCCACTACAAAGGAACTCCAGATGCATGTGCCACCGTGTGCATCCATCTTACATAGGACCAGGAGAATTGAACCTGTGTCCTTGGGCTTTGCAGGCAAGCACCTTAACTGCTAAGCCATCTCTCCAGCCCAGTCAAGACTATACTTGAACACAGAAGCATAAAGTAGCCAATTAGGTAGTTAAGATCCTCTTTCCTCTTAAGGAAAGGAAACCATATGTATTTAAATTAAGGAGCTATAACCAGAGCACAAAAGCCCAGTAATTTCTGAATTGCACACAGCAGTCAGTGGTTTCTGCACGATAGCTTTAAAAATGGTAACTGTTAGGCCGGGCGTGGTGGCGCACGCCTTTAATCCCAGCACTCGGGAGGCAGAGGTAGGAGGATCGCCGTGAGTTTGAGGCCACCCTGAGACTACATAGTGAATTCCAGGTCAGCCTGGGCCAGAGTGAGACCCTACCTCGAAAAACCAAAAAAAAAAAAAAAAAAAAAAAGGTAACTGTTGGGGCTGGAGAGATGCCATAACAGTTAAATGCTTGCCTGTGAAGCCTAAGGACCCCGGTTCAAGGCTTGATTCTCCAGGACCCACATAAACCAGATGCACAAGGGGGCGCATGCATCTGGAGCTTGTTTGCAGTGGCTGGAGACCCTGGCGTGCCCATTCTCTGTCTCTCTACCTGCCTATTTCTGTATCTCTCTCAAAAAAAAAATATTTTTTTTTAAATGGTAACTGTTGACACATAATAATTAACAAAATAATTTGCACCACACAAGTGTCTTCTTACTTATAGCAAAAGCAGCTGGAGAAGATGATCATAACAACGATGCAGACAGCCATGGAAACCAGCACGGCCAGCCACCAGAGGCCGCCATCGAAGAAGGGACCTGATAATAGAAGTCAACAGAGAAGTCAACACAGCACCTGTGTGATCAGCCTACTAAAAGGAAACAGGAACTTGTAGTTATTCTAGGTAGCTTGGTGATTGTTAAAAACACAGAACAGAAGCTACAGAGAATCATGCTCAGGCTTTTCTGAGCTAACCTACCTATAACAACAGGGGGCAGTGTAGGTTGCAAATACTGATTGCATAAATTGGTACGACAACATTCTATTGTCCGACGTAGCTGGGCTTTTGGTGAGTCCTGGAGGAAAAATAATGGTGAAATTAGAAATGTTTTTATATATTATATCAAGATTGAATTTCTTAGTATTGGCAATACAATTTCTAATTCAATAAGTGAAAAAGAGCTCCAAATTTGATGTGCAAAAATATTAAAAATTAAAATTTGTGTAGGACTATTGTAAAGGCTAGAAAATGTTTTTCCTTAGGGAACACATGTGTGTGTTCCCTAAATTGTAGATGAGCAATTTTTAGTGCTTCTTAAATTTCAAACATTCATCTGGAGCTTGTTTGCAGTGGCTGGAGACCCTGGCGTGCCCATTCTCTGTCTCTCTACCTGCCTATTTCTGTATCTCTCTCAAAAAAAAAATATTTTTTTTTAAATGGTAACTGTTGACACATAATAATTAACAAAATAATTTGCACCACACAAGTGTCTTCTTACTTATAGCAAAAGCAGCTGGAGAAGATGATCATAACAACGATGCAGACAGCCATGGAAACCAGCACGGCCAGCCACCAGAGGCCGCCATCGAAGAAGGGACCTGATAATAGAAGTCAACAGAGAAGTCAACACAGCACCTGTGTGATCAGCCTACTAAAAGGAAACAGGAACTTGTAGTTATTCTAGGTAGCTTGGTGATTGTTAAAAACACAGAACAGAAGCTACAGAGAATCATGCTCAGGCTTTTCTGAGCTAACCTACCTATAACAACAGGGGGCAGTGTAGGTTGCAAATACTGATTGCATAAATTGGTACGACAACATTCTATTGTCCGACGTAGCTGGGCTTTTGGTGAGTCCTGGAGGAAAAATAATGGTGAAATTAGAAATGTTTTTATATATTATATCAAGATTGAATTTCTTAGTATTGGCAATACAATTTCTAATTCAATAAGTGAAAAAGAGCTCCAAATTTGATGTGCAAAAATATTAAAAATTAAAATTTGTGTAGGACTATTGTAAAGGCTAGAAAATGTTTTTCCTTAGGGGACACATGTGTGTGTTCCCTAAATTGTAGATGAGCAATTTTTAGTGCTTCTTAAATTTCAAACATTGGTGTGTGTGTGTGTGTGTGTGTGTATGTATATAATATTTATTCATTTGAGAGAGGGAATATAAGAATGAATGGGCATGTCAGGGCCTCCTGCTGTTGCAAATGAACTTCAGATACATGAGCCACTTTGTACATCTGCCTTTATGTGGCTGCTGGGAAACAACTCTGGCCAGAAAGCTTTGTAGCAAGTGCCTTTAACTGCTGGGCCATCTCTCAGCCCCAAACTTATTAGTATATTTTAATAAACTACCACTTAGCTGTTTTTTTTTTCCTAAAATAACAATAATAAGTATTCCCTGGAAAAAACTAGGTAGTTCAATTTCTTTTTAAAAAACTATATTTAGGAGGCTGGGTGTGGTGGCTCACGCCTTTAATCCCAGCACTCGGGGGTCTGAGGTAAGAAGACTACTGTGAGTTCGAGGCCAGCCTGAGACTACACAGTGGATCCCAGGTCAGCCTGGGCTAAAGTGAGACCCTACCTCAAAAAACCAAACAAACAAACAAACAAACAAACAAACAAATAAATAAAATGGAATTGAACTCAGGTTGTTAGGTTTTACACTCAAGCGCCTTAACCGCTAAGCATCTCTCCAGCCCAAATGGATTTTTTGTTTTGTTTTTGAGGTAGGGTCTTCACTCTAGCCCAGGCTGACCTTGAATTCCCTCTGTAGTCTCAGGGTGGCCTCGAACTCATGGTGATCCTCCTACCTCTGCCTCCCGAGTGCTAGGATTAAAGGCGTTGCCACCATGCCCGGCTGGGATTTTTTTGTTTATTTTTTCAAGGTAGAGCCTCTCTCTAAGCCAGGTTGACCTGGAATTCACTATGTAGTCTCAGGCTGGCCTCAAATTCACAGAGATCTGCCTACCTCTGCCTCCAGAGGGCTGGGATTAAAGGTGTACACCACCATGCCCATGTAAATTTTATTACAATATTAGTTAGCATGGACAATATGACCTCATAGTAGTACTCGGACTTAGATGAGATTTAAGATCAGACTAAAAAGTAGAGGGTATCATACTTTAAAAAATTAATTAAAAATAACTCCAGCTGTTAAGAGCCAAGCATGGTAGCACATGCCTTTAGTTTTAGCACTGGGAAGGCTGAGGCAAGAGGATCACCATGAGTTCAAGGCTAGCCTGGAGCTAGAGTGAGTTCCTGGGCTAGAATAAAACCCTGCCTCAAAAACAAAAAACAAAAACAAAAATTTGTTATGAGTAGATAGAGGACAGAGATTTAGCATGCACCACAGATATGCTGCATCTACTAGATAATTTGATGCAGAAACAAGTTGAAACACGTAGGCAAGGGTAAAATATAGCAGCAACATTCCTTAGAGTGTTTTTAGAGACAGCCAACCAGGTAGGATATGCCCCTATTAGACTGGAAAACCAACAGAGAAAGACTAGAGTCGAGGAAGGAAGGAGACCCCAACAATGGCATGCTGACACTCTGATAAACAGTTCAACATAAGGAAGGGTGGGTGCCGGTATTTTGGCCTTGCCTGGGAAAAGTCATTCTGGTCCAAAATACAAAAAGAAGCCGGGCGTGGTGGTGCACACCTTTAATCCTAGCACTCAGGAGGCAGAGGTAGGAGGATCACCATGAGTTCAAGGCCACCCTAAGACTACATAGTTAATTCCAGGTCAGCCTGAGCTAGAGTGAGACCCTACCTCACAAACCCCACCCCCCAAAAAAACAAAGACCCAAAATACTAAAAGAGACTGTTCACTATTATGAAATTGGCAAGAATATAAGCAGAAATTAACCATGTGATTCTTAAATGTCAGATGGCCAGAAAGGAAAAACCTCAGGTGCTACCTTAAAAACCTAAACATAAGTGTTATTTCAAATTCCATCAGAGAAAGTCAAGAACACTGGGACATCTCCCACTGTAAAAGTCTACATTTGAGCAGATTTATTTACCTTTAAAATAACTATGCCTTTTGAAATGATTATAAACAGTAGAAGAGAGACATGCTAGGATTTAGCCTGGAGATTGTGAAATCATCCCAGTTGAGTGAGGTTTCCTAACAAGTCACACCAGATGACAGCAGAGCAAACTACACTGACCACTGGGGGGCGCCGAGGCGGCAGGAATGTACAGCACATGATAGTCACCTTGCCTGTGTCCCATTCCCACCAGCTGCACGTGGGCACTGGGCAAGGCTTGGGCAGGGCGAGAGCAAGAAAGCGGTCCCCTGGGTTAGGTTAGGTGCTGGGCTCAAGGAGTGACGTTTGCCACACTACCGGAGGAAGTTACTGAAGTGCTGGTCCAAGTTTTTTGGTTTTTCAAGGTAGGGTCTCACTCTAGCCCAGGCTGACCTGGACTGTACTCTGCAGTCTCAGATTGGCATCAAACTCTGCCTCTGGCTCTTTTGCTTATTAACTCCTACACAAATTTTAAAATGGTGGTGCATACCTTTAATCCCAGCACTTGGGAGGAAGAAGTAGGAGGATGGCCATGATTTGAGGCCAGCCTGAAACTACATCGTGAATTCCAGGCCAGCTTGGGCTAGAGCAAAACCCTACCTCAAAAAACAAAAACAAAACCCTGGGGTCACTAGGCAAGCACCTTAACTGCTAAGCCATCTCTCCAGCCCATCTCTGCCACTGCTTTTTTCCCCTCGTTTATTTATTTGTAAGTAGATTTGTGGGGGAGGGAGGGCACGGGAAAATCACACATCCACCAGGACTTCTTGCCACTGCAAAAGAAATCCAGATCCATGTGCCACTTTGTGCATCTGGCTTTACATGGAAACTGGGACACTGAACCGGGGTCCTTGGGCTTTGTAGGCAAGCGCCTTAACTGCTGAGCCATCTCTCCAGCCCATCTGCCATTGCTTTTTAAAAATTTTGTTTTATTTTATTTAAGTTTTTTGAGGTAGTGTCTCACTCTAGTTCAGGCTGACCTGGAATTCACTATGTAGTCTTAGGGTGGCCTCGAACTCATAGCGATCCTCCTACCTCTGCCTCCTGGAGTGCTGGGATTAAAGGACTGCACCACCACGCCCAGCTTGCCACTGCTTTTTAAGGAACTCTGTGAACATTTCACAAGGACTCAGCATGTCTAAGCAATCTTGGGGGAACACAAGTTATTGTCCATCATCTTATAAGTAAAGTAACTGGAATTTCAATTAGCACACTACTATTACTTGAAAGCTAAACTTTCCCCAGCGAATCGGTTCTCTTGAACACACAAGTGTGAAGAACAGGTGCACTTCTCTTGGGGGTTCAGTGCGAATGCTGGTCATGTTGCTGTGCCCGTCTTCATTTCATAGGTCTAAATTCGATCTCACCTTGCACTGAAAGTCAGACCCTTCGTATTTCATACATCCTGAAGCTAATGTGGTTTCTCCCTGGTCATCTTCCTCAATGATAGCAAAGCAATGCCCATTAGTTCTACAAGAGACAGAGAAAGAAAAAAAACAATGTAACATCACAAAGTACTTCAGAGAGCTGGGCATGGTGGTTCACATCTGTAGTACCAGCACTGAGGAGTCTAAAGGAAGGAGCATCTCAAGTCAGAAAGGCACATCACAAAGTACTTCAGAGAGCTGGGCATGGTGGTTCACATCTGTAGTACCAGCACTGAGGAGTCTAAAGGAAGGGGCATCTCAAGTCCAGAAAGAAAAAAAACAATGTAGCTTCACATCACAAAGTACTTCAGAGAGCTGGGCATGGTGGTTCACATCTGTAGTAGCACCAAGCACTGAGTCTAAAGGAAGGGGCATCTCAAGTCCAGAAAGAAAAAAAACAATGTAGCTTCACATCACAAAGTACTTCAGAGAGCTGGGCATGGTGGTTCACATCTGTAGTACCAGCACTGAGGAGTCTAAAGGAAGGGGCATCTCAAGTCCAGGTTACTCTGAACTACGTATAAAGGATTCTCTTTTGTTGATAGGGTCTTATCAAGGATGACCTTGAACTTCTTGACCCTCTTGCTTCCACCACCCAAGTGCTGGGATTACAGTCAGTGCCATCAAACCCAATTTTATTTGATGCTGGAAATCAGCCTGGAGTCTTCTGCATGGGAGACAGGCATTTTACCAAATGAGCTGTATACAGGGAGATTCTGACTCAAAAAGAACATAAAAGTACTAAAGACATCTGAGTTTGAATATTGCCCTCTGTATCTTGTGTTTAATTCAAATTGCCACATTATGTGATTTGCTAGCACAACCAATTAGTTTTACAGGAAATCATATATTAGATCTAATTAACTTTTAAGGTAAATGAAAGTGATTTTGCCTGAACTAAGACATAAAGGGCCAATGAAAACCCTGTGTCAAGTGGGAAAGAAATTTTACTAAATAAATCTTTGAAAAAAATTTTTTTTAAAAAAAAAAACCACTAAATTAGCTGGGTGTGGGGGTACATGCCTTTAATTGCAGCACTTGGGAGGCAGAGGTGGGAGGATCGCCATGAGTTCAAGGCCACCCTGAGACTATATAGTAAATTCCAGGTCAAAAACCTGAGCTAGAGTGAGACCCTACTTCAAAACACACTCACTCTCTCTCTCTCTCTCTCTCTCTCTCTCTCTCAATTGGGTGAAATGCTTGCTATGCAAACTTGACAATCTGAATCTGGATCCCCAGAACCACTAATACTGAACACTGTGGAACACATCTGCAGTTCCAGTGCACCTATGACAAGATGGGAGGTAGAGACAGGTCAGCCTCTGGAAAGCTCATGGGCCAGCTAGACTCGTGTGAGACCCCGCCTCAAACAAGGGGAAGGCACAGAATGACAGCTGAGATTACCCCTGACCTCTATATGCACGCCATGGAATGACAGCCAAGGTTACCCCTGACCTCTATACGCACGCCATGGAATGCACATTTCCACAAAGGTTAGAACAAAAAAGGATTTAAGGGCTGCGAAATGGCTCAGTGGTTGAAGGGACTTACTTGCAAAGCCTGCTGGCCTGGGGTTTAATTCCCCAGGAACCAGATAAAGGCAGATGTAGCAAGAGGCCTTGGCACACCCATATTCACTCTCTCAGATAAATAAATAAATAAATAAATAAATAAATAAATAAATAAATAAATAAAAAATATTCTTTTAGAAGACTGTTAAGGACTGGAGATGGCTCAACAGTTAAGGGTCTTCCTGCAGAGCCTAAGTGACCCGAGTCTGATTCCCCAGTGCCCACTTAAAGCCAGACGAACACAGTGGCACATGCATCTGGAGTCTGTTTGCAGTAGCTAGAGACCCTGGCACATCCATTCTCTCTCTTCTATCTCTCTTTCTGCTTGCAAATAAATAATATTTTTCTAAATAAATAAAATTTAAAAAAAAATATTATTATTTTATTTATTTTTGGAGAGAAACAGAGAGACAGACAGACAGAGAGGGAAAGGGAGACAGACAGAAATGGGCGTGCCAGCAGTCTCTCAGCTGCTGTGAACGAAATCCAGATTTGTGCGCCTCCTTGTGGTCAAGTGCGGCACTGCGCCCTTGCGTCACTTTGCATCTGGCTAAACGTGGGACCTGGAGATTGGAACTGGGTTCTTAGGCTTAGCAGGCAGGCGCCTTAACCGCTAAGCCATCTCTCCAGCCCAAATACAATCTTTTTTAAAGTTTGGTTTGTTTCCTTGTCTTTCTATTTTTTGAGGTAGGGTCTCGCTCTAGCCCAGGCTGACCTAGACCTCACTATGTACTCTCAGGCTGGTCTTGAATTCACAGCTATCCTCTGACCTCAGCCTGATGGGGCATGCACGACCACTCCTGGCATTTAAAAAAAAAAGAAAACTTTTTCCTTCCTTCCTTCCTTCCTTCCTTCCTTCCTTCCTTCCTTCCTTCCTTCCTTCCTTCCTTCCTTCCCTTCCCTTCCTTCCCCTCCCCTTCCTTTCCTTTCCTTTTCTTTCCTTTTTTAAGAAAAAGCTAAATTAGGGCTAAGTGCTTGCTGTGTGGGCTCCCTGTAGAAACAAGGTGCTGCAGCACGTGCCTGTGCTCCCAGTGCTGGGGAGAAACAAGCAGCAGCACCCTGGGGTCTGCAGCGAGCAGTCTAACAGGCTGTGAGCTCCAGGTTCAGTAAGAGACCTGTCCTAAAAACAAGGTGGATGCGACTGAGGAAGCCTGATGTCAATCTCTGGCTTCTATGTGCACATGCGCAAATACACTTGAGTATATGCAAAAGAAGAAAAAAGAAGTTACTAAATTGAGACTGGGACACAGCTTAATGGCATAGTGCTTACTTGCCTAGCATGCGTAAAACCTCAAGTATTAAAAAAAAGCACTGAGGGCTGGAGAGATGGCTTAGCGGTTAAGGCACTTGCCTGCAAAGGCAAAGAACCCAGGTTCGAATCCCCAGGAATCACATAAGCCAGATGCACAAGGTAGCACATGTATCTAGAGTTCATTTCTAGCCAGGTGTGGTGGCACACACCTTTAATCCCAACACTTGGGCGGCAGAGGTAGGAGGATCGCCATGAGTTCAAGGCCAAGGCCACCTTGAAACTACATAGTGAATTCCAGGTCAGGATAGGCTAGAGTGAGACCCTACCTTGAAAAACGAAAAAGAACAGAGTTAATTTCTAGCAGCCAAAGGCCCTGGCACACCCATTATCTCTATCTACCTCTTCTCTTCCTTACAAATAAATAAATAAATAAAAATAAATTTTATTTATTTATTTTTATTATTTGTTTTGGTTTTAGAGGTAGTCTTGCCCTAGTCCAGGTTGACCTGGAATTAACTATGTAGTCTCAGGGTGGCCTAGAACTCACGGCGATCCTCCTACCTCTGCCTCCTGAGTGCTGGGATTAAAGGTGTGCGCCATCAGACCAGCAAAAATAAAATTTTAAAAAAGCATTGAATGAATGACTACACACATATACATGTACATACATACATGGGCTAAGAATATAGCTCAGTGATAGGGCACTGGTCTATAAATGCAAGAAGCCCTGGGTTCCATTCCCAGCAATGCAAAAAATGCACAAAAATCTCTATCATGATATAATAAAATAATCAATTACTTAATGATAGGCAATTATGTTCCTATATTCAAAACAAGAAGTATCTGCTTATTTGGAAAGATCCCAAATATAAAGATGAAAAATCCTTGGACAATTGTAACAATTCTTTTTTTGGGGGGGTAAGGGGGTGGTTTCAAGGTAGGGTTTCACATTAGCCCAGGCTGATCTGGAACCCACTATGTAGCCTCAGGGTGGCCTCGAACTCACAGTGATCCTCCTACCTCTGTCTCTTGAGTGCTGGGATTAAAGGCATGCACTACCATGCCTGGCCTTGCAATTCTTAAAATAGTACTAAATGTACTTTTCTTCTCCTACTCTTAAGGGTGACACAAAATACTTACATGCATGTGTTATTAATAGCATCATCTGGGCAGTGTCCTGAGCAGTAGCACTTTAAAAACGGCAAGGTATCCTCGGGCGCTAAAGTCACTCCGTTCTCTGACTTCTTCTGATCAGAGTCTGATTTCACCCCAGTGCCATGGAGCATACTGTCTAGATTCTGCCCTATATTCAAAACAGAAATTCATAAATAAATCACTCCTGTAAAATGATTATCTGATTGTAATCTTCTAAGTTTCCTTATAGTAAGTGCAGCAAATACACTGTGAATACACTTCATTCATACAGCATTTATTAATAATACTGTTATATACACTTATTGTGAGCTACGTAGAGATGGTCACGGTACGAGTTGTGTACTAATAAAAGACAAACAAGAATGACATCCCTCTTCTTGCAAATAAATATTTTAAAAAACAATGACAAGAGCTGGAGAAATGGCTTAGCGGTTAGGGCATTTGCCTGCAAAGCTAAGGGATCCTGGTTCAATTCTCCAGGACCAATGTAAGCCAGATGAACAGGGGGCGAATGCATCTGGAGTTCGTTTGCAGTGGCTAGAGGCCCTGGCATGCCCATTCTCTCTGTGTCTGCCTCTCTTCTATCTCTATCTCTCTGCTTGCAAATAAATAAACAACAACAACAACGACGACGACAAAAGAGGGCTGGGGAAATGGCTCAGTGTATGTAACACTGTGAGAATCTAAGGATCTGAATTCAGATCCCAGAATTTACATTAAGCTGGATGCTAGAGCAAGACCATCTATAATCCACGCATACGAAGAGTGAAGAAGGATGTGGAGACAGGAGAGGGGCATGGAAGATGGAGTGAACGCAGTGTGGTGAACAATGAGAGACCCTGCTTCCAACATGGTGTAAGGCAAGGGCTGTTCTCTGACCTCCAGACTTCAGACATGCAAGCTGGCATTGACACCCATACCCCACCCCCAACATTAAAAAGAATGGAAATCCATGGTTATGAGGCAGAGCAGAGCAACCTCTCCCCAAAGGCACATGGCTAGTGCTTAACTAAGTACTGTTAAGTACTTCTGAGGGACAGGCTCATCTTGTAAGAACACTTAGTGTTTTGTTTTTTCCTTTCGAATATTTTATTTATTCATTTGTTTGTTGTGAGAAAGAGGGAGGGGTGAGAGACAGAAAGAAAAAGAAAGAAGTGGATGTGCCAGGGCCTCTAGCCACTGCAAACAAACTCCAGACACATGCGCCACCTTGTGCATCTGGCTTTACGTGGACACTGTGGAATTGAACCTGAGTCCTCAGGCTTTGCAGGCAAACACCTTAACCATTAAGCCATCTCTCTAGCCCTTGTTGTTGTTTTCCCTTTCAATAAGCCAAACTATTAGGAACAACCAGTTGGTCGCTTAATTGGCCACTGCCAGACCCTTTCCTGGTGCCTGATTACCTTAATGAGCTGTCAAATAACAGCCCCTCCTCCTCTAACGTTGGCAGGGTCTCATCAGGGCAGGCTGGCTGTTTTGCCCATGCTGGAGATTCCGCTGAGAAAACGCCACCCCAGCTGCAAGAACAGTGACTGCCGCCTGTTACTGCCTCTTCTCGAGGCCTCACTCCAATCACAGGTGTTCTGGGCAACTCATACTTGAGGCTGGGAAACCCCATTCTAGGCAAGAGAAGCCCCAGGCAAGTCTAAACCGCACTGCCTCTCCTCACTCAAGAGGTGAGGGGCATTTTCCTAGTAACTAGGCAAGAGTCCTTAACTGGTACACTTAGGACTTATGGCTTATGACTGCTCACAGGCAGTTTTGTGATTTGTGCATATGTATGGCTATGGTTAGTCAAACTGGCAACCTTGTACATGCAAAGCTGTGGCTGGAAGAGTACATGTCACACCTCTTTTCTAGTCAAACAAACAGGCGATTTCTCAGTCCTTTTTGTTTGTTTGTCTGTTTTGGTTCGGTTTTTTGTTTTTGTTTTTCCGAGGCAGAGTCTCAGTCTAGTCCAGGCTGACCTGAAATTCACTATGTTGTCTCAGGCTGGGCTCGAACTTACAGCGATCCTCCTACCTCTGCCTCTCAAGTGCTAGGATTAAAGGCGTGCGCCAGCAGGCCCAGCTTATTTCTCAATCTTGTTAGGGCCCCAGAGGCTTCTCCTGGAAACTCCCCTACTGTATTGCAATGTTTGATCAAAAAGGGCTTCTATTTTGAACTATCTGCTCACCTGTGGCCTTTATCTTAAGTAAAGTGGGTTGAACTAGAAACACTAAGAGCAGATGACACCTGGGTTTTTAGGCTCAGGGAGCTGGCAGATAGAAGGGAGCTGGAGCGTGATCTCTGAGGCTACACCAACTCCTAGGGCTAGAAAGGTGCCCCTCCCTACCTGCCATACACAACGGAAGAGTTCCACAGGGTAGCAGGGACTGGAGATGTGGTGTGTAGCAAGATACTACAAAGAGCTGAGGGTGAGCTTAGGTGGCTAGAAGAGTTCCCAAGAGCTGTCAAGAGTAAAGAGCCAAAAAGTCTTAACACCTGAAGCTCAGGGTCTATACCACTAAGCTGTGCGTACTGCCTGCAGAGGCCTGAGCTTGCTCTGACATGAGCATTTAGCACAACAAGTCTCTAACTTTAAAAACTTGGGACTCAGGGGCTGGAGAGATGGTAGCGGTTAAACACTTGCCTGTGAAGCCAAAGGATCCCAGTTCGATTCTCCAGGACCCACGTAAGCCAGATGCCCAAGGGGGCGAATACATCTGGAGTTCGTTTGCAATGGCTGGAGGCCCTAGCACACCCATTCTCTCTCTCCAATAAATAAATAAATTAAAAAAAAAAAAAAAAACCTTGGAGTCAGGAATCTCATTTGAAAGTCCTATAGCAGGCAGTTCAGGGCTGCCAATGCTGAGGAACCCACCCCTTGTATATTTGTGATACCCATTCAAATCCAGCAAAAGGACCCACATCCAGCTGTCTGTAAGTTGTAACTTTCTTTCTTTTTAAAAAAAATTTTAGCCGGGCATGGTGGCACACGCCTTTAATCCCAGCACTTGGGAGGCAGAGGTAGGAGGATCGCCATGAGTTCGAGGCCACCCTGAGACTACATAGTGAATTCCAGGTCAGCCTTGGCCAGAGTGAGACTCTACCTCGAAAAACCAAAAAAACAAAAACAAAACAAAAAAAATTATTTATTTATTTGTAAGCAGAGCGAGAGATAAAAGAGAGGCAGACAGAGAGAATGGGCATGCCAGGGCCTCTAGCCACTGCAAATGAACTCCAGATGCATGTGCCCCTTGTGCATCTGGTTTACATGGGTCCTGGAGAATCAAACTGGGATCCTTTGGCTTCGCAGGCAAATGCCTTAACTGCTAAGCCATCTCTGCAGCCCTGTAAGTTGTAACTTTCAAGGTACTAAAATGAGGAAAGACTTCAGGAAGACTGAGATTATCTCAGTTATTTTAAAAATGCAGGCTGGGGAGATAGCTTAGCAGTGAAAGACGCTTTCAATGAAAGCCTGTTGTCCTGGGTTCAAGTCTCCAGAGCTCACATAAAGCCAGATGCACAAAGTGGGCACTGGAGAACTGAACCTGGGAAAATAGGCAGAGGCAGGGGGATCGCCATAAGTTTGAGGTCACTGAGACTACATAGTGAATTCCAGGCCTGCCTGGGCTATTGTGAGACCCTACCTCTAAAAAAAAAAAAAAAAAGATTCATCTTTTCACATCTTTGGTTCAAAGCTTGAGACTAGCTTAAAAAGGGGGCGGGGGCTGGAGAGATGGCTTAGCGGTTAAGGTGCATGCCTGCAAAGCCTAAGGACCCCGGTTAGATTCTCCAGGTCCCATGTAAGCCAGATGGCACAAGGGGGCGCACACGTCTGGAGTTCGTTTGCAGTGGCTGGAGGCCATGGTGCTCCCATTCTCTCTCTTTCTCTTTCCCTCTCTCTGTGTCAATAAATAAATTAATTAAATTTAAAAAAAAAAAACAACTTTTTCCCCCCACAGAGGCACACATAAAAAAGATTTACTAAGCATCTTGCAGAGAACTCTAACTGCTAAAGTAAGGGAACTTAAGAACATGGGAATAAATTATGCTATGCAGAGACTTTTCTTTCAAGATCATTTTGATTTGAATCCAGCTGTCAGAAACTAAAAGTTGCTGGAGACTGGTACTTTAGAAGTAGAATCTTGCCTTATGACAGGCAACATCATACCTAGTACTGAAGGAGGATAAGAGAAAGCTAGCTTTAAAAAATATGTATTTATGTGGCCGGGCGTGGTGGCGCACACCTTTAATCCCAGCACTCTGGAGACAGAGGTAGGAGGATCGCCTTGAGTTCAAGGTCATCCTGAGACTACATGGTGATTTCCAGGTCAGCCTGAGCTAGAATGAGACCCTACCTCGAAAACCCCCGTCAAAAAACCAAAACCAAAAACAAAAACACACACACACACACGCCCCAAATGTAAAAGATGGGGAGGAGAGTGTGGTGAGGTATGAACAGGAAAGAATTTATGGTTGAGTCACTTCTCCAATCCCTACCAATTATATTTTTAAATTTTATTTATTTATTTATTTATTTACTTATTTATTATTTTTTTGGGGGGGGGTTCGAGGTAGGGTCTCACTCTGGCCCAGGCTGACCTGGAATTACCTATGTAGTCTCAGGGTAACCTCGAACTCACAGCGATCCTCCTACCTCTGCCTCCTGAGTGCTGGGATTAAAGGTGTGCGCCACCACGTCCAGCTTCCTACCAATTAGTTTTTAAAGTGTCATTACAAATACATGGGCTCAAAACACGATTTATTTAATCCACTGCAATTGCCATCCTTCCTCATGTTCACACTGTCTATTGCTGGGCAAGTCAAACTGGCCCTTCCTTGAATCTGTTGGGTTTCCAGCCAAGACCTTTCACAATCACCTTACATTTTCCCTGGCATCTTTAAAAATCAGTGATTTTTCTAAGAAGTGTATTATCTTTCTAGCAGAAAACAATAATCACAGACTAAAGTGTGTTACAGGAGCTTGCTGCTACTGGGTTTACTAATATAAAATAAATGCCAACAAGTGTAGTTTTATGAAGTGGGCCTTTTCTCTCCTTTAGCCATATTAAGCCCTGAGTGGCTAGAATGATAAAGCAAAAATGCTGTTCTGTTAGACTTGAAGCTTACAGTCTTAGAAGGACAGAGACAGTAAAAACCAGTAAGTATAGACATTTGGTACTATTTTGATATTTATTAAAAAATTATTCCTGTGTAAATGCTATAGAACCAAATAAAGTACAATCTTTAGCATGGGAATGGAGCAGAGTACCTGAGAGCAAAGTCATTAAATCAAAGGCCACAAGAGGCAAGACAGAGGTTAGTGGTTACAGGTCTGGAAGCCTCAGAACACCCCACCTAGGCAGATATTTAACGGCATTGAATGGACCTATGGCAACTAAAGCAGACACATATGAGACATCAGACTAGCAGACATGTACAGGCTCTATACTGTCAAAGCTATCCACATAGACAGCGGACTTAGGCTGAAGCCATTTCCAGCATCCAAACCTCAGTAAAAAGCAGGCTGTCAAAGCTGTAGCTCTCTAGAAAGAGTGTTTCCCACCAAGTCCATCTCAGCTGTGGCCATGAAGGTAGAAACACCAGTCAGGGACTATCAGAAGCCAGAGAAATCTTATTGGGAAACAAATACTGGGGGCTGCCAGCTAAGGTGAGAAAGCGTAATCCTAGAAGTACTGGCTCTGGCTGGCGAATCTCAGGACCAGAATCAGGTTTCTGCCACACTGAGCTGTTGGTCAGGAAGGCCCAAGTGGTCTCCAAAACAAATGCTGGCCATTGCCAAAGCACTTGGTTACCCACCAGAGCTAAAAGGTAAGACCCTATTGCTGAAGACATTACAAGCTACTGTCACAGGACACTGGAACTGAGAGGAGACCCAGTCCTTTCTGGCAGACCCTCACGGCATGGTAACGTGCTACAGGAACTGCGGGCGGGCGGGGGGGGGGGGTAAAGGTCGCCAACAGCATGAACACGCAGGGATCCTGCAAGCTATACAACCAACCAGCTGGCCAAGAAATACACACCTGTGCAATAGTGGTACATAACCCACACGAGGGACTGACCGGCTCTGAGACCTGCTCAGTGGGCGACAACTGATACCTGGTCCTGTGAATGAAGTCAGAACTCCATGGCCAGAAACTCAGACCCCAGAGAGAAGCCCCAGCACTTACCCGAAAAGGAGAGTGGGCATACACGTCAAGAAGGCTCTCAAATCACTATGCATATCTCCTTAAATCAAAGCTGCTCTCACTCTTGTCCAAGCTGTTTGTTTTACAGATAGTAAATAATGGAGAGATCAAGACCCATCAGTGTAAGTAAAGATACCCAGGCTGGCCTCGAACTCACAGTGCTGGGTGGGATTAAAGGCGTGCCCCTCCACGCCCAGCTAAAAAAAATTAAATTAAATTAAATTTAAAAAAAGAGGCCGGGCGTGGTGGCGCACGCCTTTAATCCCAGCACTCGGGAGGCAGAGGTAGGAGGATCACCATGAGTTCAAGGCCACCCTGAGACTACAGAGTGAATTCCAGGTCAGCCTGAGCTAAAGTGAGACCCTACCTTGAAAAACCAAGAAAAAAATAAATAAAATATTTTTTATTTATTTGACAGAGGAAGAGGGAGGGAGGGAGGGAGGGAGGGAGGGAGGGAGGGAGGGAGAATGGGCACGCCAGGGCCTCCGGCCACTGCAAACCAACTCCAGATGTGTGCGCCTCCTTGTGCATCTGGCTAACGTGGGTCCTGGGGAATCTAACCAGGAACCTTTGGCTTTGCAGGCAAATGCCTTAACCGTTAAGCCACTCCTCCAGCCCAGTATTCTTATTTTTAAAAATATTTTATTTATTTGCAAGCAGAGAGTGGGTAAAAGTGAGAGTGAGAATAGGCACACCAGGGGCTCTTGCCATTGCAAATGAACTCTCGACTCATGCACCACTTCATGCCATCTGGCTTTATGTGGATACTGGGGATTTGAACCCAGGCCATCAGGCCTTGCAAGCAAGTACCTTTAACCACTGAGCCATCTCTCCAGTCCCTTAAGTGACTATTCTTAATGTATGAGCTGCAGAGCAATGATTACAGAGGGCGTCTCTAAATCTTGCTTCCTCTGAATGTAGCACTTGTCCTATTTGTTTTTCATCACAGACTCCCTGGACATTAATAACTACTCTTTTAGCCACATCTTGCTGGACAATGATAAGGCATACATGGGCCAGAAGCAAAGGACTGCACACTAGCCAGAAGTCCTGAACTAGCATCTGAGCACACCAAGTGCACCAAACTCTAGGGTACATATATCCCTTCAAGAAGAGCTGCAGACATTTCATATTTCATGGGCATTTTTAGTACTTACTGCATGTAAGAGAATGCATGTTAGGTAGACTGATGTGGGAACCTACAACAAATCACTCAGTCGTTCTCCCCGCTACCTTGTTGGTATCATGTGTGCGCACATATAAATGCACACATAAATACATATACAAGCACACACACCCACTTCTAAGTGTTTGCCTCTCCTCCATGTATTCAAGAGAGTAGGGCCCTACCCTCAGGATTGCTCTAATCCAACACTTTTAGTTACATTCTCTCTGCTAGTGATCTGTTGACACCAGAGTACATAGTGATTTGTTGATGACTAAGATTAGAAGCAAGAGGGAAAGACTCAAGTGTTTATGGGAAAGTTTCTATACCACTTTAATAGAGGCAGGGAGAGTCATCTTTCTGTCAGAGGACACTGCCAACTCTAACTTTCCACATAGGCACGTGATGAATGTCCTCTGCTGCAGCACTGCGCGGTGAGTGAGCTAACGTGTGTGTGATGTCTGCTCCTCTGCTGCAGCACTGCACGTCTCTACTTGTTTAAGTCACTGTTAGTTGAGTACTCAGTTACTGAAAACCAAAATCCACTTCTAACATTTGTGACCAAGGCTCAAAATAAAGACTATGTAAACAGCTGCTGTTTTTGTTTTTAAATCTAAGTAATTTTATGTAAAGCACTTACATCTATATTATAACATTCAATGCTGAAATTTTTATTTTTAATTTTATATATTGTGTACTGAAATGTATTTACATCTAGGATAAGTGCTACTTCAATTTTTTTACAAACCAGAGTAGAGAGACATTTACTTTCCTGAGACAGGTCAAGATAAAGTTGGAGCTAAAACTTTTCTGAATTAGTTATGCTGTTCTTTTAAGAGAATTTTTTGTGTATTGTCAAATTATTGTAAGGATTTTTTGAAATGAAAGGAACAAATTTTACTCTTTATCAGAGAAATGTACTTTTTTATGGGGCAGAGTATTACTTTATAGCCCAGGCTAACCTAGAACTTACTCTGTAGACCACATTGGCCTCAAAACTCACTGTGATCCTCCTATGCAGCCAGCATGAGCCACTAACCCAGTGAAGATAGTTCTTACTGAGATTTTTTTTTTTTTTGCTTATATCTGGTAACTAACCAAGTTATTCCATTGAATAAGCTCACTATAGAACAACCTGAACACAGGTAAAGAATAAGAATTATGTGCCATACTGTCTATGTATCTCCTAAGAGGACATAAAAATTATTTCTAGGGCTGGAGAGGTGGCTTAGCGGTTAAGGCACCTGCCTGCAAAGCCAAAGAATCTTAGCTTGATTCCCCAGTACCCACGTAAGCCAGATGCACAAGGTAGTGCACGCATCTGGAGTTTGTTTGCAGTGGCTGAAAGCCCCAGCATGTCCACTCTCTCTCTCTCTCTGCCTTTTTCCCTCTGTCAAATAAGTAATATTTTTTAAAAAGCAGTTTTAAAAATTATTTCTATTCAAATAGAATTCATGAGTCTGAGGAGATAGCTTAGTCAGTAAAGTGCTCGCTTCACAAACATGAGGACATGAGCTCAAGCCTTAGTACCGAAACAAATGTCAGGTGTGGTAGTCTGCGCCTGTAACCCAGCCCTGGGGATGTGAAGGCGAAAGGATCCCTGGAGCCAGCCAGCCAGCAGCAGAGTCTAATCAGTGAGCTCCAGGCCAGTGAGACCGTCTCACAAAAAGGAGTGGACGGTGTGCCTGAAGCCATTGTTGTCCATTCACCTCCAATGTGCACATACACAAGACAAAAATCCCCCAAAACAAAGTAGAATTAACTTGGAAGTGAGACAGGAAATACTAATGTAATAGAGGTACAGTCTCACTTTAGCTCAGGCTGACCTGGAATTCAGGGTGGCCTCGAACTCTCAGCGATCCTCCTACCTCTGCCTTTCAAGTGCTGGAATTAAAGGCCTGCACCACCATGCCCAGCTCCTTATTGCATTTTAAAGGAGATAGAAAATTTCCCCCCAAGTGCTGCGATTAAAGGTGTGTGTCACCACGCCGGGCTGAGACTTTTTAAAGCTCAACCTTAAGCATCTATTAGTCTATGTCTGGGGTGCTATGTTGCACACTTTAAATTTCACTTCACAGGACCTCATGCTATTCCCCATTGTGGATGAGAGGACAGGTTCAGAAAGGGTGAGATTTTGGTTTTGGTTTTATTTTCAAGGTAGGGTCTCACTCTAGTCCATGCTGACCTGGAATTCACTATGTAGTCTCAGGGTGGCTTCGAACTCACGATGATCCTCCTACCTCTGCCTCCCGAGTGCTGGAATTAAAGGTATGCGCTACTGTGGTGATTTGATTCAGGTGTCCCCCATAAACTTAAGTGTTCTGAATGCTAGTCTCCCCAGCTGATGGCAATTGGAAATTAAAGCCTCCTGGAGGTGGTGTATTGTTGGGGGCAGGCTTATGGGTGTTATAGGCAGCTTCCCCTTGCCAGTGTTTGGCACACTCTCTTGTTGCTGTTGTCCACCTTATGTTGGCCAGGGGGTGATGTCCATCCTCTGCTCATGCCTTCATTTTTCCTGCCATCATGGAGCTTCCCACCTCTTTTTTCCCCACAAGCTGCTCTTGGTCAGGTGATTTCTGCCAGCAATGCGAACTTGACTGCAACAGCTACCATTCCAGCTGATTTTTTGTTTTAATATTTTTATTTATTTAGTTACAAGCAGATGGGGGAGGGGGAAATTAATGTGCCAGGACCTCTAACAACTGCAAATGAACTCCAGATGCATGGGTCACTTTGTGCATCTTGTTTTTCATGAGTGCTGCATATTTGAATCAGGGCTGTCAGGCCTATAACCACTAAGCCATCTCTCCAGCCCAAGGCTGAGATTTTTTTTTTTTTTTTTGGTTTTTTGAGGTAGGGTTTCACTCTGGTCCAGGCTGACCTGGAATTAACTATGTAGTCTCAGGGTGGCCTCGAACTCTCAGCCTTCCTCCTACCTCTGCCTCCCGAGTACTGGGATTAAAGGCGTGAGCCACCACGCCCAGCTAAGGCTGAGATTTTTAAAATGCTTGAAGAGGTTTCTATAACGAAGCTAAAAAAATTGACATTTGTTCTTTGCCTGTCAAAGGCTGCTGGTACAGTAGGCCTGTTCAGAAAGGGACAGGACTAAAAAGAAGATCAAAAAGTTTAAGGGCTTTTTCTAAAGAAATGACTTACTGGAACAAGCATCAAATTACCTTGAACATGATAAATGATTAACAGATAGGCTCCCAATAATCTGATGTAAGTATATGGCTGAGTCATTGTTCAATTTTGATGTTTTCCAGACACTGCGGCTGTAACTGGTCCTGCGACTTCACTAGTTTAAGTGACTTTACTGAATGAAGCTTCCTTGTAGAAGGCTGCGGTTGCCTGGCAAGGACTCCACCTCCTGCTGCTTTCTTCTGACTCCTGAAAAACAAAAGTATTAACAAAGCAATGAATATAATGGAATTTTGGAAAGTTTTCAAAAACTGAGAGAATAACAAGACCAAACATATCTTTAAATAATGAAATATTGTGTGTGTGTGTGTGTGTGTGGTGCTGAGGATCAAACCCAGGGCTTGTACATGCTAGTCGAGAGCCACACTACTGAGCCATAGCTCTATCCCTTTTAAAATACAAATATATATAAATGGTTTTTCGAGGTAGGGTCTCTTTCTAGCCCAGGCTGACCTGGAATTCTCAGGGTGGCCTCGAACTCATGGCAATCTTTCTACCTCTGCTTCCCAAGTGCTGGGATTAAAGGTGTGCGCCACCACGACCGGCTGGAATATATTTTTAAAGATTAAAGGTACCCTCACTAAAAAAAAAACAACTACCCTCCAAAAGCCCCCCAAACAAAACAAAATAAAACAAACAAGGCATTGTAATTTATAGGTTAATAACTTAGTGAAAGATTGCAACTTCTCTTGACTTGAGTCAGCTAAGACCAGGCAACATAGTTTTACACATCTATGGTCTCAACTATTCGAGTGGAGTCAGGACTCCCCAAATCCAGAGGTTTAAACCAGGTGGGGCAGAACAGGGAAGCTTCTCCTCAAAAGAAGAAAAAACAACAAACTTCAGCAGTTTTCTCTGGCTGCTGTATAATGCAATTAAGTTCCTATGATCTTATAAAGAAAGTTCCACAGGGCTGAGAAGGTAGTTCAGTGATTAAAAACACCTATCTGCAAAACCTGCTGGCAAGGGTTCAACTCCCAAGCCATCCAAGTAATTCAGATGCAAAAAGTGGCACAAGAATCTGGAGTTTGTTTGTAGAGGGAAGAGGCCCTGGTATGCCGCACCACTCACAACACACGTGCAAATACATAAATAAAAATTAGCCAGGCATGGTGGTGCACGTCTTTAATCCCAGCAATTAGGAGGCAGCAGTAGGAGGATCACTGTGATTCTAAGACCACCCTGAGCCTACCTAAAAATTAGTGAATTCAAAGTCAGTCTGAGCTAGAGTGAGACCCTACCTCAAAAAAAAAAAAAAAAAAAAAAAACACATGAATGTGCCACATACACTATACACACACACACACACACACACACACACACACACACACACAGCTGAATTTAAATTTTAATGGATGTAATAAAACACCTTAAATTTCTAATAATTTATTTCATAGAAAAAAAGACCTGCCTAGAAAATTATACATATTTAAATGAGTGGCATGTTTCTTCATTAAAACAAAAACAGGCTGGAGAGATGGCTTAGCAGTAAAGGCGCTTGCCTATGAAGCCTAAGGACCCAAGTTCAATTCCCCAGGACCCACGTAAACCAGATGCATGGCACATGCATCTGGAGTTCGTTTGCGGTGGTTGGAGATCCTGGAGTGCACATTCTCTCAATAAATAAATAAATAAATAAATAAATAAATAATAAAATATTTTTAAAAAACAGCGACCTGGAGAAATGGCTTAGCGGTTAAGGCATTTATTTACCTGTGAAGTCTAAGGTCCTAGGTTCAATTCCCCATTACCCACGTATGGCAGATGCACAAAGACGGCACATGCATCTGGAGTTCATTTGCAGTGGCTAGCGGCCCTGGTGTACACATTCCCTCCTGCCACCCCCCAATCGCCTCTTTCTCAAATAAATAAATATTAAAAAAAAAAAAAAAAGGAGTCTGGAGAGATGGCTTAGTGGTTAAGGCGCCTGCCTGCTAAGCCTAAGAGCACCGGTTCCAATCTCCAGGTCCCAAGTTTAGCCAGATGCAAAGTGTCGCAAGGGCGCAATGCCACACTTGCCCACAAGGGGGCACACACATCTGGAGTTCGTTCACAATGGCTGAGAGGCTGTTAGCCCGCCCATTCTCTGTCTTCCTCTCCCTCTCCCCGCCCCCCAAAAAGAAATGTGTCTACTTTGGCATAGTGGCAATCAAACTCAGGATTTACACATGCTGAGCACACCCTCCACCACTGAGCTACACTGCTAGATCCTAGAAATGTATCTTGAAATTGCTTTCCTAAAAGACTCACAGCTGTCCTACATCTGCCTCCTGAGTGCTGGGATTAAAAGCATGCACCACCACGTCCGGCCTAAAATTAAGCTTTTTAAAATATGTATTTCGTTATTTATGGGTGGGGGGCAGATAGAGAGAACAAGCACACCAGTCTCTGGCCACTGCAAACGAACTCCAGACACATGTGCCACCTTGTGCATCTGGCTTACGTGGGTCCTGGGGAATCAAACCTTGGTCCTTAGTCTTCACAGGCAAATGCCTTAACCACTAGGTCATCTGTCCAGCCAAGCTTTTAACAGAGAAGACATGAAGCATAGTTTCCCCTGTTAAAAGCTTGGTTACAATTAACTAAATGCTTCAAAGTAAAATGACTAACCAAGTAACAGGAAAATGGTCAGTCTGCAGAGAAATGAACATAAACATCTCCTTTCTTTACCCACGGCACCGGTTCAGGCAGGTCAGCTTTACTTCTTTAAGACTGCTTTACTTTAGCTCTACAAAGGTGATTGAAAGATTTAAAGAAATATGGCTCACAAAGAGGTGTCATTTTTAAGTGCATTTAACTTTTATATATTTTTGTTGTTTTTTGAGGTAGGATCTCACACTAGCCCATGCTGACTTGGAATTCACTCTGTAACTAGTCCCAGAGTCCCAACAGCAATCCTCCTACCTCAGACTGCCAAGTGCTGGGATTAAAGGCATGAGCCACAACACCCAGCCCTAAATTGCACCCCCGCCTGTACTACCATTCCTTCACTGGTTTATATGAAGGTAGCATGCGGGCTTACCTCACTAAAACTACAGCCAGGGCATACTACAGAGCAACTCATGAGACCCTTATGTACCGGCCACGCTATAGGACCTTTCAGAAAAAAAGGTCTATGCATAGTAACTTCCAGATAGAAATTTATAGAAATTTATTACCCTGTTATACTGACACAAGATCTGCCTTAAAATCAGTAACCTAATCTTTCTGAATGAATGAATGAATGAATGAATATATACCTTCAGATGTTATTTATTGGCTCACAGTTATCTTGAGAACTAAATTAGGCGATAGTTAATACATATTCACCTCTATGTGTCAGCACCATTATAAATGCTTTGGTAAAAGTAATTTACAAGACCACCACAACTACTTCATAAAGCGCAAATGAGGCTGGAGAGAGGGTTCACCAGCTAACTGTGCTTCCTGAGCAAGCAGGAGGGCCTGGGGGGAGCTGAGACCACCCAAGTGCGAATCTCCAAAACCACGTTACACAGCTAAGCATGGCCATGGCCATGTGCACAGTAACTCTGGTACCACAGGGGAGCAGAGGCCTGGCAATCTCCAGAGCCTGGGAGAAGACAGCACGCTCCAGGGGGAGGCTTCGGCTCAAGAATGGGGCCAAAAAGGGACAGAGTAGCTCAGCCACTGCAGGCAAGTGCACCCTATCTCAGGCAAGCCATGAGGTGAACAAACACATTACACACACACACACACACACACACACACACACACACACACACGAGTGTGAGAGAAGGGAGGGAGAAGGGGCGGGGAAGAAAGAGGAGAACAGAAAAAGAAAGATGCAAATCAAGTAGACTGTGACATTTATCAAAGATTGCACAGGCTAAATGATAGAGTGGTAATTTAAGAGGTTTGATTCTAGACTCCATTTAGTAATTGCTACACCATACTGTACTTACTACCCTTTACATTATGCTGTATAGACTAGAGAAGGTAAAATATATATATATATATATATATATATCATAAGTAGCACAGTGAAGGAACTCAATAAATGTTGCCTCAACACATAACAACTTTTATGGCAAACTATCATTAATTCTTAGCTAACTACGAGTTTATTACAACAACTGCCAAGATATGAATGCAATCTTACCAAGTGTTAATAGACACACACTTCAATAATCAAACTGGGTATTTCACACGATCAGGCTTCTAAAGAAAAGAATGGCAGGAGCCAGGCATGGTGGCACATGCCTTTAATCCTGGCACTTGGGAGGCAGAGGTAGCAGGATCACTGGGAGTTTGAGGCCAACCTGGGAGAAGAGAGAGTGTTCCAGGCAGTCTGGGCTAGGGTGAGACCCTACCTCAAACAAACAAACAAACAAACAAACAAACGAAACAAAAGAATGACAGGAAAGAAAAGGTCACAGCAACCATTCCACTTACAGGCTTTTGAAATATTCTCCAAGTACACAAGAGGAACGCAGAAAGAAAGGAGGACTGCGCTCAAGGATTCATCGTCCCTTCCAATGCTCAAGCTCTGTGTTAAGTATCCTTGCCACTGAAATCTGTTCTGTAATTATTCAGTAAATGCTTAGTTTACACATTACTGGATGGATTAAGTACTAGGAATACAGTTATGACAGCACAACATATCCCATATTTATGGAGTTCCTAGTCTCTATATAAATAAGACAGGGTATTCTGACAGCGGTGGGGATGTAGCACAGTGGTAGAGGGCTTGCCTGGCATACAGGAAGCTTTGGGTTTGATACCCAGCAGGAGAGAGGAAAGCACAGCAGAGAAGGGAGGGGAGAGGGAGAGGGGGGAAAGGAAGAAAAGAGAGGGGTAGGGTGAGGAGGGGAGGGGAAGACAGGAGAGAGGAGAGGCAAGGCGGGCGAGGTGAGGCAAGACCATACTTTTGACACAGAACAAGATAATACAAATGAAACATATGTTGGAATTACAGACCCATCAAAATTTTTATAATATGTTAAAAAATATCTACTTACAAATGTCAAGAACACAATAAAATACAGAAATTTGAAATGCTACAGGATCAAAATTATAAAATGGTGCTGACATTAAACCTATCGAATAGGCATCTCAAAAATTTAATTTGAGCCAGGCACAGTGGAGCATGCCTTTAATCCCAGCACTTGGGAGGTAGAGGTAGGAGGATTGCCGTGAGTTTGAGGCCACCCTGAAACAACACAGTGAATGCCAGGTCAGCCAGGGCTATAGTGAAACCCTACTTCAAAACACAAACAAAAAAATTTTAATTTGGTACTGGAGAGATGGCTCAGCAGTTGAGGAAAGCCTAAGGACCTGGGTTTGATTACCTGGTGCCCACGTAAAGCCAGATGCACAAGGTGCACATGTATATGGAGTTTGTTACACTGGCTAGAGGCCCTGGCACCCATGTTCTCTTGTGTGCGCTCTCTCTCTCTCTCTCTCAAATAAATAATTTGACTATAACCACAGATTGGTAGTTTCTTCTTCAGGGGAAGAAAACGTGAAGTCAAAAAGACAATACAAAGTAAAAAATTTGTTTCTCAACTAAAAAGATGTAAGTAGGGCATACTGGAGCATCCCAGAGATATAGGTAGGATGGGCCCGGAGTTTGAGGCCTGTCTGAAATTACATAGTAAGGTCCAGGTCAGCCTGGGCTAGAGAGAGACCCTACCTAGGGGAAAAAAAAACTTTTTTTAAAGTAAAGCTTCACTAACAACAAGAAGGCTAAACTAAAAGGTTCAATCAGATTAAAAAAAAAAAAAAAAACTAGAAAAGAAAACCCCAACCAAACAGGAAAAGGCTGAAGTCAGCTGAAAAAACAGACTGAAGTCATTCTTTCCACTTCCTGTTAAGCCCCCCACCCTTAATTTTTACTTTCTACTGGAAAGGTGTGGGAATTTCCAACGACTTGGGCAGCTGCCAATTCCATAAAGCAGCAAGGAAAAACTCCCTTTCCAGGGGTCCCTCCTGCACGCGGCTCTAGGCGCCGGGTCTGACAAGCCTTCTGAGAAGGAATGGGCTTGCAGCAGACTTTCTGGCTCCACACTATTGTTTGCATGGCCGCTCAGCTCCTTATCCAGAGCTTGGATTAGCATAAAAATACTGTCTTTTCCCTTAACAAGCAACTCCACCATACCTTCCCCAGACCCTAGCCTCCTCCCCATCGACCTAACACTAACACACACTCACACTGGAGCCACTCTGGTCATGGTCATTTTTATCAGTGTGAGAACAATCACACCCGATTCTAAACATAAGCCTTAAGGAAAATAATTTGCTTAAAGAGCTGGGACAGTGTATCTGTGGCAATACACAAAAATCTCAGAAACAAGCCTGCCTTTCACCATCCAAGCAAAAAAAAAAAAAATTCTTTCACATTGAATATGAATAGGAAATAGCAGTCTCAAGCTGCTGGCAGCTACACTGGGTCCAGGAGAGTAACCAGAAAGCACAGCCAAATTTTTGGAGACACTGCCTGCTCAGGCAGTCTTGTCTGAATTACTTAGTAACTTCAAGAGCCAGTATATTCCAGTAAATTTTTCAGGTCACAAAACTATTTCTGTGACAACCAGAAACATTTCACCTGATATAAGAATTAAAAGGAAAGGCACATTTGCATATTCTAGGTTAGTTTAGCATAACATGGGCAATTTTAAAGTAATAAAAACTTGATAGCATATATGTAAAGGAAACGGAGGCTGATAAAGAAGGAAGTCTGCAGGAAAATGGATGCAACTGGAAATAATTACATTAAGCAAATTAAGACAGTTTCAAAGGTAACTATTCTGTTCTCATCTAGTTCTGAGATTCTACGTAGCTACACCGAATTGTGCAGGCAGGTGTGACGTGAAAGTAATACAACCACGTGGAACAAAGACAGTTTATGGAATGAGGGAGGGATAAGAAAGGGAGGGCAATAGTGGATGGGAGTGGGGAATATGCTCAATGTACAATATATACTTGTATGAAAATGTTCACATGTATCAATCACAATAGACGGTGAAAATTTTTAAAGATCAAACTTCTAGACTAGTTGAAAATGATCATGAAATATACATAATGTATATGCTATTGTTCATTCTTTTACTAAAATGCCAACAATAGCCGGGCGTGGTGGCGCACGCCTTTAATCCCAGCACTTGAGAGGCAGAGGTAGGAGTTCAAGGCCACCCTGAGACTACATAGTGAGCTCCAGGTCAGCCTGAGCTAGAGTGAGACCCCACCTCAGAAAAAAAAAAAAAAAAAAAAAAAAAAAAAACAACATTCAAAAACTAATAATAAAAATAAATAATAAGCAGATGTGGTGGCGCACGCCTTTAATCCCAGCACTCAGGAGGCAGAGGTAGGAGGATCGCCATAGTTCGAGGCCACCCTGAGACTACATAGTGAATTCCAGGTCAGCCTGGGAAAAAGTGAGACCCTACCTTGAAAAACCAAAATAAATAAATAAATAAATAAATAAATAAATAAATAAATAAATAAATGCATGCTATGTAGCTGAGGCTGACCTTGGACTTCTAGATCCTCCTACCACCACTTCCCAAGTGCTGAGATGAAAGATGTGCACCACCACACCTGGCAAGTGAAACTTCTTAAAAACTTTTTAGAGAGAGAGAGTATTAGTGTGCCAGGGCTTCTACCCACTGCAATCACTTTGTGCGTTCTGGGGAGTTGAACCTGAGTACTTAGGCTTCACAAGCAAGCGCCTTAACTGCTAAGCCATCTCTCCAAATTATTTTTAAGATGGCTCAAATAGTATACAAAGTGCTTTAACAATTTTATCAGTAGCTATGTAATTTATTACTCTAGCATTTCCCATCTCCTCAAAATTTACTAGACCCGTTCACTGTCTAAGCTAACAGCTTCTTTACACTTCTAGTTTCTCAGGTGTAAAAACCTCAGTCATTTGTGTGTACACTAGCCCCAATCTTTATTCTTCTCTCACTGAACAACTGGTTCTACTTTCAAAATACATCTGGAGGGCTGGAGAGATAGCTCCGTGGTTACGTATGTTTGCCTGCAAAGCCTGTTCATTCCCCAGTTCCCATGTAAAGCAAGAGACACAAAGTGGTGCATGCATCTGGATGAGTTCATTTGCAGTGGCAAGATGCCCTGGAACACCCACTTCCTTGTTCCCTCCATCTTTCTCTTCCCCTGCAAATAATTACACACATACACACAAAAGAAAGAGAGGAACTGGAGAGATGGCTTAGCAGTTAAGGCGCTTGCCAGCAAAGACAAAGGACTCAGGTTCAATTCCCTAGTGCCCACATAAAGCCAGATGCACAAGGTGGCACATGTGTCTGGAGTTTGCTGGCGGTAGCTAGAGGCCCTGGAGTGCTCATTCTCTGTCTTCTTTCTCTCTCTCTCTCTCAAATCAATAAAATGAAATATTAAAAAGAAAAGCCTATGGCTGAGGTCATAAACTCCTAAGGGAGAAACTATTACAGTTGTCTGGCTAAATGGATATATTATGACACCAAACTGCCCTCTAAACACTTATATTTATGCCCATTTACTAATGCTACTCTCACTTTTGGTTAGAAACATTTTCACAATGTGTGTGTGTGTATATATATATATATATTTTTAAATATTTTTTAATTTTTATTTATTTATTAGAGACAGAGGAGAAAGAGAGAGAGGGAGAATGAGCACACCAGGGCTTCTAGCCACTGCAAACGAACTCCAGATGCGTGTGCCCCCTTGTGTATCTGGCTTACGTGGAACCTGGAGAATCAAACCGGGGTCCTTAGGCTTCACAGGCATTCACCTTAACCACTAAGCCATTTCTCCAGCCCAGAATGTTTATATATATTTTTAAATTTATTTTAGAGAGACAGAATAGGCACACCAGGGCCTCTAACCACTGCAAATGAAGATACATGAGCCACCTTGTGCATCTGGCTTACATGGGTTCTGGGAAGTAGAATCTGGGTCCTTAGTGTTCACAGGCAAGTGCTTTAACCACTAACCCATCTCTCCAGCATGTTGGTTAGAAGCTTTTCTTTCAGATGGCGGTAACCATTGGAGTGACTCAAAAATGGCCAAAGTAGCCAGGCTTGGTGGCGCACTCAGGAGGCAGAGGTAGGAGGATCGCCGTGAGTTCGAGGCCGCCCTGAGACTACATAGTAAATTCCAGGTTAGCCTGGGCTAGAGTGAAACTTTACCTCAAAAAACAAAACAAAAAAACAAGTGAAGAAAAATGGCCAAAGTGGCTAAGTGAGACACCTGTATCACCCTCCAAAGCTCAGGAACCATTGAGGAAGAGGTGGTGGAAAGAATGCAAGAGCCAAAGGAAGGGAAGGACTATTTATAATGTTGTCTTCCAGACATAAAGTGGTCTTGATATTCATGACCTCACAGTGGCTGATACTACACAAGACCTGCATAATAGGAGGGGAGAAAACAATGACATTAAAATAGAAGAGAGGGCTGGAGAGATGGCTTAGCAATTAAGGCGCTTGCTTGCAAAGCCCAAGGACCCAAATTCAATTCTTCAACACCCATGTAAGCCAGACGCACAAAGTGATGCATGCTTTTGGAGTTTGTTTGCAGTGGCTAAAAGACCTGGCCCACCTGGTCTCTCTCTTCCTCTCCCCCGCCCCTCAAGTAAGTAAATAAAAATATTTAAAAACAGAAGAGAGATTAGTTGGAAAAGAAGGGATTCAGTCGAGGAGGGATTTGAGAGGGAGAAGAGTAGTGGAAGGGAATTGTGGTCATTGTACACTGTTTACATTCATGGAAGCTGTCGATAAAAAGATGAAGAATCTAACTCAAAAAATGTCCAATAAATGAATGAAAATTATTTTTTAAGATATTTTTATTTATTTGCTTATTTGACAGAGAAAGAGGGGAGAGAGAAAGAATGGGCACTCCAGGGGCCCCAGCCACAGCAAAGAAACTTCAGACGCATGCACCCCCTTGTGCATCTGGCTTATGTGGGTCCTGGAGAATGGAACCAGGATCCTTTGGCTTTGCAGGCAAACACCTTAACTGCTAAGCCATCCCTCTAGCCTGGAAAAGTATTTTAAAAATATTATCTGTCGGGGCTGAAGAGATGGCTTAGCAGTTAAGCGCCTGCCTGTGAAGCCTAAGGACCCCAGTTCGAGGCTCGATTCCCCAGTAAGCCAGATGAAAGATGGCGCATGCATCTGGAGTTTGTTTGCAGTGGCTGGAGGCCCCGGCGTACCCATTCTCTCCCCCCCTCTCTCTAATAAATAAATAAAATTTAAAAATATTATCTGTCAAGTAAGATGTAACTGAGGCATTAAAACAACTATATAGGAACCAGGCACTGGGTTAATACACATGAATAATTATTTGTAAGTATGCTAACACCTAAAAGTTTATCTCCAAACATTACAGCTGGTTATAACCAGTTATGACCCAACAAGCTCTACTAGTGTTAGTTCAAGAACTTTGCTCACAATCACGATCCTTTTTATAAGCTCTAGATGTTAGAGCAACTTGGATCTGTACTGTAAAATAGGGAAACTTTAGTGCACTTAAAATCCCTCTTCTGAGCTGGAGAGATAGCCTAGTGGTTAAAGCACTTGCCTGCAAAGCCAAAGGATCCAGGTTTGATTCCCCAGGACCCACATGAGCCAGATGCACAAAGGAGGGGACAGGTAAGTGAGTGAGAGAATGGGCATGCCAGGGCTCTAGCCTCTGCAAACGAACTCCAGACACATGTGTCACCTTGTACATCTGGCTTTACATGGGTACTGGTGACTCAAACCTGGGTCCTTAGGCTTTGCAGGCAAGCGCCTTAACTATTAAGCATCTCTCCAGCCCTCATCAGGATTTTTAAAGCTAGGCTGTTTTAGAATACTTTTTATGCTGTGAAGGAAGAAGTCTGCTATAGTTATGCTCAGTTAAGTCTCATACAGGCGCTACACAGTATACCCACTTTTTGTAAAACAAAAAGGGGGCTTATGTTCCCTGAACATTTAATGCAAGGGCTATACAGTGTAATAATTATAGCCTCCAAAATGTAATTTTTTTCCCTGAAGGTAGGGTCTCACTCTAGCCAGGCTGACCTGGAATTCACTATGTGAGGCTGGCCTCAAACTCAGTGATCCTCCTACCTCTGCCTCCCGAGTGCTTAGATTAAAGGCATGTGTCACCACACCGGGCTTCAAAACAGAAATTTTGAGCTAAATTAAAGGAATAGCACTAAAAGCTAAGCAAGGTAGACAATTTGGAGTCCACCTTGCTGGTCAAAGCACAGCTCACTGAATACAGAACGAGTGGGAGCTTGCCAGAAATGCAGACTCAGGCTGTGCTGCACACCTACTGACCCAGAACCTGACCTGTAAAAAGAATGATACAAACAATCACTCCATAGAACATGTATGTCCAGTGTTTCAGGAGCACAGATTAAGGCCATCTTCTTTTCTCAGTGCTTCGTTTAAGGGTCCTTGAAATATTCCCTTGCTGAGCAGGATGTTTTTGCTTTAACTTTGTTCCTCTCCCCACTCACCAGCCCATGTCTTTTTCTTTTTCCCTTTAAATTTTATTAAGGAGAAGCTTTGTATGGACAGACCATGTGTTGGTACCATCATGTCCCTACTCCCTGCCCCCATCCCGCAGAGGGCCCTCCTCAGTGGGATTGCTGGTATTCCCCCTGGGGCTGGGGGGTGAGGTGTGAGAGCAGCAGCTAGTCATGGGGGGCCAGTGGCAATGCCTCTGAATACTCCCTCTCACCCTGTGACTCTTGAAATCTTTCTGCAAAATCCCTTGAGCCATCCATGATGGTGTGTTTTGGTCCACTTTAGTGCTGAGCTCTCAGCAGCTTCTAGATTTCTGCTTTGGGACCTCGAGTATCCTCAGTGACCTTGTTCTTTAAACCAGGGATGTTTGGTTTATTCTTGTCATTTGAACATGATCATGAACTTTTATTTTATTTTTTTATTTTATTTTATTTATTTATTTATTTATTTATTTATTTATTTAGGTTTTTCGAGGTAGGGTTTCACTCTGGTCCAGGCTGACCTGGAATTCACTATGTAGTCTCAGGGTGGCCTCGAACTCTCAGCAATCCTCCTACCTCTGCCTCCCGAGTGCTGGGATTAAAGGCGTGAGCCACCACGCCCGGCTATGAAAATACTTTTAAAATGGCAACGGTGAATGGTTAAAGGATTCAGGTGAGGTGAATAAAGTTAGATTAATACAGTCTACTTATACAAGCAGCACACTCACCTGTGTCTATTAGCTGTCAGGCCATGTTCTAGTTCAAAAGAACTTTGTGCAACTATGAAAATGTCTCTCCAGCCCAAATTTTTAAAAGCATTACCTTATAAGAGTTGAAAGCATATGGTGGTGATGCAGAAAGATGCTGCCATGGTTAGATGAAGTCTGTGGGTTAGCCTCGATGCCAGAGTGGCACTACTAGGAGGTGCTGCAATCTTTGTTTTTTTGGAGGGGTATGTATGTGCAGATGTGCCTACCCCGTGCACACATTTGGGGGTATGTATGTGCAGATGTGCCTACCTCGTGCACTCATTTTGGGGGGTATGTGTGTGCAGATGTGCCTGCCCGTGCACTCATTTTTTGGGGGGTATGTGTGTGTAGATGTGCCTGCCCGTGCACTCATTTTTTTTGGGGATGTGTGTGCAGATGTGCCTGCCCCATGCACTCATTTTTGGGGGTATGTTTTGCAGATATGCCTGCCCCAGTGCACTCATTTTTGGGTGGGGGTATGTGTGTGCAGATGTGCCTGCCCCGTGCACTCATTTTTGGGTGGGGGTATGTGTGTGCAGATGTGCCTGCCCCGTGCACTCATTTTTTTGGGGATGTGTGTGCAGATATGCCTGCCCCGTGCACTCATTTATTGGGGGGATATGTGTGTGCAGATATGCCTGCCCCGTGCACTCATTTTTTTGGGGGGGTATGTGTGTGCAGATGTGCCTGCCCTGTGCACTCATTAAGGAAGGTCAGAGGAGAACACTGAGCGTCTTCCCCATCACTTATCCAAACGTTTTCTTGAGACAGAGGTTTTCATTGAACCCCGAGCTCGCTCGCTTGCTCCCTTCCTCCCCTTCCCTCCTCCCTCCCTTCTTCAGTCAGACTAGCCAACAAGCAATTCTTACCAAATCTCCCTTCCTGGTTCCCCAAACTGTGGTTACAGATGTGTGTGGCATTCTGTTTATGTGCGTTCTGGGAATTGAACTCAGGGCAAATTAGGCCTTCTCAGACCCTCATGAGTGTGCTGAGCCATCTCTCCAGTCAGGGGTGGTGTAAGCTCAGAGTGGGACCTTTGAGGAAGCATCAGTTCATGAGGGAAAAGCCCTTGAAGACTGTGCAGCCCACAGTCTGCTCCTCTATTCTGGTACTCGGGTTGTAGGCAGTTTTCTTGGCCATGCCCTCTTGCCGAGATGCACTGCACTGTCAGAGGTCACCTGACCTTAGGCTAGAACACTGAACTCTGAGCCAAAAATAAATGTTTCCTCTTTGTAAGTTAATCACCTTTAGGCACCTTGTGACAATAAAAGATACTACTACAGATTCTATTGGCTCATGTTCTTCTACTGTATCCTATACTGCTGCAAATTCACACAAAAAGTCTTAAAGCCATCAAACTGGACAGGGACAAACAAGTATATTAGAAGTATATCCACAGAATTTAAGAAAAACACTCATGGTTTTACTTGGTTAGCACATATGAAGTCGTGGGTGGGTTTTCCAGCACTGCAAAACAATAAAATACAAAACCCTAATAATAGCATCTTAAAATTGTGACAAAGGGGCTGGAGAGATGGCTTAGCAGTTAAGGCGCCTGCCTGCTAAGCCTAAGAACCGGGTTCCAACCTCCAGGTCCCACGTTTAGCCAGATGCAAAGTGATGCAAGGGCGCAATGCTGCTCTTGACCACAAGGGGGCGCACACATCTGGATTTCATTCACAGCAGCTGAGAGGCTGTTGGCGCACCCATTTTCTATCTGTCTCCCTCTCCCTCTCTGTCTGCCTCCAAAAAAATAAAAAATAAAATTAAAATTAAAAATTTTTAAAAAATTGTGACAAAGAATCAATGAAAATGGAAGTCTCTAGAGTAGTACCATGGGCTGCAGAGATGGCTTAGGGGTTAAGGCGCCTGCCTCCTAACCCTTAGAACCCTGGTTCCAATCTCCAGGTCCCACGTTTAGCCAGATGCAAAGTGACACAAGGGCGCAATGCCGCACTTGGCCACAAGGGGGCGCGCACATCTGGATTTCGTTCTCAGCAGCTGAGACACTGCTCGCGCGCCCATCTCTGTCTTCCTCCCTCCATCTCTCTGTCTCTCTCTGTCCCTCTCTGTGTCTCTCTCCAAAAAAATAAGATAAAATAAAAAGTTTTTTTTTTAAAAAAAAAAGAAAAAAAAATAGAGTAGTACCATGATCAAAAAGCCCAGAGGTGTTCTGAAGAGCGAGTTTCTCTCGAGTGAGTAACGTGGATATGCTTCCCATGGGGTCCATGGATAACCCACAGTGAACACACAGTGTGTTCCTTCTGAGAGCAGATGAGCCTGTGCATGTGACAGTGAGTCACTGCTCCACGTCTCGACTGCTCTGCCTGCCGCAAGACAACCCTCCAAAGTGTGGCAGCTAACAGACCTCAGCGGCCCAAGAAGCAATACTCACAACCTACACCATTCAGGAATCCTGAATTCTGGAACGCCCCAAACTCCAAGGACTCGGGCTGGAGAGATGGCTTAGTGGTTAAGGCACTTGCCTACAGAGCCAAAGAACTCAGGTTCTAGTCTCCAGGACCCACGTAAAGCCAGATGCAAATGTTTGCAGCAACTAAAGGCCCTGGCACACCCATTCTCTCCCTCTCAAATAAATAAATAAGTATGTACGTACGTATGTTTAAAAAAAAAAAAAAACTCCAAGGACTTCTTCCAGAGCCTCAAGAAATTGGACTGGAGAGATGGCTTAGCAGTTAAGGTGCTTGCCTACAAAACCAAAAGACCTAGGTTCAATTCCCCAGGACCCACATAAGCCAGATGCACAAAGTGGCACATGTGTCTGGAGTTTGCAATAGCTGAATGCCCTGGGTACACCCATCCCCCCTGCGTTTCTGTCTTTCAATAAATGAATAAAAATAATTTAAAAATATAAGTGGACTACAGTATATTGGATACTTTGTTATCTCACTGGAGAGAAAAAAAGACTTCTTTCTACTGCCAGAATTAATCAAGTACATAGGGAAAGAAAACAAAATCTCTAGGAATGGGCATCAAAAACCATCCACTTCGTTGGGCATGGTAGTGCACGCTTTTAATCCCAGCACTCAGGAGGCAGAGGTAGGAGGATCACCAAGACTTCAAGGCCACCCTGAGACTACATAGTGAATTCCAGGTCAGCCTGGGCTAGAGTGAGACCCTACCTTGAAAAACCAAAAAATATATATATATTAAATCCACTTCATTTAAAGGACTCAGTAACCAGCAAGAGTAAGTTTAAACCCAGAACTGCGTAAGCAGAGTCAATAGATCAGAACATCAGAGACTATCTCATTACTGCTATTACTACTATTATTTTCCTGTACATGAAGTGTATTTGTGTGCATGCATGTTCATACTGTAAGTGCAGACACAAGTGTGGGGGTCAAGAGGACAACTTTGGGGTGCTGGCATTCACTGCATTTGCCAGGCTAGCTGGTCCGCAAACTTGTGGGAAATTCTCCTGTCTTCTGCCTCTCAAGGAGGGGTGGGCATGGTGGGATGACAGAAGCCCACCGTGGTTTCTAGCTAGGGCCTGAGGTTCCAAACACAGGTTCTCAGGCATGCATGACAAGCACTTTATCACTGAGCCCTCTCCCCAGTTCTTTCTGGAGCACCAGTGCTAGCATGGGATATTGTGAGCATTTCTGACCTACTCCTGGAAAAACTGCAACACAGACGTTTAAGTCTTCTGACACAAAGACAAACCTGCAACATTGCTGGAAAAGCAGCTCCTGCCACAGGCAGGGAACATCAAGGAGTTTGTGACTGGAGCTGACACCACAAGCTACACTGGGCGTGGTGGCACACGCCTTTAATCCGAGCACTCGGGAAGCAAGAGGTAGGAGGATCACCATGAGTTGGAGGCCACCCTGAGACTACATAGTGAATTCCAGGGCAGCCTGGGATAGAGTGAAACCCTACCTTGAGGGGAAAAAAAAAAAAAAAGAAAAAGACAAAAATGACAATTACTGACAGCAAAAGATAGAAACCCTAAAAACATGAGAAGAGACCCACAGTATTCTTCAGAAGAGTCGGTCGGTCGGCAGGAGCAGGCAGACAGACGCAGTGAGGGCTTCAGAAAGCAGAAACAGCCAGCCATTCCACCTCTTCCACCAGTGAAAGGACAGCCCACGTCACGAGGCAGCGTGAACATCCTACCCGGTTTTAAAAATGAAGATATCTAAAGAATTCAAGTCTGGCAAACCGAGTCTTTAAGTAAGTCTCCCACTCTGCTTTCTAATATAAAAGGGAAGGAGCAAATGTTTAGACGTTTTTCCTTCTAATGCTTATTTTCTATAATAGAGTGCAGAAAGTGACAATGTAAAAAGTAACTGTTTATTAACTTGCAAGAAAAGTAATTCAAGAAATTAAACAGCTAACACAAGATTGTAGTATTATAAAGAAACTAAAAGGTTCAGCCAGGCGTGGTGGCGCACACCTTTATCCCAGCACTTGGGACGCAAAGGTAGAAGGATAGTTCTCACTGGAGAGAAAAAAGACTTTCTACTGCCAGAATTAATCAAGTACATAGGGAAAGAAAACAAAATCTCTAGGAATGGGCATCAAAAACCATCCACTTCGTTGGGCATGGTAGTGCACGCTTTTAATCCCAGCACTCAGGAGGCAGAGGTAGGAGGATCACCAAGACTTCAAGGCCACCCTGAGACTACATAGTGAATTCCAGGTCAGCCTGGGCTAGAGTGAGACCCTACCTTGAAAAACCAAAATATATATATATTAAATCCACTTCATTTAAAGGACTCAGTAACCAGCAAGAGTAAGTTTAAACCCAGAACTGCGTAAGCAGAGTCAATAGATCAGAACATCAGAGACTATCTCATTACTGCTATTACTACTATTATTTTCCTGTACATGAAGTGTATTTGTGTGCATGCATGTTCATACTGTAAGTGCATACACAAGTGTGGGGGTCAAGAGGACAACTTTGGGGTGCTGGCATTCACTGCATTTGCCAGGCTAGCTGGTCCGCAAACTTGTGGGAAATTCTCCTGTCTTCTGCCTCTCAAGGAGGGGTGGGCATGGTGGGATGACAGAAGCCCACCGTGGTTTCTAGCTAGGGCCTGAGGTTCCAAACACAGGTTCTCAGGCATGCATGACAAGCTCTTTATCACTGAGCCCTCTCCCCAGTTCTTTCTGGAGCACCAGTGCTAGCATGGGATATTGTGAGCATTTCTGACCTACTCCTGGAAAAACTGCAACACAGATGTTTAAGTCTTCTGACACAAAGACAAACCTGCAACATTGCTGGAAAAGCAGCTCCTGCCACAGGCAGAGAACATCAAGGAGTTTGTGACTGGAGCTGACACCACAAGCTACACTGGGCGTGGTGGCACACGCCTTTAATCCGAGCACTCGGGAAGCAAGAGGTAGGAGGATCACCATGAGTTGGAGGCCACCCTGAGACTACATAGTGAATTCCAGGTCAGCCTGGGATAGAGTGAAACCCTACCTTGAGGGGAAAAAAAAAAAAAAGTCAAGAAAGACAAAAAATGACAATTACTGACAGCAAAAGATAGAAACCCTAAAAACATGAGAAGAGACCCACAGTATTCTTCAGAAGAGTCGGTCGGTCGGCAGGAGCAGGCAGACAGACGAGTGAGGGCTTCAGAAAGCAGAAACAGCCAGCGAAGCCCACCTCTTCCACCAGTGAAAGGACAGCCCACGTCACGAGGCAGCGTGAACATCCTGCCCGGTTTTAAAAATGAAGATATCTAAAGAATTCAAGTCTGGCAAACCGAGTCTTTAAGTAAGTCTCCCACTCTGCTTTCTAATATAAAAGGGAAGGAGCAAATGTTTAGACGTTTTTCCTTCTAATGCTTATTTTCTATAATAGAGTGCAGAAAGTGACAATGTAAAAAGTAATTGTTTATTAACTTGCAAGAAAAGTAATTCAAGAAATTAAACAGCTAACACAAGATTGTAGTATTATAAAGAAACTAAAAGGTTCAGCCAGGCGTGGTGGCGCACACCTTTATCCCAGCACTTGGGACGCAAAGGTAGAAGGATAGTGATGAGTTGGAGGCCACCCTGAAACTTCATGGTGAATTCCAGGTCAGCCTGGGCTAGAGTAAGACCCTACCTCAAAAAAACAAAAAAAGAAAAAGAAAAAGAAAAAAGGGGGGGAAAAAGGCTGCAGGGATGGCTTAGCAGTTTAGGCGTGTGCCTGCAAAGCCAAAGGACCCAGGTTTGATTCCCCAGGACCCACATTAGCCAGATGCACAAGGGAGTACATGCATTTGGAGTTCGTTTACAGTGGCTGGAGGCCCTAGTGCGCCCATTCTCTCCCTCCCCCCCCCCCCCCGTCAAATAAATAAATGTTTTTTTAAAAAAACAAACTAAATAGTTCAAATGAAGCCCAGTGTGGTAACACACACCTTTAATCCCAGCACTCAGGAGGCAGAGGTAGGAGGATTGCTGTGAGTTCAAGGCCACCCTGAGACTACAGAGTGAATTCCAGGTCAGCCTGGGCTACAGGGAGACCCTACCTCAAAAAAAAAAAAAAAAAAAAAAAAAGTTCAGAGGAAGCTCAAAAATAAAGTTTCAGAGGTAACACAGAAAGAGTGTTTTCAATAATTAGGATAGAAGAATCTTCATATTATTTTTTAAACACCTTTTCCTGACTAGGATCTAGCTTAGTGGAAGGAAGGGTGCATGACTGAGGCCCTGAGCTCGATTCCCAGAACTGCAAGAAACAAAACATGTCATTTACATTTATTTATTATTTTAGGGCTGGGGAGATGGCTCAGTGGATAAAGTACTCACCACTTCAACTGAAGTACCTGAATTTGATCCCCACACCCCATGTGAAAAAGCCAAGAAGTGATGGGCTTCTGTAATCCTAGCATGCTGGTATGGATGGCAAAGATGGGAGACAGACACAAGAATTTTCTGGAAGCTCAAGGTGAGTGCAGAGTGAAAACTCAGAACTAGCACCCCTATCTCAAAGGAGGTGGACAGGCAGAAGACTGACCTGAAAGTTAGGGTATCCCGTGACTACCACACACATGACGTGTCATGCGTGCACATCCCGTCCCCCCTCCCCATGCATGCTCACGTACACACACAAAATTAAGAAATAGAAATTAAATATTGTCCTTACCTGAGAGATACAGGCTAGATGAAACTGTATTTCCAATTTTCTCCAAAAAGCTTTGACTTATGCTTCCATCTCATGAATTCCAAGACCGTATTAAACGAATGCATATTTTCATACATCTGCTGGGAAAAAGCAGAACTTGTATGAGACAAAGAGCTTTTGTCAGAATAAAATGTGCAAAAGCAACACAATAAGTTTCATGTGCAAAATTACTAATTTTCAGTCAATGAAAAGTTTGGGTTATTTAGACACTTATCAAACCTTTCCCCAAACTGGGCCAAGGAGTATAAACTTTGTTCTATGGAAATAAGCCAACAGTTACAATATTTCCACATTAACTTACAGTTTAAACAAGCAGTAGCAAAGGCTGGAAACATCACTGAAATGTACAATTCTCCCCCCAAGCTCTACCTTTTCTTCCCTTATCACCAAATCTCAACCAGTTTCAAGTTTATTCCAACTCCTACACCTAGCTAGCGTGTTAAGATTTGTGAGGGTCAAGCATTGATTGCACTATTGGTGCAACTACAGAATTTCAGCCATGCCAATACTATGCTTAGGAACCAGACTGCTTCAAGAGACACGCATAAATGTTTATTTTTAAAAAATATTCATTTATGTGAGTGAGAAGTTTTTTGAGGTAGGGTTTCACTCTAGCCCAGGCTGACTTGGAATTCACTATGTAATCTCAGAATGGTCTTGAACACGCAGCAATCTTCCTATCTCTCAAGTGCTGGGATTCAAGGTGTACATCCCACTTCACTGTGCTTTCCTTGTTTTGTTTTTATTTATTTATTTTTTTGGTAGGGTCTCACTCTAGTTCAGGCTGACCTGGAATTAACTATGTAGTCTCTGGGTGGCCTCGAACTCACGGCGATCCTCCTACCTCTGCCTCCGGAGTGCTGGGATTAAAGGTGTGAGCCACCACGCTCAGTTCACTGTGCTTTTCTTTAAGACACAGTCTCCCTCTAGCTCAGCTGGCCTTAAACAATCCTCCTGCCTCAACCTCCCAAATGCTAGGATTACAGGTTTGTGCTATCAAACCCAGAAGAGCACAACTATTTCTAAATATCGTATTTAACAAATATAAAAAAGGATGCCGGTTTGATTCTCCAGGACCCACATAAGGCAGATGCACATGGGGACACATGAGTCTGGAGTCTGTTTGCAGTGGCTGGAGGCCCTGGCATGCCCATTCTCTCTCTCTCTACCTCTTTCTCGAATAAATAAAGTATATTTAGAAACAAATAAGTAAATAAAAATATTTTCAGATTTGTCAAAGCACAATAAAGATATAATAAATTCTTAAAATACAGTTTCCTAAAAATATTATATTCATGATAAATATCACCTTAAGGATATACTGGTTACATAAGCCATAAATCAAAACTAATCTGCCATACAGTATTTGACTTAATTATTATTTACCAAAAACTCAAATTACTTTCATTTAAATTAAAATCTGGACATGATGGTGCATGTCTTTAATCCCAGCACTTGGGATGCAGACGTAGAGGATCATCGTGAGTTTGAGGCCACCCTGAGACTACATAGTGAATTCCAGGTCAGTTTGGGCTAGAGTGAGTGAGACCCTACCATGAAACCCCCCCCAAAAAAAAAACCATTTTTGAGATGTATACATTTATACATTAGTAAGAACAAATTATTAACCTTAAAAATAAATTTATTTTCAATTAGCTCTACTCAGACAAAATCTATCCCGTGTACAGGAATAAGAGAGACTTCTTCAGAATAGTGGGGAATAGTCTAGAGAAACATCTTCAAGCTGGGCGTGATGGAGCACGCCTTTAATCCCAGCACTTGGGAGGCAGAGCGGTTAAGAGGAATGCCATGGGTTCAAGGCTACCCTGAGACTACATAGTGAATTCCAGGTCAGCCTGGCCTACAATAAGACCCTACCTTGGAAAAAAAAAAATAGAGATACGTCTTCAGAAGGCTGTGTGAAGAAGAGTGTTGCTACACATCAAAGAGGAATAAACACTTGGGGAAGAAAGTTAAACAGGGAGCCTACATTTAAGTTCTCACTCTGTACTGAGAGGTAGGTGTTAATTACCATACTGGGCTGGCTTTCAAATCAGTGAGTCACATGCCTAAGGGAGGGGCTTGTACATAAGGGTGAGCATTAACCAAATAGACAATCAAGAAAGATATCAAAAGGAATCAACAACAAGTTTGGGAGAGCTTCAGACAATTAGAAGCAACTGTCCCATCAAAATATACATAATCCAAAACAAATAAAACCCCAAAATATACATAACCCAACATCTTGCCTGCGACCTACCCTCCTTCTTGCAAAAACATGCCATGTGCCTCTGGACTATGTTTGTGAGGCTTGCTATGTCTGAATTTCAGAAAATAATAATTTATTAATAGGAAAATGAGACTGAAAGAAAAAAAATATAGTATTGCAGGGCATGGTGGCACACGCCTTTAATCCCAGCACTGGGGAGGATCGGAGGATCGCCGTGAGTTCGAGTTGAGCCTACATGCTGAATTACAGATCAGCCTGAGCTGGAGCTAGAGTGGTACTTTAGTATGTTACGTTTTTTACTTGAAGCTTTCCTGCTTATAAGCAACATTAAATCAACATGAGAAACCATAACCATATTAGACTTTACATCACATCAGATGACAACACAGATACTGTCACATATCATACTTGATGGCTGGCTGAGGAGCACAAGTCGGAAAATCATCAGAACTAAGCCCAGAAACAATCCAGGAATAATTAATAATTCAAGGAAGAAGTGGTTAGGTTCAGACAGACATTCCACCAAGAGGACCAGGAAGGATTGCCTCGTCATGGGCCCTGAACCCACCAGGGCTTGGAGTCTAAGCTCACAGGGAAGAATCATCAATGCACCGTCCACACTGGCACCCAGGGACTGTGCAGACATAGTTACCCACTGCAGTTCTTCAAAATGAGTGTGAAAACCCAGCAACTAAGAAGCCGGGATATCTGAGGTCCAGGAGCGCCTCTGTAAGGACCAGAGGGTAAAGAGAAGGATGCAGGGATAACCCATGAGCGCAGCAGCAAGGCTGAAAATAAATCCTGCTTCAACCACTGACCTTCTGTGACCACTGACCGAGCCAGCTGCTTAAGCTGCTCTGTACCCAGCTGTTAAAACTGCACACCTAGCCGGGCGTGGTGGTGCACGCCTTTAATCCCAGCACTGGGGAGGCAGAGGTAGGAGGATCACCGGGAGTTCGAGGCCACCCTGAGAATACAGAGTTGAGTTCCAGGTCAGCCTGGGCTAGAGCGAGATCTTACCTCGAAAAACCAAAAAAAAAAAAAAAAAAAAAAAAAAAACACTGCACACCTGAGGGCTGGAGAGATGAGATGGCTTAGTGGTTAAGGCACCTGTGTGCTAAGCCTAAGAACCTGGTTCCAATCTCCAGGTCCCATGTTTAGCCAGATGCAGTGATGCAAGGGCACAATGCCGCACTTGACCACAAGGGGCGCACGCATCTGGATTTCATTCACAGCAGCTGAGAGGCTGCTAGCGCGCCTATCTCAATCTGTCTTCCTCTCCCTCTCTGTCTCTCTCCAAAAATATATACAATAATAAAAAAAAAAATTTTAAAACCCTGCACACCTGAAAGATAAAAATCACAGGACTAGCTCTTGGAACAGTGCTAAGCAACAGAGGTAGGTGGGTGGGTGGGTGTGGGTGTGTGTATGTGTGTTTCTTTCTGAAGCAGAAGCTCAACTCTAGCCCAGGCTAGCCTTAAACTCACGTGATCCTTCTACCTCAGACTTGGGAGTACTGGGATGTAGGTACGAGCACTTTCCGAATATAATCTGCAGTTGTTACCCTCACAATACATCTAACACAGTGACAGAAACACCTCTCAGAACTAGTAACAATGAACAAAAACACCAACACCTCTTGACTTAAGAATAAATGCATGGCAACAATGAAAAGATTGAGCTCCACTTACTGAGCCTACCAGGAGAGCCATGTGTTAAAGTCTGCACACATCATGTTCTTTCAAGTCGGCCTGACTTCCTAATCTCTGGACTAAAGGAGTTCTCTCGACCAGTGTTTCCATGAACCCCCTGAACCCCTCTGGGAGTCAGGTCCCCTTTCCTAGAATTTAAATCTGATCCTGACATTGTGGTTGGTTAAGCTCAGCCCCCAAACTTGGCGTTAAGGCTGGGCTCTTCTTAAACCAGCCCCTAGCCCAGACCAATCAGCCCTCAGTCTGGCTCATCGAAGCCTCAAGGTTATAAGCAGACCCTTACCATGGAGCATGCGCTCTTGGCTGCCAAAACGAGTCTCTCCTGAACTTCCAGGTCCTGACCCCTCCTCCCACATGGGTTCTCTGTCATCTCCTGCCCTCCACATGGCGACAGCTCTCTGCGCTTTCTACTTTCCTCTCTAATGAAGGACAGGAGAAGGCGGGCTTCTTTTAGGCAGTTTCAATTAGAGACTGAGGCCCAGAGAGAACCTCAAAACTCCTGGCAGAAATGGAACATGTGTCTGATCCAGACTCATCTAGAGCGTCCTCTGCTGTCCACAGGCTGGCACTTCCTAGACACATGACCCAAACAGGATGGCTCAGGAGCTGGCTCGGGACCCGCCCTCCCCATCTACCAACCAACTGCAACCAATTGAGCCCTGCCTGCCTCTCTTCACTGGGCCACAGGAGACATGGGAGTCTGGCTTCCCTCTCCCCAGTCTGGCCGGGTAGCAATGTGGTGGGTGAGCATAAACCCACTTCTTGGGGAACTCTTCTGCTTACCTCTGCTTTATAGCTTGGGGTGACTTTTTACTTTGATTATATGCCTAATTTTCCTCCAGCCTCCTAATCCATCACGTGTGTATCTCCCTCACACCCCAGATCTACCTGGTGGGTGCTCTCACTACCTCTAGTTCTGCTGTCTGTAATGTCTTTAAACTCAGGGTAACCATGAGTATAATTGTCTTCATTACTCATTTCTCCTCTGGATTTCTTGGTCTCTGCTTTGATATTTTCCCTCTTACGTTACCTTGAGCCTAACCATTCTCCCTCTTAACCTCCCTCCACAGGAAAGCACATGGCAGAGGCCATGGGTGTTCCTTCTAAGTCTCCCTCCACACACACCGAAGTTCTGTCTTCCATGTGCCATGCCTGCAGCCCCACCTCAGTCTTTCCTTGAAAGCCTATTTAACTCCCGTCCACGTGCGTGCAGCTCTACTTGTTTTCCCCCAAACCTCAATTTCTTTTAAATGAACCTTATAAGCTATGCAGTGTTTCCACATGAGAGCGTGTTTCCTACTTCCCACGTGTTTATGACTCTGCTCAGCCTTCCTTCCTAGACCCCAATCTCCCTTAAACACCATAATTTGTGACTTTTCCCTAAATAAGCTCAATAAACCATAATTTATCCTTCTGTGCCCATCTTTTTGTTTGTTTGTTTTCCGAGGTAGGGTCTCACTCTAGCCCAGGCAGACCTGGAATTCACTCTGTAGTCTCAGGGTGGCCTCAAACTCATGGCAATCCTCCTACCTCTGCCTCCCGAGTGCTGGGATTAAAGACATGCGCCACCATGCCCGGCTGTGCCATCTTTATCAATTCTTTGTTGAAGGTAGGCCAGAACCCAATCTTGGGGTTCATAATTTGGGAGGACTACTCCTGAACCCCAAAATCCTGCATCATAAATCCCTTTTTATGTTTCTTCCAAGCCCATCCCATAGGCTCTCAGACCATCAATCTCCCTTCCCTTGGTTTTATACTTCCCCCAATTAAATGTAACAACTGAAAACGATCCTTCTCAGTGCACTGGTTAAATAACAGACATGAACTCAATGTTTGGGGTACGAGGATTCTTTCCTGAACCCCAGCACTACCCAGTTGCAAGACTATAAAATAAGCAGGGCGTGGTGGCACATGCCTTTAATCCCAGAGGTAGGAGGATCACTGAGAGTTCGAGGTCACCTTGAGACTACATAGTGAATTCCAGGTCAGCCCGGGCTAGAGCAAGACCCTACCTCAAAAAAAAAAAAAAAAACACTATAAAATCATCTATGCCACAAGCACCACTACTGAGTCCACGACAGAGAAGTAAACAGGCACAATGGCTCAGTACTCCACATGAAGTCACAGACAATAAATGGCATAGCAACTTAAACTCAGACCTCCCGTAAGGCACTTAGTCTTAATATACTTTTTCTTCCCAAATCCTACACTAGCTATGTATGACCTAACAACAGATGAAAATACAAAATACTATTTAAAAATAGTAAGATAGTATGCCCAACATTTTAGCAAGAGGAAAACAATAGGTTTGATCACTTTAAGCAAGGGAAGCACTATAAAAAGTAGTCAATAGCATGAAGATTTTTTGACGCACATAATGAAGCTAGTGACTTCTGGTCTACCATATGAGCTTATGTGCTCACAATCTCTCTTGAGAGCAACTCAGCAATATGCATCAAGTACTCACTAACTCAGCACTTTTATTAGTAAAAATTTACACTTTGGGGGCTGAAGAGATGGCTTAATGGTTAAGGCACTTGCCTGTGAAGTGCTCACACTCTCCCTGTCCGTCTCCTCTCTCTCTCTCTCTCAAATAAAATAAAATAAAATAAAATAAAATAAAATAAAATAAAATAAAATAAAATAATTTAATTACACTTTTAAAAAAGTGGGGTTAGAGAGATGGCTTAGTGGCTAAGGCATTTGCCTGCAAAGCCAAAGGACTTGGTTCGATTCCCCAGGACCCACATAAGCTAGATGCACAAGGTGGTGCATGCATTTAGAATTCATTTGCAGTGGCTAGAGGCCCTGGTATACCTATTCTTTCTCCATCTCTCCCTCCCTCTCTCAAATAAATAAATAATTTAAAAAATTTTAAAGTGTCACTCACTGAGATTTAGCTACATGGTCTTACCACATTCTTATAACAAACGAAGCAAAGATAAATAGTCTAAATTGGGGCTGGAGAGATGACGCAGCGGTTAAAGCACTTACCTTCAAAGCCTAACAACCCAGGTTCAATTCCCCAGTACCAACATAAAGCCAGATGCACAAAGTGGTACATGCATCTGGAGTTTGTCTGCAGTGGCCAGAGGCCCTGGCATGCCCATTCTCTATCTCTCTTTATCTGCCTCTCTCTCAAATATAAATAATTTTTTTTTAAATACTAAAAAAAAAGAAAAACAACCCTATGCATTAGGTAAGAATGTTCTCTTACTGGCCGGGATGATAGACGCCTTTAATCCCAGCACTCTGGTGGAGGCAGAGGTAGAAGACTGCTAAAAGTTCGACCAGCCTGGGAAAAAGTGAGACCAGGTCACCCTGAGCTAAGAAAACCTAAAGAAAAAAGAAAAGAAAAGAAAAGAAAAGAAAAGAAAAGAAAAGAAAAGAAAAGAAAAGAAAAGAAAAGAAAAGAAAAGAAAAGAAAAGAAAAGAAAAGAAAAGAAAAGAAAAAGAAAAGAAAAGAAAAGAAGAAAAACAAAAAAGTTCCCTCCCTTTTCAAGATGGGAAATGGAAACTAGAGTATTAAGTCGCCCTGAATCACACAGCTACAGAGTATGCAGAGAAAGGATTTGGAATTGGGCAAATAACAACGCTGCTAATTCATGTCACTACTTTATTTCCTTATTTTTCAAGTCAAGGTCTCACTCTGGCCTAGGCTGACCTGGATGGAACTCACTTTGTACTTTCAACCTAGCCTTAAACTCACAGCAATCCTCCTACCTCGGCCTCCCCAGTGCTGGGCTACAATATTATACTGCAGAAGAATGTGAACTTTAGGAAATACAGCCAAAGCAATCCTGAGCAAAAAGAATGCTGAAGACAGCATCATCCAAGTTTCAAGTAACACTAATAGAAGCAGCATGGTACTGACACAAACATGCAGAGGAGTCCCAGACACATACACACCCACAGCATAGCCACCTGACTTTTGGCAAAGATGCTGTAACAGCTTCAGGTTCGCTGAGATGAGCTTCCAGACCAGGCACAGTTATGGAGGAAGGGATATTTATCGAAGCTTACAGATGTAGAAGTTCCATAATGGCAGAAGAAGGTGACCAGCTTTCACAGGACCAAACACACACATACTTCAGGAACTCCAGCTAAGCACACTTTACATATATTTAGATTGAAATGTCAAACCCACCACCACACCTTAAGATCCGCCCAGTGACACTGCCTCCAGCCAGGTGGCTGCAGATGCAAACTACAAACTAATAAAACACTGAATATATTGGGGGCCAACTATTCAAACTACCACAGATGCCAAAAATAGACAATGGAGAAAAGACAGCCTCAAAAGATGGTACTAGAAAAACTCGATATCCACGTGTAGAAAAAATAAAACTAGACACCTAATCTCAACCCTGTACAAAAAAAAAAAAAAAAAAAGACCTTAACGTAAGACCTGAAACTCAAACTGTTACAGAAAAAAATAGGGGAAACATTTCAAGATATAGGTAGGCATAAACAAGTCTTTTCTGTGTTTTTTTTTTAATTTTTATATATTTATTGATTTTGAGTGGGGAAGAAAGGGAAAGAATGGGTGCACCATGGCTTCTAGCCACTGCAGACAAACTCCTGACACACATACCATATTGTACATCTGGCTTTATGTAGGTACTGAGTAACTGAACCCAAGTCACTAGGCTTTGCAGACAAGTTACTTCACTGCTGAGCCATCTCTCCAGCCCTGGCAAGGCCTTTCTGAATAGGACTCCAGCTGCTCAGGGAATTATGCCAAAATTTCACAAACAGGACAACATGGAGTTAAAAAGCTTCTGTACAGCAGAGAAAACAGTTAACAGTGAGTGAAGAGAAAGCGTACAGAGACAAATCTTTGCTCATTATACATCTGACAAAGGATTACTATCTAGAATATGCAAAGAACTCAAAAACTAAGTAACAAGAAACCACACCACCCAAACAATGAATGGGCTAATGAAATATGCAGGCAGTTCACCAAAGATGAACTACAAATGTCCAATGAACATAAGGAAATGTTCTACTTCACCAGTCATGAGAGAAAGACACGTTAAAATTGTATTTCATCCAAGTCAGAAGGGCAGCTATTAAGAAAACAAACAATGGCCGGGCGTGGTGGCGCATGCCTTTAATCCCAGCTCTCAGGAGGTAGAGGAGGAAGATCAATCGGGAAGTAGAGGTAGGAGGATCGCAGGGAGTTCGAAGCCACCCTGAGAGTACATAGTTAATTCTAGGTCAGCCTGGGCCAGAGTGAGACCCTACCTCAAAAAAAAAAAAAAAAAAGAAAAAAAAAAAAAAAAAAAAAGAAAAGAAAAAAAGAAAGAAAGAAAAAGAAAAAAAGAAAAGAAAACAATGAATGCAGGCGATGCAAACCAGCCCAGCCACTATAGAACTGACATGGCAGTTTCTTTAAAAAAAAAAAAAAAAAAACTGAAAATAGATCTCCCATAGGACCCAGCTATACCAATCCTGGTATTTACCCATAGGATTCCAAATCACAAGAGATATTTATTTGTACATCAATGTTTACTGTAACACTATTCACAACAGCTGGGTTACTGAACCAACCTAGGTGTTCAGCAACAGAGAAATGGATAAGAAAATGTACTATATACACTCAGTGTATCTTTTTTTTTTTTTGGGGGGTTCAAGGTAGGGTTTCACTCTAGCCCAGGCTAACCTGGAATTTACTATGTACTCTCAGGGTGGTCTTGAAGTCACAATGATCCTCCTACCTCTGCCTCCCAAGTGCTGGGATTAAAGGCGTGCACCACCATGCACAGTCTCGGTGGATTTTTTTTTTTTCAGCTATAAGAAATGAGATTAGGGCTGGAGAGATGGCTTTGCAGTTAAGGCGCATGCCTGCGAAGGCTAAGGACAATGGCTCAAATCTCCAGGTCCCACGTAAGCCAGATGCACATGCATCTGGAGTTTGTTTGCAATGGCTAAAGGCCCTGGTGCACCCATTCTCACTCACACTCACTCTCTCTCTCCCTCTTTCTGTCTCGGAGGGAGGGAGGGAGAGAAGGAGATTATAGACTAGAAAGATGGCATAGTGGTTAAGGTGCTTGCTTGAAAAGCCAAAGAACCAAGATTCAATTCCCCAGAACCCACATAAGCCAGATGTACAAGGTAGCGCATGCATCTGGAGTTCTTTTGCAGTGGCTGGAGGCCCTGGAGTGTCCCTCTCCCTGTCCCAAGGATTTTACATATATGTATATGTGACATGGAAATAAAAATGAAACTGTCAGAAAATAAAAGGGACTAATGGGTGGGGGAGTAGAATGGTGTGGGGTGGGAGAAGTGTGCTCAATGTACAAACAATAAACACTTGGGCGGGAGAAATGGCCTGTAGCTCAGGCTCTTGCCTGGTCTTCTGACAGTGGGGTGTCAGCATGAGTCACCACATCACTGTTAGCCTTCAAAAGGAAGCAAAGTCAGTAGTCGCCAGTGTGTGCACAAGCCTCCATCAACAGAAACGACTGCACGGTCCTACTGACGAGAAACTGCAGCTGGTTGCAAGCTTAGTGAAAGGGACAGATCCATGGTGGATACAGCATTTCACAGATGAGTAATTGCAGATGGTGGTGATGACTGCCCACCAGTGTGGATGCAGTCAGTATCACTGAAATGTAACGTACACTTTAAACACATGTTTTGTCAAAGGGACAATATTGAGAAAAGACACAGAGAATAACTGAGGACACAGCTCAGGTGGCATGCACAAAGCCTTGGGTTTGAGCCCAGGACCACATAAACCAGGTGCACTGGTGCATGCCTACAATCAAAGCACCTGGGGGTAGGAGGCAGGAGGATCAGTTCAAATCCTCAACTACACACGGAGTTCAAGAACAGCTTGCGATACATGTCTTTAAAAAATAAAATGAGGGGCTGAGGAGACGGCTCAGCAGTTAAAGGCGCTTGCCTGCAAAGCCTGCCAGCCTGGGTTCAATTATCCAGAATCCACATAAAGCAAGATGCACAAAATGGAGGGTGCCTATGCCTGGAGTTTGTTTGCAGTGGCAAAAGGTGTATCCATACACGTGCACTCTCTCCTCCCACAACTAAAACATATTTTTAAATTCTGAGGAAATAAGGATATTAAGTAAGAACTTCAACACAAAGATGGCATGCAAATATTTTCCTTCTACTTACACTATCATTACTTAATTTTATTTTAATTATTTATTCTCTTGCAAGGAAATAAAAAATGAGGATGGGGAGCTGGGCATGGGGAGGGGAGCGAGGATGAGAATGGGCACTCCAGGGCCTCCTGACACTGCAAACAAACTCCAGATACATGTGCTACTTTGTGCATCTGGCTTTACATGGGTATTGGGGAATCAGACACAGGGCTTTAAAGGCAAGCAAGTGCCTTTAACTGCTGAGCCATCTCTTCAGCCACATTATGTCATCTTAATATGTACATTGACTCACTTATGATTCTCCTTTAATCAGTTTCCTAGAGCTCACAAACCCTTCCTTATGTGACACTCAGAGATATGGAGAGGGCTTATACACTGTTGGGCTTCATGGTGGGGTAACTGGGAAATCTTTTGTCTGCATGGATATGAAGACCTCTGCTGCAGTCAGCTTCATATTGCTGTCAGACAACACCAAGAACAACTTGTGGAAGGAAGGGTTTCTTTTGGCTTACAGACTCGAGGGGAAGCTCCATGATGGCAGGGGAAAAGATGGCATGAGCAGAGGGTGGACAGCACTCCTGGCCAACATCAGGAGGACAACAGCACCAGGAGAGTGTGCCAAACACTGGCAAGGGGAAGCTGGCTAACCACCAATAAATAAGCCCACCCCCAACATTACACTGCCTCCAGGAGGCGCGAATTCCCAAATTGCCACCAGCTGGGAACCTAACATTCAGACCTCATAGGCTTATGGGGGACATCTGAATCAAACCACCGGAACCGCTCAACCACATTGACAAGAGTAACCATCTCACCATTCCTAGTTTCTTTACCTAGTGAAATGGGAACTTATGCCAAAGCAAACATCTATACAAGTGTGTACAGCAGTCTATCCATACTTACCGGAAAAAACCCAAAGGTCCTTTCAGAAAACCTAACCTGTAACACATCCATTCAATGGATTACTAATACTTTTTCAAGGTAGGATCTCACTCTAGCCCAGGCTGACCTGGAATTCACTGTGTAGTGTCAGGGTGGCCTTGAACTCACAGCAATCCTCCTACCTCTGCCTCCTGAGTGCTGGGATTAAAGGTGTGCGCCACCACGCCAGGGGAATGCTAATTCTCAACAGAACACAACTGGATGAATCAGTCAATGAATTTCAAAAACCTTAAGGCTGAGTCTCAAAACAAGAGTCTGAGGCTAGCCTATTCTACAAAGTGAGAATTGGGAAGGAGGGAAGAAGAAAGAGAGTGAAGGGGGAGAAGAGAGGAGAAATGAGGACAAAGGGGTTGAGAGTAGTAGAAAGAGCCACTACGAGTAATTTGTGATGAGTGAGAGAAACAAGGTTATACAAATGGACACACACAGATATATAATGTCCATTATCTATAATATAATACATATAATATATGGTGGTGGGAGACGGGAAAGAGACAGAGGAGGGTTTAGAAACCAAAATCCAGAAAGTATGACAATCAATTAAGGCAAAAACCCAAGGGTGGTCGTGCAGGAATAATGTGTGCACATCAATCACACACGTAGAAGTATTATTCCAGAAGAGTGCAATGGAACACATCTATAATCCCAAATCACAGATCCTGGAGCAAGAGGATCTTGGGTTTGAGGCTAGCCTGGGTTACACAAGAGCCCATCGAACAAACATTCTTCTTCCACGATGCAGGTGAATAGCAGAACCAGGATTCAAATCTTGGCATGGTTCAAACCCCAAAAGTAGCTCAATTATATTGGACAACGGTCTTTGATTCACTCATTTTGCAAATGCTTCACCCCTAAGTTTTCATTTCAAGAATGTTGTGTTCGAATGCAAGTATATTTTATAAAGAGATGTCCCTCTGCATTTGATTTCAGGATGTGTCTAGGGAGTAAAAATGTCAGAAATAAATGTTTATTTCACTTTTCAGCTTTTAAAAACAATGAACTGAGTCTCATTTACAGGCTGAAGCAACTGCAAATAGGGATGTCACATTCACCCACACACAGGTTTCATCTGGAGTTCGTTTGCAGGAGCTGAACTTTCCCTAACCCCTGTTTTCAAATAAATTTAAATATGCACTAGAATAAATATCTAGAAATGAGAATGCAAGTATATTTTATAAAGAGATGTCCCTCTGCTATTTGAACATTTCAATTATTGTTTAGTTTTCTAGGGAGTAAAAATGTCAGAAATAAATGTTTATTTCACTTTTCAGCTTTTAAAAACAATGAACTGAGTCTTCCTTAAAGATATAAAGAAAAAAATGAACTTTAAAAACACCTATTGTGCTTAACAATCTGAGCTGAAGAGATGGCTTAGCAATTTAAATCACCCGGCATTTGCTAAACTGGAAGGTCAACAACAGAGCAAGAATAGGATCCTGGTTAGAGACAGGCAACTCTCCAGTATTTTCTAGAGTAGAAAACCCCAGATGCACGAGGGATAGCACATGCATCTGGGAGTTTTAAAACTGGCTTTTTCTTGTTGGAGCTGTTTTTAGAGGCCCTGGCATGCCCATTCTTTCCCTTCCCCTTGTCTCTTTCCTCCTCCTCTGCCTCAAATAAATAAATATGCTTAAAAAAAACTCTTCATCAAAAGCAGGGCATGGCGGGCACCACAAAAAAAAAAAAAAAAAAAAACTTTTAATCCCATCACTCAGGAGGCAAAGAGCTTTAGCTAAGCCATCTCTCAGCCCTATTGTGTTGTTAAAGACACTGCTGACTAGAGTTCAGTAAGTTGCCACCCTGAGACTACATAGTAAATTCCAAGTCAGCCTGGGCTAATCAGTGAGACCCTCAACCTTGAACCCCAAAAAAAAAAAAAAAACAACTCTTCATCAAAAGTTCATGGAAAACTAGATGTTTACAATACTGTCTTTGTGGCTGTGGCACTCATGACGGACCTCACAGTGGCTGATGCTTCCTACACAAGACCTGTATCCCGGGTGGGGATGATAACATTAAAAAAGAAGAGACACTAAGTCACCTTTAATCCCAGCACTGGGGAGGCAGAGGTAGAAGGACCACTGTCTGTTTGAGGCCAGCCTGGGCTAGAGTGAGAATCTACTTGGGGGCCAGCCTGACAAAGTGAATTCCAGGTCAGCCTCAGCTAGAGTGAGACCTTACCTCGAAAAACCACAAAAGAAAAAAAGTTCTAGAACTCAAACACTGTCACCAAATCCCTTTGATGAGCTCATTATTAGGCTGTGCTGGGCAAGCAAGTTCTGAGCTTTTGAGTATGCCTCACACAAGAGTTCTTCAAAACTGGAAAAAAAGTCTGAGGGAGAAGAAAACAGAACACCACCAACCCCAAACAAACACCCAAGCACTATGAAACAATGCACGTAACAGCGGGAAGAAAGAAAAAGGACAGGACAGCGTTTGAAGCACTGGCAGTCTCTCTCCAAATTAGTATCAAACACCAAAGCACAGACCTAGGAAAGTCCGAGAACACAAGGCAGGGTCAAAGCACCGTTCCCTCCAAAACACAGACAACACCACAGCACACCCTAACTCAAACTGCACAAAATGAAAGACCTGAAAACACCTTACCACAAACGAATATGAATAGAAGTTACATTCAATTCCTTCTGGAAAACCCAGGGAACAAAAATGAATGGGATAAAATATTTAAAGTGTTGGCACAAGCCTTTAATCCCAGCCCTGGGGAGACAGAGGTAGGAGAACTGCTGGGAGTTCAAGGCCAGCCTGGGACTCCAGAGTGAATTCCAAGTCAGCCTGGACTACAGTGAAACTCTATCTTGAAACAACAAAAAAAAATCACTAGAAGTCTACATCTGAGAAATTATCTCTCAAAAGGAGGGGGAAGGGCTAGAGATGGTTTAGTGATTAGTGCTTGCCTTCAAAGCCAAAGGACCCAGCTTCAATTCACCTAAGCCAGATGCACAAGGTGGTGCAAGCGTCTGGAATTTATGTGCAATGGCTGGAGGCCCTGGAGCACCCATTCTCCTTCTGTTTGTCTCCCCTCCCCTCCTCTCTCTCTGCAAATAAATAAATAAATAAATAAATAAATAAATAAATAAATAAATAAATAAATAAACAAACCAACAAACCCATATTTTAACAAAAAACAAGGGAGAAATGAACTCCTAAACAAGTGTTTGAGGAAATAAGCACTGCCTTCATGCCACCTGAACTTCATTATAGCATCTTCCAGCAGACCTGGAAGGCAATTAAAATAATTTCGTAGTTCTTAACTAAATAGAAGGTTCATTTTGAAATCCTATAGAAGTGACTTTCACTCACTATGTTCTTCCATAATTTTCAATCTTCAACCCATGTCTGTTCTGTCACCCTTTCAACCATCTCTTTATTCCTGTAAAATCTCACAGACCTGACTTCAGAGTCAGCTGTAAAATTAAGTTCAAAGGTTCTGGGCTGAGGAAATGGCTTAGAGGTTAAAGACACTTGCTTGCCAAGACTGCTGGCCCAGGCTCGATTTCCCAGTGCCCACCCATGTAAAGCCAGATGCACAGTGGCACACGCATCTGGAGTGCACTTGCAGTGGCAAGAGGTCCTCGCACCCATTCTCTTTCTTTCTCTCTCTCACCCTTGCAAATAAATAATTTTAAAAAGAAAGAAAGAAAAGGTTCTGATAGGGCTGGACTCTCTCTCTGCCTCTTTCTCTTTAATAAAAATATTAAAAGGGGGTCTGGAGGGCTGGAGAGATGGCTTAGTGGTTAAGGCATTTGCCTGAAAAGCCAAAGGACCCAGGTCCAATTCCCCAGGACCCATGTAAGCCAGATGCACAAGGTGACACATGTATTTGGAGTTTGTCTGCAGTGGCTGGAAGCCCTGGCACGCCCATCTCTCTCTCTCCTTCTCTGATTCTCTCTCTCTGCTTCTTTCTCCCAAATAAATAAAAATAAAATTTAAGGGCTAGAGCGATGGCTTAGTGGTTAAGGTGCATGCCTGTAAAAGGACCCAGGTTCAATTCTCCAGGACCCGTGTAAGCCAGATGCACATGGTGGAGCATGCATCTGGAGTTCATTTGCAGTGGCTGGAGGCCCTGGCGTGCTCATTCTCTTTCCCTTCCTCCCTCCCTCCCTCTCTGTATCTCTAATAAATAAAAATAAAAACTTTTTAAAAAAATTTTAAAAGGTTCTGATAGATTCTCACTCTAGAAAAATCTTGGGTTTGGGTGGGTGTTTCTTTCTTTTTTTCCCCCAGGTAGGGTTTCGCTCTAGACCAGGCTGACCTGGAATTCACTCTGTATTCTCAGGGTGGCCTCAAACTCATGGTGATCCTCCTTCCTCTGCCTCCTGAGTGCTGGGATTAAAGGCGCGCCACCACACCCGGCTTTGAACCATCTTTTTAAAATTAAATGTCTTCCTTTTGAAGATGACAGTCAACTCTGTTTTTATTCTGCTCATTTTTAAAAAAGGATTGTTACTAAGTTATAAATTCCTGTGGGCAGTGACATCACTTGATAAGAAACACCTGGCACAACTCCAAAACCACAATGTATTTCACTCACACCCAAGAAAACACATGCTTCACTTTCTTTTTTTAAATCATTATTTATTTGCAAACAGAGATAGAAGAGAGAGAGAGAATGGGTGTACCAGGGCCTCCAGCCACTGCAAATGGACTCCCGATGCATGCGCCACTTTGTGCATCTGGCTCCATGCGGGTGCCAGAGAACTAAACTTTGGTGGGTCATTAGGCCATACAGGCAAGTCCCTTAACCACCGAGCCATTTCTCCAGCCCTGCTACTTTTTTTTTTTTTTAAGATTTAATTTTAATTTAATTTATTTATTAGAGAGAGGGAGAGGGAGAGGGAGAGAGAGGGAGAGGGAGAGGGAGAGAATGGGCGCATCAGGGCCTCTAGCCACTTGCAAATGAACTCCAGATAATGTGCCACCATATGCATCTGGCTTACGAAGGACCTGGAGAATCGAACTGGGGTCCTTAGGCTTCACAGGCATGCGCCTTAACCACTAAGCCATCTCTCCAACCCCCCTGCCACTTTCTTTATTATCATAATTTTATTAGAAAAATATAATGAAATGTGATTTTTTTCTTCTTTGGTTTTGTGAGGCAGGGTCTCACTTTAGCCCATGCTGACCTGGAATTCACTACTCTCAAAGTGGCATAGAACTCAGAACATGCATTGAGACCAATCAAACTGTATACATAAAAACTGTGACATTCAACATTTTTAAAAATTGAAAATAGGGGGCTGGAGAAATGGCTTAGCGGTTAAGGCGTTTGCCTGCGAATCCAAAGGATCCCGGTTCGATTCTCAAGACCCACGTAAGCCAGATGCACAAGGGGCACATGCATCTGGAGTTCGTTTGCAGTGGCTGGAGGCCCTGATGTGCCCATTCTCTCTCTGTCTGCCTCTCTTCTATCTCTCTCTCTGCTTGCAAATAAATTAAAAAAAAATTGAAAATAGGTTGCCGGGCGTGGTGGCGCACGCCTCTAATCCCAGCACCCGGGAGGCAGAGGTAGGAGGATCACTGTGAGTTCGAGGCCACCATGAGAATACAAAGTGAACTCCAGGTCAGCCTGAACTAGAATGAGACCCTACCTAGAAAAGCCAAAAATAAAAAAATAAATAAAATAAATAAATAGGCTGGAGAGATTAGCAGATAAGGCACTTGCCTGTAAAGCCTAAGAACCCAAGTTTGATTCCCGAGGATCCTCATAAGCCAGATACACGAGGCAGCGCATGCATCTGGAGTTTGTTTGCAGTGGCTGCACACTCTGGTGTGTCTGTTCTCTCTTCTCCTTTCTCAAAATGGATAATTAATTAATTAACAGCAGCAGCATCAAGATGTCAGTGCACAGCTGTAATGCGAGCATTCAGGGCGCAGAGACAGAGGATTCCGTGTTTGAGACTAACCACAGCTACAGAGCAAAACCCTATCTTATACAAGTAGAAACTGGGGGGGGGGGGCGGGTCAGTAGGTATGAGTGCTTGCCACAACAAGCATGAGGACCTGAAAGAAATTCCCAACACCCACATCTTGCCACTTTGCAAGCAAGTGTCTTTACCTGCTGAGCATCTTCTCCACCCACCACCCTTTGTGTCTTTTAGTGATAAAATTATCCCAACTTTGGACAGTGGGAATTCTTTCATCCTGGTTCTGATAGCCTTTGGATATGCCCTAAGTTTTGTTTTTAAGTACTTCTTTATGACACAGTCATGTTCTAGGCTTATCCTGGACCCTTTTGTGCACCATCCCTGGAACCATTTATATAGCATTGTGGTTTCTCTTAGAGAAGATATATATATACCAAAGCATTAGATGTTCTCTCAGTACTGGTGTGCCTTTGCTTCTATTCCCCGGTACCACATAAGGCCAGATGCGTGCACAAAGTGGCATATATATCTGAAGTTCAATTGCAGTGGCCAGAGGCCCTGGTGTCCCCATTTTTTCTCATCATCTTTCTCTCTCATGTTCTCTCTCTCCTTGCAAATAAATAAAAGCACTTTTTATTTAAACACACACACACACACACAAGGGGGCTGGAGAGATGGCTTAGTGATTAAGGTGCTTGCCTACAAAGCCTAAGGACCAAGGTTTGATTTCCCAGTGCCCACATAAGCTAGATGCACAAAGTGGTACGTGTGTCTGGAGTTCTTTTGCAGTGGCTGGAGGCCCTAGAGTGCCCATCTGCCTCTGATAAGAATAAAATGAATAGGCAAAGATTAAAGAGAAGACAGAAACTGTCACAGTTCTCATAGATACCATGAACAAACCTAGGTAATACTGATTTTTAACTTGTCAGCCTCTGTGCAAATTGTTGTTTTTGTATGAACTGCCCTGCTAGTATTTTTAATACTCAAGCAACAGTATTTCTGTATGGGCTCCTGTTTGCAAATTGTGACTGGTGTTCAGTCTATGAAGCTGCTTGCTCTCCTGAGATACTAGGAAGTTCCCTCAGACACACATCACGGGGCTTACTCTTTTGCAGCAGCATCATTCATTTTATTTTAATCTCATTTTAAAATAATCCCTGTTGACATCTGAAATCCTGCTCTAGCTTTTCATTACATATATTTTATTTTCTTTCTGTCTTTTTTTTTCCCCAGGTAGCATCTCACTCTAGCCCAAGTTGAGCTGGAAATCACCATGTCTCAGGCTGGCCTTGAAATCACTACAATCCCCCTACTTCTGCCTCCAAAGTACTGGGATTAAAGGTGTGCACTACCACGCCTGGCCTGTGTTTTCCATATGTCACATTAATCTTAGCTTATTTATTTATTCATTTATTTATTTGGGAGAGAGAAAGGAAAAGAGACAGAGAGAATGGGCACACCAGGGCCTCCAGCCACTGCAAACAAACTCCAGATGCATGGCTAATGTGGGTCCTGGGGAATCGAACCAGGTTCTTTAGGCTTCACAGGCAAATACCTTAACCGCTAAGCCATTTCCGCAGCCCTAATCTTAGCTTCAACTATGAACTAAATCTTAAAAAGATAGGACTTTTTGTTTTGATTGTGTGTATGTGTGTGTGATACTGGGGATCAAACCCAGAGCTTTGAGCATGCTAGGCAAGCACTCTACACTAATCCAAAAACCTCAGCTCCAGAAATGTTTTCACAGAAAAAAAAAAAAGCACAATTTCTTGTTTTTCTGAGAACACAAATGTCCCTGTTAAACTGCACTGTATTAGAAATAGTGCCAACTCAATGACTGAAGCACTGAGATCTCCCAGAGGGTTGGGAAACTCGGGGTGGATCTGCTCCCTATGGTGCATGAGGGAAAAGGGCCCTGGAGGGCCTATCTAACCCTGTGGAGGAAGAGACAGAAATCCGTATTTTATTTCTGTGAAGTCTCAATTTTTAATTGATGCTGATTTTTTAAAAATATTTTATTTATTTGAGCGAGAGAGTGTGTGTATGGACACACCAGGGCCTCTTGCAACTGTGAACAAACTCCAGACACATGTACCATTTTGTGCAGCTGGCTTTGCATGAGTACTGGGGAGTCAAACCCAAGAAGGGAGGCTTTACCAACAAACGCCTTGAACTGCTGAGCCATCTCTCCAGACTGATGGCGATTAAAAAAAATTCAACATAAGCAAGATCTGCTTGTAAGTTAAATCTAGCTGACAGCTTGAAACCTCCTGGCTAAAGAATTATGTGGGGTCTGCTATTCCTTTTTCTTTTTGGGTAATTCTTCCCCCTAAGCAGAGATACAACTCTTTTCAAATCATATACAATTCATAGCTTTAAAGTAAATCTCAAAGACCAACTATCAAAAACTGTCATTAAGTATCTCTTTTTTAAGTTATAAATCACAGCTGGCCATCTTGGCTCACACCTTTAATCCCAGCACTCCAGAGGCTGAGGCAGAAGGATCACTGAGTTCAAGGCCATCCTGGGCTAGACTAAATTCAGGTCAGCCTGGGACTCAAACCCCCCCATAAAAGGGGGGGCTGGAGAGATGGCTTAGTGGTTAAGACGTCTGCCTGCAAAGCCAAAGGACCCGGGTTCAAGTACCTGCACAAAGCTAAATGCATGAAGTGGAGTATGCATCTGGAGTTTGTTTGCAGCATCAAGATGCCTCATTTGTTCAACCTCTCTCTGTTTGCAAGTACATACTTTTTGGAGGAAGGGGGTTCAGTGTAGGATCTCACTCTAACCCAGGCTGAGTGATCTTTCTTGATCATTAGTCAGTTATTAAGTAAAATTGAAGTCAACTTTTTTTTTTGTTTTATTTTGTTTTTCAAGGTAGGGTCTCACTCTGTCCCAGGCTGACCTGCAATTCACTCTGTATTCTCAGGGTGGCCTCAGACTCACAATGATCCTCCTACCTCTGCCTCCCGAGTGCTGGGATTAAAGGCGTGCGCCACCACACGCGGCTCAGCTCTTATTTTTGATTGATATATTTTCCTTTGCCAGGTCTCAAAAACAAAGTTTTGCTAATTTCATAAATGTAAATAAAGAGGCCTAAAAAAGCACTGACTGCTGCACAAAGGAGTTACTGACACAGGTGCCAGGCAAGGCCTGTGGCAGGCCTAACACGAGGGCCCAAGTACTACTTCCCTCACCTGCAGATTACAGCACCCAAGAATGAAATCTGTTCTCAAAGAAATAGGCATGCAAACTGAACTTAATTATAAGTACCACTAAAGAGATTTTAAAAGGGTGCTATTTAGGCTGACAAAGGTGTACAGGCTTAAGCAAGAAAACATTACTTAGCAAAATCCCAATTTAGGCTGGGCGTGGTGGTGCATGCCTTTAATCCCAGCACTAAGGAGGCAGAGGTGGTAGGATTACTGTGAGTTCGAGGCCAGCCTGAGACCACATATGAATTCCAGGACAGCCTGGGCTAGAGGTAGATCCCAACTCAAAAAAAAAAAAAAAAATCCCAACTTCAGCGGGAAGATAAAATAATGAACTAAGGGAGGGAGTCTAGTTACGGTAGATCACATACCCCAGCACCATAAAGAAGAAAATTTTTTAAAAAATTGTTGGGCTGCAGAGATGGCTTAGCAGTTAAGGCGTTTGCCTGCAAAGCCAAAGGACCTCGGTTCAATTCCCCAAGACCCATGTAAGACAGATGTACAAGGTGGCACATGCATCTGGAGTTCATTTGCAGTGGCTGGAAGCCCTGGCACCCATGCTCTCCCCCCCCACCCGCCTCTTTCCCTCTCTTAAATAAAAATGTTTTTTTTTAATTGTTATAATGAAGTAATTTCTTTAAAATATTATGAAGGCCGGGCATGGTGGCACACACCTTTAATCCCAGCACTAGAGAGGCAGAGGTAAGAGGATCGCAAGAATTCAAGTCCACCCTGAGACTACATAGTGAATTCCAGATCAGCCTGAGCTAGCGTGAGACCCTACCTGGGGGGGGGGGGGCGTAAAAAATGTATTTAGCCAGGCATGGTGGCACACGTCTCTAATCCCAGCACTTGAGAGGCAGAGGTAGGAGGATAGCAGTGAGTTTGAGGCCACCCTGAGAATATAGTGAATTCCAAGTTAGCCTGGGCTACAATGAAACCCTACCTTGAAAAACCAAAACCAAAACAAACAACAACAAAAAAAAACATCCCTGGAAATTTTCCTTTTTTGGTGACAGTTTTTTAAAAGTAGATACTAACCTGAGGCGTTTATTTACCATTGCAAAAACTAAGTAATTTGGCCATTGATCAGTTTTCATACTTAAACATCTGATACTGATTATTCTCAAAGTGGCCTCAAATTCATGGCAATCCTCCTACCTCTGCCTCCTGAGTGCTGGATTAAAGGTGTGCACCACCATGCCTAGCTTTAGTTAAAAATGTGTTTCTGGGCTGGAGAGATGGCCCAGTGATTAAGGCATTTACCTTTAAGGCCTAACAGCCCAGGTTCGATTCCCTAAGACCCATGCAAGGCCAGATGCACAAAGCAGTGCATGCATCAGGAGATCATTTGGAGTGGCTGGAGGCATGCACACACACACACACACACACACACTCTCTCTCTCTCTCTCTCTAATTGCAAATAAATAAATAAAATATTAATAAATAAAAATATGCTTCTAAAGAATGATGTAAAAATTCATGATTTTCAAGACATGTCAAAATTCATCTTAAATCTTACTGGATGGGCTGGAGAGATGGCTTAGTGGTTAAGGTGCTTGCCTACGAAGCCTAAAAACCCAGGTTCAATTCTCCAGGTCCCATGTAAGCCAGATGTACAAGGCGGCACATGCATCTGGAGTTCATCTGCAGTGGCTAGTGGCCCCGGAACACCCATTTTCTCTCTCTCAAATAAAAATAAAAACGGTTTTTAAAAATCTTACTGTAAATTATTTTTAAATCAAAATAGCAAATGTAAAAAGTTTAGGAAAATAATAATTCAAATTTCTCATTATCACTGAGCTTTATCTACATCTATTGGGGAAGGGGGGTCCTGAAGGTAGGATCTCCCTCTAGTCCAGGCTGGCCTGGAATTCACTATGTAGTCTCAGGGTGGCCTTGAACTCACAGCGATCTTCCTACCTCTGCCTCCCAAGTGCTGGGATTAAAGACGTGCACCACCATGCCCATCTCTACATCTAATATTTTCAAATTTTTAAATTTTTATTTATTTATTTATTTGACAGAGAAAGGGGGGAAGAGAGAGAATATGGGTGTGTCAGGGCCTCTAGCTGCTGCAAAGGAACTCCAGACACGTGTGTCCCCTTGTGCATCTGGCTAACGTGGGTCCTGGGGAATCAAACCTGGGTCCTTTGGCTTTGCAGGCAAACGCCTTAATCTCTAAGCCATCCCTCCAGCCCTCTACATCTGATTTTTAATCATATAAATATAGACTCAATAACTGAGCAACATCCCACAGTACAAATCCTGTCACTAATCCCCTCCAATTATCGTCCTGCCTCATGTACTAGTACATGATTTGATAGGGAACCACACAATCTTTTTGGAACAAGGTCCACATTTAGGAGTTTGTAAAGCCTATGATGGTGCTTGGCAATGCCATGCATCTCAAAGAATAAAAACTTCTCAAGTTCTACCAGGACCCTTCCAAAACCCCTGTTCAAAAGAAGAGTAACCCAAACTCAGTCATCTAAGTTTAAGAGTCTCAGAGCTCTCCCCCAGCCTGGCCAGACTCACACTAGGTCTGGGGTTCTTGAACCCCCTCCTATTAAGGTAACTGCACCTCTGGGCTAAGGTGAGGGAATGGCCCCTTCCCCCCCCCACCCCACCTTCAACATCAACACAACACACCTCCAAAGGCTCTTCCTCATGGGGCACTTCCCCTCCCTTCTTCCCATAACCCTGAAAGCCCTTCTCTACTCAGCTTTCTGAAGTACCCTCCTCCTCCCTTACCCAGCTTTCTATGTAGCTTACTTACCAGATACCAGAACCAGGCACAAAATCACCCCATATTTATTAAGCATCTCATATGTTTCTAGTTCCCAACAGGTGCCTGTCCCTTTGTCTGTCAGACTACTGAAACAATGGACCGCAGAAAACAGAATCTCCCCAGGCACCCCAAGCAGGGTAAATAAGAAGCTGAACTTACTCCAGGATGACCACAGGAGAGGCCAGAGCTGACACAATGGGACTGGGGGCCTTACTCTGACCAGAGCTGACCAGCTGCTTGTGTCTCTTACTTTCTATTTAAAGCCAAACTTTGTATTGGAAACTCAAAAATGGACTAGTAGGGACAATGAACCTCTTGTTCTTCCCAAAGTGGTCATATTGACTAAATTTCTTTTTCTGCTATTCACTATTAATTTGGCTCTTTTGATTGACTGATTGAGAATGGGTGCCAAAGCCTAGTTTGGGAGGCTGTTGGGCCTCAAACTCTCAAACTATTAACTCCTTAAGTTACATGTTAACATATATATATATAATATATTCGAGCTTAGTAAGAAAAATTGTTGAGGGCTGGAGATGGCGTGGTGGCACACACCTTTAATCCCAGCACTCAGGAGGCAAGGGTAGGAGGATTGCAATGAGTTCAAGGCCACCCTGAGACTACATAGCTATAGAGTAAGACCCTACCTTGAAAAACAAAAAAAAGAAAGAAAGAAAGAAAGAAAGAAAGAGAGATAGAGAGAGAGAGAAAAGAAAAGAAAAGAAAGAAAAGAAAAGAAAAGAAAAGAAAAGAAAAGAAAAGAAAAGAAAAGAAAAGAAAAGAAAAGAAAAGAAAAGAAAAGAAGAAAAATATAAGTTTTAGAGCCAGGCATGGTGTCACATGCCTTTAATACCAGTACTTGGGAGGCAGAGGTAGGAGGATCGCCGTGAGTTTGAGGCCACCCTGAGACTACATAGTGAATTCCAGGTCAGCCTAAACTAGATTGAGACCCTACCTCGAAAAACCAAAAAATAAAACTTTAAGAAAAAAAGTGTGTGTGTGTGTGTGTGTAAGTTTTAGGCCACTCAAAGAATAAATCACTTTTTAAAATACCTCTGAACAAAGAAATATTTTTGCTTACTTAAAATGCCAAACTAAAGGTCTTTAAAAGAAATAAGTATCCGCAACTTTTCTTTTTTTTTGGCAATTTTTTTTTTTGTTGTTGTTGTTGTTATTGGTTTTTCGAGGTAGGGTCTCACTCTAGCTCAGTCTGACCTGGAATTCACTATGTATTCTCAGGGTGGCTTCAAACTCATGGTGATCCTCCTACCTCTGCCTCCTGAGTGCTGGGATTAAAGGTGTGCGGCCACCATGCCCACACTAGCAACTTTTCTAAATATTGAAGTTAAAATATCTTCTTTTTGGAGCTGTCAAGAAACAATTCTCTTCCTCCCCAAGTGGGGGCAGGGTGGAAGAGCCAACAGCAGATACACATTCTAGTCCAGCCAGTTTGGCTCCAATCCTAAAGAGCAGCTACAGACCCAGGAACAAAGAATCAGTAACTTGATCTCCCCTCCTCCTCCTCCTCCACAGAACATTCAGAAAGTAATCTAACCCCTGAAAATGGCATCTTTGTGCTGCAAACGGGGAAAGATCTATTCTCTATTACAGAATAAGAAAAAGAAAAATCCAATCACTTTTTTAAAAACAGATTTTGTTTAATACAAGTCAATTACAAATGAAGACTTTGCTAATTGTAAAAGATTCTATTATGCAAAATTAAAAATGCAACGGGGTTTTAAGATTTTAAGAACAATTATTCTTACTCATCCAAGGTGACCTTAATATTTAATTTGCTTTTGTAACAAAGAGAATTAACTCCTAAGAAATCTTCAGAAAAGGAAATAATTAAGAATAAATCTATATACATTTGACTTTAAAATCTAGCGAGGTAAAGAATCATATAAGTTACATATTTTTGATTGTCATGTGGTCTTTTCATCTGCCCTAATAAAGGTAAGTGAATCTGAAATGTGAGAGAAAACAAGAGAAAGCTTGCTAGCCAAGGATCAAAGGGTGTAGTGAACGTTCTCACTATTGAAAACATTCTTAAAGGTTCTAAAAGTACCACCAGTGGTCCTGATTTTGATGAAATTCAAAGAATATATTCACACATGACTTCATCTGATCCTCACAGGGTTGTTATGAAGGTCACAAACAGAGTCTGGTGAAGAGTCTCCTGACTACCGTGTACAGCCCAACACTTTCATCGCCACCCACACTACGGCAACACCGTCCATCACACACACTACGGCAACACCGTCCATCACCACACACTACGGCAACTCCGTCCATCGCCACACACACTACGGCAACACCGTCCATCACCACACACTACGGCAACACCGTCCATCGCCACACACACTACAGCAACACCGTCCATCACCACACACACTACGGCAACACCGTCCATCGCCACACACTACGGCAACACATCGCCACACTGGTCCATCGCCACACACACTCGGCAACACCGTCCATCGCCACACACACTTCCATCGCCACACACTCTGGCAACACCGCCATCGCCACACACACTGAGTGCACCGTCCATCACCACACACTTGAACACCGTCCATCATCACACACTACAGCAACACCGTCCATCACCACACACTCTGACAACACCGTCCATCGCCACACACACTACGGCAACACCGCCATCACCACACACACTTTCGCCACACACACTACGGCAACACCGTCCATCGCCACACACACTACGGCAACACCGTCCATCACCACACACTACGGCAACACCGTCCATCATCACACACTACATCGCCACACACTACGGCAACACCGTCCATCACCACACACACTACGGCAACACCGTCCATCGCCACACACACTACGGCAACACCGTCCATCACCACACACACTGCACGCAACACCGTCCATCGCCACACACTTTCACCGTCCATCAGCACACACACTACAGCAACACCGGGCAACACCGTCCATCGCCACACACACTACGGCAACACCGTCCATCGCCACACACTACGGTGGACCGTCCATCGCCACACACACTCAACAACACCGTCCATCGCCACACACTGCACCGTCCATCACCACACACTACAGCAACACCATCCATCACCACACACACACGGCAACACCGTCCATCACCACACACTCGGCAACACCGTCCCATCGCCACCCACACTGGCACACACACTTCCGTCCATCACCACACACTCTGCAACACCGTCCATCGCCACACTACGGCAACACCGAATCACCACACACACTCTCCCATCGCCACACACACTGGCAACACCGTCCATCACCACACACTCACGGCAACACCGTCCATCATCACACACTCTGGCAACACCGTCCATCACCACACACTACGACAACACCGTCCATCATCACACACACTACAGCAACACCATCCATCACCACACACACTCAACACAGAACCATCGCCACACACTACAGCAACACCATCCATCACCACACACACTAAACACCGTCCATCACCACACACTGGTGGCAACACCGTCCAATCGCCACACACACTACGGCAACACCGTCCATCACCACACACTACGGCAACACCGTCCATCACACACACTACAGCAACACCGTCCATCGCCACACACACTGCGGCAAAAACACCATCCATCACCACACACACTCGGCAACACCGTTCACCACACACTACGGCAACACCGTTAACACCGTCCATCATCACACACCACGGCAAGATCCATCACCACACACACTCTGGCGGCAACACCGTCCATCATCACACACCTCGCAACACCGTCCATCATCACACACACTACGCAACACCGTCCATCGCCACACACACTCGGCAACACCGTCCATCATCATCACACTAACACCGTCCATCACCACTCCATCACCACACACTACGGCACCGTCCATCGCCACACACACTCTTTCCATCGCCACACACTACGGCAACACCGTCCATCGCCACACACACAAGACAACACCGTCCATCGCCACCACACAATTGTCCATCGCCACAACTCGGCAACACCGTCCATCTATCACCACACACTACAGCAACACCATCCATCACCACACACACTCGCAACAAATCACCACACACTCTGCAACACCGTCCATCGCCACACACTACGGCAACACCGCCATCACCACACACACTCACGAACACCGTCCATTTCACCACACACTCGGCAACACCGTCCATCATCAAACACCGTCCATCACCATCCATCATCACACACACTACAGCAACACCATCCATCACCACACACACTACGGCAACACCGTCCATCGCCACACACTACAGCAACACCATCCATCACCACACACACTACGGCAACACCGTCCATCACCACACACTACGGCAACACCGTCCATCGCCACACACACTACGGCAACACCGTCCATCATCACACACTACGGCAACACCGTCCATCACCACACACTACGGCAACACCGTCCATCACACACACTACAGCAACACCGTCCATCGCCACACACACTACGGCAACACCGTCCATCACCACACACTACAGCAACACCATCCATCACCACACACACTCCAACACCGCCATCACCACACACACTCGGCAACACCGTCCATCGCCACACACTCCAACACCGTCCAAACAATTAAGAACACACTGCAACACCGTCCATCACCACATCAACACCGTCCATCAACACTACACCGTCCATCACCACACACTACGGCAACACCGTCCATCACCACCTCACACTAAAATCTCCATCACCACACACTACGGCAACACCGTCCATCAAAACACCGATCACCACACACACTCACGGCAACACCGTCCATCACCACACACAACACCGTCCATCACCACACACAGTCCATCATTTTTGATCACTGTCACACTACGGCAACACCGTCCATCACCACACACACTGCAACACCGTCCATCACCACACACACTACGGCAACACCGTCCATCACCACACACACTACGGCAACACCGTCCATCACCACACACACTACGGCAACACCGTCCATCACCACACACTACGGCAACACCGTCCATCGCCACACACACTCACGGTCACCACACACTCACGGCAAGTGAATCACCACACACACTCACGCAACACCGTCACCACACACACTACGGCAGATCACCACACACTACGGCAACACCGTCCATCACCACACACACTCACCAACACCGTCCATCACCACACACACTGAACACCGTCCATCACCACACACACTACGGCAACACCGTCCATCACCACACACACTAGTCCATCACCACACACTCTGAAAAATCACCACACACTACAACAAACACCGTCCATCACCACACACTACGGCAACACCGTCCATCACCACACACTACGGCAACACCGTCCATCACCACACACTACAGCAACACCGTCCATCGCCACACACTACGGCAACACCGTCCATCACCACACACTCGGCAACACCGTCCATCATCACCACACTAAAAACGTACCATCAGTGGTCCATCACCACACACACTACAGCAACACCGAATCACCACACACTGCAGCAACACCGCAATCACCACACATCACCAAACCATCACGCAACACCGTCCATCACCATCGCCACACACTACGGCAACACCGTCCATCACCACACACACTACGGCAACACCGTCCATCACCACACACACTACGGCAACACCGTCCATCACCACACACTACGGCAACACCGTCCATCACCACACACACTACGGCAACACCGTCCATCACACACACTACGGCAACACCGTCCATCACCACACACACTCTGGCACACGTCCATCACCACACACTGCGGCAACACCGTCCATCACACACTACGGCAACACCGTCCATCACACACTTTAACACCGTCCATCACCACACACACTCACGCAACACCGTCCATCACCACACACTCGGCAACACCGTCCATCACCACACACTCGGCAACACCGCCATCACCACACACTCACGGCAACACCGTCCATCGCAGAGTCGCCACACACACTCAACACCGTCCATCATCGCCACACACTGGTCCATCACCACACACTCAACACCGTCCATCACCACACACTACGGCAACACCGTCCATCACCACACTCACGGCAACACACCATCACCACACACTACGGCAACACCGTCCATCACCACACACACTACAGCAACACCGTCCATCACCACACACTACGGCAACACCGTCCATCATCACACACACTACGGCAACACCGTCCATCACCACACACTACGGCAACACCGTCCATCACCACACACACTACGGCAACACCGTCCATCACACACACTACGGCAACACCGTCCATCACCACACACTACGGCAACACCGTCCATCACCACACACTACAGCAACACTGTCCATCACTGTGTGATCCAGGTGGGTAAGGGGAGAAGAGTGTTTGGGGCGTGTGCATTTCAGGGCACCAGCATCTTTGGGGCCTGTGCACTACAAAACTGTTGAGGGGCACAGTGTTTTGGGGGCCTGTGTGCTCAGGGCAAGTGTGGGGTGCGGTGTGTTTGGAGTCTGTGCCCCCAGAGTCTCACTCCCCACACCACATCTCCCGTCTCAGCAGATCTTTGGGACTCAGCCACCTCTTCTGATCATGCCAAGGCATGCAGCTACCTGCCTCCGTTCACCAACGCCCCTACACTGGCTAACTCCACAGATACAAGCTCCAGCCTGGTCCACGGTGCCACATACCCCTCTCCCTGCCCTTACCACTCTCCACTGCGGCATCTGCCTACCAGTGCCCCCTTGGGACATCACTCCTGCCCCAGATGAGGAGCACTGGAATAACTGGCAACCACCGGGTACCAGAGAGTCCTCTACAACCTGCTCAGCTGGATGTAGCAGGGGACCAGGGGTAAGTGCTCCAGCCCCTGAGCCCCACAAGCAAGGCACAGCTGTAATGGTGGGCTGAAGAGGTTCCAGGCCTCCACTCACAACTCTTGTATTAGCACCAGACAGATCAGCAGGTGAACTTGCAACTTCCACAACCCACGCGTCTATGGATACCCCAACATCCCACTCTAATCCAGTTCACACCCAAAACAGAACACTCACTGAAGACCCTACAAGGACAAATACTTGCTCCCCCACACCCTTTTATAAAATAAGACTCCTACACCAAGATAGGGAGATCCCCAAGGCAATAAAAAAAAAGCCTAAAGACAACAAACCACCACGCCCAGCTGGATAGGGAATTCTTTTTTTTTTTTTTAATTTTTAAATTTTTTTTTTTTGGAGAGAGACAGAGAGAGAGACAGGAAGACAGATAGAGATGGGTGCGCGAGCAGTGTCTCAGCTGCTGAGAATGAAATCCAGATGTGTGCGCCCCTTGTGGCCAAGTGTGGCATTGCGCCCTTGCATCACTTTGCATCTGGCTAAACGTGGGACCTGGAGATTGGAACCGCTGGAGATTGGAACCAGTGTTCTTAGGTTTAGGAGGCAGGTGCCTTAACCCCTAAGCCATCTCTCCAGCCCATGGATAGGGAATTCTTAAAGGAAGAAATACAAATGGCTAATACTCGCCTTAAAATGTTCAACATCCTTAACCATCAGGGAAATGCATATTACTCCACAAAGGCTGGCAATCGTTAAAAAAAATCAAATGATGGGCTGGAGAGATGGCTTAGCGATTAAGGCACACGCCTGCGAAGCCTAAGGACCCGGTTCAATTCTCCAGGTCCCTCGTTAAGCCAGATGCACAAGGGGGCACATGCGTCTGCAGTTCATTTGCAGTGGCCCTGGAGTGCCTATTCTCACTCTCCCTCCCTTTTTCCCTCTCTGTCTCAAAATAAATAAATAAATAAATAAATAAATAAATAAATGAAAATAAACTCTTTTTAAAAAATCAAATGATGGGCTGGAGAGATGGCTTAGTGGTTAAGACACTTGCCTGAAAAGCCAAAGGACCCAAATTCAATTCCCCAGAACCCATGTAAGCCAGATGCACAAGGTGGTGCATGCGTATGGAGTTCTTTTGCACCATCTAGAGGCTCTGGCATGCCCATTCTTTCTCTATCTGCTTCTCTCTCTCAAACAAATAAATAAATAATTAAACAAACAAACAAACTTTTTAAAAATCAAATGACAATAAATCATGGCGAGGATGCAGAAAAAGAAGAACTCTCATTCACTGCTGGTGGAGTGCCAGCTCATACAACCACTATGGAAATCAATATGGAGACTCCTGAAAAAGAAATCGAGCTACCACCTGACCCAGCCACTCCTCTACTGGGCATCTATCCAAAAGGCTCCACTCTTTCCTCAACCATGTTTGTAGCTGCTCAATTCACAATCGCAAAGAACTGGAATCAACCCAGATGTCCATCATTTGACAAATTGACAATGACGATGTGGTCCATCTATACAATGGAATTCTACTCAGCACTAAGGAAAAATGCTATGATAAAGTGTGTAGGAAAATGGAAGGACTTTTAACAGATCACAATACACGAACTCACAACGGCACTGAAAGGCAAACACCGCATGTTCTCCCTCACCTGTGGTTCCTAACCTGGAACAGCTTGAGTTGCAGGCATACCTGACAGGTAAGAGGGATGGAAGGATGGGAGGGGAGGGGAGGGGAATGGGAGAGCAGGGGGAGATACACACAAAAGCAAATCCAAAATGAATGGGAACAGGTACCAGAGACGCCTTCTTCTAGACAGCAGACTAAAGACACAACCTTCAGCAGGAGAATGGAGGAGCTGTCTGGTAAGAATGGCTCAGCAGAGGGTGGCTGTAATTACCCACACTTAGCTGTTGATGTTGGGCTATTGATTGATTCAAGAGACCTATGAGGTCACCAAAACAAGACAGGCTTCTGTCAAAGCACCTGATTACCCACCTGAGGTAAAAGATAAGACCCTATTGCTGAAGACACCACATGCCACTGAACATCAAGAGATCCAGCTGAATGTGGAAGGAAGCCAGTTCCCAGATGGTCTGCCTACATAATGCTGAAAAGCACTACATGAGGGCCTGGGGGAAGATGCCCAACAGCATTGTGAGCAAGCAGGGGACCCTGCTGTTTGAAAGCAACCAGCCTGACAGGATGTACACAGCTGTGCAATAGTGGCACAAGCCCAGGTAGGTAACCAATGGCTTTCTGATTGGCTATGAGATCTGCTCAGTTGAAAGGAACCCACAGCTGGAACTGGGAACCGGGTCAGAATCCTACAGAGACCAAGATTATGGACTCCAATGAAAAGCGCCCACTAGTCTTTGGCCAAAATTGAGGTTACACCCATTAAAATCTCTCTAAATTAATAATGCTTATACCCTTTAACCTACCCTGATCTCACTCGCCCTTGGCGAATCTGTTTTTTTTTTTTTTTTTTTTTCAGAAAGCAGCAAGAACCAAGAACAACCAAAATCTATCAACAAGACAAGAACAGGCAGCTGACTCCCTGGAGGAGATGAACCACCCCTCACACAGCAGCCAGGGCCCAGGTGAAACCACAGAGGAACTGCACAGGAGCAAGAGCACTGCTTCCACGGGAGCCTGACAACCTGCCCCAGAGTGAGGGAGACAACACTGAGGAGACTCAAATCACACCAAAGCAGAAATCCAGAAGCTGCTGAGAGCTCAACACTAAAGTAGACTTAAAGCATACCGGCTGGGCGTGGTGGCACATGCCTTTAATCCCAGCCCTCGGAAGGCAGAGGTAGGAGGATCGCTGTGAGTTCAAGGCCACCCTGAGACTACATAGTTAATTCCAGGTCAGCCTGGGCCAGAGTGAGACCCTACCTCGAAAAACAAAAAAAGCAAACAAAAAAAAAAAGGCATTCCGACCACGGCTCAGGGAATTTTGCAGAAGAGGGGATGGAAAGATTGAAAGAGCCACAGGGTGGGAGAGAAAATTAGAGACATTGCCCCACAATGGCTGACTGCTGCTCTCTCTTTGTAATTCACTTTGTAATCTCAGGGTGGCCTTGAACTCAGTGATCCTCCTACCTCTGCCTCCCAAGTGCTGAGATTAAAGGCATGTGCCACCATGCCTGGCATATTCATTTGTTTGTTTATTTGAGAAAGAGAGAGTGAAAAAGACAAAAAGAGCAAGAGAGAGAGTATGGGCATGCCAGGGCCTCTAGCCACTGCAAATGGAACTCCGGGTGCATGTGCCACCTTGTACATCTGGCTTGCATGGGTCCTGGGGAATCAAACTTAGGTCCTTTGGCTTTGCGAGCACATGCCTTAACCACTAAGCTATCTCTCCAGCCCCCCTTTTTTTTATTGAGTTTTATGAGATATGGTCTCACTCTAGCCCAGGCTGATCTGGAACTCACTATAAAGCCCCACACTGGCCTCGGACTCACAGTAATCCTCCTACCTATGCCACCAGGCCCAGCTTAGATTTGGTTTTTAATATTCTAGATCAACAAGAGGTCATTCTAAGCAAGGCACACTAAGCTAGGGATGAGCCGGGCATAGTAGCGCACGTCTTTAATCCCAGCACTCGGCAGGCAGAGGGAGGAGGATCACCATGAGTTCGAGGCCCCCCTGAGACTACATAGTGAATTCCAGGTCAGCCTGAGATAGAGTGAGACCCTACGGTGGAAAACCAAAAATAAATAAATAAATAAATAAACAAACAAACAAACAAACAAACAAATAAATCAAGCAAGCATGCTAGGGATGTTGTTTATTTAGCAGTATTTGCCTAGAATTCATAAAGCCTAGTTGCATTACCAACACTTCATATACCTCAGCATCCAGAACAGGAATCACGTGTGATGGCACAGGCCTGTGATCCCAGCACTGGTGAGACAGGAGGAGGAGGTTCGGGAGTTCAAGGGCACTCCTGGCTACAAAGTGAATGGGAGGTCAAACTGTCTCAGGCTGTCTCTAAAGAGAGAAGGCAGAGAAGGGAGAAAAAGTTCCTTTAAGAGAAATTCACTTTTTTTTTTGGGGGGGGGGGTTCAATGTAGGGTCTTGCTCTGGCCTAGGCTGACCTGGAATTCACTATGTAGCCTCAGGCTGGCCTCAAACTCACAGCAATTCTCACGGCAAAGAGAAATTCACATTTTAATTGGCTGTTAATACCAAAGACGAATCTAAAAGTCTGAATTTCCAAGAAGGGTTTCAGGCTATAGATTAAATACAATATAAACATCCTAAATGTGAAACACAGATGGTTTCGAAGCCATACAAATCACCAAGGAAATGAATGCAGCTAAGAAGAGGTTTGAAGACTGGAGCTTCAGAAGGTACAGTCCTGGGAGTCTAGGGAAAGTATCTCAAGGAGGAAATACTCTATCTCCGGGCCAAACACTGTTAGCAGGTTAAATGAGCCAAGGATGAGAAAGGCAGTCATGGGAACCTTTACAGGGCAGCTGAGCAAGGCACAGGGCGCAAAAGCTGGTTTCATGCTCATGAGAAAGGAAAAGAACTTAAAAAGAAAACAGTGCAGGTTTGCAGTAACTCTCACTGTCCAGTGTGCTGTTCCTTTGCAGTGTGTTCAATGGATCTGTGTTTGGCTTTTTCAAAAAGGGGAGAGCTGGAGAGACGGCATAGCAGTTAAGACACTTGCCTGCAAAGCCAAAAGACCTAGGTTTGACTCCCCAAGACCCATATAAGGCAGATGTACAAGGTGGTGCATGAATCTGGAGTTCATTTGCAATGGCTGACGCGCCCATTCTCTCTCTCTAAATAAATATTTTTTTAAAAACTACAACAACAAAAGTACAGATACTTCTTTGGGTGCACACCTTTAATCCCAGCACTCAGCAGGCAGAGGTAGGAGTTGAGTTCGAGGCCACCCTGAGACTACATAGTGAATTCCAGGTCAGCCTGGGCTACAGTGAGACCCTACCTCGAAAAACCAAAAAGTAAGTAAATACATAATTTTGAAGCGCATACTAAATTAAAAATAAATAATAATTGTATTTATTTGCAAGTGGAGAGGGGGAGAAAATGGGCACAGCAGGTCCTCCTGCCACTACAAACTAAAAGTGCCACTTTGTGCATCTGGCTTTACCTGAGTACTGGGGAGGTAAACCCATATTAAGCTTTGCATGCAAGTGCCTTGACGGCAAAGGCATCTCTCCAGCCTCTAAAAATACTAATTTTAAGAGAATCTCCTTCCTGTTCCCCTTAATCTTGCAAGACATCAGGGCCCACGGCCTCCAGGCCCCAGAGAACGCAATGATACACTCTCTCCGATTACCCAAAAAGTGAAGTTCATCTGTACGGTAACAGGAGACGGGCATCAGAGGGTAGTTTTAGCTCTCTCAGGGACACTCCTAAGTAGCCAGCTTTGTGTTAGCTACTAAACCCTTCTTTTGAAGCTTCTGAAGTTTTCTGCAGAGAATCTTCCATGATCCCAAGCATGTCTGGGAAAGAACTGCCAAGTAGGCCAAAGGTACATCTTATCAAATGTGACAAACACTGACAGTGTCAAGTTGACTAGTGCTGGTCTGTGAGAAACTTACTGGGCTCTTCATTTCCCGTGGGTACAGCCACTCCACTGCCTCAGTACTGGTTGTCTGAGTCTGTCCATTGATCATCTGGGATTTCCGGATCGGCCGGCTGTGCACTTGGCACAGAGGACAGACCAGGGGTGCACATTCTGACTTTCTCCTCAAATACATATACATTATTCTTTTAATGACTACACCTCTCAATAGCATTAAAAATGCACTCAGAGCCAGGCATGGTGGTGCACACCTTTAATCCCAGTACTCGGGAGGCAGAGGTAGGAGGACTGCCACAAGTTCAAGGCCACCCTAAGACTACCTAGTGAATTCCAGGTCAGCTTGAGCTAGAGTGAGACCCTACCTTGAAAAACAAGAACAAACAAACAAAAAGCACTCAGAGGGCTGGAGAGGTGGCTGAGCGGTTAAGGTGCTTGCCTGTGACACCTAAGGACCCCTGTTCGACTCTCCAGGTCCCAAGTACGCCAGATGCACAAGGTGATGCACATGTGCACAAGGTGGCGCACACATCTGGAGTTCAACTGCAGTGGCTAGAGGCCCTGGCATGACAATTCTCTCACATGCTCTCTCTCATTAAAAAAAAAAAATTTTTTTAATGCACTCAGGGCTGGAGGTGGCTCAGCAGTTAAAGATGCTTGCTTGCAAAGCCTAATAACCTGGGTTCAATTCCCCAGCACCCATGTAAAGCACAAAGTAGCACATACATCCAGAATTTGTTTGCAGTTGTAGGAGGCCCTGGCACACCCATAGTCACTCTCTGACTGCCTCCTTTTCATTCTCTTCCTCTCTCTCAAATAAATAAATAAATAAATAAATAAATAAATATATTTTTAGATTTTTTTATTGATAACTTCTATACTTGCCTACAGAGATGCATGATATTTCCCTAGGTTTTTTTTTAATGCACTCAGAGGGCTGGCCAGATGACTCAGCATTTAAAGGTACTTTCAGTCTGATAGCTGGAGTTCAATATACTAGCCATCCACCTAAAATAGCAAGAGACTATGGTATACCCATACAAACACCTATACACATATATATAACACAAATAAAAGAATAGAAAAATTTTTAATGGACTCAGTATTCTTTTTTTTTTTTTTTTTTTCCAGGTAGGGTCTCACTCTGGCCCGGCTGACCTGGAATTCACTATGTAGTCTCAGGGTGGCAATCCTCCTACCCCTGCTGGGATTAAAGGCGTGCACCATCATGCCCAGCTAAATTGCTTGTTTTTATGTACTTCCTCCCACTTGTAGGAAGTGGTGGATCCAAAATTCTAATGATCTTGAATTTTTTTTTGTAAGTTTAATTCTCAGGCTCCAGTTGCTGACGCTTGAAGAGAGCAGAGGAAGCTTTTCCTCTCCACAATAACTAGATTGAGACCTGCCCTCTTTCCACCTTAGGTTAGCTAGATTGAGACCTGCCCTCTTTCCACCTTAGGTTAGCTAGATTGAGACCTAACCTTAAGCTAGATTGAGACCTGCCCCTCTTTCCACCTTAGGTTAGCTAGATTGAGACCTGCCCTCTTTCCACCTTAGGTTAGCTAGATTGAGACCTACCCTCTTTCCACCTTAGGTTAGCTAGATTGAGACCTGCCCTCTTTCCACCTTAGGTTAGCTAGATTGAGACCTACCCTCTTTCCACCTTAGGTTAGCTAGCTACACACAAGGGAAGCTTCACTGCCTAAAAATATTCTCAATTTCCCAAAATCTATTGCACAAAACTAAAGATTTGTTAAATGAAGTAGTATATCAGACATGCTCCCTCCACCCGTGCTTATGTTCCTACAGTAATAATGCAATTTGTTTATTTGAGGGTGTGTGTGTGTGTGTGTTATTTGAGGGGGTGTGTGTGTGCGTTCCCTCACATTGGCATGTCAGAGTCTCTTCTCCTTTTATTTTTTCCCAAAGTAGGGTCTCACCCTAGCTCAGGCTGACCTGGAATTCACTATGTAGTCTCACAGTGGCCTCAAACTGCCTCCCAAGTGCTGGGATTAAAGGTGTGCGCCATCAAGCCAGGCTAATGCCAGAGTCTCTTGCTGCAGCAAGTGAATACCTGTCTGGCTTTATGTGGATAGCTGGGGAATTGAACCCCAGGCCATCAGGCTTTGCCAGCAAGCACCTTATTTTATTATTTTTTTTTATTTATTTTTAGAGAGAGAGAGAGAGACAGAGAGGGAGACAGAAATGGGTGCACCAGCAGTCTCTCAGCTGCTGTGAATGAAATCCAGATGCATTGCGCCCTTGCGTCACTCTGCATCTGGCTAAACGTGGGACCTGGAGATTGGAACCACTGGACATTGGAACCAGCATTCTTAGGCTTAGCAGGCAGGCGCCTTAGCCGCTAAGCCATCTCTCCAGCCCCAAGCACCTTATTTTAAAAATCACTTATCTGAGGGAGGGAGGAAGGGAGGAAGGGAGAGAGGGAGGGAGGGAGGGAATGATTTTGTGTGTCCTGTGCACCAAAGGCAAACTCCAGACACATGCACTACTTTGTGTGTATGGCTTCACATGGATACTGGGGAATCAGACCCGGGTTATCAGGCTTTGCAAACAAGTGCCTTTAACCACTGAACCATCTCTCCAGCCCACTTTAATTTTTTTTTTTGTCTTATTTTGTTTTGTTTTTTGGGGTATGATTTCACTCTAGCCCAGGCTGGCTGGAATTCACTATATAGTCTCAGGGTGACCTCAAACTCATGGCAATCCTCCTACTTCATGCTTCCAAGTGGTGGGATTAAAAGAGTGCATCACCACTCCCAGCAAAAGTGTGTGTGTGTGTGCGCGCACACACGTGCGCGTATGGGCATACCAGGACCTCTTGCCACTGCAAATGAACTCCGGATGCATGTGCCACCTTGTTCATCTGGCGGGCTTTGTAAGCAAGCGCCTTAAACTGTTGAGGCAATGCTCCAGCCCTATAATGCTGCTTTGTTTTTTTTAACGGATTGCCAAAACTAGGGACTCTGTGTTCTACTTTGTTTTCCCTAAAGTTATTCATCCTTTTTTTTTTTTCCTGTTTTCTTAGAAGTTATCAATTTATATAAGAGAGTAAGCAGTCTATACACTTTCTTCTGGTCGCATCACTGAAGAGGCAAAGTTGCTGAGTTATTTTAAGGTTTTACTCAAGGAAGTGATTAACTTCTTTTTCTGAGACAGGATCTTGCTGTGTAGAGCAGGCTGCCTTCAAAATCACTATCTTCCTGCTTCAGCCTACTGAGTTCTCAGATTATAGGCCTGGCTAATTTCTTAAAAAAATGAAATCTTGATAACAACTATAGTGACTTTAATCTGGACACCAAATTACTAAAAAGGCTAATGGAATCTTGCCTTATATTTTTGTTTAGTTTTATGTTTACTACGCTGTGCACCTGCTCTGTAGTTAAAGGCTAAGCCTTATTCTAATGAGAATGGTGGCAGCTCTCCTGCAGGGTTACTGTGAACACTAACACTGAACTTGTAGCTTACTTAGTAAATGCTAGTCAAGAGGAGTGTCTGTGAGGGCGATAACTGGATAGTTTTATAGATGAGCTATTGAAAATTAATCCTTCTAAAAGGATGTATTGTTTTTACATTATTAATAGTCATATCTGTATTTTCAAAGGCTTTTTTGTAACACTAGTACTGGCAAATGACATAAAGGACATTGCTGCTTTTCCTGTTTTGTACATGTTTCTCTAAGGCTAATGAAGGTTAAGAGTCCCACCAAGGTCAAACAAGTCAATATGAAGAGTAAACTGAATCAGACTCAACTTTATCTGTTACCTCAGAGTGGGTGACCAGGACCTCGAAGTTAGTGTGACCTTGAAGTCAAGGACTCTGTGTTCTGAAGGAAGTCCTGGGATCACCTGGTGGCCAGCGTCCACTTGCTGTGTGGCAGGCTCAGGTCAGAAGTGGAGGGCAGTGGGAACCGTGCCCAGCTCATTTGTCTTGTGGGACCCACTATACTTTTTGCCTCATTTCTCCTGCCCCTCACTGTCCTTATCTTAAGAAGCTGGGCATCTAAGAAAACGAGTCCTAGAGGTTAAGAACACTGACTGCTATGTCTGTCTGCTTAGCAAAGGATAAAGACAGAGGAATGTTAGTGTGGACAGATGGGGGTGACAGTAGAAACCCACATATATATTTGCGTTTCCACTAGTACATGTGAGGACTGCAGAACAGAAGAGCTTTCTGAATGCTGGCTCTGCTGGAGAGGGGATCGCTAGAGTGAGCAGAGGTTGAGGGAAGCAGTTCTTTAGGTGGGAACTGGACAGTGACAGCAATCTCTCATTGCCTGAGTCACCAGAGCTCCACTTGGTCCCCAGAACTATCATCTTGTTGCTTGTGACCAAGGCAGGAGTAGCCGGGTAAGCGACAAGTACAGCCAAGTGCCACAGCGTTCAGACGTTGAGACAGCTCATTCCTGTATCACCATCCTTTTCATATTAGATCGCCACATTCTTCCTCCATGTGAACTCACATGGACCACGGGAAAACCTGAATTTGGAGATGACTGCAGCATGGGACACTGAAGTTTTAAAGTACAATATATTAGAGGCAGGGCATGTAGCTCATGAAAAAGTGTGCCCTCAACATGTGTATGGCCCTGGTTCAATCTCAACACTGCCAAGACAAACAGATACAGAAAATTACATTACATTAGACTGGATTCCACGTTAATAACCAAACACTACAGGAAAGCTAGAAAAATCTTTTAGGCTATCCTCAGGAGGTACAAAAGGAAGATCTGGCTAGGTACAATTGAGAGTGGAGACTGGAGAAGAGAAAAAAAAAAAAACACACTAGCGTTTGAATCAACTTTAGACACTTTATTAAAATTACATAGGTATCATCTTAGGATCCTACTAAAAGCCCCTTACATACTAAGTCACATTTTCTTTTCTCTGTAGCTGTGATAGTATTATATGTGATCATACGATCTACATAGTTGGATTCTCAAGCAGATTCTAATTTTACTCAATATAATCTTGGCATTAAGTATATCTTAATGGGTAGGAACTGTATATTATACAATAACCTTTTAATTAGAATTTTAATTCAATTGTGGAGTTAATGTTTATGAAGCTGTTAGTTTATCAAACCATGGAAATATTCAAATAAATGAAATACTCAACAAGAAGTACTAGTTTAATATCTTCCGTATATATTTGGCAGTGCTGGAGATCCAACCAAGGGCACTGTCCCCCACACTTAGCCAATGAGCTATATACCTAGCCCTGCATATTTACTTAGTGGACGGCACTCTTGAGTTTTATGAAGATTTAATTTTCAGCCATTATGTACATATAAGAGGTTTTTGATTTGAGTTTAGAAAATGTAGAGCAATAAAATGCCTTAACCACTCAGCCATCTCTCCAGTCCCTATATTTCTTTACTATGTATGTATGCATTGGGCCCTATTTTGAATCCCACATATGATCTGTTTAATCTTTACAAATACTTCATGGCTTAGGGACTGGTACAAGTTCTCTTTTACACGTGAGGAAATCGAGGGTACAGACGTTAGCTGACTTGTCAAGGGCTGGACAACTAGTAAGTGGCAGAGCTGGCACATAAACACATGCCTTTGTTTGTTTGTTTGTTTGTTTGTTTGTTTGTTTGTTTTGTATTTTGGAGGTAAGGTTTTGCTCTGGTCCAGGCTGACCTGGCATTCACTATGCAGTCTCAGGGTATCTTCAAACTTACAGCAATCCTCCTACCTCTGCCTCCCGAGTGCTGGGATTAAAGGCGTGCACCACCATGTCTGGCCTATGGTTTATTTTTGTTGTTATTTTATTTTATGTTTTTGATATTTCGAGGTAAGGTCTCACTCTAGCTCAGGCTGACCTTGAATTCACTATGTAGTCTCAGGGTGGCCTCCAACTCACAGTGATCCTCCTACCTCTACCTCGAGTGCTGGGATTAAAGGTGCGCGCCACCACACCTGGCAGAGGGAGGGAGGGAGGGAGGGAGGGAGGGAGGGAGGGGAGGAGAAAAGAGAGAGAGAATATGGTTGTGCCAGGGCCTCCAGCCACTGCAAGCGAACTCCAGTGCACTTGGCTTTAATGGGCACTATGTTTAATGTTAACAGCTGAGCCATCTCTCCAGCCCAGTTGTTACTTTCTGAAACAGTGTTTCATGTAGCCCAAGTTGGTCTTGTTCTCACTGTGTAGCAGAGGCTGACCTTGAACCTCCTCCCTCTCTTTTTCAAGTTCTGGGATTTTAAGTACGAGCCACCACACTTAAGAGTTCATGCTCTTAAGCACAGACAGAATTATGCTCCTGAGTGGAACAGGACAAATTTAAGACAAAGATACTACCTATGCCTACATTTTCTTTTCTTTTTAAAGTATATTTTATTATTTATTTGGGAGAAAGAGGGAGAGAGAGAGAGATAGAGAATGGGCACACCAAGGCCTCCACCACTGTAAATGAACTCCAGATGCATGCACCTCCTTGTGCATCTGGCTTATGTGGGTCCAAGAGAGTCGAACCAGGATCCTTTGGCTTTGGCAGGCAAAAGCCTTAATCAATAAGCCATCTCTACAGCCCCATTTTTCTTTTCTTTTACCTGTTTTTACTGCCTATTCTCCATGAAGAGCAGTTATGATTTGTGTGTGCCATAGTACGTACCTGAGGTACTTGGTAAAACAATTTCCCTTAATATTAATATAATTTCCGTCTTCCTCCTTCCCTCCTTTTTTCTTTTTCTCTTTCTCTTTCACTAAATTGGATTGACTTTTTAAAAAATGCTTTCTTTTTTATTTGCAAGCAGAGAGAGGGAAGAAAAGAGGAAAGGGAAGGAAAGGGAAGAAAAAGGAAGAAAGTGGGTGTCCCAGGGCCTCTTGCTGCTGTGAACAAACTTCAGGGGCATGGGCCCCTTGGAGCATCTGGCTGGACGTGGGTACTGACTGGGGAATGGAACCTTGGACCAGCAGAATTTACAAGCATGTGCCTTTAACCCCTGAGCCACATCCCCAGTCCTGGATGACTTAATAATTAACTCCTACATTTCAATATATAAAATGTTAAAAGTTTAATGGGTTTTCTTTCTGATTGATATTGTTGACTTGACTGATCTCTCCCCCCACCATTACTTCATAAGCAGTATTAAGAGACAGTTAGTAGATTACAGCCCCTCTCTCCCCAGCTGGCTTCACACTTACGATTCTCTTTGCCTCAACCTCTTGAGTACTAAAGTTCCACAACTGGCTTTTATTTACATAGGCCCATTTGAAACATTTTTATTAAACCCTTGCCATATAGTTTTGAAAGCTATCATTGTTGAGATAGGCACATGTTTAAATGGTGATCACACAGGTCTTTACTCACAGCCTTACCATGATTATTACTTTAAAAATATTTAAGCTGGTCATGGTGACGCATGCCTTTAATCCCAGCACTCGGGAGGCAGAGGTAGGAGGATCGTCGTGAGTTCAAAGGCCACCCTGAGAATACAGAGCGAACTTCAGGTCAGCCTGAACTAGAGTAAGACCCTACCTCAAAAAAACCAAAAACAAAACAAAATAAAAATTAATCCGGGCGTGGTGGCGCATGCCTTTAATCCCAGCACTCGGGAGACAGAGGTAGGAGGATTATTTTGAGTCCGAGGCCACCCTGAGACTACATAGTGAATTCCAGGTCAGCCTGAGCTAGAATGAGACCCTACCTCGAAAAAACAAACAAAAAAAAAAAAAATAAAAAATAAAAATTAATGTTGGGTAAATGTTTACATAATTATATTTATATTATTTCTTAAGTAAATATTTTAAATCTACCCTGTAAGAGAGTAACATGAAAAGAAGCTGAAAACTCCTGCCGTAACAATTAAAAATGAAAGTGAGTAAATGCATTCCATTGGGTAATTTTTGCAGTGAAATAGAATCTGGAATATTATCAAATTGTTTCTGTTATAAAAATTGTCAAAACACGGGAGGCAGAGGTAGGAGGATCACCGGGAGCTCAAGGCCACCCTGAGACTACAGAATGAATTCCAGGTCAGCCTGGGTTAAAGTGAGAGCCTACCTCAAAAAAACAAACAACAAAAAATTGTCAAAAGAGCTGGGTGTGGTGGTGCCCACCTTTACCCCAGCACTTCTGAGGCAGAGGTAGGGTTGCTGTGAGTTTCAAGCCAGCCAGGGACTACAGAGTGAGCTCCAGGTCAGCTTGGGCTAGAGTTGAGACCCTACCTCGAAAAAGCAGACAAAAACAACAAAAACATGTGAAAAAGATGCGCATCCAATTCAATTTCAGTTGAATTAACACAATTTCAAATGGGTTCCCATCTCCTAGGAGTCATGTATATACCTTCCTATAATGTCACTTTCGCAGGAGATTAAATCTCAGTGCTGAATCAATAGTTTATTAAACATCAGAAGATCGTTGGTGTTAGAAGAATGATGCACTTGTGAACCTGTCATTGCCTTCCTGTGTGTTAGTGTTCTTGGATAACCTTGGACTATGGGCTGCAGCTGAATTGTCAGAAGTCATAGACGTGCGTAACCCAGAGCTGGAGAGATGGCTTAGCGGTTAAGGCTCATGCCTGTGAAGCCTAAGGACCCAGGTTCGATTCTCCAGGTCCCACATAAGCCAGATGCACATGGTGGCACACGCATCTGGAGTTTGTTTGCAGGGGCTAGAGCCGTGTTGTGCCCATTCTCATTCATTCTCTCTCTCTCTCCCTCTCCCTGTCTCTAATAAGTAAATTAAAATGAAAATAAAATCTTAAAAAAAAAAAGATTTATGTAACCCAGTAACTGGGGAAGAAGTAGAAAAGAATGTTGAAGATACACCCTTTAAAAGATGCTCTTATGATGGTCTGGATATCCATGACCTCACAGTGCCTGACACTACCTACACAAGACCGTCATAACAGGAGGAAAAGATCATGACATCAAAATGAAAATAAAGTTTGATTGAGGGGGAGAGGATATGATAGAGAGTGGAGTTTCAAAGGGGAAAGTGGGAGAAGGGGAGGAAGTGCCACGGGATATTGTCCACAATTTAGGAAGTTGTCAATAAAAAAAATAACTAATTAAAATTTTTTTAATAATGCTTGTATGACTTTAAATATAGTTGGTAATTCTTACCATACACAGATTTAAGGAAGAAAGAAAAGAACCTAAGAGGGAGATGTTCTTTGAAGCTAATTATAACCCTGTTAGCAAAATCAGAAAGGACAGCATCTAAAACAACAAGATAACACACCACCAGTACATGGTTCCCTATAGTGGATTATTTCTAAGAATTCATTCTACAGAAATCTCCCAGGTATACAAACATCACAGCACTGTGTGTAGCACAAAAGAAAATATTAGAAATAATTTTACAATGGAGTTCTACTTAGCAGTAGAGAAAAATGAAGTTATGAAATTTGCTGGAAAATGAATGGATCTGGAAAGGATTACACTTAGTGAGGTAACGCAGGCCCAGAAAGCCAAAGGTCACATGTTCTCTCTCATATGTGGATCCTAGCTACAAATTATTGGACTTCTATGTGAGTAAAAATAAAACTCATATAAAAGGAACAGAAAAGGAGGGAGGGGGGACTTAATAGGATGGGATTGTAGATCTGTAAGTAGAAGAACAGATTGATGGAGGTGAAAAGCCCTAAGTGAGGTCAGGGGAGGAGACTGAGTAAAGGAAAGGTGGAGGGAGGGCTAATCAAAATCTAAGAGGATATAAATAAGTCATAGGGAAACCTACTTTTCTGGACAATGGAACACTCAGAAGCCATAGATTGTTGCTAGAAAATTTTCATTGCCAGGGATGGGATACCTTCCAGTGAGTTGTTGGCCGGGGAGGTCACAGACACTCCCAAAACATTACAGGCCACTGCCGAGGCCCTCGGTTTCCCACCAGGAACAGATGGGAAGACCCTATTGCTGAAGACTCCACATACTTGGGCTTCAAGGTCACTGAGAAATCCTGCTGGAGCTGAGCTGAAAGCCTCCTCCATGTGGACCAGCTGACAGAAAGCTGGAAAAAGCTACACTGCATGCCATTCAATGGGAGAGAGAAAACACCAGTGAAGGTACTCAACAGTGAACACTACAAGCTTTAAATTTGGCCAGCCAGGCCAAATGAGCCAACGGGTGCAACAGTGCTATGTCTGTTATGGGGGAAGACAACCGCTCTCTAATTGGACTGGAGGCCCACTCCATGGGAGGGAATACATCCCTGATACTGAAAACCCACAACAGGGGTAGTCATGAGCCCTAAGGGGGTAATGTCTTCTGGTGTCACACTAAATGTATATACTATGCTCACCAAACTCACCAGTAAGCACTTCTCTTAACCTCCACATCCATATATTAATGCTCCTCTTACTTTTGGTTAGAGAAGCTTCTCTTTTCAGATGGTTGTGACCTTGGGATGACTCAGAAGGCACCATGGTGCTGAGAAGGGACAGAGGAGTTCTCAGTACTGAAACATCTCAAACCCACCTTCCAAGGCTCAGGGTCCATTGCGGAAGAGGGGGCAGAAAGAATGTAAGAGCCAAAGGAAGGTCAGGACTCCTTACAACATGCTCCTCCAGACACAAAAGGCCTGGATATCCATGACCTCACAGTGCCTGACACTACCTACACAAGACCCTCATAATAGGAGGATAAGATCATGACATCAAAATAAAAGAGAGACTGACTGAAAGGGGGAGGGAATATGATAGAGAGTGAAGTTTCAAAGGGGAAAGTGGGGGGAGGGAGGGAAGTACCATGGGATATTGCCTACTAAAGAAGTTGTCAATAAAAATAAATAAATTAAAAAAAGAAATAATTTAAATATTGACCGATAGAAAACTGGTAAAGGCAGGCATGGTGGTGCACACCTGTGCTCAGTACAACACTCAGTAGGTGGAGACAAAAGGACTGCCCCAAGTTCGAAGCCTAACCAGTACAAGGCCAGCCACTGCTATACAGCAAGACCCTATCTCAAAAAAAAAAAAAAAGAAAAAGAAAAGAAAAGAAAAAAATGGGGCTGGAGAGATGGCTTAGAGTTAAGGCACTTGCCTGCGAAGGCTAAGGACCCTGGTTCCATTCTCCAGGTCCCACGTAAGCCAGATGCACACGGTGGCGCATGCATCTGGAGTTTGTTTGCAGTGGCTAGAGGCACAGGCACGCCCATTCTCTCTCCCTCTCTCTGTCTCTAATAAATGAAAAGAAAATCTTTTTTTAAAATCTTTTAAAAAATTTAAAAACAATGATGAACCAGGCCCGGTGGCACATACCTTTAAGCCCAGCACTGAGGAGGCAAAGAGAGGAGGATGGCCATAAGTTCGAGGCCACCCTGAGACTACATAGTTAATTCTAGGTCAGCCTGGGCTACAGTGAGACCCTAACTCGAAAAACCAAAAAAAAAAAAAAAAAAAAAGATGAATAAAGATGTGGTACATTACAGAGTGGGATTTTATTCAGCTCTAAAGAAAGATAAAATTATGAAATTTGCAGGGAAATGGATAAAGTCAAATACCACATATTCTCTCTCGTATGTGGATCCTAGTTTTCAATGTTTACATCTGTACATGAGTTGGAGAAAAGTCAGTACTAGAGGCCAGGAAGCTAGAAAGGGTTCTGAGGGAGGGAAGGGGGGCTTAAGGGAAGGGCATAGTAGATATGTAAATAGAGGGGCAGAATACTGGGGGTGATATGGCCTAAGTGGGGCTAGGGGAGGGGATGGAGGACAGGAGTTAAATTAAAGATGTATAAGACATATAGAAACCTACTTCTTTGCAAGCTAAATAATACATGGTTTTTTGCTTTTTGGGTTTTATTTTTGGTTTTTCGAGGTAGGGTCTCACTCTAGTGCAGGCTGACCTGGAATTCACTATGTAGTCTCAGGGTGGCCTCAAACTCACAGTGATCCTCCTACCTCTGCCTCCCAAGTGCTGGGATTAAAGTTGTGCATCACCACCCCTAGCATATGCTTTAAAAAGAGTTTGGGCCTGAGGAGGATCGCTGTGAATTTGAGGCCAGCCTGGAACCACAAAGTGAGTTTCAGGTCAGCCTGGCCTAGAGAGAAACCTTGCCTCATTTAAAAAAGGGGGGGGGGGACTGGAGAGATGGCTTAGCAGTTAGGCGCTTGCCCGTGAAGTCCAGGTTCGAGAGACTCAATTCCCCAGGACCCACATAAGCCAAATGCACAAGGTGGTGCCTTGCATCTGGAGTTCATATGCAGTGGCTAGAGGCCCTGGTGCACCTATTCTCTGTCTGTCTCACTCTCTGACTTTCTCAAGTGTGTGTGTGTGTGTGTGTGTGTGTGTGTGTGTGTGTGTGTAAACAAACTTTTTAAAAAAAGAAGGTAGAAGGAGGGAGTGTTTTCCACACATGTGCCATGGTACTCATGCCCATGCTCTCTCTCTCTCTGCCTCTTTTTCTCTCTGTCTGTCGCTCTCAAATAAATAAATAAAAATAAAATTTTTAATTCTTTTTTAAAGCCAGGCATAGTTGCACACACCTTTAATCCCAGCACTCAGGAGGCAGAGGTAGGTAGATCACTGTGAGTTCATGGCCACCCTAAGACTACTAAGACTACGTAGTTAATTCCAGGTCAGCCTGGGCTTAGACCCTACCTCAAAAAGGCAAAAACAGGGCTGGAGAAATGGCTTAGCAGCTAAACCACTGGCCTGCAAAGCCTAAGGACCTTGGTTCAATTCCTCAGGGCCCATGTAAGCCAGATACACCAGGGGGCTCATGCACCTGGAGCTCGTTTGCAATGGCTGGAGGCCCTGGTGTGCCCATTCTCTTTCTCTCTGTCTCTTCCTCCCTTTCTCTCTCTCTCAAATAAATAAATAAATAAATAAATAAATAAATAAATAAATAAAACCAAAAACAGAAGACTTGGAACTCAAATCCAAAAACTGGATACTGAGGTGACTAGAGGTGACCACAGTGTAAGAGTAAGCGAACAAGTGGGCCACAGAAGCCCAGTCTGATGACTCGATTTTACATTTAAACCAGTAAGAAACCAAAGGAAACCATTTAACAAGAATAGATGATGACTAAAGCAGTATTTTGGAAAGATTTAACTTTTTCTTTCTTTGCCAAAGCACGATATGGCCATAAGCCATTCACTTTCTTTCTTGCCAAGGCTGGAAGAACACCTTTTCAGCCAAAAGGTGAAATCAGAAATCCAGTGATGTCAACAGGACCCAAACCATTACAGGACCTGCAATTTCAGCAACTAGGTGTTCTGTATTAAAGTCATGGAACTTTCTTTTTTCCTTTCAGCAGAAAAAGTGACCTTAAAATTTGCCAAGACTCTCTCACTTTTGAGACACAAATAACAGAGGTCCAGATAGGCTTGAATGGCACCCAAGACTGCCCAGCCCCTTGCACTAGAATCAATACTAGGGGCTTTTCATAAATCTGAAAGCCCCCCCAAAAAACCAAAATTTTTTTGTTTTTGGTTTTTCGAGGTAGCATGTCGCTATAGCTCAGGCTGACCTGGAATTCACTCTGTAGTCTCATACAGGCATGAAAAAAGTATAAAATTTGATTGTTTAAGTATTATGTTGAGTTTAAAAAGGAAGTGCATAGTAAACCTATGAAACTGTACCAGAGCTATTTTTCTCAAGAGTCTTAAAAGATGACCTTGAAAGGGCTAAGAATCAAACGATAGGGGAGGCCTGGCGAAATGATGGCTCAGCCATTTAAAAGCACTTGTTTGCAAGCCTTGTTCAGTCTTATTCAGTGCCAATATACAACCTGGTGCAAAGGGGATCACGTATCAGTGATCTCAAGTGCCTATGGCACAGCCAGGAGAATCCAGAAGGTCACAAGCAGCAATGGCAAAAGAGGCCTTGTCTCAAAAGAAGGTAGAAGGGGCTGGAGGGATGGCTTAGCGGTTAAGGCATTTGCCTGCAAAGCCAAAGGACCCTGGTTCAATTGCCCAGGACCCATGTTAGCATAAGGGGGCACACGTGTCTGGAGTTTGTTTGCAGTAAGCCCTGATGCCCCCATTCTCTCTTTCTCTTTCAAAAAAAAAATAAAAATAAAAAATATTTTTAAAAGGGGCTGAAGGAAGCCAGGCGTGGTGGCACATGCTTTTAATCCCAGCACTTGGGAGGCAGAGATAGGAGGACTGCTAAGAGTTCGAGGCCACCCTGAGACTACATAGTTAATTCCAGGTCAGCCTGGACCAGAGTGAGATTCTACCTTGCAAAACCAAAAAAAAAAAAAAAAAAAAAAAAAAAAAAGGCTGAAGGGATGGCTTAATGGTTAAGGTGTTTGCCTATAAAGCCAAAGGACCCAGGTTTGATTCCCCAGGACCCACGTAAACCAGATGCACAAGGTAGTGCATGCATCTGGAGTTCGTTTGCAGTAGCTGGAGGCCCCGGCTCGTCCATTCTGTCTGTCTCTCTCACTCTCTCAAATAAATAAACAAACTTAAAAAAAAAAAAAGGTAGGAGGGAGTGTTTTCCACACACGTGCATGGTACTCAAGCTCATACACATACACTTTCACACACAAATAACTAATAAAAATACTAAGGGCATGGGCTGGAGAGATGGCTTAGCGGTTAAACGCTTGCCTGTGGAGCCTAAGGACCCCGGTTCGAGGCTCGATTCTCCAGGACCCACGTCAGCCAGATGCACAAGGGGGTGCACGCATCTGGAGTTCGTTTGCAGTGGCTGGAGGCCCTGGCGCACCCATTCTCTCTCTCTGTACCTGCCTATTTCTGTATCTCCCTCTCTCTCAAATAAATAAATAAACAAAATAAAATATATTTAAAAAAAATACTAAGGGCAGTAGATATAGACTGTTTACCTCACCAGAACCATCTCTGTAAAACCTACCACTTGCCCATCCCACATCATGCCAGGCTACTGCTGGCAGTGTTGCACAGGCTCCCTGGTTGCCCGGGCAGGCATGGAAGTGAGGCTTCGATGACTATAGCGCTCCACCCTTCATCATACACACGCATGCATAAGCATCTCTCCTACACGCAACTAGAAAAAGGGTCCTTTAGGCTGGGAGATGGCGCAGCAGTTACAGGCACTTGCATGCAAAGCCTGCTGGCCAGAGTTTGATTCCCCAGTGCCCACAAAAAGCCAGATGCACAACATAGATCATGTGTTTGGAATTTATCTGCAGCAATAAAAGGCCCTAGGCACCCATTCATATTTTCATTCCCTCTTCCTCTTTTCCTCCCCCTCTAATAAAAATACTTATTTAAAAAGAAAAAAAAAAAAGGTTCCCTTTCCAACCCAGAATTCCAGCAGTCTGGCCCATGTAAGCCTGGAGTTACCAGTGGTCCTCCTATGCCAGAAAAATACGATGGCCTGAGAGAAGACAGAACCTCATTACATCATTAGTTCCTGCCATGCTTATTGCTAGTCTTTTCAAAAATACTGGGGTTTTCCTCCCCATTAAATTAATGTGAGCTGGGCTTGTCACCTGCAAGCAAATCACTCGGGGAGACCCACCCAATTTCCACTGATGAAATAAACAATGAAACATACGGTCTACATGATAATCGCTCCCAAATGTCTTCTGTAGCCCAAACTCCAGACCCATATACACAATTACCAAGCAACTTGTTTTTCTTTATTTGTTTTTTATAATTTTGGTGGTGGAGATTGAACTCAAGGCCTCATGCATACTAACATGCACTCCACCAATGACCTTCAACCTCAGAACCTCTATTTGGTTGTTTCAGAGAAAATTCAAACTCCTTAAAATCAAAATATACTTTTTCCTCCACAGACCACCTCCTCCAAATTTTTCAACTCAGTCAACAGCTGCATCTACTGTACTTCCCAAAGTAAAGCCATTCTTACCAATCTCTTCCTGCTCTCATCTGTAGCTAGTTACTAAGTGCTGCCCACTTTCCCTCTATCCTCATCTGGGCCAGATCAGAAAAGCCTCTCTGTAAGTTCCAGTGTCTTCAGTCTTCCTTTCCTCAAAATCATTCAATGTATAATTCATCTCTCAAAAGGCAAATGTCCCTCGCTGGGTGTGGTGGCACACGCCTTTAATCCCAGCACTTGGGAGGCAGAGGTAGGATGATCGCTGTGAGTTCGAGGCCACCTGAGAATAACAGAGTGAATTCCAGGTCAGCCTGGGTTACAGTGAGACCCTACCTCGAAAAAAACAAACAAACAAAAAGGGCAAATGTCCCTACACTGGGCAAACCCCATCCTCCTCCACCAGCACTTATATACAGCCAGAGCAAGAGCCAAGCTCCATGTTTCAGACACTGGTAGCACAAGTCCATACACCAAATGGAGGAAGCCAGGTTCATCATAAGCATAAAAGTATAAAAGTATAAAAGAAGTCCATAAGATCAGGGAAAATAAGACACTGAAACAAAATTTCAGGGCTGCAGAGATGGCTCAGCAGCTAAGTGGGATTCCTATGCAAGCAGGAGCACTTGAGGAGGCCAGAGACCTCCAGAGTTCAAATCTCTAGAGCCTATGTAAAACAGCTGGGCAAAGCACCATGTGCCTCTAACCCTGCAAAGAGCCAAGACTGAGAATGGCTAGAGCCCAACAAACTTCAGAATCAGTAAAAAGAGACTGGGGGGGCTGGAGAGATGGCTTAGCAGTTAAGGCACTTGCCTACAAAGCCAAAGGACCCAGGTTCAATTCTCCAGGAACCACTAAGCCAGGTGCACAAGGTGGTACATGTATTTGGAGTGGTTGGAGGCCCTGGCATGTCCATTCTTTCTCTTTCTTCTCTCTCTCTGTCTCGAATGAATAAATAATTTTTTTAAAGAGACTCTATGCAGGAGAGATGGCTTAGCAGGTTAAGGCACTTGCCTGCAAAGCCAAAGGACCCAGGTTCGATTCCCAGGTACCTATGTAAAGCCAGATGCACAAAGGGACGCATGTGTCTTAAAAGAGAGACACTCTGGCTCAAATAAGACCAGGCTGAAGAGCAGTGGAGCAGGACACCCAACATTCCACTACAGCCACCCCAGGCAAGTGTAATGGGGCACCATAAGGGCATACACCACAGGCACACAATGCACTAACTCACGCAAATAATAATTTCATCGTCTTCACTCTTTTTTGTTGTTTGTTTGTTTTTTGTTTTTGATAGGGCTCCACTCTCTCTGCCTCTTTCTCTCTCTGTTGCTCTCAAATAAATAAAAATTGAAAAAAGCATTTATAAAAAAATGTGTTCCAGGGCTAGAGAGATGTCTTAGTGGTTACGGCGCTTGCCTGAAAGCCTAAGGACCCAGGTTCTATTCTCCAGGTCCCATGTAAGCCAGGTGCACATGGTGGCACATGCACCTGGAGTTCATATGCAGTTGCTAGAGGCCCTGGTGCACCCATTCTCTCTCACTCTCTGTCTCTAATAAATAAAAATAAATTTAAAAAAACTTTTAAAAATGCATTCTAAAAACATAAAAACCAGGAAAGGGTAGAAGGGAGAAAAAGAAATGACAAGGTTCTATTGGATTCAGAAGAGGAAATCCATGCTCGTTTGTCTCCATGGTTGTTCCTTCTGAGGCACAAATCAGACCTTGACAGTTCAATAACCACTGCTAGGCTGGAAAGAAACCTTTCCACAACTATTCACGTTAATATACAAGACCAGTTACTGACCCAGCCTACAATCTAATGATGGAACTACTATCTGTATAAAAACTGCTACAAAGCTGGGCACAGCGGCATACACCTTTAATCCTAGCGCTTGGGAGGCTGGAGGAGGACTGTCATGACATGAGAGGTCGGCCTAGCTACAGTAAGACCATGCCTCAAAAATTAAAAACTAAACGGGGTGTGGTGGCACAGGCCTTTAATCCCAGCACTAGGGAGGCAGAGGTAGAAGTATCGCCATGAGTTGTGAGTTCGAGGCCACCCTGAGACTGCATAGTGAATTCCGGGTCAGCCTGGGCTAGAGTGAGACCCAACTTAGAAAAACCAAAATAAGTAAATAAATGAACTGCTATAGGAGCTGGGGTAATTACTTAGTTGGTAAACTGCTTGCCTATCAAGTATGAGGACCTGAATTCAAGCCCCAGTATACACGCAAAAAGCCCGGCATGGACGTGTACCCTCACAATCCCAGCACCAAGGAGGCAGAGACAGGAGGATTCCCGAAGCCTGTGTCTATCCCATGTGGTAAGTGCCACCAGAATGAGACACCCTTTCTCAGGAAGAGGTGAAGTGCCTAAGTATGGAGGATCTAGGAACAGCACCTGAGGTGAGTGTATGGGGGCGCCAATTCTCTCTCTCTCATGCTTTCCACTCTTTCGCATAAAAAAAAGGCCAGTTTGTTGGACTTGCCTCAAGAAAAAATTGGGAAACTTAAAATTGACACAAAAAATAGAAAATTTATACAAAACTGAAATGGTATTAAAAGTCCCCCCCAACAAAATAGTCTAGATCTGAACAGTCTTACAGTGTATGCCAACGTTCCAAGCAATAATCTAAGAACTGCTCCTAAAAAGAAGGAAAAAGAAAGAAACTTGCTCAACTCTTTTACCACTCTGCTGTGAACGAACGACACCAATGATATCAGAGCTACAGGAACAGAGACAGTCAACACCATCGTGAAAGTAGCATCTGCAGATGTGGGCTACCGACCATTCATAATGAAATGGAGAAAGGCTCTGTTTTGGTACAACACCCACAGAAATATGGAGCACCAGATGGAAAGGAAGGGCTCAGCTGGAACGGGAGCAACCAGGCTGTCACACATAAAGCAACTGAAAGAATAGGACTCTGGTGCAGAAGGGAAATAAAGAACAGATTTGAGAAATAACCAGAGCTCAACAATCACATTATGGGCCTTAGAGACACAGAGCAGTCTGAAAAGTGAAACTTGGAGAACACTTACAATAATTAAGAGAAGGGGGACAGAAAAGAATAAACTAGTATGTCACAGAGCCCTCTTCTCAGCTAGTTCTTACTCTGCCTTAACAATAATGACAACTTCAAGGTAATATTTTGGGAAGGTCTTCCTACATTCTCTCAGCAAAACCAGCACCGGGTCAGGTATCCATGTTATGCTTTCATATACTCTGAACTTTAATTATAACCACAATTATATTTAATCATAGAATTCATCCTTCCAGATATGTCTCCCTTTAGAGTTTAAGCTCCATGAGGGCAGGGATAGTATATGTCCTTTGTGCTTGCACTGCCATTAGGATACAGTGAGTATTAGAGTACATTTCATTGCAATACTCCAATTAAATATATACATGAAGGCAGAGGAGATGGCTCAGTAGTTAAAGGCACTTGCTTGCAAACCCTGCTGGCCAGAGCTCAATTCCCCAGCACTCACTGAAAGCCCAACACATGCATCCTGCTGTTTGTCTGCAACAGCAAGAAACCCTGGGACACCCAAACACATACCACATCACACACATATAATTTTTACAACTATTTTCTTTAAAAAAAGAACCATTTATATGAACGAAAGCCAAGGACAAGCAATTCAAGCCGGCTGTGCTTGAAGCTCAGCTACAGAAGGCTTCCTTACCATGTGCAAAGCCTTGGATTCCATTCCTAGAACCACGGGAAGGAAGGAGGGGAGGGGAAAGGAGGAAGGGGAGGGGAGGAAGGAAGGGCTGGGCGTGGTGGCACACACCTTTAATCCCAGCACTTGGGAGACAGAGGCTGGAGGATCGCTGTGAGTTTGAGGCCACTCTGAGAACACATAGTGAATTCCAGGTCAACCTGAGCTAGAGTGAGACCTTACCTCAAAAACAAAGAGAAAGAAAAGAAAAGAAAAGAAAAGAAAAGAAAAGAAAAGAAAAGAAAGAAAAGAAAAGAAAGAGGGAGGGAGAGAGGGAGGAAGGAGAAAGAGGAAGGAAGGAAGGAAGGAAGGAAGGAAGGAAGGAAGGAAGGAAGGAAGGAAGGAAGGAAGGAAGGAAGGAAGGAAGGGAGGAGCGGGCGAGCCAGGGAGATGGTTCAGCAAGTAAACGTGCTTGCTTTGAAAAGCTTGTTGGCCTCAGTTCAATTCCCCAGCACCTAAAGCCTAACAGGCATTCCTTCTCAGTGGGGCAAGAGACCCTGATGCACATACACACACACACACACACACACACACACACACACGCGCGCACACACACACACATACATACACGCACACACATACATACATGCATGCACACACACACATACATACACACACGCGCACACACACACAATTTTTTAATGAGGCCAATACTAAATTTTGTTTCAAGAAGTTCAGGCCTGAGAAAAGGTGCTTAAATGTGCTGATAAGACTGCAATCTTCTGTGAAGTTTAAAGCTAGTCAACAAGGAGTTGAGAATCAGATAAACGGCCACAGCAGACTGTAAACCATTCCTGCCAATGTCTACAGGAGGGATCGTGAATGACTGGATTTTAATTTTACTCCAATTTTGGGGCTGGAGAGATGGCTTAGGGGTTAAGGCGCCTGCCTCCTAAGCCTAAGAACACTGGTTCCAATCTCCAGCGGTTCCAATTCTCTTCAATGACCATGAATTGTTATTAATTTTATAAGGAAAAACATTTAATGTTAACAATTTGAAATGAACGTGCAACACAGCTTGAGAAAACAGTAAATTTTAACGGAAGGTTTTAAGCTGAAGGAATCTGAAGCACATTGTACTTTTCAGAACCCAAAGATAAGAGGATAATTCATGCTCCATTAAGTAGGAAAAGAAAGATGAAACACACTGTTAGCTACTGAGGAGGAGGAGGAAGGATTCCTCTGGAAGGAAAGCAGGTCAGAGAAGGAATGCAGCGAAGGAGCCCCCACTGGTGTTTCGTTTTTCAACAAAGGGCGGGGAGACGAGAAGAAAAGTTTGAAATGGGCTCCACTGAGAATATGAAGGGGGGGGGAATATAAAGAAGGAGTATTGGTTCAATTAAATATGCATTCCAAATTTCAATCCGCCTTTCACAAATTCAGCGTTTCCTGGATCAGAAGCGCTTTAAACTTAAAAAGCAAAATGACCCTGATCCATCATCTTTTTTTTTTTTTTAGCTCTACAACTGAACACAATACGCATTAAATTGCCTTCTACTTCCATTCAAGGCTTAATTACTCTCGCAAGTAAACACCATCAAGTTGTTCCCAACTCAAGCGCAGAGAAGGTTTCAAGGACGAATAACGCAGACGCTTTCTCAACGAAAAAGTCGACCCACACTTAGAAACTTCCTACGCGGAGTGCGACGTCGCCGGGGCTCGACCGCAGCTCTCGCATCAAGTTCCTCCGAGCCGGGAGCAGCCACGAGGGTTCTCTTACGGAGGAGGAGACTGGCACAGGTGCCCAGTGCGAGCCACGCACCCTGCGGGAAAGCCAGCCCGCAGCGCTCGGACGCCCAGACAAAAGACCCGAAAGCAAGCACGGAGGAGCGCCGGGCACCGCGCTTCCACACGAACGCCGAGCGTGCGATTGGTTTTCTTCTTCCCTGACGCACGTCCTTTTTTCTTTCTTTTTCCCCCCCCCCCCTGCCCGAGCCTTCCGTGGCGAGTCTGGGCAGCGGCGGGGGCAGGGCTGCACGCGATCCTGCACGAAGTTTCCCCGACAGTGAAGTTTGCGGAATCGCAACAGACACGATGGCAACGGAGGCCGCGCCGGACCAACAGGTGAAAAGAAAAAGCCACACGCGGGGACCTGCGAGGACGGAGCCCCCAGCATCCTCCAGCGCACAGCGCAGCCAAGCCGCGGGGCCGCCGGCCATCGGAGCCCCCCTCGGCGTCGGCGGAGCCCCCACCGCTAAAGCCAAGCTCCGCAGCCCCTGCGCACGCACGCACGCGCGCACGCACACACACACACGCGCGCACACGCACGCGCGCGCAACGCCGACGAGCCGCGGGAGCCGACCGCGCGCGGGGGCCCTGGCCATGCAAGGCCGGCCGCGGGCCTCGCGACACGGCCTCCCCGCGCTCAGCGACGCGGCCCCGCGATCGGCAAAGCGAACAAAAGACGGGACGGGCCCGGGCGCCCGGAGGCCCGCGAAGGGGATGGAGCGAGCCATCCAGCACGGACGGGCCCGGGCCGCCCGGCCCGACCACCCCGTCCCCGGCCCCGGCCCCGGCCCCGGCCCCGGCCCTGCCCTCCCCCGCCAGGCGCTGGAAACTTCTCGGAGCTCGCGCCGGCCTCTCCCTCCCGGGACACGCACGCACACACGCACGCACGCACTTCTCCGCCGAGCGGACAACTCACCCGGACCCCGGGGCACTCATCGTCGTCCTGCCTCGGCCCTCGGTGGGCGGCGGCGGGGGCGGGACGGACGGGGACCCCCCGGCTCGGCCTCCGCCCTCGGCGTGCAGCAGCGGCCCCGGCCCGGTCGGCCCCCCTTTCGCGCGGCGGGGAGATCCTCGTCTGCCCGCGGAGCCGACGCTCAGGAGCTCCAAGCCTTCCTCCTCCTCCTCCTCGTCCTCCTGCCGCCGCCGCCGCCGCCGCCGCTCCTTCCCTCCGCCCTTCTCCTCCGCCGGGCGGGCAAGCGGGCGGATTCCAATCTCGGCTGCCGCCGCCGCCGCCGCCGCCGACACTCGCACGCGGGGGAGGGGCGGCCCGGCTGCGCGGCGCTGCGCTGCGGGGCGGGCGGGGGAGGGGGCGAGAGGGGCGGGGCGGCCTCGACGGGAGTCGGCGCGCGCACCCGGCCCCAGGCGCCGGCCACGCCCCGCCCCGCCCCGGACACGAAAGGAGCCGAGAGCGCGGCGGAAGTACCCGAAGCGCCCGAGCAGCCCGGCGCCCCTTTGCCGGGGAGAAAGGCTCGCCGCCGGCAAGGGGGCGCCAGCTTGCTGCGGGAAGGCGGAGGGGTGGGGAGAGAGGGAGGGGCTTCTCGTCCCCGTCGGGTCCTAACGGGGGATGAGGGAAGGGGTCTGCTCGGAGGACGCCCGGTGCAGCAGACCGTGCGGGGCGTCCCGAGCTCGGCGCCGCCGATCGGTCCGGGGAAGCCCGCGTCTGCGCGCGCGCGTTCGTGTCTGCGCGTGGAGCCCTTCTCGTGCCGCAGCCCGCGCCGCCCTTGAGCGCCAGGCGTGGGGTTGGAGAAACGGGCCCGGTGGCTCGCCAGGCACCGAGGAGGAGGCTTTGAGGGCCCGTTCGTGGTTGCAGTTGCGACAAAGAAAAATGCAGCCACACCGCCTTCGGTCGTGATGCACCCGCCCGCCGCTCCCAGGCTCTGGCCCTGGGCTCCGGCCAAGCGCGGCGGGGCGGGGCGGGAGCAGCCCGGGAGGTGGAAGGAGGTGGAGGTAGATGTATGTGGAGGAGGAGGGAGGTAGAGGTAGATGTGGAGGGAGGTGGAGGAGGGAGGTAGAGGGAGATGTGGAAGGAGGTGGAGGTAGATGTGGAGGAGGAGGGAGGTAGAGGTAGATGTGGAGGGAGGTGGAGGAGGGAGGTAGAGGTAGATGTGGAAGGAGGAGGAGGTGGAGGTAGATGTGGAGGGAGGTGGAGGTAGATGTGGAGGAGGAGGGAGGTAGAGGTAGATGTGGAGGGAGGTGGAGGAGGGAGGTAGAGGTAGATGTGGAAGGAGGTGGAGGAGGAGGTAGATGTGGAGGAGGAGGGAGGTAGAGGGAGATGTGGAAGGAGGTGGAGGTAGATGTGGAGAGAGGTGGAAGGAGGTCGAGGAGGGAGGTGGAGGTAGGAAGAGGGAGGCGGAGGCATGCACCCGCACCCGGGCCCCGGCCGTGCGCTGTTTGTGATCCGCGAGCCCGTGAATTCCAGACGCATAAGATAAGGAGCTTGCAGGAGCCCGGCCGAAATGAAGTCAACGCACTATAAATATTCCTCTCGATCTACCTTTGGCTCGTTCGAGTGACCTCGTATACCCTCCGGAGTGTCATCCCCTCCTTTCAAAGAAATGAATCAGTAAACAAAACGCAAATAATTGCCACGACCTCTGTTCTCTCATCCCTTCTTTGCGCAAAATGCTGCTAGAAGATTCGGTGAAACCCGTGTGTGATTTCGAAATAAAAGATAACCGCCACCACCTTCCCTCCTCCTTTTAAAAAATTTTTAAAATTGTTTTGTTATTTATTTGAGAGAGGCAAAGAGAAGGAGAAAGAAAGTGGGTGCGCCAGGACCTCCAGCCTCTGCAAACGAGCTCCAAATGCAGGAGCCACCTTGTGCATCTGGCGTGCGTGGATCCTGGGGAATTGAACTTGGGTCTTTTGGCTTTGCAGGCAAATGCCTTAACTGCTAAGCTATCTCCCCAGCCCCACCTTCACCTTTTAACCAAACGTTACCTCTGCCTCTTTGGCAGCTGTTTCAACAGATGTATTGCGTTCAATGAATTCACTTTTTGGAAGGTACTTGTCTCTTAGAAATCACTTAATGGCCAAAGGAAAGACGAAAAGAATGTGCCAGGCATCCTCACTTGCATATTTACACACATTCTGGCCTAAGGAGATGCTTAGAGTCCAAGTATTAATGTGTGTATGTGTGTGTTTAAATTGCCGTACCTTCTGGTTTAACATCTTTGCCATTTTGCACCTCTTTTCTCCATTATTCACCTTTACCTTTAATGCCTCAGATACCCTTTGTGATCACCAGTTATTTTTCCCGTTCTGTTTTCGTCTTATCTTTTTTTCTGAGCTCTTTAGCTGCCTCAAGTTTGAGAGTCACCAATTATAGTGTCTTGCTTTGCAGAAGGAAATACCATACCAGCTGTTCCTTCCATCACCCACAACTTTCACTTTTCTTTCTCGACATCTCGACTTTCTGCCCTGCATTAATTTTTAAGAAAAAGAGTGAGTCTTTCCTTGCAAAAGATTCAGACTCTGGCAGATCTTATGCCAAGCAATGTGTCAGCAGAGAAAACCGTGGAAAGTGGATTATTATGACCTTTGCAGCCTCGTTTGCTGTTGGCACATAGACCCGTCTATAAAGTAGGCAAGAATCTCAGATTGGAACATTAGTATATTAGGTTTCTGAAATGTACAGTGGTGTTGCCTGGCTTATGTTATATACTACTGAAATGAGAGTAAAATTGAGACATCAGGTTTTAAGCCCTATCTTTGCTTATCTACAAAAATATCTCCTTTTCAGCCAGGTGTGGTGGCGTGTGCCTTAAATCCCAGCACTCAGGAGGCAGAGGTAGGAGGATTGCCATGAGTTTGAGGCCATCCTGAGACTACATAGTGAATTCCAGGTCAGCCTGGGCTAGAGCGAGACCCTACCTCAACAACAACAACAAAAATCTCCTTTTCAAATATTGGGGACTATTACTTGATATTCTTGTGCCGTCCATAGATAAACCCATGATGTGCCCATGCTTGAATCCTTAGTACATCACAGCCCACAAACTACCTTCAGACAGATGAGCTAAGCCAGACTATAGTGTGCTTTCTGGGTGCTGGCATGTGTATACATGCCAGCTTGCTTCTCCGGTTTGCCTGCCCACTAAGTGAACAGAGAGCCAGGAAGCCCAAGGAGACATCTGGACAGGTATGATCTGGCCCCCAAAGTCAAAGGCAACACTTCAAGGCCCAATTGAACATTCTGTAATGTGATAGAATTCCTTTAAGTTGCTTAATAGAAGGGACTGGAAATGGGCTTTTTCCTCTGGGCAGTTAGTTTTAGCAAAAGTTCCCGGAGAGGATATTGCCTGACCAAATCAGGAAGCAATTGTTTAGAATGGAAATGACCCTTCTCTTATGGTTCTAAGTTCCTCTTGAACACTTTCTCCTATTACCTATCTTATATTAACACCCCAATATTATTTCCTTCATACTTTTTATTAGCTGAAATTACCTTGTTTATTTAGTTTATGGTCTGGGCCCCTGCCCCTACTAGAATGTAAACTCCGGGAAAGCAACGACTTATCCATCTGTTCTCACCTCTCCTCAGAGCCTAGTGCCTGGCACAAAGTACTCAGTGTTTATTACTCAGTGCCTAATATTTGTTAAATGAGTGAGATTGATAAGCATAGATTTCCTCTGAGCATTTCTGACTTTGTCACTAAGACCCTTTCGGTGTTAGAAGGTGGCATGGCTATGTGAAAAGTGAGGACTGGCCAGTGAAACTATAGATTACATCATTTTTAGTGAAATAGGAACTTCTGCCTTCAGAGATCCAAGTTCAATAGATTAATCCATGTTAATCTGCCCAAAGTCATTTTCCTGTTGTAAAGATTTTATGAGGCAAACGATAGCAGCACTAAGCCATTGTGGGTATGGAGATAAGAGCCAGTAAAGGCTAGTGAAGGGTGTCCTCAGTAGGTGACACTGAGTTTGTTTCAAACCATTATTAAGTGGATTGAAAATGTGGTGGAGCAGGGACACTACTGTGTCATTTTATTGCTTAATGACCTCCATCATGGTTTTAGGAGGATCAAGTCACAACAGAATTGTGTTTATGGAAAAGATGTAATTTTGAACAACACAGAGAAAAACTTAAAAACCTGAATATGTTCATTGGAGTCATAGTTTACTTTCTCTTCTACTTTTTTTGTTTGTTTTGCTTTGTCTTGTTTTTTGAGATAGGGTCTCAATCTAGCCCAGGCTGACCTGGAATTCACTATGTAGTCTCAGGGTGGCCTTGAACTCACAGCGATCCTCCTACCTCTGCGTGCCAGGTGCTGGGATTCTCTTCCACTTTTAATTCTAAACAATTTTCTCTTTCCTTCCCCCTCCACTTTAATTTTGCTTTGCTTCAAAGCCCTAGTTTACTATGACTGGAAAACAGTTTCCTGGAGGTATTGCTTCAGAGTAGCGTTGCGTAGTTCTACCTCGTCTGGTTTCTGTATTCTTCCTGGCTTTAGAACACTGTCCTTTCCTAGGCCATGAGTTAAAGAGGATCCATAAAGCTTCCTTCTCAAGCTTAAGGCCTGGGCTTTACTATTTACTTGAGGAGCCTTGACCTTGACCTCTGTCTAAGAACTGATTCGCAGTCCTTTTATGTTGGTTTGCTTGCTGGTTGGTTTTTGAGATGAGGTCTGTTGGATCCCAGGCTGACCTGGAACTCTGTAGCTAGAAATGGCCTTGATCTAGCTAAGGATGACTTTGACCACCAAATCACTTTGCTCTAAGTACTAGGGTGATAGGCATGTTGTGCTGGGGGTGGATCTCAGGGCTTCATGTATGCTAGGCAAGCATTATCCCTAGACCTTCTCTAGTGAAACCCTGGACTGTTGATCTGGCTGGAATTCAATTTTCTTTGCCTACTGTGTAGACTCAACCCCAGCCTTACCATACAGACCAGCCACACTACTTGCCTGCGCTGTTTGGTCTCAGTTCTCTGCATCTGTGGTTCTCCCAGTCTAATCAGGTTTCCCTTCCCCATTATCTCAGACTGGACATCCTGATGCCGGCTGCTCTCTGCACTACCACCTGTTGTTTGCTCACTACTCTGGCTGTCAGCCGAGAGGGCTGCGGTTCCTCCCATCCCAGATTCCACTCAGCCCAGCTGCAAGACTTGTCGTTCCCTATCCTGCCACAGCTCAAAGCCTCACCTTTCCTGCCCTGAGAGCAGTGAGCCTAAGACCTAAAACAACAGGATTCTTTTGGCGTTTTCTTGGCCTGGGGGGTGGGGGGGGATGTTTTTGAGATTTTTGAGGCAGGGTTTCACTATTACCCAGGCTGACATGGAACTCCCTCTGTAGCTTAGGCTGGCCTTGAACTCAGAGCAGTTCTCCTACCTCAGCCTCCCCAGTGCTGGAATTAAAGGTGTGGACCATGACATCCAGTTTCCAGGATTCTTTTTCAAACAGAAAAAAATAAAAACCATGTAGCACATGTGTGTGCATCACAAAATTGTATGTAGAGAAAATATCTATACTAAGTATAGATATTGTAATTTGTTTATTTGTTTGTTTGTTTTTCAAGGTAAGGTCTCTAGCTCAGGCTGATACTAAGTATAGATATTGTAATTTGTTTGTTTGTTTGTTTGTTTTTCAAGGTAAGGTCTCACTCTAGCTCAGGCTGATACTAAGTATAGATATTGTAATTTGTTTATTTGTTTGTTTGTTTTTCAAGGTAAGGTCTCACTCTAGCTCAGGCTGATACTAAGTATAGATATTGTAATTTGTTCATTTGTTTGTTTGTTTTTCAAGGTAAGGTCTCACTCTAGCTCAGGCTGATACTAAGTATAGATATTGTAATTTGTTTATTTGTTTGTTTGTTTTTTTTCAAGGTAAGGTCTCACTCTAGCTCAGGCTGATACTAAGTATAGATATTGTAATTTGTTTATTTGTTTGTTTGTTTTTCAAGGTAAGGTCTCACTCTAGCTCAGGCTGATACTAAGTATAGATATTGTAATTTGTTTATTTGTTTGTTTGTTTTTCAAGGTAAGGTCTCACTCTAGCTCAGGCTAACCTGGAATTCACTAGGTATTCTCAGGGTGGCCTCACCTGGCTTGGATTGTTATTTTTTTTTAACCAGATAAAAATTATTTACAATATTGCCGGGTGTGGTACACATGCCTTTAATCCCAGCACTTGGGAGGCAGAGGTAGGAGGATTGCTGTGAGTTCGAGGCCACTCTGAGAATACCTAGTGAATTCCAGGCTGGGATGAAACCCTATCTCAAAAAAAAAAATTAATATCAGCACCTGAGATGCAGAAGTAGGAGGATTGCTGTGAGTTCGAGGCCACCCTGAAACAACCTAGTGAATTCCAGATCAGCCTGGGCTAGAGGGAAACCCTACCTCAAAAAAACCTAATAATAATGATGATAATCCTGGCTGGAGTGTAGCTCAGTGGTAGAGTGTATGTTTAGCATGCATAAGGACTTGGGTTTAATCTTCAGCAAAGAAGGAAGAAAAGGGAGGGAGAGAGGGAAGGAAGGAGACAAAGAGGAACAGAAAGGAAGGAAAGACAGGAAGAAAATCCAGATAATATACTTGAGAAGACCTCCTAATACCTATTTAAAAAAAAATTGTTTATTATTGGCAAACAGGAAAAGAAAGAAAGAATAGCTACACCAGGGCCTCTAGCCACTGCAAGTGAACTCTGGGCACAAGCATCACTTTGTGCATTTCGCTTTATGTGGAAACTGGGCAACTGATCCTGGACCATCAGGCTTTGCAAGCAAGTGCCTTTAACCACTGTGCCATCTTGACAGCCACCGTAATATCTATTCTTTAAAAATCACGTGTTTATGTATATATGTACATGCGCGTGTACACGCACACAAATGACCTATATTCCATACCTGATTCTACTACCAGTCCAAACACTGATTCTGCTCCAGAACACTCTTGGGGTTGCTGGTCCAGAAACCCCAGTGTCTCAAGCTGAGGAATGTGAGTGACTAGTCAGAAGAAGGTGAGGTTCCGTGGTAAAGATTCAGACTGAGATAACTGGGGGATAAATCCAGCGTTCGGAACCACTGACAGCCACACTGCTGACTGAACGTGGGCCCTGCAGTTATTAGGCTCTGCTCTGTTAGACCTAGGTGTGGTGTGGTTTCACCAGTGTGACCAGACACACTAGTTTGTTCACCAAATACACTGGGGGTATCTGACACTCTGCTGGATTTGAAGTCTCAGTAACTACTAGATCTTTCTTCCTTCTTTTTTTTTTTTTTTTTTTTTTTTTTTGGCAATGCTGGGGGTTGAGTCCAGGGACCTTGTTCATTTGCTCTACCACTGGGCTATATACCCCCACAGGTCTTTAGCTTTAGTATCAAGCACTAGTAGGTAATAAATATTAAGTAGGTGACTATTTGACTGTATGTTCCAGCTATATTAGTTGGTTCCTGACCTCTACCGACAGAACTCCTTTTTTTTTTTTAGATTTTTTTAAATTTTTATTTATTTATTTATTAGAGACAGAGAGAGGGAAAGAGAGAGGGGGAGAGTGAGAATGGGCATGCCAGGGCCTCTAGCCACTACATATATGTTTAGAATAGAGTCAGTTAGAATCCCATACGCAGTGGTGGTTGAAGTTTCTATATATTTGCTTTATATATTTTTCTTTGTAACAAAAGTTACTCTCAGCCAGGTGCAGGGCTCATGTCTTTAATCCCACTGCTTGAGAAGCTGAGGTAGGAGATGTCCATGAGTTCAAGGGCATCCTGGGTGCAGAATAAATTCCAGGTCAGCCTAAGCTAGAGTGAAACCCTGCCTCAAAAACCCAAAAGAATTTAAAAAATTAGAACAAAAAATGTTTAAGTTATTCTCTTGTTTTGTTTGAAATAGTAACTAAGGGGCTAGAGAGGTGGCTTAGCGGTTAAGTGCTTGCCTGTGAAGCCTAAGGACCCCGGTTCGAGGCTTGATTCCCCAGTACCCAAGTAAACCAGATGCACAAGGTGGTGCATGGGGCTGGAGTTCGTTTGCAGTGGCTGGAGGCCCTGGCGCACCCATTCTCTATCTATCTGCCTCTCAAATAAATAAATAAATAAAAATGAAATAATAAAATAATAACTAAGGGCTGGAGAGATGGGTTAACAGTAAAGACACTTGCCTGCAAAACCTAAGGACTCGTGTTTAACTGTCCAGGTTCCACATAAGCCAGACACACAAAGGTGATGTAAGTGTGCAAGGTTGCACATATCACTAGGTGGCACACATTTCTGGAGTTCGATTGCAGTGGATGGAGGCCCTGGTATGCCAACTGTCTCTCTTACACACACATAAAAAGTCAGTCTGTTGGACTTGCCCCCAAAACAATAGTAGCCAGGGGGCCTGGGGAAATGGCTTAGCAGTTAAGGCGTTTGCCTGCGAATTCAAAGATTTCCAGTTCGATTCCCCAGGACACACGTAAACCAGATGCACAAGGGGGAGGCCCTAGCATGCCCATTCTCTCTTTCTATCTACTTCTTCCTCTCTCCCTCTCTCAAATAAATTAATAAAAATTTTAAAAAATAGTAGCCAGGTGTGGTGGTGCACATCTATAATCCCAGCATAGCAATCCTCCTACCTCTGCCTCCCAAATGCTGGAATTAAAGGCATGTGCCACTATATCTGTTTTTTTTTTTTTTTTTTGGTGGGGGTTGAGATATAATCTCACTCTAGCCCAGGATAACCTGGAATTCACTATGTGGTCTCAGGATGGCTCTGAACTCACTGAGATCCTCCTACCTCTGCCTCCCTAGTGCTGGGATTACAGGCATGTGCCACCAGGCTGGCTTTTTTTTTTTTTTTTTTTTTTTGAGTCAGAATTTCATTCTAGCCCAGGCTGACCTGGAATTCACTATGTAGTCTTAGGGTGGCCTTGAACTCACAGTAATCCTCCTACTTCTGCCTCCTCAGTGCTAGGATTAAAAGCACCACCATGCCTGGCTGGGGTGAGAGCTTTAAATAAATTAATTTTTTAAATCTCCAATTAAAATGTGGTACAAAGCCAGGTGTGGTGGCACACGCCTTTAATCCCAGCACTCTGGAGGCAGAGGTAGGAGGATCGCCAAGAGTTCGAGGCCACCCTGAGACTACACAGTTAATTCCAGGTCAGCCTGGACCAGAGTGAGACCCTACCTTGCAAAACCAAAAAAAAAATAATAAATAAAATAAAATGTGGTACATCAGCAAATATAAGGCATTGCAATTTCAAAAAGGTTTGAAAATATATAAAAAAAGATTTACAAAATGATGAAATGCAGGAAGTTTGAATGCATCTAGAGAACAAAGTATCAACATATATGCTGAGTTTCTTGGTTTTTCATGCATAATCTTGCTGAGCACAATTCCTAACTAGCCACATTATGAATATTAACCACAGAAGCAGAGGCAGGCCAATTCAACTGCATATAAACACACAAAACAAACACACGTGAATAACTTATGATTCAGTCACATAAAGTTTAGAAGAAATACTACCATCAGGTCACATGTGTGGATTATATTACAAATAAAAATTAACTTTTGACAGTTGCTTATACTAGAAATGTGTGATGATAAGAAAATTTGAATTTTAGATGTTAGCACATGTGTTTATCTTTGGAAAAGTCAAACTAAACCATCAGGAAAATCTCAGTCTTGCAGTAGAATGACTTTCCACTATCCCGGAAGCTGAACAATAGTGCTTGTTGCTTATGGGGCCATCAGGAAAAGCCAGCTGTGGATTTCTTTCTAGTACAATTAATTGCTTCCGCTGTATATAAAATTGAAAGAATTGGGTGCTTTAGTGCGGAAAAAGGATATCCTGCTACACAGCTCCTACTTCCTCACAAAGGCTATTACTGAGCTTTCTGCCATTAATTCACATGCATTGGATTATCCTGTGATGAAAGACCAAAAGGCTTTTCATTTTTATAGTCTCTTATCTCCTATTTATTTGGCACTTCTCTGGAGATACCTCTTCTTCTTCCAAGCCTAATTGCTGGAGTGTCAAAGGTAGCTAATGACTGACTTCCTTTTCAGAGACTAATTGTGAGCCCATCTTTCCATTTTTATCTTGGAGTGGCATTTCTCATTGCTGAAAATTATTGTGAGTTCTGTTACTGTTTGAAATGACAGATGCTGCATTTTCTTTTCTTATCTTTTTTTTTTTTTTTTTTTTTTTTCAAGGTAGGGTCTCACTCTGGTCCAGGCTGACCTGGAATTAACTATGTAGTCTCAGGGTGGCCTCGAACTCTCGGTGATCCTCCTACCTCTGCCTCCCGAGTGTTGGGATTAAAGGCATGCGCCACCACGCCCGGCTTTTTTTTTTTTTTTTTTTTTTTTTTTTTGCTTTTCGAGGTAGGGTTTCACTCTAGTCCAGGCTGACCTGGAATTCACTTTGTAGTCTCAGGGTGGCCCTGAACTCATGGTGATCCTCCTACCTCTGCCTCCTGAGTGCAGAGGCTGCATTTTCTTTCTTTCTTTCTTTCTTTCTTTCTTTCTTTCTCTTTCTCTTTTCTTTTCTTTTCTTTCTTTTTTTTTAGAGAGAGCCTGACATGGTAGCTCACACCTTTTTAAATATATATATATGATATATATATAATTAAATATATATATAATTATATATATATATTTAAATATAATTATTTATATATATATATATTTTATTATTTATTTATTTATTTGACAGAGAGAGAACGGGCACGCCAGGGCCTCCAGCCACTGCAAACGAACTCCAGATGCATGCACCCCCTTGTGCATCTGGCTTACATGTGTCCTGGAGATTCGAACCGAGGTCCTTTGGCTTTGCAGGCAAACACCTTAAGCCATCTCTCCAGCCCAGATGCTTCATTTTCAATGCCAGCTTTCAAGCCCTACCCACCATATACTTTGAGACCATATTTTACAAATACATAGAATTGCTGTAACCAGCATGGCAGCCACTTGACATGCATCTGGGTAACTGTGGATAGTCTGTTTCTTTTTCTTTCTTTTATTTTGTTTTTTCTCTCTTTTTGATGTAAGGTCTCACTCTAGCTCTGGCTAACCTGGAACTCATTCTGTAACCCCAGGTTGGCCTCAAACTCACTGCCATCCTCCTACATCAGACTCTTGAGTGCTGGAATTAAAGGCATGCCCCACCATGCTCAGGTCTATGTATATTCTGGTTAAAGTAGTTATTCCTGGGCTGGAGAGATAGCTCAGCAGTTAAAGGGCTTGCCTGCAAAACCTAAGGACCTGGGTTTTCATTCCCCAGTACCTTTGTAAAGCCAGATGCATAAGGTGGCACATGTGTCTGGAGTTTCTTTGCAGTGCCCAGAGGCCCTGGTGTGCCCATTCTCTCTCTCTCCCCTGCCTCTTTCTCTCTCCCTCAAATGAATAAATGAATAAATAAATAAATAAATAACATTTTGGGGGTTGGTTTCTTGAGGTAGGGTTTCACTCTAGTCCAGGCTGACCTGGAATTCATTATGTAGTCTCAGGGTGGCCTCCGACTCTCGGCAATCCTCCTACCTCTGCCTCCTGAGTGCTGTAAATAACATATTTAAAAATAGCCAGGCATAATGGCATATTCCTTTATTCCCAGAATTTGGGAGGCAGAGGTAGGAGGGTTGCCATAAGTTCAAGGCCACCCTGAGACTACATAGTGAATTTCAGGTCAGCCTGGGATAGAGTGATGCCCTACTTTCAAAAACTAAACCTAAAAAAGGAAAATTCTGCCAGGCATGGTAGAACATGCCTTTGATCCCAGCACTCAGGAGGGAGAGGTAGGAGGATTGCTGAGACTTTGAGGCCACCCTGAGATTACATAGTGAATCCCAGGTCAGCCTCAGCTACACAGAAACCCTACCTCAAAAAATTGAAAAAGTAAATAAAATTTTATTTAATTTAAAAAGTAGTCATGCCTGGGCTGGAGAGATGACTAGTGGTTAAGGCATTTGCCTGCAAAGCCAAAGGATCCCAGTTTGACTCTCCAGGACCCACATAAGCCAGATGCACAAAGGGGTGCATGCATCTGGAGTTCGTTTGCAGTGGCTGGAGGTCCTGGCATGCCCATTCTCTCTCTCTCCCAAGTACTGGGATTAAAGGTGTGCATCACCACACCCAGCTTCCACCACATTCTTTTAATAGAAAAGGGGCCAAATGCTAAATAATAGTTGTCTTTGAGTAGGGAGACCATGATCATTTTTCTTCTTTCTATTTATATGTATTTTGCATATTTTATTTAATAAGCATATAGTACTTTTTAAATTGGCAAAAAATTAAGGTTACCTAACCCTATTTCTTTTTTTTTTTTTTTTTTTGTTTGTTTTTTTTTGGTTTTCCGAGGTAAGGTCTCACTCTAGCTCAGGCTGAGCTGGAATTCATTATGAAGTCTCAGGGTGGCCTTGAACTCTCAGCAATCCACCTATCTCTGCCTCCCTAGTGCTAGGATTAAGGTGGGCACCACCACACCCAGCTCCTATTCATTTCTTTTGCTGCCAATTTCAGACTAAGTTAATTTCATTGAGTTCCTGTCTCTAAGAGAGGAGTAAGTCATTCCAAGCTACAATTTCTTCAAATATTACTCTTGGGCTGGAGTGATGGCTTAGTGGTTAAGGCACTTGTCTGCAAAACCAAAGGACCTAGGTTCAATTCTCCAGGACCCACATAAGCCAGATGCACAAGGTGGCACATGCATCTGGAGTTTGTTTGCAGTGGCTGGAGGCCCTGGTGCACTCATTCTTTCTCTCTAACTATCTGCCTCTCTCTCTGTCTCTCTCCCTCTAATAAAAAAATAAAATAAAAATTTAAAAACTACCCTTAGGTAATACCTTTTGTTTTGTTTTTGATTTTTAAAAATATTTTAATTATATTTATATTTATTTATTATTTATTTGAGAGATAGAGAATGGACATGCCAGGGTCTCTAGCCGCTGCAAATGAACTCCAGACTCATGCACCACCTTGTGCATGTGGATTATGTGGGTCCTGGAGAATCAAGCCTAGGTCCTTTAATTTTTCAGGCAACTGCCTTAACCACTAAGTCATCTCCCCAGCCCTGTTTTTGATTTTTTAAAATTAATTTATTTATTTGTTATTTATTTATTTATGTGAAACAGAGAGAGGGAAAAAGAGAGAGAGTGAGAATGGGCACTCCAGGGCCTCTAACCAGTGCAAACAAACTAGAGACGCATGCACCACCATGTGGATCTGGCTTCCATGGGACCTGGAGAATCGAACCGGGGTCCTTAGGCTTTGCAGACATGCACCTTAACTGCTAAACCATCTCTCCAGCCCTGTTTTTGATTTTTCAAGGTAGGGTTTCACTCTAGCTCAGGCTGGCCTGGAATTCACAGCGATCCCCCTACCTCAGTCTCCTGAGTGCTGGGATTAAAGGCGTGCGCCACTACGCCTGGCTCAGATAGTATCTTCTAATTGGGGGAGCTGATGTCCTCCCCCCCCGCATTAATGACATTGGGTGTCCTGCTCTGTGGAAATGGAAAGAGATGGACACTGGCACTAAGAGCCCCCTTACTGGAGCACTCGCTGAGTGAGCACTTTCCAGGATCCATGTGTTTCTAGACTACATAGTCTCGAAGTCAGTGCTCGACAGGCAAAAAGAAGCCTATGGACTCAAGAGGGTTCTGGTTTTACCACCAAGAACCATAAAAAAAGAAACCCTTATTTCCTAAAAGTTCAGACATGACCATACAGGTTTAATTAGTAACAGCAAGCTGTTTACAGCAAATTATAAACTGTATAAAGCAGACCTCACTGGACACTCCCAGCGGATGTCCCATGAACCCTTCCCTCTCTGAGTCCAGATTCAGCAGATCTGGCTTGGTGAGACAGGGCACTACAATGCCAGCCAGAGAAGCATCCCAGAAATCCCTTCCTGGAACTTTCCATTATCAAAGAGCTCATGGAAAGTCTCATCTTTTTTTCTTCCTTGAAACTTGAAGCCAATTCCACTGTTTTCTTCACTATTTCTGTTTCCATCCACCAGAGAGGCATCCAGAAACAGGCTTAGCATAATGTGGTAGGAAGAATATAAACTTGGTGATGTTGAACTCCTGGCTGTTTATCCTACTTTAAAATATATATATGATATCTATTTGTTTGAGAGACAAAGAAGCAGACAGAGACAGAGTGAATATATTATACCAGGGCCTCCTGCCACTGGAAGCAAACTCCAGATACATGCACCACTTTGTGCATCTGGCTTTACATGGGTACTAGGGAATTGAACCTGGGCCACTAGGCTTTGCAAGCAAGTGCCTTAAACCCAGTTTTATGCAGTGCTGAGGATTGAACCTAGGGCTTCATGAATAGTAGACAAACACTCTACCAACTGAGTTAAATTCCTTACCTCTTGTATGTCCTACTTTTTGACTTTAGACAAAGCTTATCCATTCTCAGAGTCCTCATTCCTACATATATAGAAAGAAGATAAATATTAATATAAGCTGCATGTGGTGGCACACGCCTTTAATCCCAGCACTTGGGAGGCAGAGGTAGGAGGATCACAGTGAGTTTGAGGCCACCCTGAGACTACATAATGAATTCCAGGTCAGCCTGGGCTAGAGTGAGACCCTACCTCGAAAAGCCTATATATATAGATAGATAGATAGATAGATAGATAGATACATACATACATACATATACATATACATACATACATACATATGAACAGATGTGAGTATTAACTTAGTGTATGCAAGGTGGTTGGCAGAGAGTTAGTTGCCTTCTCTTTGCTTCTACAAAGTGATTCGGGGCTGGAGAAATGGCTTAGCGGTTAAGGTACTTTCCTGCAAAGTTAAAGGACGCGGGTTCAATCCTCCAGGACCCACGTAAGCCAGATGCACAATTCATTTGCAGCGGCTGGAGGCCCTGGCATGCTCATTCTCTCTGTGTGTCTCTCTGTCTTTCTCATAAATAAATAAATAAATAAATAAATAAATAAATAAATAAATAAATAAAATTAAAATATTTAGAAAGTGATTTGTCCACTGGTGTTTGCATTGCCGAGGAGAGAAAACAACTATAAAACTCTTAATGAGCCACACATACTTCAAATATGGCCCAGTACAGTGTGGTAATTAGCATGTGACTTCTGCTTCAGCTTGGGCCAGGATCCAGGTCTTTGCTCTGGAATTTCCTCTTACAAAACTTTGCTTATGAAGTCCTGAGCTACTTTAGTGACTGACCCTCCTGAGAAGCAGCTTACCTGGCCTCCTGCTTTTCAAGCCAGAGCACCTAACACTGAATATGAATTTCACAATGATACCTTCTTTGGGGCATTGGTTGTTTTTTTTTTTAATTTTCTATAATAAGTAACTTAACTCTAGGGATGTACTCAGTGCTTGCTTAGCATACAAAAACCCTGGGTTTTGGGCTAGAGAGATGGATGGCTTAGTGGTTATGGCACTTGCCTGCAATTACCCTTAGGTAATACCTTTTGTTTTGTTTTTGATTTTTTAAAAATATTTTAATTATATTTATATTTATTTATTTTTATTTGAGAGATAGAGAATGGACATGCCAGGGTCTCTAGCCGCTGCAAATGAACTCAAGACAAATGCAAATAAAATATATATGTGGATTATGTGGGTCCTGGAGAATCAAGCCTAGGTCCTTTAATTTTTCAGGCAACTGCCTTAACCACAATTTGGGAGGTGGAGCCCTGTTTTTGATTTTTTAAAATTAATTTATTTATTTGTTATTTATTTATTTATGTGAAACAGAGAGAGGGAAAAAGAGAGAAAGTGAGAATGGGCACTCCAGGCCTCTAACCAGTGCAAACAAACTAGAGACGCATGCACCACCATGTGGATCTGGCTTCCATGGGACCTGGAGAATCGAACCGGGTCCTTAGGCTTTGCAGACATGCACCTTAACTGCTAAACCATCTCTCCAGCCCTGTTTTTGATTTTTCAAGGTAAATCCACTCTAGCTCAGGCTGGCCTGGAATTCACAGCGATCCCCTACCTCTGTCTCCTGAGTGCTGGGATTAAGGCGTGCGCCACTACGCCTGGCTCAGATAGTATCTTCTAATTGGGGGAGCTGATGTCCTCCCCCCCGCATTAATGACATTGGGTGTCCTGCTCTGTGGAAATGGAAAGAGATGGACACTGGCACTAAGAGCCCCTTACTGGAGCACTCGCTGAGTGAGCACTTTCCAGGATCCATGTGTTTCTAGACTACATAGTCTCAAGTCAGTGCTCGACAGGCAAAAAGAAGCCTATGGACTCAAGAGAGGGTTCTGGTTTTACCACCAAGAACCATAAAAAAGAAACCCTTATTTCCTAAAAGTTCAGACATGACCATACAGGTTTAATTAGTAACAGCAAGCTGTTTACAGCAAATTATAAACTGTATAAAGCAGACCTCACTGGACACTCCCAGCGGATGTCCCATGAACCCTTCCTCTCTGAGTCCAGATTCAGCAGATCTGGCTTGGTGAGACAGGGCACTACAATGCCAGCCAGAGAAGCATCCCAGAAATCCTTCCTGGAACTTTCCATTATCAAAGAGCTCATGGAAAGTCTCATCTTTTTCTTCCTTGAAACTTGAAGCCAATTCCACTGTTTTCAAGGCTATTTCTGTTTCCATCCACCAGAGAGGCATCCAGAAACAGGCTTAGCATAATGTGGTAGGAAGAATATAAACTTGGTGATGTTGAACACATGGCTGTTTATCCTACTTTAAAATATATATATGGTATCTATTTGTTTGAGAGACAAAGAAGCAGACAGAGACAGAGTGAATATATTATACCAGGGCCTCCTGCCACTGGAAGCAAACTCCAGATACATGCACCACTTTGTGCATCTGGCTTTACATGGGTACTAGGGAATTGAACCTGGGCCACTAGGCTTTGCAAGCAAGTGCCTTAAACCCAGTTTTATGCAGTGCTGAGGATTGAACCTAGGGCTTCATGAATAGTAGACAAACACTCTACCAACTGAGTTACATTCCTTACCTCTTGTATGTCCTACTTTTTGACTTTAGACAAAGCTTATCCATTCTCAGAGTCCTCATTCCTACATATATAGAAAGAAGATAAATATTAATATAAGCTGCATGTGGTGGCACACAAAAATCCCAGCACTTGGGAGGCAGAGGTAGGAGGATCACAGTGAGTTTGAGGCCACCCTGAGACTACATAATGAATTCCAGGTCAGCCTGGGCTAGAGTGAGACCCTACCTCGAAAAGCCTATATATATATATGTGTGTGTAGATACATACATACATACATACATATGAACAGATACATACATATTAACAGATGTGAGTATTAACTGTGTATGCAAGGTGGTTGGCAGAGAGTTAGTTGCCTTCTCTTTGCTTCCCAAAGTGATTCGGGGCTGGAGAAATGGCTTAGCACACCCAGTACTTTCCTGCAAAGTTAAAGGACGCTGGTTCAATCCTCCAGGACCCACGTAAGCCAGATGCACAATTCATTTGCAGCGGCTGGAGGCCCTGGCATGCTCATTCTCTCTGTGTGTCTCTCTGTCTTTCTCATAAATAAATAAATAAATAAATAAATAAATAAATAAATAAATAAATAAAATTAAAATATTTAGAAAGTGATTTGTCCACTGGTGTTTGCATTGCCGAGGAGAGAAAACAACTATAAAACTCTTAATGAGCCACACATACTTCAAATATGGCCCAGTACAGTGTGGTAATTAGCATGTGACTTCTGCTTCAGCTTGGGCCAGGATCCAGGTCTTTGCTCTGGAATTTCCTCTTACAAAACTTTTATTTATGAAGTCCTGAGCTACTTTAGTGACTGACCCTCCTGAGAAGCAGCTTACCTGGCCTCCTGCTTTTCAAGCCAGAGCACCTAACACTGAATATGAATTTCACAATGATACCTTCTTTGGGGCATTGGTTGTTTTTTTTTTTAATTTTCTATAATAAGTAACTTAACTCTAGGGATGTACTCAGTGCTTGCTTAGCATACAAAAACCCTGGGTTTTGGGCTAGAGAGATGGATGGCTTAGTGGTTATGGCACTTGCCTGCAAAGCCAAAGGACCACAGTTTGATTCCCCAGAACCCACGTAAGTCAGATGCACAAAGTGGTGCATGCATCTGGAGTTCATTTGCAGTGGCTGGAGGCCCTGGCATGCCTTTGTCTCTCATTGTCTCTCTCTTTCTCAAACAAATAAAAATAAAATATATATATTTAAAGCCTGGGTTTAATCCTTAGCACCAAATAAACCCAGGATGGTGGTGTAGGCCTGTACCCTCAGCATTTGGGAGGTGGAGGCAGGAGGATCAGAAGTTCGGAGTGATCAGCTATATAGCAGGGCTAACCTGGGCTACATGAAATCCCATCTCAAAATAGTAATAGAAGCCAGGCGTGGTGGCGCACGCCTTTAATCCCAGCACTAGGGAGGCAGAGGTAGGAAGATTGCTATGAGTTTGAAGCCACCCTGAAACTACATAGTAAATTCCAGGTCAGCCAGAGCAAGAGTAAGACCCTACCTTGGAAAAAAAGAGAAAAAGAAAAAATAATAATAATAGAAGCCAGGCATGGTGGCACATGCCTTTAATCCCAGCATTCAGGAGGCAGAGGTAGGAGGATCACCACGAGTTCAATGCCACCCTGAGAGTACATAGAGAAAAGTTGGAGAAATATTTATCACCATTTGATATTGAAATTATGCAGTGACCGACTTTTTTCTTCCACCAGACTAGAACCTTGTGAGGCGGTGGCACTGGTGCCTTATTTATCTCAAATTCATAACATTTTCTTCATTATTTATTTTTCTTTTTGCGGTGCTGGGGATAAAACCCAAGACCTAGCATATGCCAGGCAAGTGCTTTACCACTAAGCCACACACACACACACACACACACACACACAATTTCCCCAACATACTGGCTGCTGTCTGGTTCATAGTGAAGGCTCAGTGGGTGTTTGTGGAACTGAACTGAACTGTCTTTCTTCCAGTATTTCCGGTGAATTTAATGTTTGTACTAAAGAGAGGAACTGGTTTACTAACAGCACTGTGGATGGAATGCCTGATAGCATGGAGCATTTTAGGGAAAGGACTGCACTAACCTGAACCTTGCCTTCCCTGCCTAGCAGGGTTGGAAAGATTCATTGGAAAAGATACACCAGATAGGAAGCCTCGACATGAACACTGAAGGTACACTAAAGAAATAAAACTGGCGGGTGTGGTGGCACACACCTTTTACCCAAGCACTTGGGAGACAGAGTTATAATTGCCATGAATTCAAGGCCAGCCTGGGACTATAGAGAGTGCAAGGTCAGCCTGGGCTAAAGTGAGACATTACCTCAAAAAAAAAAACAAAAAACTGGGTATGGTGGCACATGCCTTTAGTCCTAGCACTCAGCAGGCAGAGGTAGTGGTGAGTTCAAGGCCACCCTGAGACTACATAGTGAATTCCAGGTCAGCCTTGGCTAGAGTGAGACCCTACCTCAAAAAAACCAAAAAAGGGGCTGGAGAGATGGTTTAGAGGTTAAGGTGTTTGCCTGCAAAGCCAAAGGATCCTGGTTCAATTCTCCAGGACCCATGTAAGCCAGATGCACAAGGGGGCACATACATCTGGAGTTCGTTTGCAGTGGCTGACAGCCCTGGCACAACCATTCTGTCTCTCCCTCTTTCTCTCTCTCTCAAGTAAATAAATAAATAAAAAATATTTTTAAAACACAACAACAACAACAAAAAAAAAAAAAAAAAAAAAAAAAAAAAAAAGGAAAGAAAAATAAGGGCTGGGACAGCTCCGGACAGTGCTCCCAGTTCCCAGTTTCTGGCTACATTCTAGTGGCCCGGGTCGCAAGTAGCTTCCCAAAGAAAGGTTATGCTTCTAGGCGCCTGTCTTTTTTTTTTTTTTTTTTTTTGGTTTTTTTTTTTTTTTTTTGGTTTTCCAAGGTAGGGTTTCACTCTAGCCCAGGCTGACCTGGAATTCACTCTGTATTCTCAGGGTGGCCTCGAACTCACAGTAATCTTCCTACCTCTGCCTCCCAAGTGCTGGGATTAAAGGCATGCTCCACCACACCCGGTTTAGGCTCCTGTCTTTGAAAGGCCCCTTTCACAGTGGGTGCTAAGAGTTGCTGAATGGTTGGCAGGGGAAGGCTGCAGTGCAATCAGGGAGCATTCCTGTGTGAGCTCTCTTGGTAATCTGCCTAAAGAGATTTCCCAAGATAGACACCCAGAGAGCTGCAACTCCTGTGGTTTGGGACGGCCTTTCCTTGTTCTAAATGGTTGGTATTCGCAGTGATACCTTCTTTTTTTCCCTCTTTGGGAGGGAGAGGACATGAGACAGAGTCTCATTCTAGCCCAGACCATCCTAGAGTTCACTGGGCAGCCCAAAGTGGCCTAGAAATCAGTGTGCTTCCTACCTCAGCCTTCCAAATGCTGGATCACAAGCGTGAAACCACCATGCCCAGTAGTACATTCTTTTATTTATTTATTTAGTTTGGTTTTTCCAGGTAGGGTTTCACTCTAGTTCAAGCTGACCTGGAATTCATTATGTAGTCACAGGGTGGTCTTGAACTCATGGTGGTCCTCCTACCTCTGCATCCCTGAGTGCTGGGCTTAAAGGCAGCATGCGCCACCACAGCAGGCTCAATGTTTTTGTTTGTTTTTTGCTTTTCGAGGTAGGATTTCACTCTAGCTCAGGCTGACCTAGAATTTACTATGTAGTCTCAGGGCAGCCTCAAACTCATGGTGATCCTCCTACCTTTGCCTCCTTGAGTGCTGGGATTAAAGGCATGTGCCACCATGCCCAGTTTAATTCAATTTTATTTTATTTTTTCAATTTTTTTTCAATTTTATTTTTTTATGAGAGAAAGAATTGGCATGCCAGGACTGCCAGCCCCTACAAATGAACTCCAGACACATCTGCCAGCTTGTGCACATATGTGACCTTGCACTACCTTGTGCAAGGCCTGTATGCTCAGCATTTGGGAGGCAGGAGGATCAGAAATTCAGTCATCAGCTACATAGCAGGGCTAACCTGGGCAACATGAAACCCCGTCTCAAAACAGTAATAGAAGCCAGGTGTGGTGGTACACGCCTTTAATCCCAGCACTAGGGAGGCAGAGGTAGGAGGATTGCTATGAGTTCAAGGTTACCCTGAGACTACATAGTGAATTCCTGGTCAGCCAGAGCTAGAGTGAGACCCGACCTTGAAAAACCAAATAAAAAAAAAAAAAGCATACACCACCACACCTGGTTTTTTTCTTTCTTTTTTGGCAAGCAAGCTAAGTTTTAGTGAAAGTGAAAGTAAAGGCAAGCTTCATTTTTTTTTTTTTTTCAAGATAGGGTCCCGCTCTAGCCCAGGCTGACCTGGAATTCACTATGAAGTCTCAGGGCGCTTTTTTTAAAAAAAAAAAAAAAAAAACAAAGCCGGGCGTGGTGGCTCACGCCTTTAATCCCAGCACTCGGAGGCAGAGGTAGGAGGATCGCTGAGAGTTCGAGGCCCCCCTGAGACTACATAGTGAATTCCAGGTCAGCCTGAGCCAGAGTGAGACCCTACCTCACAAAACCAAAAAACAACAACAACAACACTTTCTTAATTTTTATTCATTTATTTGCAAGTAGAGAGAGAGAGCATGAGAGAGAGATAATGAGCACACTAGAGCCTTTAACCACTGCAAACTCCAGGAACATGCACCACTTTGTGCATCTGGCTTTGTGTGGGTACTGGGGAACCCAGGTTGTCAGGCTTCATGGGCAAGTGCCCTAACTGCTAAGCCTGGAGAGATCTCCAGGCCTCCATTCTTTCCTTCCTTCTTTTCTTTCTTTCTTTCTTTCTTTCTTTCTTTCTTTCTTTCTTTCTTTCTTTTTTTATTGACAACTTCTTTAATTGTAGACAATATTCCATGGTACTTCCCTCCCTCCCCCCACTTTCCCCTTTGAAACTTCACTCTCCATCATATCCCCTCCCCCTCTCAATCAGTCTCTCTTTTCATTTTGATGTCATGATCTTTTCCTCCTATTATGATGGTCTTATGTAGGTGTCAGGCACTGTGAGGTCATGAATATCCAGGCCATTTTGTGTCTGGAGGAGCATGTTGTAAGGAGTCCTACTCTTCCTTTGGCTCTTACATTCTTTCCACCTCCTCTTCCACAATGGATCCTGAGCCTTGGAAGGTAGGTTTGAGATGCTTTAGTGCTGAGCACTCCTCTGTCCCTTCTTCTCATGGTGCCTTCTGAGTCATCCCAGTGTTGCCACCATCTGAAAAGAGAAGCTTCTCTAACCAAAAGTGAGAGTAGCATTAATATATGGGTGTGGAGGTTAAGAGAAGTGCTTACTGGGGAGTTTGGTGAGCATAGTATATACATTTAGTGAGACACCAGCAGACATTACACCCTTAGGGCTCATGACTACCCCTGTCATATGTTTTCAGTATCAGGGATGTATTCCCTCCTGTGGAGCAGGCCTGTAGTCCAATTACAGAGTAGTTGGCTTCTCCCATAACAGACATGCCACTATTACACCCATTGGCTCATTTGGCCTGGCTGGCCAAATTTAAAGCTTGCAGTGTTCACTGTTGAGTACCTTCACTGGTGTTTTCTCTCTCCCATTGAGTTGCATGCAGTGTAGCTTTTTCCAACTTTCTGTCAGCTGGTCCACATGGAGGAGGCTTTCAGCTCAGCTCCAGCAGGATTTCTCAGTGACCTTACAGCACAAGTATGTGGAGTCTTCAGCAATAGGGTCTTCCCATCTGTTCCTGGTGGGAAACCGAGGGTCTCGGCAGTGGCCTGTAATGTTTGGGGGTATCTGTGACTTCCCTGGCCAACAACTCACTGGAAGGTATCCCCTCCCTGTTCTTTCTTTCTTTCTTTTTTTTTTTTGTTGGAAGTAGGCTCTCACTCTAGCTCAAGCTGACCTGGAAATCACTATGTAGTCTCAGGGGGGCCTCAAACTCACTGCAATCCTATCTCTGCCTCCCAAGTGCTGGGATTTAAGGCCTGTGCCACCATAGCCAGCCATTCCTTTCTTTTCTCTTTCTCTAATATTTAATTAATTTATTTATTTGAGAGAGAGGACGAGGCAAAGAGAAAGAAAGAATGGGCGGGCCAGGACCTTCAGCCATTGCAAACAAACTCTATATGCATGTGCCACCTTGTGCATCTGGCTTATGTGGGTCCTGGGGAATTGAACCGGGGTCCTTAGGCTTCGCAGGCAAACACCTTAACTGCTAAGCCATTTCTCCAGCCCTATTCCTTTTTTTAAAAAAATATTTTTTATTATTTATTTATTTGAGAGAGAGATACAGAAATAGGCAGGGAGAGAGAGAGAGAGAGAGAGAGAGAGAGAGGAATGGGTGCGCCAGGGCCTCCAGCCACTGCAAATGAACTCCAGATGCATGCACCTCCTTGTGCATCTGGCTTACGTGGGTCCTGGAGAATCAAGCCTCGAACTGGGGTCCTTAGGCTTCATAGGCAAGCATTTAACCACTAAGCCATCTCTCCAGCCCCCTATTCCTTTTTTTTAAAGAGAAACCTTCTCTAGTGTGTGCCTACTTTCTCCAGTTCCTCCCTCTTGCAGCTACAAGGTACAAGAACAGCAGGAACAAATAGCATTACCAAATGCTTCACTAGAAAAAAATAAATAAATAAAACTAGTAGTTGACTCCTTTCCTTTATCGAAACACTATTTTGCATCAAATACCTTTGAACTACAATCAGATAAAGGAATAACCAATTTGCAAACAGAAGGATAGTCTAAGAATTTACTTAATAAAATGCTTTGGCTTTTGATTAGAATTTGTTTGTGAAAAAGGAACTTGGTTCTCAGCTAAGTGATAACAATGATGGTATTATTTTGTCATTTTGCTTCTAAGTCTCTTCTACCTGGAAACTCCCTGAGAAAAGTATCTCAGGAAACACTCTGAGACTACATAGTGAATTCCAGGTCAGCCTGAGCTAGAGTGAAACCCAACCTCAAAAAAGAAAAAGAAGGGCTGGAGAGATGGCTTAGGGGTTAAGGCGCCTGCCTCCTAACCCTAAAAACACTGGTTCCAATTTCTAGCGGTTCCAATCTCCAGGTCCCACGTTTAGCCTGATGCAAAGTGATGCAAGGGCGCAATGCCGCACTTGACCACAAGGGGCGCACGCATCTGGATTTCGTTCGCAGCAGCTGAGACACTGCTGGCACGCCCATCTCTGTCTTCCTCTCTCTCTCTCTGTGTCTCTCTCCAAAAAAAAAATAATAATAATAATAAAAAAAGAAAAAGAAAAAGAAAAGGCAGCATTCAGTGCTCTGGAAAGAACTCAGAGTTTTTCACAGCCTGACTAATACCAAAATATGCTCCAAACAGTCATTCTGCAAACTGCTTCTTGTGAGAAGAGATGAGAGATATGGTACATAAACAGACAATTGTTAAATAATGGAGGCGTGTTGTGGAGCTGTGGAGGAGTGAAGGAGTGGCCAAGAAAATACTGGGCTATCAGAAGGTAGGAACACAAGGAGTCGGGAAGCCAGGCCAAGAGAGGCCGATGGGCCCTAGCATGTGGGGGTCTTGAATGCTATACCAGGGGGTGATGGGAAGTCCTAGCTGATTGTTATGTAGGTCCATTCGATCCATGCTCAGACTCACTTTCAGAGAATGGATGCATGGGTTGGAGAGCTGGGGTGGCGAGAGTCAAAATGGAGATAAGTGATCACTTAGGAAGCTGGCGAGATGCGGCAAAGGAGAGCTGTCTGGAGGCAGGATCCCAGGGTCGGAGAGAAGACAGGTTCAGGAAGCACGTTCGGCCAGCTGAGGTCATTACTGTTTGTCAGAAGCAGCCATTGTGGGAGGAGAAGATAGGGAGTAGGCGGACTCTGTATTTCTAGTTTCCGTGGCTGGGTGGTACTTACAGTTCCCAGAGAGAGAGAGAGAGAGAGAGAGAGCACCTGAGGAGGAGAGGCTGAGTGGTGGGGGAGGGTTACCAGTGACCGCTCCAGAGCCTTATCCAGAAGGGCTGCCGGGTGCCTGAAGCAATGCAAGCCCACTTCTTTACCACGCTGGGTGCTTAGAGACATGCAGGGGCATGGGTAAGCGGGGTGCCAGGTTATTAGGGCTTCATGGTCCCCCACCAACCAGACTTTAGCAGTGGGCATTACAATTGGGATTCTTTGGGTTGAAAGAAACAGAACCCTTGGCTACTTGTCTGCCTGGATGTGTTTTCCGAGGTAGGGTCTCGCTCTGATCCAGGCTGACCTGGAATTCACTCTGTAGTCTCAGGGTAGCCTCGAACTCACGGCAATCCTCCTACCTCTGCCTCCCGAGTGCTGGGATTAAAGGTGTGTGCCACCACGCCCAGCTTTTTTTTTTCTTTTCCCGAGGTAGGGTCTCACTCTGGCCCCAGGCTGACCTGGAATTCACTATGTAGTCTCAGGGTGGCCTTGAACTCACGGCAATCCTCCTACCTCTGCCTCTCAAGTGCTGGGATTAAAGGCGTGCGCCACCATGCCCAGCTTGTGTACATGTCTTTTTACAATGCTGGGGATTGCACCCAGGGCCTTACACATGCTAGGCAAGTCTTACATCACTGAGCCACACTCCCACCCCAACCAACCTCTAATTTAAATAGGTTCACGGATGGGAGCTGAGAGATGGCTCAGTGGTTAAAGGCTCTTGCTTGCAAAGCCTCTTTGATTCCCCATTACCCACAGAAAGCTGATGCACGAAGTAGTGCGTGCACCTGGAGTTTTTCTGCAGTGGCAAGGAGGCCCTGGCATGCCCATTCGCTGTCTGTCTCAAATAATGAATAAATAATATTTTAAAAAGAAGGCCAAGGGGCTGGAGAGATGGCTTAGTAGATAAGGCATATGCCTGAGAAGCCTAAAAGACCTTGGTTCAATTCTCCAGGTTCCACATAAGCCAGATGCACATGGTGGCACATGCGTCTGGAGTTCGTTTGCAGTGGCTTAGAGGCCCTGGCATGCCCTCTCTCCCTCTCTAATAAATGAATGAATGAATGAATGAATAAATAAATAAATAAATAAATAAATAAATAAATAAATATTCAAAAGAAGACCAAGGATAAAGGGTAAAAATTTGTTAAACCAAGGAGAAAATAGGCATAGAAGTTGGGAATGACTATGTCTAGGGGCCTGCCTGTAAGCAGACACTCTCTCCCTCTCATTCCTACTTTTTACTTCTCAGTGCCAGTTGGCTTGTTCTCTCCTAGTGCAGACAGCTGTTCCTGGCTTCCTAGCACAACCACCAGTGAGAGGAGAGAGGATCTTTGTACAGGTTCCAATTTTAGCATATTGCTGGGGAAGGATTCGGATTGCCCTGGCTAGCTTCACAAACCCACTCCTTGAACCGATCTCTGGACTGGAATAAAAGTTAGGAGGAGCCCACACGTGGCCAGCCGTGTAACAGTGAGACTTGGATGGCAGTGCAACATCCAGGTTAGGCAGTAGAGCAAAACTGCACACGAGAACCCAGGGCTCTCAGAGCTGTGCGTTTACTGCTGAGAAAAGTGGCTGAGTGCCTTGACCACGTGAGCGGCAGCATGCATCCTGGAACCTGAATGAACAGGTGAGCCCAGAGTCCTCCTTCTCAGACAACCCTTCAGTTGTATTTCACAGAAGTACAAGGAGGATCGTACAGTGAAGTTCACAGTCACAGAATAAATGGCCTTTAAAAGAAAAGCACATCTCAGAACAGTGTGCACAGTGTGATTCCAGTTAGGTAAAACAATGTGTGCAATGTGTGTGGGTGTGTAGACAAGCATAGATCCGTGTTTCCCAGACTTCATAGCCACACTGCTCTTTTCCCAGGCTTCAGACAACCTGCATTCCAACTTATTTTCTCATGTTCATCTCGACCTGCTTGATAAGCAACTTTGAACACTTTTCCAAGTGAAAAGCTTCATAGGGAAAACAAATGCCCGCTTTTATCAGAAGTGAGGTTTTTAATTTTTACTTATAGTCTACCATCCATCTCCCTCTGCACTCGGCAGGAACTTGCAGGTGCCGTGCAACACAGCTGAGGCCCCTGTGCCTTTCTCCTCCCTCCCCTCACCTCTACTCTCAAGCCCTGTTCAAGATGCAGAAACTACCTTAAGTCCTTTACATTTCTTTTCTTTAATTTTTTTAATGTGTTTTCATTTTATTTATTTGAGAGAGGGGGAGAGAGAAAGAGGCAGATAGAGAATGGGCACGTCAGCCACTGCGAACGAACTCCAGACGCATGCACGCCCTTGTGCATCTGGTTTACATGGGTCCTGAGGAGTTGAACCTGGGTTCTTTGGCTTTGCAGGCAAACACCTTAAGTGCTAAGCCATCTCTCCAGCCCAGGTCCTTTACATTTCTTTTCCCTCCTGGCTGGACCCCACCTCAGACTTTGCTGTGGCTCATTTCTTCTCATCATTCAGGCCTTAGCTCAAATATCACCTCCACAGCCTGGTCTGTCCTGGCCTCTCAGTGTATGGTCTAACCCCTTGCCAACACACAGCTCTTTCTACGCTATCTCAGGACAAGATTGCTTATTGCTATCTCTTCTTCCTCCTCCTTCCCCTCTTCTTCTTTTTAAATGTTTTATTTTATTTTTATTTATTTGAGAGAGAAAGAGAGAGAGAGAGAGAATGGGTGTGCCAGGGCCTCCAGCCACTGCAAACAAACTCCAGATGCATGTGCCACCTTGTGCATCTGGCTTATGTGGGTACTGGGGAATAATGAACCCAGGCTGTCAGACTTTGAAAGCAAGTGCCATTAACCTCTGAGCCATCTCTCCAGCCCATTCCCTCTCCTTGGACACAGGATATCACTGTGTAGTCCAGGCTGAACTTAAGCTCTTGATCATCTAGCTTCAGTCTCCTGAGTTCTGAGATTACAGGCAAAGAGAACCATATCCAGCTTTTGTTGCCATCCTCCGTACCACCACAGAGCCTTGCCTTACTCAGGGCGTGAATGTCTGTGGCATGAAAATTACACAGATGATAATGAAGATGTGGCATATTTACACAATGGAGTTCTACTCAGTGGTAAAGAAAAATGGAGTTATCAAATTTGCTGAAAAATAGATGATCTGGAAAGGATTATACTTAGTGAGGAAACCCAGACCCAGAAAGCCAAACGTCACATATTCTCTCTCATATGTGGATCCTAGCTACAAATGATTGGACTTCTATGTGAGTAGGAATAAAACTCAGTAGCAGAAGCCAGTAAGCTAGAAAGGGGATATAAAGGGAATAGAAAGGGAGGGAGGGGGACTTAATAGGATGGTACTGTATATATGTAAGTAGAAGAACAGATTAATGGGGGCAAAAAGTCCTAAGTGAGGTCAGGGGAAGAGACTGAGTAAAGAGAAGGCTAATCAAAATCTAAGAGAATATAAATAAGTCATATGGAAACCTACTTTTGTGGACAATGGAACACTCATAAGCCATAGATGTTACTAGAAAATTTTCAGTGCCAGGGATGGGATACCTTCCAGTGAGCTGTTGGCCATGGAGGTCACAGATACCGCCAAAACATTATGGGCCATTGCGGAGACCCTCGGTTTCCCACCCAGAACAGATGGTAAGACCCTATTGCTGAAGATTCTGCATACTTGGCCTGAAAGGTCACTGAGAAATCCTGCTGGAGCTGAGCTGAAAGCCTCCTCCATGTGGACCAGCTGACAGCTGGAAAAAGCTATGCTGCATGCAGTTCAATGGGAGAGAGAGAAATCACCAGTGAAAATACTCAACAGTGGACACTGCAAGCTTTAAATTTGGCCAGCCAGGCCAAATGAGCCAATGGGTGCAATAGTGGCATGTCTGTTATGGGGGAAACCAACTGTTCTCTAATTGCACTGGAGGCCCGTTCCATGGGAGGGAATACATCCCTGATACTGAAAACCTACAACAGGGGTAGGCATGAGCCCTAGGAGTGTAATGTCTGTTGGTGTCTGGCTAAATGAATATACTATGCTCACCAAACTACCCAGTAAGTACTTCTCTTAATGTCCATACACATATATTAATGCCATATATATAGAGAGATATAAATATCTTCTCTTTTCAGATGGTGATGACCTTGGGATGACTCAGAAGGTACCATGGTGCTGAGAAGAAGGGACAGAGGAGCACTCAGCATTGAAACATCTCTAACACACCTTTCAAGACTCAGGATTCATTTTGCGGAAGAGGTGGCAGAAAGAATGTAAGAGCCAAAGGAAGAGTAGGACTCCTTACAACGTGCTCCTCCAGTCACAAAATGGCCTGGATATCCATGACCTTGCAGTGCCTGACACTACCTTACACAAGACCATCATAATAGGAGGAAAAGATGATGACATCAAAATGAAAAGAGACTGATTGAGAGGGGGAGGGGATAGGATGGAGAGTGAAGTTTCAAAGAGGAAAGTTGGGGGAAGGAGGGAAGTACCATGGGATATTGTCTACAATTAAGGAAGTTGTCAATAAAAAAATAAAAATTTTTAAAAATTAAAAAAAAAAAAAAAAAAGAAAATTACACAGATGGTCTCTCACTTAGATGGTTTAACTTTGGATTTTCCAGTGGCACAAAAGTGATATGTGTGCTGGACATGGTGGTGCATGCCTTTAATCCCAGCACTCAGGAGGCAGAGGTAGGAGGATCACTGAGTTCGAAGCCACCCTGAGCAGTCTGAGCTAGCGTGAGACCCTACCTCGAAAAACCAAAAAAAAAAAAAAAGTGGTATGTGTTTAGTAGAAACCAGACTTCAAACCTGAATTTGGATCTTTTCATGGACTAGCCATATTCATGATAATCTTTGTGCATTGCAATGACAGAGTCACAGCTTCAGTCACCCCTGATGACAAGGGGAAATGACCAACATGCCACAGCGTGCTGCGCTGCCAAACTAGGATTTCAGTGGGTTGGGAAGACTTAATACTTAAAAACATTTTTTCTTTAAGATGGGCGTATTGGGCTGGAGAGATGGCTTAGTAGTTAAGACACTTACCTGTGAAGCCTAAGGACCCAGGTTCAACTCCCCAGAACCCATGTAAGCAAGATGCACACGGTGGCACATGCATCTGGAGTTCGTTTGCAGTGGCTGGAGGCCTTGACATGCCCATTCCCCGCCCTCTCTCTCTCTCTCTCTCTCTGATAGTAAATAAATCTGAACTATATGTTTATGATGGGTGTATCATGTAGCCTAGGCCAGCTTCAAACTGCTCTGCAGCCACAGATGAGAAGATAACCTCCGGCCTCCACCTCTCCAGTGCTGGGATCATAGGCTTGGTTTATGGTGTTCTAGGCTTCATGCATGCCAGGCAAGCACTCTGCCAACAAAGCAACATCCTCAGATCCTCACTGCTCAATGCATGTTTCTGCGTGTGTGTGCGCGCATGTGCATGCGTACGCGCGTGTGTGTAGTGTATGCCCTTGCAGCATCCCATCCCCTCTTCTGCTGGTTCTTATTTTGAGCCTGAGTCTCTTACTGATCATGGAGCTTGCCAGTCGCCCCCACTCCCCGAGGTAGGGTCTCGCTCTAGCCCAGACTGTCCTGGAATTCACTATGTAGTCTCAGGGTGGCCTTGAACTCCTACCTGTGCCTCTGGAGTGCTGGGATTAAAGGCGTGCACCACCAAGCCTGGCTTTTTTTAATTTTTAAAAATATTTTATTTTAGTATTTATTAGAGATAGAGAGTGGGAAAGAGAGAGAGGGAGAGTGAGAATGGGCACGCCAGGGCCTCTAGCCACTGCAAACAAACTCCAGATGCGTGTGCCCCCTTGTGCATCTGTCTTACGTGGGACCTGGAAAATTGAACTGGGGTCCTTAGGCTTCACAGGCATGTGCCTTAACTGCTAAGCCATCTCTCCAGCCTGTTTTGCTTTTTGAAAACTTTGGCACTTCTCAGGTCTCTGCTTCCCTATGAGACTGGGGTTACAAGTGTGCATGGCCATACCCGTGTTTATGTGTGCTTATGTGGGTTCTGGAGGTTCAAACTCAGGTGGCCTCAGGCCCCCACCTCAGACTCTTATGCATGCACAGGAAATGCACTTAACTGCTGAGCCATTTTTCTAGCCCACTTCCATGTATTTAAAAAAATATTTTGGGATTGGGGATTTAGCTCAGTGAATGAGTGCTTGCCTAGCAAGCACAAGGCCCTGGGTTTGGTCCTCAGCACTGAAAAAAAAATTATATTTATTTATTTATTTATTTATTTATTTATTTGACAAAGGAAGAGAGAGAGAGAGAATGGACACGCCAGGGCCTCCAGCCACTGCAAACGAACTCCAGACGCATGCACCACCTTTTATATCTGGTTTACAAGGGTCCTGGGGAATTGAACCTGGGTCCTTTGGCTTTTCAGGTAAACACCTTAACTGCTAAGCCATCCGTCCAGCCCCTCCATGTATTTTTTGATTTATGATATTTTCTATTTACAATGGGTACATTGGAACATACAAAACCCATCTTAAGACCAGGAGCCACTTGTGTTGCCCAGGTTGTCTGAATGGTTTAAAGGGAAGTGGAACACTGAGGAAAACACCCCCCCACACACACAAACACACAAAACCCAAGGGCTGGAGGCATGGCTTAACTGTTAAGGCACTTGCCTACAAAGCCAAAGGACCCAGGTTCAATTCCCCAGGACCCATGTAAACCAGATGCACAGGGTGGCACATGCATCTGGAGTTCATTTGCAGTGGCTAGAGGCCCTGGTACACCCATTCTTTCTTTCAGTCTATTTCTTTCTCTCTCTCTCTTAAATAAATGAATAAATATATTAAAAAAAAAAAAATCCTGAACACTGGAATTGCCCTAAGTAAGCCAAAGCTCAGGGAAGTTCAAAACCATGTTTTACAGTGTTTCCAAATCTTATGGTGGCCTTCCCCTAAGCTTATTGTTTCCCAGGACTCCTCTTCATCCTGTGTCCTTATTATGAATGCATCTCAGCTTCATACTGTATGACAGCCTGAACTAGTCCAAACAGTTCTCCCCCTGGCATTAACCTGGCATGTATTCCTTGTTTGACGGATTCACTGGAGTTGACATTTCACAAAAGCAGAGCGATTGTCTGTTGAATTCATTTTCAAGTTCTCAGTATGCAGAGCGGCACCTGGCACCTGGCTGGGCACTCAGTGAATATTTGGTTTCTGTGATTGTTGTTCTTTCCAGAACGTGTTTTTGGGATGGTTTCCCACTCATCTTGATTCAAGATGCTTTTACCGCAGATTCCACCTCCAGGAACATCCTTCTGAAAGCCTTGCTTTTCCTCCTGCAGGCTGGCAGAGGACAGTGGAGCATGCGCGTGCGCGCGCGCACACACACACACACACACACACACACACACACCCACTGGGCAGGGGGTGGTGGCACATTCCTTGAATCACAACACTCAGGAGGCAGTGGTAAGAGGGTTTCTGTAATCCCAGTACCCTGACAAGATGGGAGATGGAGAGAAAACAATTCTCCAGAAGCTCATGGAGAGACAGCGAAGTCAACAGTACAGCAAAAATCCAGACAGAGGGCCAGGCATGGTGGCGCATGCCTTTAATCCCAGCACTCAGGAGGCAGATGTAGGAGGATCACCGTGAGTTCGAGGCCACCCTGAGACTACATAGTGAATTCCAGGTTAGCCTGGATCAGAGTGAGACCCTACCTCAAAAAACAAAACAAAACTCTAGACAGAGAAACCCTGCCTTAAATGAGTGGAAAGATAGAGGATCAACCTGAATGTTGTCCACTTTGAACACACACAAATAAATAAAATAAATACTTTGAAAAAGAAAAAACCTGGCCAGCATGGTGGTGCACACGCCTTTAATCCCAGCACTCAGGAGGCAGAGGTAGGAGGATCACCGTGAGTTCAAGGCTACCCTGAGAATACAGAGTGAATTCCAGGTCAGCCTGGGCTAAAGCGAGACCCTACCTCGAAAAACAAAAACAAAACAAAAAAACCTGACAGGCGTGGTGGTGCATGCCTTTAATCCCAACACTTGGGGGCAAAGGAAGGAGGATCACAGTGAGTTACAGGGCAGCTTGGGCTAGAGTGAGATGCTACCTTGAAAAAAACAGAAAAAACAAAACACCCCAAAGCTGTTTATGCATGGCTAAAGACCGTGGTGGTGTTGTAGCATTTCCTGTGAAGCAGGAACGGGGCTGTGCACCAGGCACTTCTTCCATGAAGGGGCTCCTTTGTGAAAGGCTCGGTCTCTCAGGGACCTCGTAACTGTCAGAAAGGAAATATTTGTGGAAACAATGAATGAGCAAATAACATTTTGATCAATTGATTTTTTTTTAGTTGTTTTATAGTTTTATTTTGAAGCAGTCTTGCTGCTAGCCCAGGCTGACTTGGAACTTGCTCTGTAACCCCAGGATGGCCTCCACCACACAGCGATCCTCTAACTTCAGCCTCCCCAGTGCTGGGACTAAAGTTGTGGGCCAGGGCTGGGAAACGGCTTAGTGGTTAAGGCACTTGCCTGTGAAACCTAAAGACCCATGTTCAATTCCCCAGGACCCACGTAAGCCAGATGCACAAAGTGGTGCATGCATCTGGAGTTTGTTTGCAGTGGCTGGAGGCTCTAGTGCACCCATTCTCTCTCTGTATCTGCCTCTTTCTCCCTCTCTAAATAAATAATAAATAAATATTTTATTTTATTTTATTTTTTGGTTTTGCGAGGTAGGGTCTCACTCTGGTCCAGGCTGACCTGGAATTAACTATGTATTCTCAGGGTGGCCTCGAACTCTCCGCGATCCTCCTACCTCTGCCTCCCGAGCGCTGGGATTAAAGGCGTGCGCCACCGCACCCGGCTCTAAATAAATATTTTAAAAATTTTTGGTAATTAAAAAAATTTATTTGGTGTGGGGGTGGGTGAGGCAGTCATGTGTGTGTGTCAGAGGATAACTTCAAAGTGTCTCTCCTCAACTTTCTTTGAGACAGGGTCTCATGCTGAGGCAAACAAACTGCCAGTGTGCAAAGGAATTGGCCATGAGCTTTAGATTCTCCTGGCTCTGTCTCCTAGATGCAAGTACATCCCAATTTATATAGGTGCCAGGGGAATTGAGCCCAGGTTGGCAGGCTTTGCAAACAAGTGTCTTTAACTGCTTAGTCATCTCCCCAGCTGTGGTGGTTTGACGCAGGTGTCCCCATAAACTTAGATGTTCTGAATGCTAGGTCCTCAGCTGATGGAGATTTAGGAATTAACACCTCCTGGAGGCAGTGTATTGTTGGGGCCGGGCTTATGGGTATTATAGCCAGTGTCCCCTTGCCAGTGTTTGGCACACTCTTCTGTTGCTGTTGTCCAGCTCATGTTGGCCAGGGGTGATGTCCACACTCTGCTCATGTCATAGTTTTCCCCTGCCATCATGGAGCTTCCCCTTGAGTCTGTAAGCCAAAATAAACTCTTTTTCCCACAAGCTGCTCTTAGTCAGATGATGTCTGCCAGCAATGCGACCCTGACTGCAACACCAGCCCTTGGAGAAAATTTGTATTACAATTTTCTTCCAAAAGTTTTTGTGTTTGGGGCTGGAGAGATGGCTGAGAAGTTAAGGCACTTGCAGGCAAAATCTAACAACCAGCATTCAATTCTCCAGTACCCATATAAAGCCAGATGCATAAAGTGGACCATGCTTCTGGAGTTCGTTTGCAGGGGCTGCAGGTCCTGGTGCGCCCATTCTCTCCGTCTTTCTTCTCTCTAACATCTCCCTGCTTGCAAATAAATAATTTAATTTTAAAAAAGCTTTCTTGAGCGGGGTGTAGTGGTGCACGCCTTTAATCCCAGCACTTTGGAGGCAGAGGTGTGAGGATCACCTAGAGTTCAAGGCCACCCTGAGACTACATAGTGAATTCCAGGTCAGCCTGAGCTACAGTGAGACCCCTACCTCGGAAAAAAAAAAAAGAAGGTTTTGGGTTTGGTTTCCAAGCTAGCCCTATAATGTACATGTTATAACCTGCTTTTTCAGGTAGATAAAGAGGCATAAACACTTCCAATATCATTCAGGGTATACAATAGCCTTGATCTAAATCTTGTTCTTACCATGTCAAAGTCCATGTTTATTTCCTGGCATCTGGTTGCCTTTGTAACTGGCTGGGCAAGATGAGAAAGCCACTTCCTTTTCCAGACCTTCGTTCCCACATCTAGGGAATGTCTAATGATCTCCTGGAATCAACCAACTTTAAGTTTTATGATTTTATAAGCTCTTTTTCTCCATAGTCTATTTGTAAAATTACTATCATTTTAAAAGTACAAAAGAAATTAGATTTTTATTTCTATTTATAATTTCACAGCTATTTCAAAATATGATTCAGGAGCTAAAAACAAATATAATAGTCCCCTCCTTTTTTGTGGTGCTAGGAAATGAACTCAGCACTTCACGCATGCATGGTAAGAAGCACTCGACCACGAAAGGAGACTTCCATACCCCTTTATGGTTTTTGATTGTTTCAAGGTAGGGTTTCACTGTAGCTCAGGCTGACCTGGAATTCACTATATAGTCTCAGGGTGGCCTCGAACTCATGGTAATCCTCCTACTTCTGCCTCCCGAGTAATGGGATTAAAGGCGTGCGCCACCACGCCTGGCTCCCTTTTTTTCCTTTCTTTCTTTCTTTCTTTCTTTCTTTCTTTCTTTCTTTCTTTCTTTCTTTCCTTTCTTCCTTTTTCTTTTTCTTTTTTTTTTTTCTTTTTCTTTTTTTTTTTTTTTTTTTTTTTTTTTTTTTTCAAGGTAGGGTCTCACTCTGGTCCAGGCTGACCTGGAATTAGCTATGTAGTCTCAGGGTGGCCTCGAACTCATGGCAATCCTCCTACCTCTGCCTCCCGAGTGCTGGGATTAAAGGCGTGCGCCACCACGCCCGGCCTTTCTTTCTTTCTTTCTTTCTTTTTTTTTTTTTTTGGAGATACAGTTTCACTCTAGCTCAGGCTGACCTGGAATTCCCTATGTAGTCTCAGGGTGGCCTCAAACTCACGGCAATCCTCCTATCTCTGCCCCCCATCCCCAGTACTGGGATTAAAGGCGTGCGCCACCACGCCTGGCTCAATGCCTTTATTTTTAAGTAATGTCTAGAGAAAAAAAAAATAGTGGAAACATGAGTTGGCTGTGTTAAGCATTGAACCTTCTAAAGGATCTTTACTATTGCTTTTTAAATAGAATTTTACTGAGTTTATTTCAAAAATAAAACGGAAATAAATACAGCGACTTTTCTTGATTTGAAGCCACTTAGAATAGACTAAAAGCGCATTAATCTGGCCACAGTACCTCTTGTCCAGTGCACAAGAATCTGAGGCTGCCTTGGAAGACCTGGTTATGAAATACTAGGCCACCAATAGCTAACTAAACCTTTCCAAAAATACAAGGCAAGGCCTGGTCTTCAACTCATTCATCCTTTTGTATGTAAAACATTTGCATTATTCACACAACTTTGTTTAAGTAAAGAAATTAAATGGCTGTTGAGCAACTGACCCACTGAACTGTTTTTTTTTTTTTTCCACAGGGCAGTTTTGTCTCCCATTCTTCTTTGTGGCCATCTAGACATAGTTTTTTTTTTTTTTTTTTTTTTTTTGAGGTAGGGTCTCACTCTGACCTGGAATTCACTTGTAGTCTCAGGGTGGCCTCGAACTCACTGCGATCCTCCTACCTCTGCCTCCCGAGTGCTGGGATTAAAGGTGTGCGCCACCACGCCCGGCTAGACATAGTTATTTTTGATGTTACATGAAAAACTCTACATGGGCTGGGCGTGGTGGCACACGTCTCTAATCCCAGCACTCGGGAGGCAGAGGTAGGAGGATCGCCGTGAGTTCGAGGCAAGCCTGAGACTACATAGTGAATTCCAGGTCAGCCTGGGCTAGAGTGAGACCCTCTAGAAAAACCAATAAAAGAAAAGAAAAAGAAAGAAAGAAAGGAAAGAGAGAGGAAGGAAGGAAGGAAGGAAGGAAGGAAGGAAGGAAGGAAGGAAGGAAGGAAGGGGGGAGGGAAGAAAGAAGGGAAGAAAAAAAAATACACGGACAAAAAAATCTGCATTTGCACATCCTTTTTTTGAGTTTTATTTTGCTAAAAAGTAGAATTCACACAGACAGCCTCCTCCCCTCTGAAAACATGCAAAATAGTTCTGTGCACACTTCTAGTACACTACATTTCTTTTCTGAAAATTACCAAAAAGGAAAAAAAAATCCCAAAGAAAGAATACCTGGGTCAAAAATTAAGATTAGAAAAGCTAGATTCCTAACACAAACGCTGCAGATACAAGTCATTCTGTTGCAAAAAGTGAATGTTTATCAAGGATAAATTAATGTCAAGAATAAGCTGACAAGAGCTGTGGATCAAAGTGGGTTCTTCACTATGAACTATTAAAAATTGTGCTGAGGTTAACTTGAACTACACATTGCCTTCGTCTTAACGCTGTACCACACTTACAGACACCCTGGGAACCACATTCAAAGCCACCTCCCCTTCCTGCTGCCTTTAAGTTGGCTTTTTCTAGGGTCAGGAGTTGAAGCCAGGGCCTCATGCATGCTGGGAAAATTCTGTACCACTGATCTACACCCCAGCACCTAGAATGGTGTTTCTCAAAACCTCTCTGAAAATTGAAATGTGAAAAATTGGCATCACTGTAAATAATGGTGAAGCTGTCCTTTGAGATATTTTGCTTTTCTCCTTAATTATCATACACTTTTTAATGATCACATATGTAGTATGTGTGCACATGTGTAAAACCTTTAAAAAGCGATTTTGGAAAGTTAACTGTAGAGATTTTTTTATTTTTAGGTTTTTTTTGCCCCTTCTTGAACACTAGTCCCTGATCATTTAATAGATTTTTTTAAAAAATAAAAAATTATTTTTATTTATTTATTTGAGATATTTAATAGATTTTTTTAAGTCAACTGCTTAGGATCTTTCTGTTTAGTCAGCAAGCTCCTTGTCCCTGTATATTTGAACTTTCCAAAAATAACAGAAGGCTGCAAGGTACTGGTTTGCATCTCCTGACAAATCTCCAGGCTGTCCCAGCAGAATCTGCTTTGCATTCATTTTCTTACTGCATCAAAAACAAATTTAAAATAATAGGAGCACAGTGACGTCCTTCCCTGAAGCTGCATGGAGGAGACTGGCAGCTTCCTTGAAAAGTAGGCGTTCTTCCCACAGGACATGGCCAGCTGCTTTTACCCTGTCCTCTAGGGAGAAGACACGCCCTTGAGCAGGAGGGTCGTTCCACGGTGGCCTCGGTTCTCAAAAGCAAAAGAATTCTAGTGCATTCCTAAGAAACATTCCAGACATGCAAAGAGAAAACCCAAAACAGGAGCAAGAGAGAGGAGCAGTGAGTTGGAAGAGTGCCACCTGAATATTGAGCTACAGTGAGAAACATCCACACACACGGCCCGCTTGGCACCGTTCTCAGCGAGCATCCGAGTAGTGCTTCCTCACGTGGAAAGAGACCCACCAGATCACCTGTGGCCTCAGAAAGGGCGCTTCGCTCTTTACTACCACGTAGCTTGACCGTGCTGACTTAGATCAAACTGTCACCTGTGCTGTAAAGAAGAGCGAAGGCCGAGTCTATTTCAATAAATACTCTTAATAATTACGAGATTGTACTAAGCTAGTACATTTTCAAAATATTGGCCCAACTGGCAAATGAATCATTCTTTTCTTTTTTCTTTTTTTTTTTTTTTTGGTTTTGCGAGGTAGGGTCTCACTCTGGTCCAGGCTGACCTGGAATTCACTATGTAGTCTCAGGGTGGCCTCGAACTCTCGGCGATCCTCCTACCTCTGCCTCCCGAGTGTTGGGATTAAAGGTGTGCGCCACCACGCCCGGCTTGAATCATTCTTTTCCTATAGAAGTCAATATGCCTGCACATAACCAGTGTGCTGCATTTAAGGCAATGCATGAAGAGAATGGTACGGCCCTGATGGTGGGCGGTCCGGAGCCCATGTATGCTTCCTGAGGTTGGCAAAATGTAAAGTTCTCCCAGTCCATAGTATGGGCACGCTAGCATGTTCTGCCATGCTGTGTCTCTCTTTTCTTCCTACCAAGTCTGTTTGGAGTGGAGGTGAGGAAGGCATCAAATTAAGTGATTGTGAGAAGGGGGTGAAAGACATGCAGAGACCACACATTCTCAGGAAACTCTTAAAGCAAAGTAGAGGCTAAACCCAGACTCATTAAAGAAAAAAAAAAAAAAAAAAAAAAGCACAGGGGTAGGAGGATCGCTGTGAGTTTGAGGCCACCCTGAGACTACATAGTGAATTTCAGGTCAGCCTGAGCTGCAGTGAAACCCTACCTCAAAAAAACAAAACAAAACAAAACAAAATAAAAAAAAAAAAAAGAAAGAAAGAAATTACTTCCTCTGATACTGTGAAAAAAAAAAAAAAAAAAAAAAAACCTTGGAAAATCCCTATTCCACTTTCCCATGACAATTTTTAAAAGAGCTTAGTCTTCCAGGGCCATTGGTTGTTTCAGACTGAAAGAGGGGAGCTACAGAGGGGTCATCTTTTCTCAGCTGTCAGTCACATGAGCAGAACCCTTTCTGGAACCATGTCGCTTGCCACCTGGCACCCCGACATTGCTTCAGACATCTGGGCTCCCATGAGACCTTTCAAGTTCGCTCAGGGTCTGAAGTCTGACGTGCAGAGGTGGCTCCATGATGCTAAACGGAATAACACTTCCTTTTTTGGCGAGGCAAGCCTGGTGGGTCTTAGCTAAGAAGCTCCCAGCTATGGCTCTAAAAATACCCAGCAGCAAGCACTGTTTGGCACTCATCGTGTTTGCCAGGGCGCATCACAGAATTATGCTGTGCACTTTAGATTCTCCATCCCTGCCCTGAGCTTGTGCCTAAGTCAGTGACAGTGATGGCAGGGGACGTGTGTCACTTCGGAACACTGCTTTTCTTTTCTTTTTCTTTTTCTTTACTTTTGAGTTCTTGGAATCCTATCCTAAATGTCTGAAGTGCAATTCCAGCCTTGGATTAATTACCAGCTCAGTTTAGAATCTTCTTTTGGCTTCTAGTCTGAGCTATGCAAATACACAATTTGTGTACACAAGACTAAAATTATACATCAAAAGGGCTCAATCACTTCCTCTCTCTTCCTTTTTCTCTTCAAAAGAAACATCAGCTTCCTTGAATCTTTTCTTGTCAGCAGCAGGAGCAGTCTTCCTGGGCCCCTACACATTGATGGCGTGGGCATGCTTCTTACACAGTGGCTTGTCCTTCTTAGAGTAGAACGGCTGTCCCTCCAGGTTCACGTGGCAGATCTGAGAAGGAGAACAGACTGCCGTGAGATGAGGCCTTGCAGCTTACAGGCAGGGAGACATGAGCAGAAGATTTCATTCAGGCTAGATATGGTAGGATACCCCTGTAATCCCAGGACTCAGAAGACTGAGGCAGAAGAATCTTAAGTTTGAGGGCCAACCTGGGCTTCATACCAAGACCCTGTTTCATGTAAACCCAGGTTTTAGTCATCCCTTCAGGAAAGCAAATTGTACTAGCCTAAAGAGCCCACAGGTTGTGTCTCCCTGCTCCAAGATCTTCATGACTAGAGTGGAGTACCTAGGTTCACGTATATAACATACGGAATATGAGGAGTTCTAGGGGCTGAAGATGTGGCTCAGTTGGAAGAGTACTTGCTTAGCATGCATGAGGCCCTGGGTTCAAACCCACATTGTTAAAAAGTGTGACACTAAGCCGGGCGTGGTGGCGCACGCCTTTAATCCCAGCACTCGGGAGGCAGAGGTAGGAGGATCGCCGAGAGTTCGAGGCCACCCTGAGACTACATAGTTAATTCCAGGTCAGCCTGGACCACAGTGAGACCCTACCTTGCAAAACCAAAAAAAAAAAAAAAAAAGTGTGACACTGGGGGTGGTTAAGCACTTGCCTGCGAAGCCTAAGGACCTTGGTTCGAGGCTCGATTCCCCAGGACCCACGTAAGCCAGATGCACAAAGTGGCACATGCATCTGGAGTTCGTTTGCAGTGGCTGGGGGCCTGGCGCACCCATTCTCTCTCTCTCAATCTGCCTCTCTCTCTCTGACCCTCTCAAATAAATAAATAAAAATAAAATTTTTTTAAAAAGTGTGACACAGTAGCAGGTGTTTGTAAAAATCCTAGTTCTGGGGAGGTAGAGATAGGTGGGTCCCCAGTGGCTAACCTAATTGGTGAGCTCCAAGCAGATGAGAGCTTCTGTCTTTAAAAAAATAATAATAATAATAAGGTGAGCCAGGAGTGGTGACACACGCCTTTAATCCCAGCTCTTGGGAAGCAGGAAGCAGAGGTAGGATGATTGCTGTGAGTTCAAGGCCACCCTGAGACTATATAGTGAATTTCAGGTCAGCCTGGGCTAGAGTGAGACCCTACCTTGGAAAAAAAAAAAAGATATTACAAAAATTGAAGGTACATTTTCCTGAAGGAATGCTATCATGAAAAAAAAAGATAAACCAAATATGGAAATGTGCATGTAGAAATGTATTCTACAAAGAGAAGACAAAATTATTTATCCCTATAATGAAGATGTGGGAATGCAGTTTGAGGCTGGAGACATTTTAGAAAGAAGAGAACTGATTAATCTTTGTTGAGGCTGCCATGGCTCACGAAGGATAAGCTCATTTAATTCTTACACACACACACACACAAACTCATGGTTTAGGCATGGCTTTCCCCCACTGCACAATTGAAAAACTAGAACTCAGAGAGCTCAAATATCGTGTTTTAAGACACAGATCTCCTGAAATGTAAAGCCGGGAATTATGTCTAGGGCTGAAGAACTCGGTTCCATGCTAAATTTCCCACACTCCCTAGCAGAGCGCTGTGTTTACATGCAATTACATGAGCTTATGGACTGGTACAGAGGCCACACTTTCCGATGGCCAGATTGCCAGTATTTTGACTAGAACCCAAGTGGGCAATGGGCCAATACGGTAGAGTTGCCTGGGAAGTTACATCAGTTAGGCTAGGCCCCAGCTTTAGACAGAGCACTAAGCATCCCACTGGTGAGCAGAGAGGGCCACTTCTGGATGCTGACCTTAGAAGGCGTCCCCACGTGTAGGCATAGGGAAAAGGAACCCCTCTTGAGCCGAGCTTGGCTCAGTGAGGACAAGCGTAGTCCACAAGACTTGGAAAGGTTTCTCCTGATGGCCCAGGTACGGAGGCCATGCTTGGGTCACAGTGGGCTTCCAGTGGACCATGGAAGCCAATAAACAAGCTGAAAAATTACCTGAGACACCCCAGTAGATGTGGTGGTGCTGAGTGTAAGCAGGTGCCATGATCTCGATGAGCTTTGTCCACTAAGGACCTATGTGTTGGAAGCTGGGTCTTCAATGGGGCGATGTTGGCATTTGGGACCTTTAAGAAGTGGGATCTTGGCTGAGCAGTTAAGGCGCTTGCCTGCAAAGCCTAAGGACTCATGTTTAACTCTCCAGATCCTATGTAAGCCAGACACACAAGGTGACACAAGCGTGCAAGGCTGCACATGCACACAAGGTGGTGCATGCGTCTGGAGTTCCAATACTGTGGCTGGAGGCCCTGGCATGCCAATTCTCTCTCTGTCTCACTCTCTCCCATTAAAGAAAAAAAAAAGAAAGAAATGGAAAAGCCAGGCGTGGTGGCACACGCTTTTAATCCCAGCACTCGGGAGGCAGAGGTAGGAGGACTGCTGTGAGTTCAAGGCCACCCTGAGACTACATAGTGAATTCCTGGTCAGCCTGGCTAGAAAAAAAAAGAAGAAGAAGAAGTGGGACCTACAGGAGGATGTTAAGTCAACTGGGGACACACCTTGAAGTGGATTAAAACATTTATTGTGGGACTCTGTTTAGTCTAGCAAGGGGGTTGTGATGAAAGCCCCACCCATTCTCTATCTCGCTTCCTATCAGCTCTGTGAGCTCTCCTTAAGCACCACGTCTGCCATGATGTAATGCAGCCAAAGGGTCCTCTCCCAAGCTGAGGCAATGCCGGTGCCATGTCCCAGAACCTCCCAAACTGCGTGTGGTAGATAAACTGTTTTCACGTACACGAGCCCTGGGTATTTCATTACAGTAATGGAAAGTTAATGCACAAGCCTCTTGTGACACCACAACCTCCTGGTGACAACTTCAAGAAGGGGACCTGATGAGCACGGATTTCAAGAGATACCAAGACACCTTGAGGGCAAGTTGGCCAGGAGCCAACTGCCAACATTCATAACTTCGGCTGATCTTGGAAAGGCTGATTGTTTATAAGAACTTAGGGGTGAGTAAGGTGAGAGGGTATCCGGGGACTGGAGATTGAGAAATAAGAAGAAACAGCCTCAGAGCTGGCTCCTGGGTAAGGTGCGGCTGAGGGCACAGGGAGTCAGGGTCAGTGTCTTCTTGGTGCCAGTTTGCTTTGCAGTAGAGGAAGCCTCGATGTCGTCCAGAAGAGGGGGACATTAGGGAAGGGCAAGCGACATCAGGCTTGGCTGTGGAGCGATGGTGACCATGAACAGTGCTGGCCACAATCCTGAAGGAATGGGTCAATGAAATGGGCCGGCCCTGGCAGTTCCTTGAAGTGCCTACATGCTTACACCTAGATGCCATCAACGCATTTTTTTCAGCTGAGGTAAGACCCAAATTGCACTGGGAGCCAAGTGCCAAAGGAGCTTAACCCTTACCCTGGCCCACCTCCTCAGCCTCCCAGCCTGTGTTTTGTATGCTATAGACTTTAGAATAATTTCTCTGACTTGTTTTTGTTAATTGATTATATCTGTAAGCTTCAGTTTTCCATAAAGCTTCTAGATTTTGTGAAGGTGGCTAGAGAATTGCTCTGAGATACTCATACACATTCCAGGAATATTTGGCAAACTGAGTTCCTTTATTTATTTATTCGTGTTTGTTTGTTTGTTTGTTTTTTTTTCTAGGTAGGGTCTCATTCTAGCCCAGGCTGACCTGGAATTCACTATGTAGTCTCAGGGTGGCCTTGAACTCACAGTGATCCTCCTACCTCTGCCTCCTCAGTGCTGGGATGAAAGGCGTGTACCACCACGCCTGGCTTGAGTTTCTTTAAATTATGTATATGGTGAAAAAAAAAAAAAAAAAAAATGTGTATGATGCCAGGGCAGGGTGCGTGGCACACGCCTTTCATCCCAGCACTGAGGAGGCAGAGGTAGGAGGATCACTGTGAGTTCAAGGCCACCCTGAGACTACATAGTGAATTCCAGGTCAGCCTGGGCCAGAGGAAGACTCTACCTAAAAAAAAAAAAAAAAAAAAAAAAAGTGTTATCCTGTGATCTAACTGGTGAGAAACAGCATATCCATGAATGAACTAGCCAGTCTGGATCTTTCTTATTGTTTGTTCTGTTTTTCATTAAAAAACAAAACAAAAAAAACCCTCTTTTCACTTATATGTGCGCGCGCGTGTGCATGCCAGGGCCTCTTGATGCTGCAAACACCCAATTTGCACCACTGCTTGAGTCCTGGCTTTATGTGGGTGGTTTGGAAATTGAACCCTGGTCAATAGGCTTTGCAAACAAACACCTTTAACTGCTGAGCCATATTCCCAGACTCCTTTTTGCTTTTGAGATACACAGTTCAAGTCCAGCTTGGCCTTGAACTCTTGGGCATCCTCCTGCCTCAACCTTCCTAGTACTGGGATTACAGGCATGAACCACCATGCCCAGCTTTCTTACTGTTTTTGTCTGTTTGTTTTGTTTTTGAAGTAGGGCCTTGCTCTAGCCCAGGGTGTCCTGGAATCAGTATCAGGCTGGCCTTGAACTCACGGTGATCCTCGTACCTCTGCCTCCCAAGTACTTGGATTAAAGGTGTGTGCCACAATGCCAACAGTTAGTGTTCCCCTCCCCCCCTTAAATTATAAACTCATTTAAAGTGACTTGGAAACAAGACTATACCTGTAATCTTAGCATTTAGGAAGCCATGGTTCAGGGTCAGCCTGCGCTATACAGTGAACACCAACCAGAGTTAAGTAGCGAGACTCTGTCTCAAATAAGCGTTAGAAATCAAAGAAGGGAGAGAGAGAGAAAGCGGGGGGGAGAGAGAGAATGGGTGCACCAGATCCTCTAGCCACTGCAAAGGAACTCCAGACGCACGCACCACCTTGTGCATCTGGCTAACGTGGGTCCTGGGGAATAGAAATTGGGTCCTTTGGCTCTGCAGGCAAATGCTTTAACTGCTAAGCCATCCCTCCAGCCCTTTTTCTAGTTCTTTCTAGAACTTGATCCATTGTGTCTTGGAATCCAACACAGGAGGCTCACCAGTACAGACCTAAGTAACCTTTACCACAGTCCCTTCTCCATGTAGCATAGCCCTTTCATCAGCCGGCCTCAGAGAACAAGCCTCCTGGGCCTCCGTCTTCCTGGACCTTCTCCAAGTCTCGTGGATCCTTCCAGATATTAGGTATCCAGAGTTGGAAGCAATGTCTGAGGATCAAACAATCGTGGCTTGAAAGTGAGGGTCAGGAACCCAATGCTATGCCTGGCTGAGCCCCAGCTCTGCAGGAGACCATCGTCAAGCCAGATAGTACCATGGCCCCTTTCTGGAGGGGAGTCCCTGATGTACTCCAGGGACTTTAAAAAGTACCTAGAGAATCTGCTCAAAGAGTAGCACATCAGTTAAGCTGAAGTAGACACAGTGGTGCACACATATGGTTCCAGCTTCTTGGGAGGCTAAGGCAGGAAGATGGCTTTGAACTCGGGAATTTGGCCTGGGCAACATAGCAAGACTCCATGTCAAAAATAAAACAAAACAAATGCATAATTTTACTTTGGTTGTTTGTTTCAAGGCAAGGCCTCACTCTGTAGCCCAGGCTGGCCTCAAACTCACGGCAATCCTCTCACATCAGACGCCTGAGACTCAAGCCGTATCTCACCACACTTGGCACAAACTCACATATTGAAGTATAACCCCCAGTACTTCCAGCGTACCCACTATAAGACATGGCACTGATCTTATTTGGAAATAGAGCCTTTGTAAATGCAACCCATATAAAAGCTAAGGGCCTGGAGAGATGGCTTAGTGGTTAAGCGTTTGCCTCTGAAGCCTAAGGACCACGGTTTGAGGCTCAATTCCCCAGGATTTGTGTAAGCCAGATGTACAAGGTGGTGCATGCATCTGGAGTTCGTTTGCAATGACTGGAAGCCCTGGTGCACCCATTCTCTATCTATCTGCCTCTTTCTCTCTGTCTGTCTGTCACTCTCAAATAAATAAAAAATAAACAAAAATTGTTAAAAAAAAAAAAAGTTAAGGTGAGGCCGTACTGAAGTAGGACAGGCCTTTAGCCCAATTTGACCTGTATCCTTTATAAAGATGATATATCTCCAGAGACAGATAAATGCACAGAAGGCAGGCAGCTATTGTGACAATACAGGCAGACTGGAATATTGCAGTTGCAAGGCAAGGAATGCAAGGATGGCTGGCAAATACCAGAATGTGGCTGCCTGTCAGCACCCTGATTATGGAGTTCTAGCCTCCTGGACAGTGAGAAAACACATTTCCATTGTTTGTATTATGACACTCAAGAAAATTAACATGCAGTGCATCTCAAAAATAGTGGGGCTGACATATGGAACCAAAAGCATCAGGCATGGGCTGGAGAGATGGCTTAGTGGTTAAGGCGCCTGCCTGCTAAGCCTAAGAACGCTGGTTCCAATCTCCAGCGGTTCCAATCTCCAGGTCCCAAGTTTAGCCAGATGCAAAGTGACACAAGGGCGCAATGCTGCACTTGACCACAAGGGGGCGCACACATCTGGATTTCTTTCACAGCAGCTGAGAGACTGCTGGCGCACCCATCTCTATCTGTCTTCCTCTCCCTCTCTATCTGTTTCTCTCTGTGTCTCTCTCCAAAAATAATAAATAAAATTAAAAAAATCAAAAGCATCAGGCAGTGAACTTTATGACTAGGATTGTCCTCTGTCATAAGTCCCTAAAAACAGCACAGATATGAGGCTTCCTTCCTTCTTTCCTTCCTCCCTCCCTTCCTTCCTTCCTTCCTTCCTTCCTTCCTTCCTTCCTTCCTTCCTTCCTTCCTTTCATTTCTTTGTACATGTCTGAGTGTTGGCATGAGTGAAGCGTCAGGGCCTCTTGCCTCTGCAAACCAATGCCAGAAACTTGTACAACTTTTTGCATCTGGCTTACACAAGTGGCTTGGGAATTGAACCCCAACTGGTGGGCTTTATAAGCAAGCACCTTTAGCCACTGAGCCATCTTCCTGGCCCCCAAAATCTTTCCTTTTCTATTCTTTTCTTTTTCCTCTTTCCTTTCCCTTCCCTTCCCTTCCCTTCTTTCCTTCCTTCCCTCCTTCCTTCCTTTCTCACTCTTTTCCTTCTCTCTTTCTTTCTTCCTTCTTTCTTTCTTTCTTTTTTCTCTCTCTTTCTTTCTTTCTTTCTTTCTTTCTTTCTTTCTTTCTTTCTTTTCAGTTTCTCATTTAGTTCAGCCTGGCTTGAACTCACTATGTAGAGGCAGAGGAAGATGACCTTGAGCTCCTGATCCTCCTGCCTCCACTTCTCAGCGGCTGGGATTACAGCAGGGATGTGCCACCACATCTGGGATGTTTGTGTGGTGCTAGGGATTGAACCTAGGGTTTCATGCATGCTAGGCAGGCAATCATTAACTATGAGCTGTGTCTCCAGCCCCAGAACAGCACAGGTTTCCCATCCATTCTCCAGATTTACCCTGAACAACTCCAGTTATTAAAATGGTGGTAGTAAGGGCTGGAGAGATGGCTCAGCAGTTAAGGCGCTTGCCTGAAAAGCTTAATGAACCAGGTTGGATTCCCCAGGACCTACGCAAAGCCAGATACACAAAGTGGCACATGCATCTGGAATTTGTTTGCAGTGGCGAGAGGTTCTGGCGTGCCCATTCTCATTCTCTCTCTCCTTGCAAATAAAAAAAAATAATTAAAAAATGGTGGTAGTAGTACATTACATTTTCCCAAATAAAGTCAGTTAGACTGACATTTACAGGGGTTTACCAGTAATGGTTCTTTCCTGTTTCTGACTCCAGTTCTGAACAGTGGTAGGCACAGCATCATGTCCTCACAAAAGTGCAAAGCCCTCAGGAGGAAAATGCCAGCCTTCTAGTAAAATGACCCCGCTGCTCAGCAGAAACGAACTGTTCCAAGTTAATAGTTAATCTCGGGCTTATCTCCTGGCAGCTGTGTGTGACGAACAGGCCCACTTAGGGAAGAAAATGATATCCAATCCCGCTTTTGAAAGGCTCGATCAAGGGAAACCTTATCTCAGCCTTTCATAGGACTGGTCAATAAGCTGCAGACTAATGATCATGAGGAAAATTTGAGAGAAAGCCCTCAACTCCCTTTGTCATAACTGAAGCCACATATAACCTTAGGAAGCCGTCTACCCCTCTTAAATCCAAACGCCCGTTGCCTACCCCACCTACTGCTGGCAAGCCAAGCTGCAAGTTTTCCAATTCTTTGGGCACTTTGTTCCTCAAGAAATGGAAAGTACCAGACCACATTGGTTTGTAAGCAAACATTCTTTTTTTTTTTTTTTTAAGAATTTAAGTTTTTTATTTTATGACCTTATGAAAGTCACTTTTCTTCCCTAAGACTAATGATACTAATATCTTCCCTGGTGTCTCACAGGGGCTTTGTCACAATGAAATGTTTCTCTCAAATACCTCTTAAATCTATTCTCCTTTCCCCAACCCCTTTCCCAGGAACCTAGGTGGATGTTAAGTTAAATGAGACAACCCAAAGAAAGGAGCACAAATAGGAGGAGCTCTGCTATTAATTTTGGGTGAATTCAAGGGATTAGCACAGCTCCCTGACACAGCCAATTGGGGAACACTAATGTTTCCCACTGGTGCTAAGGAATGTCTTATTTTCCTTATTTCTCAATTACTCGTTTTTTCCCCATCACTTGTGAGGCTATTCTGAGCTCAAAGAGTGCCTATTGTACTCCTAGCACTTGCTAGTTTGGTTTTTTTTGGGGGGGGGGCAGGTATTTCTGAGGTAGGGTCTCACTCTACCCACGCTGATCTGGAATCCACTATGTAGTCTCAGGATGGCTTCAAATTCACAACGATCCTACCTCTGCCTCCTGAGTGCTGGGATAAAGGGCATGTGCCACCACGTCCAGCTTTTTAAAAAAAATATTTTATTTGTTTATTTATTTGAGAGAGATAGAGAAAGGCAGAGAGAGAGGGAGGGAGAGAATGGGTGCACGAGGGCCTCAGCCACTGCAAACGAACTCCAGATGTGTGTGCCACCCTGTGCATATGGCTTACATGGGTACTGGGTAACATTCTTAATGAAACTTTGTTCAGGGCTGGAGAGATGGCTTTAGCGGTTAAGGCGCTTGCCTACAAAGACAAAGGACCCAGGTTCTATTCCTCAGAACCCATATAAGCTAGATACACAAGGTGGTGCATGTATCTGGAGTTCACTTGCAATGGCTAGAGACCATTCTCTCTCTCAAATAAATAACAATTTAAAATATTAATAAAAAAAAAAAACAGCCAGGCATGGTGGCGCACGCCTTTAATCCCAGCACTTGGGAGGCAGAGGTAAGAGGATCGCCATGAGTTCAAGGCCACCCTGAGACTGCATTGTTAATTCCAGTTCAGCCTGGACCAGAGTGAGAACCTACCTCAAAAAAAAAAATAATAATAATAATAATAATAAAAACAACTTTGTTCAATCAAGACATGGTATTTGCCAACTTTTTGAAATGATCTCCAGAATCACAAGGGACGTCAGGGCTTGGTCATCTCACCATCACTTGTGCCCTCCTGTCCTCTTCTTAGATAGCTGAAACTCTAGGCTAGAGACATACCGCACAAATGAAGCAGGTGTCGTGCCAGGTGTGCCCCAGGGCTTCGATAAACTTGTCACCGGCCTCCACAGGGAAGTCGCACCCATGGCACTTGGTGCTGAACAGATTGATGTAATCTGAAATAAAAGGCAGAGTTAGAATCAGACATCCAGGCAGGCAAGGAAAAGCAATGGGCCACACAGACCCAGCGCCAGGACAGCGCCCACATCAGTGGGGCAGTGGAATCCGTCATCTCATGGACAAGATCTTCAGTTACGTGATTAGCTTTTTCGTCCTCTCCCAGTCATTTGCACTGTTTTGGGTGACTCAGAATCGGGCTTAGTCATTGACTTCTGCGGGTTTGATCTGTCTGTAAAATACTTTCTGGAATCGTCATCAACTTCTTTTAGGGTCATTGTCTCCTGTGTCTCTGTTACCTTGGCTACTCCCAACAGGCCAATCTTAGAACATTTTTTAGAAAAAAAGAATCCACATTTCCCAACAGAAATACTTATTTTGGAAGAAAAATTAGGGTCCCTAATTTTGTTTTTTTGTGTTTGTTTTTCCAAGGCAGGGTCTCACTCTAGCTCAGGCTGAACTAGAATTCACTATGTAGTCTCAGGGTGGCCTTGAACTCACAGTGATCCTCCTACCTCTGCCTCCTGAATGCTGGGATTAAAGGCGTGAGCCACCACGCCCAGCTCTCATCCCTAAAATTTTTAAGAGTTAGAGATGCCGGGCGTGGTGGTGCACGCCTTTAATCCCAGCACTCGGGAGGCAGAGGTAGGAGGATCGCCATGAGTTCGAGGCCAGCCTGGCCTAGAGCAAGACCCTACCTCAAAAACTAAAAATAAAAAAAAATTCACATTATAAATAGTATTTGAGCTACTTTACTAGGACATGTTTTCTTCCTCCTTCTCCCAACAAAGGAGATAATACTGCAAAATAATATTTATAATGCTTGGAGGCTTACTAACCATTTTCTGTTTTTTCTGAGGTAGAGTCTTGCTCTAGGCCAGGCTGAGCTGACCTGGAATTCACTATGCAGTCTCAGGATGACCTCCAACTCACTGCAATCCTCCTCCCTTGCCTCCCGAGTGCTGGGATTAAAAGCGTGCGCCACCACAGCCAGCTACTAACCATTTTCATATAGATGACACTGTGGTTTGAATGCGTCCCCCAAAATGCACATGTTGGAAACACAATCCCCATTGCAAGAATGTTGGAAGGGTGGAAGATGGTCAGGTCTTCAGGGCTGTTTTTGTTTTGTTGTTTCTTTTTTAATTTAATTTCTTTTTTTTTTTTTTTTTTTTTTTGGTTTTTCGAGGTAGGATCTCCTTCTAGCCCAGGCTGACCTGAAATTCACTCTGTAGTCTCAGGCTGGCCTCGAACTCATGGTGATCCTCCTACCTCTGCCTCCCGAGTGCTGGGATTAAAGGCGTGCACCACCACGCCCGGCTAAGGGCTCTGTTTCGTGACTAGACTGATGTCATCATTGAGGGAGTAGGTTCTTTAGGGCAAGAGTGGGTTTCTTATTAAAGCAAACTTGTCTGAGCACGGTTGTTCACATCTATAATCCCAGCACTCTTGGGAGGCTGGGATAAGGGTATTGCTGAGTTCAAAGCCAGCCTGGGCTGAATGAGTTCCAGGTCAGCTCAGGGAAGAGTGAGGCCCATCTCAAAAACAAGCAAGTAAGCAAGCAAGCAAACAAACAAACAAACGTGAACTTGGCCTTCTCTTGCCGCCCACCCTGCCCTACCACCTCTGCATAGGATGATGGGGTTAGAAGGCATTCAACAGATGTAGCCTCTTGATCTTGAACTTGCCAGTCTTCAGAAAGCCTGAGCCAAATCAATTTCTGTCACAAATAACCCAGTCCTTATGGGAGGGAATACATACCTGGTACTGAAAAACCTAAGCAAAAGTCTATGGCAGGGGAGGTCATGAGCCTTAGGGGTATAAAGCCTTCTCTTGTCTGGTTAAATGTATATATTATTCCCACCAAGCTGCCCTGAAAGCACTACACTTAATGTTCATATTCACATATTAATGCTACTCTCACTTCTGGTTAGAGAAGCTTCTCTTTTCAGATGGCGATGACCACTGGGATGACCCAAAAGGCAACATAGTGCTGAGAAGAAGGGATGGAGGAGTGCCCAGCACTGAAACACCTCTGTCACACCCTCCAAGGCTCAGGGCTCATTGCGGAAGGGGGGGGGGTGGATAGAATGGAAGAGCCAAAGGAAGGGTATGACTCCTTACAGTGCAACTGTCCAGACAGAAATTGGCCTTGATATCCTTGACCTTGCAGTGCCTAGCAATACCTTTGCAAGACCCTCATAATAGAAGAAAAAGATGATGACATCAAATTAAAAGAGAGACTAATGGAGTGAGGGAAGGGATATGATGGAGATTGGAGTTCTAAAGGGGTATGGGGGCAGGGGAGGGAAATATGCATTTTTTTGTATGTAAGTATAGAAGTTGTCAATAAAAAAAATTTTAAAAAACCCAAATAACCCAGTCTTAGGCATTTGATTGCATGAGCACAAGATGGACTAAAACAGATGGCATGATTCACAAGAATTTCAACATCAAGAAGCATGTCTCACTTTTCTTTGTACTTCCAACACAGAGCCTAGCGTGTAGTCAGCACCAAACACATATGTTGCGAGTGAAGCAGTAAATCGATTTATCAGGGCATATGTGGTAAGTGACTGCATCAGTAAATGAACAAGTGACTCTAATCTTCACAAAAATCCCTCAGTTTGAACTCTTATGGCTCCGGTGTTGTTTGTCTTGTCTTGTTTTGTGAGTGAGGAAACTGAGACTCAAAGAGGTAAGGGGCTCAGCCAGTGTCCCATGCCAGAGGTAGAACCAAGTTCTGCGTTTCTGTCCCACAGCAGCTAGCCTTTCTGCACTACAGGGGATACAGTTCTACAACACTGCTTTAGAAGTGTTCTAGAAAATAAAAAATAAATAAATAAATGTCGGATGTGGTGGTGCACACCTTTAATCCCAGCACTCGGGAGGCAGAGGTAGGAGGATCACCATGAGTTCGAGGCCACCCTGAGACTACATAGTGAATTCCAGGTCAGCCTGAGCTAGAGTGAGACCCTACCTTGAAAAAAATAAATAAACAATAAAAAAAAATAGAAGTGTTCTAGAAAAGTTCAACCCCTTTGGACACTTCATCCGGCTCCTCACCAGAAGACTACTTTTCTTTCAATAGCTTGGTCATAATTGACATTCTTTAAAAAATATATTTTATTTATTTATTTGAGAGAGAGAGAGAGAAAGGGGGATTAACTCAGGGTCACTAAGCCATCTCTCCAGTCCATAATTGACATTTTTTGTTTTGGTTTAGTTTTGGTTTTTGAGGGAGGGTCAAGGCCATCCTCCTTCCTCTGCCTTCGAGTGCTGGGATTAAGGACCTGAGCCAACAGGTCTGGCTCATAATTGATTTTTTTTTTTTTTTGGTAGGGTTTCACTCTAGCTCAGGCTGACCTGGAATTCACTATGTAGTCTCTGGGTGGCCTCGAACTCATGGCAATCCTCCTACCTCTGCTTCCTGAGCGCTGGGATTAAAGGCATGCACCACCAAGCCCAGCTTCAAAATTGATTTGTTTGGGTTTTTTTTTTTTGTTTTGTTTTTTTGAGGTAGGGTCTCATTCTACCCTAGGGTGACCTGGAATTCACTAAGTAGTCTCAGGGTGGCCTCAAACTCACTGCGATCCACCTCTGCCTCCACCATGCAGGGATTAAAGGCGTGCACCACCATGCCCCACTCTCATAATTGACTTTTCCCTGTAAAGTTTCTGTTCACCTCCCTAGGGACAATATGCCGACCTATTCATTGCCTTAGACACTTACTGAGGGGCACTATGCCATGAGAGTTACAAATGTGGAGTTTGAGGAAAGAGCTGGTTTCAAGGTAGAGTATCACTAACCCTGGCTGACCTGGAAGTCACTATGTAGTCTCAGAGTGGCCTTGATCCTCCTACCTCTGCCTCCCAAGTGCTGGGATTGAAGCTGTGCGCCACCACGCCTGGCAGATTTTTTTTTGTTTTGAGATTGGTGGAGTAATGAGTGCATGCCCATGTTCAAAACAGCATTATTCATGATAGTTGAGGGGAGAAGTCACACAAATATCCCTCAATAGAAATAAGTGTGGTTGGTTGATACAGACAATGGAGTAGTATTCAGTCTTAAAAAGAAGAAAGTTTTGATCCATACTGCTGCGTGGATGAACAACGGGCTGTGTGGGTGAACACAGCTAAGTGAAATAAGCCAGTCATGAAGAGACAAATGGGGGGGGGGGCTGGAGAGGTTGCTCAGTGGTTAAGGTCTTTGCCTGCAATGTCTAATGACCCAGGTTCAACTCCCCAGCAACCATGTAAAGCCAGATGCACAAAGTGGTGCATGCAGCTGGAGTTTGTTTGCAGTGGCTAGAAGCCCTAACACACCCATTCTCTCTCACCGTCTCCTTAGAAATACCTAAATATTGGGCTGGAGAGATGGCTTAGTGGTTAAGGCGCCTGCCTCCTAAGCCTGAGAAAGCTGGTTCCAATCTCTAGGTCCCACGTTTAGCCAGATGCAAAGTGACGCAAGGGCGCAATGCCGCACTTGACCACAAGGGGGCGCACACATCTAGATTTCGTTCTCAGCAGCTGAGAGGCTGCTGGCGCCTGTCTCTATCTGTTTTCCTCTCCCTCTCTCTCTGTCTCTCTCCAAAAAAAAAGAAATACCTAAATAGAAAGAAATAAAGAAAAAAAGAAAGAAAGAAAGAAAGAGAGAGAGAGAGAAAGTAAAAGAAAAAGAAAGTCCTGGAGTAGTAAACTTTATAGAAACCGAAAACAGAATGGTGGTTGCCAGGAACTGGGGCAAGGGGTAAAGGGGGTTGTTTAGTAGATTACAGTCACATTTGTGAGATGAAAAACTTAAAGAGATTGGTTCTATAACATTGTGACTAGATTTAACATTACTGAACTAGGGCTGAAGAGATGGCTTAGCGGTTAAGGCGCTTGCCTGCAAAGCCTAAGGACCTAGGTTTGACTCCCTAGAACTCACGTAAGCCAGATGCACAAGGTAGTGCATGCATCTGGAGTTCATGCAGTGGCTGGTGGCCCTGGCATGTCCATTCTCTCCCTCTCTCAAATAAATAACTAAATAAATAAACAAACACATTATCGAACTATATTCTTTTTTTTTAGATTTTTTTAATTTATGAGAGAGAATGAATGGGTGCATGAAGACCTCTTGCCCCAGGGCCTCTCACTGCTGCCAGTGAATTCCAGACAAATGCACCACTTTGTGCATTTGGCTTTACGTGGGTACTGGGGAATTGACCTCGGGTCAAGAGACTTTGCAAGCAAGCACCTTTAACCATTGAGCAACCTTTCCAGTTCTCATGAACTATATTATTAAAATGGATAAGGTGGTATATTTTATATGTTTTTACTAAAATTGAAAAATGTTGACAAGGCTCAGGGTGGTGGCACACGCCTTTAAGCCCAGCACTCGTGAGACAGAGGTAGGAGGATCAACTGTGAATTTGAGGCCAGCCTGGGACAACAGAGTGAATTCCAGGTCAGCCTGGGCTAGAGTAAGACTCAATCTCACAAAAAAAGTTGGCAAGGTCAGAACCAAGTACAGTGTCACATGGTATGACATTGGAGCCTTCTTAGGCTGATGCTGATATATGTGACTTCTTTTTTATAGTGCTGAGGATCGAACCCAGAGCCTTAGCATGCTCCCTAAACACTCGAACGCTGAACTACATCCACATAAACACCTCAACACTGAACTAAAAAGCCCCAACTCTGATGCAGTTTACCAATTCCACAGCAGGTTAACCAACCATGCTTGGCTTTATCTTGGATCACCCAGTACGTTCTTCCTTGCCTTGCTCCTATTATTCATTGTGACAACCCAGCCACCATTAAATTTCTAGTGCACTTTCGAAAATAGAAATTAGACCGTGTTGTTGTCTTCAAGAGCTCAATGATCCTATTGCTTAAGCAAGTAATTGCTTTGTTTGGTGATGCTGGAGATTGAACCCAAGGCCTTGAGCGTGCTAGGCAAGCACCGGTACCACTGAGCCACACCCCTGACCCCGGAAGTGGATTCTAAATTATACTCTGTACAGCTCTGGGTCCCTAGAGCCATTTCAAAGACTGCTTAAGTTGCCATGGGCAGATGCCTTGCCAAGAGCTTTGCATAAGTCATCTCAGTCCGTTCTTACAACAGCCTCTGAAGGAGGTATGAGGAAACAGACTCAGATGAGGAAAGCTCTTGGCCCAAGGTAGAAGTCACACAGCCTGAAAGTGGCCCATCGAGACTCAAGGCTGGATCTGTCAGGGCGCCTATGTCCAAAGGCAAACCTGCCCCCTCACTGTTGTGCATTAACACTAGGCTATTCTCTCTCCTCTGATTGCTGGCCCTTTTTACACAAAATACCCTTTGTTTGAGGCTGGGTCTCTCTCTATCCCAGGCTAGACTTGAACTCACAGAAATTCTTCTACCTCAGTCTCCCAAGTGCTGGGATTATTGGCGTGAGCCACCACACCTGGATTTCACAAAATGTCATTTTGAGAATTTGTTTGAGGGCGGGGGGCATGGTATAATGGAGGGAACAGAGGTGACAGGGGAAGGGTTTTTTTTTCCTGACAGTACTTGGAATTGAACCCGTGTATCCTAGACAAGTGCTCTACCACAGAGCTATATCTTGAGCCCTCTCTTCACTTTTTTATTTTGAGACAGGGTGTCACTAAGGTGCTTAGGCTAGCATGAACTCATTCTGTAGTCCAGGCTGGCCTTGAACTTGTAATCCTGAAGCAGCCTCCTGAGTGGCCGAGGTTACAGTCTGGGCCCCCAGGCCCAGTTTGGAAATGCATCATTCCTTCACAATGCTCACACTCCAGATGTGGCTTATCACAAATTACAGAAACATTATAATGCTACTAGCTGTTGAATAATAACAGTTTGTTTTGGCCCCAAAGTGATTTTCTTATCAAGAAACACCAGATGCTGTCGTAGTTCATGGGAGAGGGCTTGTCAAACACGTGGGAGGAAAACGACAGGTCTTACTACAGCCGTGAAGACAGACACGCAGAGTGGCTAAGTGACTGCTTAAAGAAACAGCGCATGTTGGAGCTGGAAAGAGAATTCACCACCATAAAAACGCAAGAAGTTTCCTTTAAAAATTCAGCCAGAAAGAAAAAGTTTTATTTTGGTTTGCTATTCCCCTAGAGAAACTGCAAACATTTTTCCTTTCTGACTTGGAAGTTTAACTGTTTCTCATTTTGTTCCTATACTGGCTGCTCAGCCGCTCACTGAAGCTCTACACCTCTTCATAATCAGCAGGCTTGTTTTGTCTCTTTTGACTTTCTGGTGCTGCCATCTGAACACTCGCGTCTTTGTTCCCTTTATTGGGGCCTGTCTCAAATGCTTGCTGAAAGCAGCAGGCTGTTAAAGGAGGGAGAAAGGAGCCAGCTCTCTAGGACTTCTGCTATATAATAAAATGCTACATGTCCTGGACTTGCCACAGTGCCCCACATTGTAAGATAAACTTATTACTCTTTAGGGTTCAGAGTTACTGGAAACTGAAGGACACTGGTGGATTTCATCTTGACACCCTCCCTGGTTTTGTCCAAGCTGCAGCGCCATGAAGAAGTGTTTACAGGTGAGAAAAGTGGGGTTCAGAGAAGTTTAGCAACTCACTCAGGGTTACAAAACCAGCTTAAGGTGGGAGCAGGAACAGAATCAGGAATGGAACCTAGGAGTGTCCAGAGCCAAGGCCTTTTCAGACTAGACCTCAGTCTCAGAGTCAAAATAACCTGAAAGGTCTCCCAGGCAGTTGGGCGGCCAGCTTGCCACTCATATGTTGGACACATGGAAGGGAGCAGAGACGGACGTGTGAACTGTGGAGCTGTAGACTCTGCTACCTTTCCCACAAAGCTGATGCCAAGTGAGCAAGGGAAATAGTTCAACTCACTTCCTTGTGGAATACGAGCGTGATTCAGCCAGAGGTGTGGCTCAGTGGTAGAAAGCTAGCATAGCGTGTGTGAGGCCTTGGGTTTGACTCCCAGCACTACAAAGGAAACAAAATACCCCAAACCCTTCTTTCTTCTGGAAAGATCTGACAGCCAGATGTGAACGGACAGAGACAGAGGCAGCAGTCAATCCTCTACACTTGCCTCCATCCCCCAGACAGGACGCGGTTCTGGAGTCTCGGGGCAATATGGATGGCAATATGTCGACGTCACCTCCCACACGCCTACCTTTCTCACAGTATGGCTCTCCATCTTCCATGTGGAAGAGGCTGTTCCCGAAAGGCTTCTTGCAGGCCGCGCACACGAAGCAGGTGGTATGCCATGTTTGTCTCAGAGCATGCATAACTTCCTGCGGAGAGAGTCTAAGCTCAGGACAGAAAGGTCCCTGGGAGGAAGGGAGCCAGACTCAACCTCCCCACCAGACCTGGCCACTTTCCCAAGTAGCCACCAGGAAACAGGGCAGGAGGGCGCAGGAAGGGGGTTCCACACATGCCAAGGCAAGGTAGCGAAGGGGTTCTGAGTGTCCAGGGCTTGCTGGGATCTTTGCATCCTTACATAAACTGTGATGTTTGGTCCTCCACGAGTCCAGGAGGGAGGTCCCTGCTTTTATTTATTTATTTATTTATTTATTTATTTATTTATTTATTTATTTATTTTTATTTGACAGAGAGAGAGATAAAGGCAGAGAGAGAGAAAGAATGGGTGCGCCAGGGCCTTCAGCCACTGTAAACGAACTCACGCATGTGCCCCCTTGTGCATCTGGCTTACATGGGTCCTGGGGAATGGAACCTGGGTCCTTTGGCTTCACAGGCAAACACCTTAACCACTAAGCCATCTCTCCAGCCCTGAGGTCCTGCTTATTATTTTGCCACTTTATCAAAGGGGCATTGAGAGTCAAGGCCATAGGCAGGTGAATGGTGAGGTCAGGCTATGGAGCAGCTTTTGCTTTGCAGAGGCCCACCATCATTTGAAGCCACGTGGCACACACACATAGCATCTCTTGCCACGTTTACTTGTTTCCTGGCTCGTTAGTGGCAAACCAACTCCTGTCTAAGATACGGATGGAGTTGCTTTCTCTGTCGTCAGCAACTTCTTGGCTTGTGAGTGTGACATCAAAATCTTAGGGAAGGAGGGGGGAAGTCAGCCAGGCTGAGGGAGGGACAAGGGCTGGAGGAGAAGGATGCTGTCCACTCACCCCCATGATTTTGGTGTTGCACTTGGCACAGAGCGGAGCAAAGAACTGCTCGTAACAGCGCTCGCAGTAGACGTTGCCTTGCTCCTCCACAAAGCACGTGTCTGCGAGGGAAGTCTTGCAGTAGGCACAGTTGAACTCCTCTGGATGCCAGGAACGGCCCATGGCGACCAGGAAAGGGCCTCTACAAAGCAGGGAAGAGTGTTCAATAAGAAACCCCCACAACTTAGAACCAGGTATTTCCAGAATCCCAACGATGTTCATATGTTTACCTACTACCTCCCATTTTTGTCACTGTTCAAATGAAATGACAAGTCATTCTGAGGAAGTTCTGTGAGAGGCAGTCACTGTCATGTGACCTAATCAATAGAACCCTAGAGAAGCAGCTGAAATATCTGCCATGAGGGCTGGGAAAGCACACGACAGAATTGAGTTGGCTACAGGAAATTATACGAACACTAATGGTGATGGCTAACTTTTATTAAGTGCTACTCTGTGCCAGGCACTACCTAAGAATAATTTGTGGGCTGGAGAGATGGCTTAGTAATTAAGGTGCTTGCCAGCAAAGCCTAAGGATCCAGGCTCGATTCCCCAGAACCCATGTGAGCCAGATGCACATGGTGGTACACGTGTCTGGAGTTCATTTGCAGTGGCTAGAGGCCCTGGTGTGCCCATTCTCTCTCTCTCTCTCTAATAAATAAATAAATAAATAAAAATTAAAAATATATAAAAAAGAATAATTTAACCCGGGCATGGTGACACACGCCTTTAATCCCAGCACTTGGGAGGTAGAGGTAGGAGGATCGCCATGACTTTGAGGCCACCCTGAGAATACAGAGTTAATTCCAGGTCAGCTTGGGCTAGAGCGAGACCCTACCTCGAAACTCCCCCCCACCACAAAAAAAAAAAAAAAAAAAAAAGAATAACTTGTATTTGCAAATATGTTCAGTCCTCATACCAAAGGAAGATCTGTCATGATGTCCGTTTTCAGGGCATTGTAAACCACGGCACAGAGAAGTTAAGGATTAAGGACCTTATTCAAGGTCATGGCCAGGGAGTGACGAATCAGGAAACAAATTTGGTAGTAGAGTTCCAGATTAGTAGTTGGAACACTGGAACTATGAGAAAACTCTTTATTCTAATTTTTACAGTTCTGTGGGTTTTTGTTTGTTTGTTTGTTTGTTTTTGTTTTTCGAGGTAGGGTCTCATTCTAGCCCAAGCTGACATGGAATTCACTATGTAGTCTCAGGGTGGCCTTGAACTCACAGCAATCCTCCTACCTCTGCCTCCCAAGTACTGGGATTAAAGGCGTGTGCCACCACACCCAGCTCCTCTGCTGTGTGTGTGTGTGTGTGTGTGTGTGTGTGTGTGTGTGTGGTTTTTCGATGTAGGGTCTCACTCTTGCTCAGGCTGACCTGGATCTCATTCTGTAGTCTCAGGGTGACCTTGAATTCACAGCGATACTCCTACCTCTGCATCCTGAGTGCTGGGGTTAAAGATGTGCACCACCACGCCAGGCTCTGCTTTGTTTTTAAGATTGCATTTTTTTCTTTCCTTTTTTTTGTGTGTGTGCATGTGATATTCACGTGTGTGCATGTGTATGTGCCTTGTATGTACACATGTGGAGGCCAGAGGAGGATACTGAGTTCCTCCTCTATTGTTCTTCATCTTATTTTTTCATTTTAATTTTATGTATTTATTTGAGAGAGCGAGATAAAGAGGCAGAGAGAGAGAATATGGGTGTGTCAGGGCCTTCAGACTTTGCAAACAAACTCCAGATGCGTGCATCACTTTGGCTTACATGTCCTGGGGAATCGAACCTGAGTCCTTTGGCTTTGCAGGCAAGTGCCTTGACCACGAAGCCATCTCTCCAGCCCCACCTTATTTCTTTGAGATCTGCAGTCTCTCACTGAACCTGGAGCTAGATATTTTTTGGTTAGACTGGCTGCCCTGTGAGTGACAGCAGCCCTCCTGGTCAGGGTTTGTCTTTTTTTATGTGGGTGCTGGGGATGAAACTCAGGTCCTCCAGTTTGAGCAGCAAGCACTACTGAGCCATCATCTCCTCTAGCCCCACGAGTGCATTTCTCAGATATGCATGCTCACACTACCCACTCACGAGCATGCTGCATTCAGCATCTGGCTTCTAAGCGGAGTGATTTGCTTTCATTTCGATGAAATGCTCACCAGAGCCCTGAAAGCACAGACTCCTTTGCGGAAAGACCAGAAGCAACTCTAAAGGAAAACTGGGGCCAGACCATCGCTGTCAGCCTGCTTGAGATATGCCTGATAAACCTGCTGACAACAGGGCTGCGATTCCCAGAACCCAACCTTAACCTACGGGCTCCTGGCACTAGGCACCTTGCTGGGAGCTTCACCCACTAACCTCATGGCATCCTCCCACCCCGCTGAGGATGTAGGTGTCACATCGCCATGGAAGCTGAAGCTCATAGAAAACCAGAGAACCAGAGGGACCTGAGGCTGCCCCCTATAATACGCTGGACTTCTGCCTACGCCTGCCCGGCACTGAATTGGTTAAGCTCGGCAGGCCACCCTTCCAGCTCCCCAACCCACTGTACCGGATGACGTTGTTGCAGTGGCCACAGAGTGGAGTCCGGCTGCTCGCTGGGAAGCGCTCTGCTCTCTGGACGATGCCCCTGGCGAGAGGGCTCACCTGGGGACCTGTTGGGGTATAGGCTGGGGCCCCCCTGGGCAAAGTCTGCTTGCTGACGGAGGTGGTGGTCTTGCCAGGGGCAAATTTCTGAGAGAAGCTGTCATCTGTCACCCAGGGGGGACGGCTGGCAGACTCTGCAGGGCCTCCGCTGTAGGCCACAGAGGGTGCAGGGTTATATCTTGGAGCAGGGGAGGGGGTGTAGGCTGGTGCAGGAGATGGAGTGTAGGTGGGAGCAGGTGATGGGGTATAGCTGGGAGCAGGTGAGGGGGTGTAGGCAGGAGCAGGCGAGGGAGTGTAAGGAGTGGGGGTATAGTTGGCTCCTGGGGACGGACTGTAGGTAGATGCAGGCACTGCAAAGTCAAAAACACCCAAAGAATATGTGTCAGGACTTCGTTCTTCCTTTCCCCACCCAAGCCAGTAAACCCCAAATGATGAACTTAATATTAGGACAGTAAACTTCTTTTTTTTTTTTTTTTTTTGTGGTTTTTCGAGGTAGGGTCTCACTCTGCTCCAGACTGACCTGGAATTAACTATGTAGTCTCAGGGTAGCCTCGAACTCTTGGCGATCCTCCTACCTCTGCCTCCCGAGTGCTGGGATTAAAGGCGTGCGCTACCACACCCGGCTTAAACAGTAAACTTCTATCTCTAACAGAGAAGAATATTCCTGAACTGTGCCCCCCCGCCAACCCGGGTCTAGGAACTTGAAACCAGAGGCTCACATATGACAGGCAATTGCTCTACCCCTGAGCTGCAGGCCCGGCCCTGAACTCCTGAACTTCTTGATGGCCTAGATTTTAACTCACGGCCGGGAGCTCAGGGAAATAAACTGCAAGCAAGAGGCAGCGGAGCTCTTCGGAGCTTGCACAGCGCTGGGGAAGGGATGTAGTTATAAGTATTTATGGCTGTACAGGGTGTGGCTCTGCCCGTCCTGGGCTGCCTGAAGATGGAGAGCAAGGACAGGAGGGGAGTGGGAGTGGGTCCACCCATGGGCTGAAGGATGCCTTTAGTGGTGCTCCCACTAGTGATTTGACTCTGAAAAGTACCAGGCAGCATGTGTTTGCTGCACCTGGCAGCCAGTCTTGCCCGAGGGATGAAGCCGATGACCAGGTAGCTAGCTGGGTTTTCAGGTTGAGCTACAATGGCTGTCTTGAAAAACAGCATGGCTTGATTTGTGTTGGAGGCAGATTCTATCTTGGTTTGATCAGTCCCCACCCACCTTGAAGGAGTCACTCCGTGAGCCCGGACAGAGGTGTTGGCATGACACAGCTCAGGTCTAGCTGCTCATTTGACCCTCAACTGCCTATAGGATTCCAACACGACCTTGGTGCAAGATAAGGTCTAGCATCCGAGCGGTCACTAAGGAAGGCTGGGTGTAGTGAGGAGAAGGGACTGCCCCTCTCCTGGAACGCTTCCCGCCTCCCACCGAGAGTGGAGAAACACAAAAGAGGCACTGCAGCTGCAAAAGGTTGCTGCCTCCCGCTGTGGAAGCCAGCTGGGCAGATCTAGTTGTGTCCTGAGCACATGGTCCAGCCAGCCTCTTACTCCACGAAGGAAAATTCCAGAAGCTTCCCCTTTGCTCCCAGTCTGCTCCTCTGGGAAGCACGTCAGGACAGCCTCCTTGCCCACACACTCCCGAGGTGGGCCTGGGTGTGGCGGATTCTCCCCGGGTCCCAGCTGGCTCTATTTCTGGTTTCTCTATTCTACCTGGTGTCCCGAGTCACATTAGGCGCCTGTGGCCCACTGTTCCAACTCCATTACTTCCATTCCCAGATGACTGGCCCTCGAGAGCTGGGAATTGTGGGACACTCGTGCATCCCTTGCTGGGGGCTGGTAGGGCTGGGATGATGATCAATGAATACAAAGGTGTAAAACCCTTCACAGCCCTGCCCTGAATCCGTTCTGGGAATGATGCTAGTTCCCATCTACAGTATGGGTTGGGCACACAGCACGTCATCTGAGTCCATTTCCACATTACTCCATTATACTCCAGGGCACGAGGGTCCAGAGTAAGTGGCAGACTGTGTCTCTAAAACCTCTCTAAACTCCAACCTGCTTCTGCAAAGAACATGACCACACAGAGAAGTTACTTTCCACACGGGGAAGACCCCATGATCGTGAATACAGCATGGCTACCAAGAGCCCTAGTTTGAGACTTAATGCCTAACATTTGTGAGCGTCAGAGTTTTGCTCTAGCACTGCTCCCCCACCCCAAAGAGCCCCGCTTTCACATTCCAGCTCCACTATTCCTGACTGTGTAACCCTTGGGTAATTTCCTTAACCTCTCGGTGCCTCTTTCCTCATGTGAAAATGGAATCAGGAGTATTATGAGGATGAAGGGGAAGCAAGAACCGTAATGTTTGGCCTGGTACCTGTGACGCGGTATGTGTAGCACTAAATGTGAATGAGCATGGCAAGGACAGAGGCACCTGGCCTCGCGACTGGGATAAGGGTGTCCCAATCAACTCATCTCATGGCCTGGTGGTCACTTGGAAGGCCCAGCCCAGGACGGTGGAGGGGATGGAGGTGTGACACTCTGAAGTCAGGCTACCTGGAATTGAGCCTGTTCTCTGGTGGTGGAATGGATGACCTCCCTGCTGTGCATACCAAATTCAAGGTGGTACCACCCGCCACAACAATTTTGTGTTGCTCCATAGTGTTCAGTGGGTCTCAAAACGCTAAGGGCAAGAGTGACTTGGGGGACACGGTTAATTAGTGGAGAGTGGAAAGAGGTGACTTGGGGGACACGGTTAATTAGTGGAGAGTGGAGAGAGGTGACTTGGGGGACACGGTTAATTAATGGAGGGTGGAGAGAGGTGACTTGGCAGAACTTTGGAGGTCCTGTGTAAGACATTTCTTCTTCTTGTTTTGCTTTTCACTTCTTCTTCCCTTTCTTTCTAAAGCTTTGCTAAAAGGGATTATGAATTTCTTTGTGACAGGGTCTTGCTACGTAGCCCATGCTGGCCTTGAACTTACTATGTACCTCCAACTCCTGGTGGTCCTTTGGCCTCAGCCTCTTGAGTGCTGAGATTACGTGTGCACTGCTACCTGGTTCTAAAAGGGATTTGGGGCCAGTTAAGGCATTTGCCAATAAAGCCAAAGGACCTCAGTTTGATTCCCCAGGACTTATGTAAACCAGATGCATGTGTCTGGGGTTCATTTGCAGTGGCTGGAGGCTCTGGTGCGCCCATTCTCTCTCTCTCTCTCTCTCTCTCTCTCTCTCTACCTCTCTTGCTCTCTCAAATAAATAAATGAAATTTTTAAAAAAGAGATTATTGCCAGGCGTGGTGGCACACTTGGGAGGCAGAGGTAGGAGGATCACCATGACTTCGAAGCTACCCTGAGACTACATAGTGAATTCCAGGTCAGCTTGGACTAGAGTGAAACCCTACCTTGAAAAACCAAAAAAAAAAGATTATGAACAAAAGTCCTGTAATGTCCATTCATAGCCCTCTGTGGCTATGAATAAAAGAATATAAAATAAGCCGGGTGCGGTGGTGCACACCTTTAATCCCAGCACTTGGGAGGCAGAGGTAGGAGGATTGCTGTGAGTTCAAGGCCAGCCTGAGACTACATAGTAAGTTCCAGGTAAGCCTGGGCTAGAGTGAGACCCTACCTCGAAAAACCAAAACCAAAACAAACCAAAAAAAAAAGAACTCCTTTTGGATGGCGCTGCCTCAATGAAAACAGGGGCTGCCAAGCGGTGGCACGTGCCATGGTCATCCGAGAACATGGTTTCCCACGCACAGCGCACCGAGGCACATAGAATCTGCAAAGTCCATTTGACTTGAGGCTTGGAGAGCTTGAGCCGCCCTTCAAGGTCAGCCACTGAGTATAAATAAGCTCATGTCCAGAATCCATCCCTACTTGACCACGCCAGGGACAGAAACAGGGCTTCAGCAAGCCCCTTAAGCTGGGCCTTTGCCCATCTTCCCTGCCACCCTCGGGCCACTCGAACCCTCTCTGCTCTGCCTGGCTGACTTTGTGCTTGTCTTGGGCCTGCGCACTCCCCGGAACACCCTGCTTTTCCAAACCCCCAACCCCACGAGGTCTCCCTCCTGGAGGCAGGATGCAAATGGGACGGATCGGGCGGCTTCCCCGTTCCCTTTCCCTGCGCCTTGGCCAAGCCGCCCTTGACCTCCCATCCCGCAGCCCCGCGGCTGTTGCTATTTCTGCGTGACGGAACTAAAGCCGGTCCAAATTAGAAGGTGATACTTCATCTGTAATTGGCAAGTTCAAAAGGCCCCCTATCGCACTCGGGACTGTAATTACACAAGGTGATATGAGTCACTCCGGGCCGGGTCGGCCTGGCTCTGCGCGCGCCCCAGTCTCCGCCCAGCCCCGCGGGGACCGACGTGGCCGTTCCAGGGCCCCGGGTGTCCTGCCTGCCCCGGCGCCAGCGATAAGATCCGAGCTGCCCACGTCCGCCCTCCCTCGGCCCGCGGGGAGCTGTGGCCCCGGGCCCGGATCCCCGGAGCAGGGTGGGTCTCGAACCCGCCGCCTCCCCGCCGTCCAGGAGCCCCACCGCGCCTGGGCCTCTCTGGCAAGGCCGCTCCTCCCTCCTCCAGGCAGGAATGAGTTAACGTCTGGGAAAGGGCAAGCTGCAGGAAAGCTGGGGCCACGCCTCCTGCTGGGCCGTGTGGGGAAAGGGGGAGAGGTGGTAGAAGGTTCCAGAAGGGTCTGCCCAGAACTGGACACCAAGGCCTTCCACTGTGCCCCAACGAGGCATCACACCTGACGCTTCGCTTTTAACCACCAGGGGCTTAGCCGGCTCAGCCTCCGTCTGAAATTTGCACCGAGTCTCTTCCAAAATGCCACCTCACTCAGTCTGTACAGTTTGTACAGTTCTGAACTCAGAACTTTCTCTCCCTGGCCTCGTGCTGGGGACATCACTTCAACCCCAGAACTTGAAATGCCCATAGAAAGTTCAGGCCTGCGAGATGAACTGGTTTGCCAGAGGCAGCAGCCTGGGTGTCTGTCCCATGCTAAAACACTTCCTGCCCACGTCAACTTTTTTTTTTTTTGACATAGCATCTTGCTCTACCCCAGGCTGACCTGGGATTTACTATGTAATCTCAGGCTGGCCTCGAACTCACAGTGATCCTCTAACTTCTGCGTCCAGAGTGCTGGAACGAAAGGTGTTGCCTACCACACCTGGCTATTGGCAACCTTCTAAAGCACAGAATTAGTCTGTCGTCTCTGCCCCACTCACCAAGTGGGAGCGCCCCCAAGCAAGGCCCTTCTTGATCCCTTCTTAACCCTGTCTTCTCTCCAGCCTCAGAGAACGTTCTTGGGTCTTAACAGGTCATGCTCTGGAGCTTAGACTTGGTATGTACTGTTCTTGACCCTACGGCTGCTTGACCAAGTCACACTTGCAGAACACAATCTTTGCCTTTCTCTGTCCCTCTTCCCTCTCCCATCTCCTTCTTTCACGAACAAGTTTGTAACTTCCCCTGTACATCAGTTTGCCACATGCAAAAATGGCTTATGTGAGCTGGAGAGATGGCTTAGTGGTTAAGGAGCTTGCCTGCAAAGCCATAGGGCCCAGGTTTGATTCCCTAGTACCCACATAAGCCAGATGCACGAGGTGGCGCATGCGTCTGGAGTTCGTTTGCAGCAGCGAACATTCTCTCTCTCTCTGCCTCCCCCCACCTCTCTCTCCCTCTTTCTCAAATAAATAAAGATGAACAGCAGGGCATGGCTACACAGGCCTGTTACCGACTCTTGTGGGGAATGGACAGCAGAGAATCACTGGGGCTGCAAATGGCATGTACGTCATTAGAAGGGTGAGTGAGGGATGTCTCCTCTGACTGCCTTAGGTGATGCCATGGGGCACTGCATCAGCACACACATGTACATACATCACACATACCACATCACAGCACCATGCTACGCACATGCCCAAAAAAATGTCTACAATAATTTTGAGGGGAGAAAGAGGAAGCTGCTATTGTAAATGCAAAATCATCATTGCTTTCTACAAATTCAATATGATAATATGTTGAAGGTATTAATGTTTAAATGGAAAGTGTGTGCCCACCAAAGTCCTCTCCCATTCATCCATGGAGTGAACACTGAGGGATCACTCTGGGAACACTTGGGACCCGTTGTCTGTGTGGGCACAGCTGCCGCAGAATGCAAGCTCACAGCCTCTGTCTGTCTACTCTGTGCATGCTCCTCACCAACATTCATAGGTTACACTCATTCCTTCCTCCATCCCTTCCTTTCTTTTTTTCTTTTAGAGAGACAGAAAGAGAGAGAGAGAGAATTGGTGCACCGGGGCCTCAGCCACTGAAATCAAGCTCCAGACGCTTGTGCCACCTAGTGGGCATGTGCGACCTTGCGCTTGCCTCACCTTTGTGTGTCTGGCTTACGTGGGATCAGGAGAGTGGAACATGGATCCTTAGGCTTTGCAGGCAAGTGCCTTAACTGCTAGGCCATCTCTCCAGCCCCCTTTCTTTGGCTGGTGCTGGGGAATCACATGCAGGGCCTCACACATATGCGCTAGGCAAGCACTCTATCACGGAACTTGTGCTGAGTATCTCTTCATGCTGGGCCCCACTCAGGTGCATGCAAGGGAGAAATACCTACCACAGCCCTGCCCTGCTGAATGGAGTCAGAATCTAACATGAAGGAGGGGATGGTGACCAGGTTCAGGGTTTGGATGCCAAGAGCTCTCCTAGGTATAGGAGACCTTCCTCCAACCTGGGAAAACACCTGCTGAAGGTGGGATTCTTGGAGTACTGGCTGATGGGAAAATGGCTGGTTTGGGGGAGGGGGCCCAACTTTACAGTGGAAAGCAAGGGACGGAAGGCTAACCTCTCATCCCTGTGAGGGCACCAGTAATAAGGGACACAGAGAGATGGGACCAGTGAGTGGTGTCTCAAGACCACCGTAGGCAGGCCCTCTACAGCCACGCTGCATGTGCCTGCAGCTAGCCCATGTCAGCTGAGGAAACCACACACTAGCCGGGTTGGACAGTTTGCCCAGGAGCACACGGGGATGCTGGAGCTTGGCTCAAAGTCTGTGGCAGTTTTGTTATCGCTTCTTGTCTTCCTGCTTGAGCCAAACACAGATTCCCAGAGGTGATGGGGAGGAGCAGCTCTTGTCCCTGACCCCTCTCAGCCTTCTTTCCCTTCACCTGGAAGCTCAAAGTCTCTAGCCAGGACCATCCTCCTCCTTAGAGCTGGGAACCTCAACTCCTGCACGATATTGTCTACCTGCCTCCCAAAGCCAACTGTGGGCACCATAGGCTTCTGGCCCATAGGTGCGAGGAAGGAGGGCTGTGCCTCACAAACAGGGCTCCATTGCCAACACCCCTTTGGAAACATGGGCCTTGAAGCAGATGAGCCTTGGAACCCTTGCCCCCTACCCCACCCCACTCTACCGCTCACCTGGCTGGTAGACAGAAGGCCTGATGCTGGCAGTGGTGACAACCCGGGGTTTGGGTGCAGGGGCAGCTGGACCCTCGCTGTAGCTGGTTTGGGAAGTGGGTGCTGCAGGACTGTAGGCAGCGGCTTGAGGCCTAGAACAAGGGCGAAGAGTTATAGCCAGAGTAGTGCAGAGCTGTCCCTGGGGTCTGCAGCCATGGAAGTCTGGCTGTCTGATCTCCAGGAGCCTCTACGAGGAAATGTAACAGAAATATCAAAAAAGGAGGTGCCAGGGGCTCTTAGAGGGAGAGAAAGCTGTTTCCCAGGGCTAGAGCTGCCACCTTTTGAGAGAAGAGAAGGCACCAGATGGACAAGAGGCTACATGGTGAACTCTTTATCCCAGGGAGCAACTATACAGAGCAATTAAGGACCAAGGCAGAGAGTGGAGACAGGAGAGGAGTGAAGGTGGTCACAGCTACCTCCACACACACCTTCTGGCTACCTGGCCCCTTCTTCCCGCTCCTTTCTGTTGTTGCTGGAGGGAGCAGCAGTCTCAGGTTTCCCAGCCAGAATTTTCTAACAAAGGCTCAGGGGAAGAAGCCAGGAGACCCCCAGCAGCTCCTCCAGCAAGCCCACTTATTTCTTTTTAAATGTATTTTTATTTTTTAAAATTTATGTATTTTGAGAGAGAGAAAGAAGTAGTAGAGAGAGAGAGAGAATGAGCGCGCCAGGGCCTCCAGCCCCCTTGTGCAGCTGGCTTATGTGGGGCCTGGAGAGTTGAACCGGGATCCTTTGTCTTTGCAGGTAAATGCCTTAACCGTTAAGCCATCTCTCCAGCCCCCACTTATTTCTTATCAAATTCCTGTTGCTTCCAAATCTCAGCTGCTTAGCTATCAACAGGCCTCGAGTACTCTTCCCACACATGGCCCAGGGACCATGGGAGCAAAGAGATTAAAAAAAAAAAATTCTAGTTCACTGCCCTTGGGAAATGCACTTGGCCTCTCTCTTGGGGAGCTGAAGGCTCCGAGAACTCCCAGAGTTCAGCAGCTTGTTTAATCTTGTCTGATCCAGTGTTTCCCAATCTCCACTGTTTGTGAAACCCTTTTTTTTTTTTTAATTTAAAACTAATGAACACTTTACAGAGCATGTCCTGGCATCTTGCATAGCCTAAAGGGGATACTGACCAAGCCCAGGGAAATGGGTCATTGGTGGGGTGCTGGAGCACTGAGCCCCTGGAAATATGCCCCACAGCCTAGCGCTTCCCACGTTCCTTCCATCAGTTCCTCATGGGCTGTTCCAGCCCTGCTCTGGTGGCCTGAATCGTAAGGTGAGGGCTCTGGGAGGGGTGGGTCTGGGAAAACAGCGAACACCTACCAACCTGACACCTGAGCGGATCCAAGAACAGGGGATACTCCCCAGACAAGGCCACCTGGGGGCTGGCTACCCTGGTCTTGTCACTGTGCTACATTTGTGGTTGAGCGAGGATACTGTCTCCCCTGGGCCCACTTGCTCTTCAGGGGACCAATCCTGCGCTAAGACCAAACAAAGAAGTTTTTGTTGTTGTTGTTGTTTGTTGGTTTGCTTGTTTTGGTTTTTCTTACTTCTTCTTCTTCTTCTTCTTTTTTTTTTTTTTTTGGTTTTTCAAGGTAGGGTCTCGCTCTAGCCCAGGCTGACCTGGAATTCACTATGTTGTCTCAGGGTGGCCTCGAACTCATGGTGATCCTCCTACCTCTGCCTCCCGAGTGCTGGGATTAAAGGTGTGCGCCACCACGTCCGGCTTGTTTTGGTTTTTCGAGGTAGGGTCTCACACTAGCCCAGGTTGACCTGGAAATCACTATGTAGTCTCAGGGTGGCCTTGAACTCGCAGTGATCCTACCTCTGCCCCCCGAGAGCTGGGAGTCAAGGTGTGCACCACCACACCCAGTGAGTAAGGATTTTGATGGAGAGGAAGATACAGTATCCAAGGGTGCCCACTTCCACCGTGGTGGACAAGGCCACACACAAGTCAGTGGGTTAGAGACCGCGGACGACACCTTGCCAGCATCCCAGCTCTGGGTCCTGGGTCAGGGACTAGCGAGGGGAGGAAGAAGAAGAAGCTGAAGACATTCGGGAGAAGGCTGAAGCTAGGCTTTGCTGGAAAGCGGGGCATGCACCTGCTGCCGGTCGGCTCCTTTCCATCGATCTTCTTCTCCACTTGTGTGCAAGGAGGAAAGGTAGCTGGGCTCACGGTGCACCCTCTGATACTGTCTGTGGCTGCTCAGGGAGCCTCCTGCTGGGCGGCCCTCTGTTCTCTTGGCAAGGCAGGTAGAAGGAAGGATTCACCCTGCTGAGAGTATTCTGAGGGTTTCGGGGGCCCTGCAGTGGGCAGGTCCAGGACACAGGGGCCTAGAGCCTATTCTTCAGTGGGGGTGGGGTGGGGGTGGGGCTGGCCTGCCCACAGGCTCAGTCATCTAGCCCTCCCTTTCCCCCATTCAAATCAGAAGGTTTCTTTCCTCTCAATAACAGGAACTTGTCCTGCCCTTCTCTGTAAAGGCAGCATGACTCTTCTGAGGCTAGGTTCTGGCAAAGGAAGAGGGGAAAGTCGCCTGCCACCGCTGTCCTGGGGAGATGGAGTAGAACCACCCCTGCCTGGAAGCCAGGGTGAGGCTCACCCCCAAAGGCTTGAGTTGGGCTGGAGGAAGGCTGGACGTGGGACCATGTGGGTCTGTGAAGCTGGGAGCAGGAAGCCTCGGGCTGCCCCACGGACCGATGCACTCTAACCTAGAGGGTATGTCGTCTCCACGGCCACGGACAGCTGGCCTCTGGTTCCGAACACTGACTACACAGCCTGAAAAGCACACTGTAAAGGAGCGAGGCCTGCTAGCCGGGGACCCTAGCTCACCACTCCAGAGTGAGCTGTCCAGCCCGCCTCTTCTGCCTCTCTACGTGCTCCCGGCCTTTGGCCTCTGCTTTGGTGGGGATTCAGGAAAGCAGGCTGGGATGCAGGAACTCAATGAACTTAAGCCATTCTTTGTTTTGATTTGTTTTGGGTTTTTGTTTTTTGGCTTTTTTGTTTGTTTGTTTTTCAAAGCAGGGTTTCACTCTAGCCCAGGCTGACCTGGAATTCACTGTGTAGACTCAGGGTGGCCTTGAACTCATGGTGATCCTCCTTCCTCCCTCTGCCTCCCCAGTGCTGGGATTAATTTATGTCTTTTTTTTTTTTTTTTTTTTTTTTTGGATTTTCAAGGTAGGGTCTCACTCTGGCCCAGGTTGACCTGGAGTTAACTATGCAGTCTCAGGGTGGCCTCAAACTCACAGCGATCCTCCTACCTCTGCCTCCCGAGTGCTGGGATTAAAGGTGTGCGCCACCATGCTTGGCTAACTTATGTCTTTCTTATGTGCATCTTATGGATATGTCTTTTTTTTTTTGGTTTTTCGAGGTAGGGTCTCACTGTGGCTCAGGCTGACCTGGAATTCACTATGTATTCTCAGGGTGGCCTCGAACTCTCGGTGATCCTCCTACCTCTGCCTCCCGAGTGCTGGGATTAAAGGCGTGTGCCACCACGCCCGGCTTATTTCTTTAAACATCTTAATTGATGAGGAAGCTGAGGTTCAGAGAGGGTAATTCACTTTCTCAAGGTTATTATGTACAGTAAGTCTGGAGACTTGACTCCTACCATGCCAGGTGCTTTTGGAGTTAGCAGTGTTCTCCATGAAGAGAAAGTGGACAAGTTAGTGACTCAATGATCTGACCAATCTGGCCTGCCTAGCTCCATGTTCACACTTCCAAGGAAATTTCCTGATGTTCCTGCCCATGAGGATGACTTTTCTTCTCCCGTAGCTGAGTTCCAGAAACAAGGATATGCACAAGGTGTCTCTGTTATCTAACTCTTCTCTCTCTCTCTCTCTCTCTCTCTGTATGTCTTTTACCTGTCACCAGTGATGTGCACCTGGGGGGCAGGTTACCAGACCAGTCTTTATCAATGGCGGGTGCACTCCTTCACACTCTGCACCACGCCATGCTGGCCTTGGCTTCCTTGTGAAACATTAGGGCCCTAACCACCTGGCCCCAGCTGCCCCCAGATGGACCCGCGGTGGGGCCTTTCTTGCCTCCCTCTCCCAGTGTCAGCACCCGCACCTATGAACCAGTTACCTTGGACTGTCCGCAAGGCTTGAGATAAGGGCTGGAGCAGGGGCGGTGGTAGCATGGGCAACAGCAGCTGTGGCCAGGGGTGGCGAGGCTGCACTGGGCGAGGCAGCAGCAGGCAGCTGGGCAGAAGCGGGCAGCAGAGGGGTGGCAGCTTGGCTGGTGCACACTGGAGCATGCTCAATAGGGGTGCTGATGAGGCGGATCAAAAACAACAACAACAAGAACAACAACCAACAGGTCAAGGGGGCTCAAGGCCCTGTGGGGCCTGGTTTTTTTTTTTTTTTGTTTGTTTGTTTTGTTTTTGTATTTTTTATGAAAGAAAGAGAGAGAAGAAGAGAGAATTCTCACACTAAGGCCTCCAGCCACTGCAGTCGAACTCCAGAGGCCAGACGTGTGCACCACCTTGGGCGCATGTGCAACTTTGCGCACGTGCATCACCTCGTATGCCTGGCTTATGTGGGATCTGGAGACTTGAACGTGAGTCTTTAGGTTTCGCAGGCAAACGCCGTAACTGCTGAGCCATCTCTCCAGCCCCCTGTGGGGCCCTTTGCATGGGGATAGGTGAACAGAAATCACCTTCCGCTCTGCAAATAATGGTCATGAGGGAGGGGGTTGCAGTGTGCATCCTGCAGGTATTGGGAAAGAGCTCCTGTGGACTCCCCCAGAGCAGGACTAGGCCACAGGGAAGGATCAGCAACATCAGAAGCATTCCTGGAGGGATGTTTGCCCCTCAGTTTTCTGCACTTCCTAATTTTCCTTCTTAGTAAAATACATGCAATGGACTAGCAACAGGTTTCCATCCTCTCCTGTTTTCTCTCAGTCAGGAATGCTCAGAAAAAAATATTATTTTGGGGCTGGAGAAATGGCTTAGCGATTAAGGCATTTGCCTGCGGAGCCAAAGGATCCTGGTTCGATTCTCCAGGACCCACGTAAGCCAGAAGCACAAGGGGCACATGCATCTGGAGTTTGTTTGCAGTGGCTAGAGGCCCTGGCGTGCCCATTCTCTCTCTGTCTGCCTCTCTTCTATCTCTCTCTCTGCTTGCAAATAAATAAATAAATATTTTTTAAAAATATTATTTTGTTTGTTCATTTTTTCGAGGTAGGGCCTCACTCTAGCCCAGGCTGACCTGAAATTCACCATGTCGTCTCAAGGTGGCCTCAATTTCATAGCAATCTTCCTACCTCTGCCTCCTGAGTGCTGGGATGTAAGGCATGTGCCACTATGCCCGGCTATTTTTTTTTTTTTTTGATTTTTCGAGGTAGGGTGTTACTGTATAGTCCAGGCTGGCCTGGATTTCACTCTGTATTCTCAGGGTGGCCTCAAACTCATGGCGATCCTCCTACCTCTGCTTCCCGAGTGCTGGGATTAAAGGTGTGTGCCACTATGCCCAGCTTAAAATATATTTTATTTATTTATTTATTTATTTATTTATTTATTTATTTATTTGAGAGAGAAAGAGGTAGAGAGAGAGAGAGAGAGAGAGAGAATGGGCGCACCAGGGCCTCCAGCCATTGCAAACGAACTCCAGATGCATGCACCTCCTTATGCATCTGACTTGTGTGGGTCCTGGGGAATTGAACTGGGGTCCTTTGGCTTTGCAGCCCTAATTTTGTTTTTAAAGTAAGATGAGATACTTGAGTGGGAAAGCCCTGGGCACTAGAGCCATTTTAACTTGGGCTTTAGGTTTCAAATGACCCCAGGCACTGACAGAACATCTGAATATGGACAAAAGCTACCATGGCAGACAAGATGTGACTTGGACCAAAAGGAGGCACCATGGTGCCAGGGGTGAAAAGACTTGGGCGCTGTGTTGCTTTTCACAGTAAGCCTGACTGGCAGCAGAATCTGGAGAGGTCAGGCAGACACCACTCACACAATGTGCCCACAGTTATGCCCTTAACTCCTCGCAAGAGCTCATGCCACCACATGTCCCAGTGATTGAAGAGTGAAATGAACATGGCTCTGAGCACATACATCTGAAAGACCTTACTGGCAGAAGACAGGCGACCGCTCTGTCAATGTGGACCAGCATGTCCAGATAGAATGACCAGCATGTCCACATAGAATGACCAGCATGTCCAGATCGAATGGGAAGATGCTAGTGCAGGTAGACCAGATGCCCACACATGAACACCTTGACATTTTGTAAGTTTCCAGGACTGCTCTAGGAAGACAGGGCAGTCAGGATATGGGTTGGTGAGATTAGAGCTCTGCTACCCATGAATGGGGTGGAGAATGAAAATTAAATAATAGGCTAGGCGGGTGGCTCACACCTTTAATACAAGCACTCAGGAGGCAGAGGTAGGAGGATCACCATGAGTTTGAGGCCACCCTGAGACTACATAGTGAATTCCAGGTCAGCCTGGGCTAGAGTGAAACTTTCAAAAAACCAAAAAAAAAAAAAAAAAAAAAGCCAGGCATGGTGGCGCACGCCTTTAATCCCAGCACTCTGGAGGCAGAGGTAGGAGGATCACCATGAGTTCCAGGCCACCCTGAGACTACATAGTGACTTCCAGGTCAACCGGAGCTAGAGTGAGACCCTACCTCGAAAAACCAAAATAAGAAAAAGAAAAAGAAAAAAAAAGACGAATGTGCATTTCTTTACTTTCCGATTATTTAATTTTTTTTGTTGGTTTTTTGAGGTAGGGTCTCACTGTAGCTCAGGCTGACCTGGAAATCACTATGTAGTCTCAGGGTGGCCTCGAACTCACGACGATCCTCCTACCTCTGCCTCCCGAGTGCTGGGATTAAAGGTGTGCGCCACCACGCCCGGCAGCACATTTTTTACTATTTTTTTGGACAGGCTGGTCTCAACTCCTAAACTGAGGGCTAAATTCCTCCTGTTTTAGCTTCCCTGATAGCTGGACTATAGGCATTTACTGCTACACCACAAGGCCGGCTCGTTCTTTGCATTTTGACTGGTATTTTTATTTGCTACAACAGTGGTGGAATAAATGCAACTCTTGCAAGAGGTAATAGTTCCCCCCATGCAACGGAATTCATTTATTGCTTCATACAATGTGTCAGGCATTATGTCCTTAATTCCTCACAACAGGCCTGTGATGTGAGTATTATCAACTATTTGATAGATAAGGAAATGGAAACAGAGGAAAAAGTTCAGCTGCTCAAGCTTCTAGAACTTACCCACTGAAACAAAATTAATTTTTTTTGAGGCAAGCCCAACACACTAGCCTTTTTTTTCTGATGTGAGAGTGAGAGAGAGAGAGAAAGAGAAAGAGAGAGAGAGAAAGAAAGAGAGAGAAAATTGGTGTATCAGGGCCTTCAACCACTGCAGTCAAGCTCCAGATGCATGCGCCCCCTTTGTGCGCATGTGCCACCTCACATGCTTGCGACACTGTGCATCTGGCTTACATGGGACCTGGAGAGTCGAATATGAGTCCTTAGGCTTTGCAGACAAGTGCCTTAACAGCTAAGCCATCTCTCCAGCCCAAAATTAATTATTTTGATTTGAAGCCTTAACCAGTATCCCATGGAGGAAGAAGATACCTTTTTGTGATCAGCCAAATAGAATCTATCTCTGATAAAAGGCGCTTATTATTTTGTTTTATTTTGTTTTGTTTTGAGGTAAGGTCTCACTGTAGCCCAGGCTAACCTGGAATTCACTATGTAGACTCACGATGGCCTTGAACTCATGGCAATCCTTCTACCTCTGCTTCCCAAGTACTAGGATTAAAGGTGTACACCACCACACCCAGCCACTTATTTTTATTAGAAATAATTAGATTCCCAGTATTACCTCTGCCATGTACTCCCACTATGTATTACCCCATTTACCCTTTCCACCTCCCTGGATGGTAAGTTCTGTGAGTCTCATTTTACTGGTGAGCAGCCTATGGTTCAGAGACATTGTTTCTCTGCTAAAATATCACTAGCTGGGGTGGTGGCACACACCTGAAATCCAGGCATTTGGGAGGCTGAGGCAGGAGGGTTGCAGATTTGAGGCCAGCAAGTTCCAAGCCAGCCTGGCCTATGTAGTGAGACCTTGTCTCAAAACAATACAAAACAAAGCCAGAAAACATTGCCCAGCTGCCAGGCGACAGAGAAAAGCTTAAGCCCTAATTACTACAACATTTCTCAAACTTTCTTCCTTTTTTTTTTTTATTGGTTTTTCGAGGTAGGGTCTCACTCTAGCCCAGGCTGGCCTGGAATTCACTATGTAGTCTCAGGGTGGCCTCAAACTCATGGCGATCCTCCTACCTCTGCCTCCCGAGTGCTAGGATTAAAGGCATGAGCCACCACGCCCGGCTTTCAAATTTTCTTAACTAGAACCACCAGGGGGTCTTGGTAAAATACAGCTGCCAGCTGAGTCTACATTTCTGACAAGCTCCCTGGTGATGCTGATGCTACTGTTCCGTGGACCACACCTGGAGGTGTGCAAGGTGCTGGAGGGGACTGCCCCAGACACAGGCTACCAAGCTGCTTGGGAAAGTATTCAATGAGACAGGTAAAGCATGAAATTGAGTGAGAACAGCAGGCAAGAATGGAGCTACAGGACTGGACAGATGGCTTAGCGGTTAAGACTCTTGCCTGTGAAGCCTAAGGGCCCAGGTTCGATTCCCCAGTACCCCTGTAAGCCAGCTGCACAAGGTGGCACATGTGTCTGGTGTTGGTTTGTAGTGGCTGGAGGCCCTGGCACACCCATTCTTTGTCTCTCTTCTGTCTCTTTCTGGTTGCAAATAAGTGTGTGTGTGTAAAGAATAGAGCTACAGAAGTGGCAAGGTTGTGCGTTGACTGTCCCATGGGAAAGAGCACACTTTTCTGTCACCATGTGGGACGCATGCTGCATGGCCAAGGGCATTAGCCATGTCCTGCCCAGGCCTTTCTTTCCTGGCTTAGCGGTCAGAAAGGAGGCTTTGTGCAGCCCAGCTAGCAGGCTTACAACATGACTGGCCTTCTTTGAGGCCACTTGCCCACCGTCTGAAAAAGAAATTGCTTCTGAAGGCCATGGCTGTGATGCGGCCATCTCAGAGAAGAGGCTGAGGCCTGGAAGCCTTTGAGATGGTTGCTTGGGCCTCCTCACAGGGTCAGTGGGTCCCATCTCACATTGCCAGTGGACCACTGGGAGCTGAGACTACTTCACAGGACAAGAGTGATGAAAATGCTCAGGCTAGGCAAACAAGAAGCCAGCTCTGGGCTGGGCGTGGTGGTGCACGTCTTTAATCCCAGCATTCGGGAAGCACAGGTAGGAGGATTGCTATGAGTTCGAAGCCACCCTGAGACTACATAGTGAATTCCAGGTCAGTCTGGGTGACACTTCCTTGAAAAACCAAAACAAATAAATAAATAATCAGCAATATATTCCACAGTATGTATGTATGTATGTGTGTGTGTAGATACATACACACACACACACATACACACATACCCACTTAACTTAAAAACATCCAATGAGTGAAGTTTCAAAGGGGAAAGTGGGGGGAGGGAGGGAAGTACCATGGGATGTTGTCTATAATTAAAGAATTTGTCAATAAAAAATAAATTTAAAAAAATAGAAAAAAAAGAGGAACAAAAAACATCCAATGAGCTGGGCATAGTGGCACATGCCCTTCATCCCAATCCCAGCACTTGGATGGCCGTGAGTTCGAGGACACTGTGAGACTACATAGTGAATTCAGCCTGGGTTAGAGCAAGATCCTACCTTGAAAAACCAAAAAAAAAAAAAAAAACCAAGACCACCAGTCAGGTGTGGGTGTGGTGACCTGCGCCCTCTTTCTCTTTCAGCCTCGTGACTCTCGCTCAGTGGAGTTCTTGGTACGTCCCTTTGCAGCAAGACCAGGGCGGCCCTCACTGCATTTGCTCTGTGCGCATGATGCCAGCAGCTGTGATGGGCATAATGCCCTGAAACTTGTGCACATTCCACTCTGCCTGGGAGTTTAGATCAATACCACTGCTGACCACGTCCTCCCCAGCATGCCCTCCCTCCCAATCAAAAGGATTGTCTCAGGAACTGTGACATTTTTCTCTCACCAGCGTCCCTGATTCCTTTGCTTCGATTGCCTGCCCAGCCTTCCCCATCAACACGCACCCCAACCTTGACCATCCTTCAAGACCTAGCCAGGACCTCTTCTTCTGGAAGCCTTCTCTGATCCTCCATTCAGAGGGAATGCTACCTCTGGGCTCTACAAGATCAGCATCGCATGGTGGTCACAGCTATGTTGTCCCTTTCTGAGTCCTTCAGTGTCCACGGCGACTGAGCACTTTGCGCACATGCCCAAAAACACAGGACACTGAATGAGGACACCTCCCTGGCTTACTCTGCCGACTTCATGTAGACCCCTGGCCTGGAGCCACGCCACGTGCTACCCACAGAGGCTGGAGAAGCTGGGAAGGCACCAGGCAGGCTAAGCAGCAGTTTCAACTAACGGGCTCCGAGAAGGCTGCAACCGGCTTGGAGCTGGTGACAGGAGTCATAGAACCCCTCACCTCTGAGCCATCGGTGCTCTCCCAGCCTTGGGAATTCCTCTCCCTCTCTCGGTGTCAGCCGCAGCAGCACAGCCGTACAAACCCCCAGTCCACGCATGATTGCATTCCAGTTTGCCTAGAAAGACGCAAGCACCCCTTTTTCCTCCCCAGGTGGATTTCCCAGGCAGACTGGTGCTTTCTCAGCCTTGCCCTGGCCCTGGCATCAGACTGCTGGAGGCAGGAAGAGGTAGGAGAAGGCCAAGGAGGAACAGGATGGTGGACAGCTTTGGGGTGGCATCTCAGATAGTCAGAACAGCTTCCCTGGCTGGCCCTTCGGCTAAGCTTGCCTGAGAGAAAGGCTGCTTCTGGACATCAGGAGTGGGAGGGAGGCTCTGGCCATCCAGCCTAAAAGGAGGAAGGGTATCCTGAGGATCGGGTCTCTTCATGTCCTTCATTTTCCAAATGTCATTGCCCTCACGTGTCAGTCTGCGATTCCATGCAGACACGGATCAGGCAGTTGGCTAGGCAGGTGAGCAGGGGGTTGGCTTTGAAAGGATGTGGACCTGTTGAAGACTAGAGCCTCTTTTACCTCTGCCACCCCAATTAGCCCTTGAAAATTATTCTGGGTTAGCACAAGGCCATAGGTATGGCCAAGAGGCAACTGAAAGCCACCTCCAGCCTCCTGCCACCAAGACTCTGCTGGGTCTGCCTTCCATCTCCTCTCTCCCCCATGTGCCCCCATCTCAGCCTCCTGAGTTTCCCTGTGGACTGCCCTTTCATCCAGGTGTGTCCATCAGAACCTTTCTGTTGCTGCCTGGACAGGGTGAACATGCCTAAGGGTGGCCTGGGAGAAGGCCTGCAGCATGCTTCCTGATGGCGAGGGAAGATGATGCACTTGTTGGGTGTAGCTGAGTGTGGCAGGAGAGGCGAGGTTCCTGCGATAGCCACCCATCCATGGGGGCCCATAAGGCCCCAGTGTAGGTTCTCATGTCATCCTGAGAGGGAGAGAGGCAGTTAGGGTGACTGAAAGTAAAAGCAGGTGTGTCTCTGGGCTGGCCTCACAGTCTGCACTTCGCTAGTGTTCAGAGAAGAATCTGGCTTCGCCTCGTCTCTTGCTAAACGAGTTCCCTAGACCTGTTTTCAAAACCTGCGTCCTTCCTGGGAGGGAGGTCCCCTTTCCTAGAGTTCAAATCTAATCCTAGCACGGTGGTTGGCAAGTTCAACCCCAGAACTTGACATCATGGCTGGCCTCTTCCTGAGACAGCCACTAGTCCAGACCAATCAGCTGTCTGGGGCTCACCTGAGCAGGAGGGCAGGGCCCTCCACCATATGGTTATAAATACATTTACCAGGGGAAGGCAAGCTCTCTTGCAGCCCGTTCATCATACATGAACCTCCAGGTTCTGGGGAGTCTCCTCCCATCTCGGCTGAGATGAGGCGAGCACCCTCTGACCCCTACTCCCACACGGGCTCTCTTCCCACTGCTGCCCTCCACATGGCAGGAGCTCTCTGTACTTTCTTTTCTTGTCTCTCTAATCTCTTTTCACATTTTTCCAGGCCTTCCACATGGGCTCTCAGACCACTTGAGTATATTCATTTTCCTTCCCTTGGTTCTGTACTTCTTTTAATAAATGTGGTCATTTAATAATTGTTCTTCTTAAAAGATGATGACATCAAATTAAAAGAGAGACTAATGGAGAGAGGGAGGGGATATGATGGAGACTTGAGTTCTAAAGTGGAATGGGGGGAGGGAAGGGAAATATCAGGTGGGTTTTTTTTTTGTATGTAAGTATAAAAGTCAATAAAAAACAATAATTTAAAAAAATAATAATTGTTCTTCTTGGGCTGGAGAGATGGCTTAGCAGTTAAGACACATGCCTGTGAAGCCTAAGGACCCCGGTTCGATTCTCCAGGTCCCATGTAAGCCAGATGCATAAGGGGGCACATGCGTCTAGAGTTCAATTGTAGTGGCTAGATGCCCTGGCGTGCCCATTTTCACTCTCTCTATCCCTCTCTCCATCTCTAATAAATAAATAAATAAATAAATAAATAATTTAAAAAATCTTTTTAAAAATTAGTTGGGCATGGTGGCACATGCCTTTAATCCCAGCACTCAGGAGGCAGAGGTAGGAGGATCACTGTGAGTTCGAGGCCACCCTGAGAATACATAGTGAATTCCAGGTCAGCCTGGGCTAGAATGACACCCTACCTCGAAAAAAAAATTTTAAACTTTAAAATTTAAAAATTTTTAAAAATTAAAAAATTAAAAAATATTCTGGGTGTGGTGGCACACGCCTTTAATTCCAGCACTTGGGAGGCAGAGGTAGGAGGATCACCGTGAGTTCAAGGCCACCCTGAGAATACAGAGTGAATTCCAGGTCAGCCTGGGCCAGAGTGAGACCCTAGCTCAAAAAAAAAATAATAATAAATAAAAAAATAAATAAATAAATAAATAAATAAATAAATAAATAATTGTCCTTCTGAGTTTGGTTTGCCCAATTCTTGGTTAAAATACATGAACTCAGGGTTTGAGGTTCAAGGACTCTCTCCTGAACCCCAATAATACCTCATATCAATCCCCCACTCTGGGGTGCTTAGTCTGGGCACAGCACCCATGGGGGAGGAAAGCATTAATGAGCAGGCTACACTGGGTCCTCACACAGAAGGCGTGACCCTCGCCTCTGCCCCTCGCCGGCAGTGTTGTCTGTCCTGAGCACTGTCCTTCCAGCTCCTCCTGGGGGCGCACGGGGCACACACACAGGCACAGCATGAGTAGGGCTTGGTTTGGTTCACTTCAAATCCTTTTTATTTCAGAACAAGCATGCTTGTATATACAGGAGAGAACTATGGAGCCAGCACACAGGTACAGAGAGGAGGGTTCCCACCCAACCCCACCTCGGCCCTAAGGGGTCTCTGCCTCCTCTGCCCTGGGCTTCCATGCCCTTTGCCAAGAGTACTGGTCCAGGCAGCCCTGGACATCAAAGGAACGAGAAGGATCCTGCAATTAGCTCCTTCTTAGGACTCTGATCTTTGCACAACTTGTTCTGTGAGGGCGCGAGGCCAGGAGCCGAGGGTGATGGCCATTGTATTTTCCTTGGGTCTGGGGAATTAGGCCAGCAAACCCCATCCTGTCCTCTCTGGTCTATAGCTAAAGATCTGTGCGTGGGGTAGGGGGTAGAGGCTCAGCTTGTGAAGAGGGAAGGGTCACACAGAGTTGCGGACAGGGGAGGTAGGAGATATATAGCATAGGGGACTAGGCCCTAGCCATCAACTCTGGGCTGGGCACAAAACAGACATGTTGTGGTTAAGCTACCAGAGGTGCCCACCCCCCCACAGTTATACTTTGTCAAGCATCACCGTGGGGCTCACATGCCAGATCTGTGGGGGGGGGATCCACCCTGCCGGGGATCAGGGGGCTTCCAGGCAGCCTTTTAGCTTTTAACATTAAGGAGTTGGGCAGAAAGGCCATGGTGCCAGTTGCGCAATTTGGCAAAACGTGGGCTGTTACGTTCCGTTTCAAACCTTTCCCTGTGGCACAGAGACAGAGAGAGACAGAAGGAGAGAGAAAGAGAGACAGAAAGAGAGAGAGAAAGAAGAAAGAGAGGGGTTAGGGGACACGTCCACCATTCCCCTACTTGACTATGGGGCAGAGGGCAGGGGTGGGCAGTTGGCTTGGAAAGTGTTGTCATCTGGGGGGTACTTTCTGCGGGACAGACCTGAGTTGAATGGGGCAAGATGAGAGTCCTAGGACAGAATGGAGGGACTTGCCCTGCCTGAGGGGTGGGCAATGTGGAAGAAGCCCGGCTAGAAGGCTGAAAAGCAGGCTGGGGCAAAGGGGGGGGGCCTCCCTGGCCCATGGAGTTAGGGCTGGGCAAGGCTGCTTTGACTGTGGGCTCTTAGGCCTGAACCAAACAGGTAAGTGGGCCTAGCATCATCTCTGTCCCTAGCTGGGCACCGGAAAGGAAGAGTGCCTGACCCCTGTGATTACCCCTAGTAGGCCGATCTGTCACCTCCTTCCCTGTGCTGCCTGGCCTCCCTCAGCTTCACTATCCTCAGAGAAAAGACTTCACATACCACCCAGGCCACCTGCTGGCCCCAGGCTGGAGCACAGCCCGGACACACCAGTACACGTGTGCGCACACACACACAAGGCACTGTCACAGAAGCAGAGGGAGGAACTTCCTGCTACTTCCTGCCAGTGGAACCTATGGAGGTTCAACCCATAGCTGTCCAGGCGAGGGGGCTGTACAGAGCACGCGAGCCACGTCAGAAATGTGCAAAGGGAGGAGAGAGGGGCGAAAAAAGGCCAGGTCCACAATGCCAGAATCCCGGCCCTCAGGTACAGAGCCAAGGTACAGATTGATGACCAAAGGATATCTGTTTTATTTATTAATTAATTTATTTTGAGACAAGTCATGTAGCCCAGGCTGGCCTTGAACTCTATATGTAGCTAAGGATGACTTGAACTTCTGATCCTCCCACCTCCACTTTCTGAATTCTGGGATTACAGATATATGGCACCACACCGTTTGATAATGCACTGGGCATGGAACCCAGGGTTTCATGCATGCAAGGCAAGCACTTTGCCAACTGAGCTACATCTCCAGGTCCAAGGGGTCACATGGAGCCATAAACACAGTGTGTTCAACCTGCATAGAGTCACAATTTAAAAAATAGCACTGGGTGCCGGGAGTGGTGACGCCTTTAATCCCAGCACCCAGGAAGCTGAGGGACGAGGATCGCTGTGAGTTACAGGTCAATCTGAGATTATATAGTGAATTCCAGATCAGCCTGGGCTAGAGCGAGAGCCTACCTTGAAAAGCCAAAAAACAAAACAAAACAAAAACCCCAAAAAACAACAATAAAAATTAGAGCTGGGCATGGTGGCGCACACCTTTAATCTCAGCACTTGGGAGTCAAAGGTAGGAGGATTGCCGTGAATTCAAGGCCACCCTGAGATTACATAGTGAATTCCAGGTCAGCCTGGGCTAGAGTGAGACCCTACCTTGAAAAATAAAAAATAATTAGTGCTATGGATGTCGCTCAGAAGTAGCATCTTCTTAGCGTGCACAAGGCTTTCAGTTCCATCCCCAGTACTGAGGAGGGGGAATTTATATATATAAATTGAAAAAAAAATGGGTCGCTACTCAAAAAAGAAAAAGGAACAAATGACAAATGAACTATAGGCTGAGTAACCCTTATCCAAAATGTTTGGGACCAGAACTGTTTAGGACTTCAGGATTTTTAAATTTTAATTAATTAATTTAATTTATTTGAGAGAAAGAGGCAGATAGAGAGAGAGGATGAGCACACCAGGGCCTCTAGTCACTACAAATGAACTCCAGACACATACACTACTTGTGCATCTGGCTTACGTGGGTACTGGGGAATCAAACCTGCGTCCTTAGGCTTTGCAGGCAAGTGCCTTAACTACTAAGCCATCTCTCCAGCCCCAGATTTTTTTTTTAATTTTGGAATATATATATATATTCATATTCATATTCTTGAGGCCAAAGTCTAACTACAAACTTCATTTATATATTTTTTAAATTTGTTTATTTGAGAGAGAGTGAGAGAGAGAAAGAGGCAGAGAGACAGAGAGAGAATGAGAGAAGGGGCACACCAGGGCCTCTAGCCACTGCAAACAAACTCCAGACACATGTGCCACCTTGTGCATCTGGCTTTACATGAATACTGGGGAATTGAACCTGGGCCCTTAGGCTTTGCAGGTAAGCACCTTAACCACTGAGCAATCTCTCCAGCCCTTCATTTATATCTAATATGTACCTGATACCCATAAACCTAAAGAAAGAATTTTTTTGAGAGACAGACAGAGAGAGGGGGAGAGAGAGACAGATAGAGAATGGGCATGCCAGCAGTCTCTCAGCTGCTGTGAACGAAATCCAGATGCATGTGCCCCCTTGTGGGCAAGTGCAGCATTGCGCCCTTGCATCACTTTGCATCTGGCTAAACGTGGGACCGGAAATTGGAACCGGGTTCTGAGGCATAGCAGGCAGGCACCTTAACTGCTAAGCCATCTCTCCAGCCCTGAAGAAACTTTTTTTTTAACAGCACCTGTGTAGCTTTCTTTTCTAGTGGTACTAAAGATTGAATTCAGGGTCTCACACATGCTAAGTAGGTATCATACCACTGGGGCACATCGCAGCTTGACATCTTAAAAAATATTTTATTTTTATTCATTTATTTGAGAGGCAGAGAGAGAGAATGGGTGCACTAGCTCCAGCTGCTACAAATGAACTCCAGACACATGCACTACCTTGTGCATCTGGCTTACATGGGCTCTGGAGAATTGAACCTGGGTCCTTTGGCTTTGCAGGCAAGCGCCTTAAGTGCTGAGCCATCTCTCCAGCCCTGCATCTGTGTTTCGAATAAGATCCACCACATGGGGTTAGGTGGAAGCTGCCCACCTTGGTGCTGCTTGGTGCTCAAGAAGTTTTGGATTTCAGAACACTTCAGACTTGAGATTTTTTGTACCAGAGTGTTCAACCTGTACTGGTACGTTCAACAACTTAGATGAAGCCTGAAAGAATTATGCTGATCGGAAAAATCCAGTCCTGGGACTGGAGAGATGGCTCAGAGGTTAAAGGCACTTGCTTGCAAAATCAGACTGCCTGGTTTCAATTCCCCAGTATCCATGTGAAGGCAGATGCACAAAATGGCACATGCATCTGGGGTTTGTTTGCAGTGCCAGGAGGCCGTGGTGCACCTGTACTCACTCTCTCACCCTCTCTGCCTCTTTCTCTGTCTCTCTCCCAAATAAATAAAATATTTTAAAAACTTCAATCCTAACATGACTACATGTTGTATGAGTCCATCTGTAGAACATTCATAGGAATGAAAGGTGATAGAAATTCAGAACAGATGGCTGATCACCAGATGCTAGGAGGGCGTGGGTAATGGGGCTGTGTGTGGCTGTGCCAAGGCATGTGGGACAGCCCTGTGCTGTGTGTGGCTGTGCCAAGGCATGTGGGACAGCCCTGTGCTGTGTGTGGCTGTGCTAAGGCATGTGGGACAGCCCTGTGCTGTGTGTGGCTGTGCTAAGGCATGTGGGACAGCCCTGTGCTGTGGAAAGCTCTTCATGTTGATTGTAGCAATGTCAACTCTCAGTGGGACATCGTACTATAGGGTTTTTAATTATTTTATTTTATATTTATTTATTTATTTTTTTATTTTTTTTTTGTTTTTTTTGCAAGGTAGGGTCTCGCTCTAGCCCAGGCTGACCTGGAATTAACTATGTAGTCTCAGGGTGGCCTCGAACTCACAATGATCCTCCTACCTCTGCCTCCCAAGTGCTGGGATTAAAGGCGTGCGCCACCACGCCCGGCTATTTATTTGGTTTTTTTGAGGTAGGGTCTCACTCTGGCCCAGGCTGACCTGGAATTCACTATGTAGTCTCAGGGTGGCCTCGAACTCACAGCGATCCTCCTGCCTCTGCCTCCCAAGTGCTGGGATTAAAGGCGTGCGCCACCATGCCTGGCTCGAGTTTTTTTTATTTTTTTAAGAAAGCGAGAGAGAGAATTGGTGCACCAGGTGCCTCAGCCACTGCAATTGAACTCCAGATGCTTGCGCCACCTAGTGGGCATGTGTGACCTTGCGCTTCCCTCACCTTTGAGCGTCTGGCTTACTTAGGATCTGGAGAGTCGAACATGGGTGCTTAGGCTTTGCAGGCAAATGCCTTAACCACTAAGCCATCTCTGCAGCCCCGGTGCTGTGGTTTTGCAAGAGGCCATTGCTGGAAACAGGAAGGCTGGGAGAGGGCACAACTGCAAGTGGATTGGCAGTGAGCTCAAAGTGAAAAGTTTGATTGAAAAGTAAGTTGCCAGCATGCCAGAATCAGGAAGATGAACTTGAGGTCGTCAAAGATGAGAGCTATGACAATGCTGGTCTTATAGTTCTGCATGTAACAGTCACCAGGTCCTGGTTCCCGCACCCTCATGTGCCCGTGTTTACAGAGGCCCACTTTCCCATCTGCATGACCTGGCACTCTCACCCTGTCCCAGTCCTGTAAGGCTATTTGACCAAAGGGGTTGTTGCTAACACAGTTGCAACCCACTGATCTAGCCCAACTTTTCCTTACGCCAAGAGGAACCTGAGGCCTAGAAACGTCCACACAGAAGCAGCAAACCACGCACTGAGTGTTCGGCGTCTCCTTCCCCTGCTACTGAGGTCAGGGTGAACGGGCAAAGTAGATGGAACAAAGGCTCTGCAAGCCATCGTGACCGCCCATAGTGAACACCGAGAGCTAGGTGCAGAATTAGACCCAGCCAGTTGCCAGCAAACTGCCAGTTCTAGCAAAGCCCAAGTGACAGTCTGTCATCAGTGCTCAGTGACAACAGGTAAAGGACAATCCTAGAACCTCTGGTGAATCTAGTGCGGCCCCAGGCCGACTGTCCCAGGAAGAGCATGCGGGACAACATACTTGATACCAGTGTGGATACATGATCACACTGGGTTCCATGCCTCGCCATGGAAGGCCCTCACAGGCTTCCGTGGGAGCTTGACAAAGAAAGAAGAAAGAGGAAAAGGCACAGGAGGCAGGAGAAGAGAGAGAGAGAAAGAGACTGCAAAAGAAAGGAAGAGAGACCATCAAGGCTACTAAGACTGTGGCACTCAGAGGTGCCAGTGTCTCCAGCTGTGGCTTTCAGACTTGCTAGGGTGCCAAAATACTAGCAGCTAATATGGAAAGAGCGAAGAGCCAGTGGTAGCTGCCCCTTAGCCCACAGGGTTAGCGGGGGCTGGGAGTCCAGCATCCAACCCTGAGTTGGGACAGATCAAGTGTTCCTCAGCACCCCGAGGGACAAGCATGCTCCCAGCTGCTCGCATGGCCACTTGGGTGAGCTTAGGACCCAAGCCATCACTAGTGGCTGCAACAATCCTTGGAACCTGACTCCCACGCAGAATAGAACCAGTGCGTCCATCACCTGTCCCTGCTCCTGCCCCTGCCCAGGGCCCAGGACTGCTGGGACTTAGAGATGTGGAGGCTCTGCCCATGAGGACAACCCTGGAGACATTAAAGTCAGGAAAAGGGCGAGGAGCAGGATGCTTGCACTCTGCGGTCCTGAGGAGTCCCACAGCCTCCGTGACAGGGCCTGAGATTCTGGGGAAGGGCTGCTTAGGATGTGGGAGGGAGCCGGCAGTAGCCTTTTCTTGGTGGGCCCTTTCCCCAGATTTCCCTCTGATGAAGTCTTATGGCAGTGCCAGCTAATGTTCTAGGGCAAAGAAGAAATAGGAGACTGGATCTCTTTCCACCAGTGCCCTTTCCCTTCCAGGGGTAGCTGGCTGACAACGAGGCACAAGCTTAGCATGATCAGCGTGCATACTAAACAAAAGAAGAGCATAAAATGACCAGAAAGAGGTGGCAGAGGGCCCTGAAGACAGGAGTCTGGGTCTTGTGAGAGGAAGCCAAAAGGCCCTCTGCTGACTTCCTGATGACAGGAACCTGTTTACTGTGGAGGGTGATGTAAGGCCCCCTCTATGGAGTCTCTGGGAAAGACTGCACTGCTCCCCGGGGGCATCTATGTGGGTGGCTTCAATGCAAAGGGTTGAATAAACACAGAAATAGCATGTAGGGACAACGGAGCAGGGAGCGGCTGAGGGCTGAGCACTCAGAAACACTTAAAACAGCTAAACACACTTTTGAGCTGAATTCAACACATCTCTCTTGGCACTGTTTAATACACTGCAGCTGCTAAAGGGTTAAGAACATTTCAAGAACTGCATGCCACCCTTAGCAGCGCTGGGAGGAACACACCATGGCTTGCATGCCCAGCCGAAAAATGGGAGCAGCAACTTGGATTGGCAAAAAGTATCGTTTCAACAATAAAATCCATGTGGAGTCCCAGCTGGCCCCAGAAGTCCTACTCTTGTCAAGTCCTGTGGCCACCATGTGCGGTTAGCAAGTACAGAAAGCTTGGCTCAGGGTACAGCATGCCTCTGAGCCCCAGCCCCTCCCAGAGAGGCCGCCAGCAGGATGCACTGGCCCCAGGCCGGCTGTCCCGGGAAGAGCATGCAGGACAACATATTTGCTACCGGAAGTGGATGTATGATCACACTGGACTCCATGCCTCACCATGGAAGGCCCTCACAGGTTCTAGTGGGTTCAAATCAGGCTTACCCCTCCCCCCATACCCAAGGTTGTGTACAGCTCCTGATAGGGCACAAATGACAGGCGAATGGCTGTGCCCACAGACCTGCCACTGACCAAGAGACCCGGCCCTGAGACCCTTTTCCCTGCATAAGTGTCTTCTCGTGTGTGTGTGTGTGTGTGTGTGTGTGTGTGGCAAGGGGGGGGGGTGTCCTTCTTGAAGCAGCTGTTATACTTTGAGTAATTTATCGAAGTGGTGCCTTAATGCAGGTATGGACAGGTGAGCCCAAGAGTCAGGCGTTTGTCCCAGCACAGCCCTCCATGTGCTCGCACCCAATGCCTAGCTTTCAGATTCACAGAGGGACAGGCTCTGAGATGAATGGGTGGCATGGCACCAGCCCAGTGCCCTCACAGGGAGAGACGCCCTCATTCTCCACAGCCCAGTGAAGGCCAAAGCAGCCCTGCCCTTGCCCAGGGATGGAGCCGGGAGAGCCTAGAGTCCTTATTCCTATACCCACCACACCGAGACAGGAAAGCCACCTCAGCCAGCACTCGCTGGAGCCCTTTGAGGGCCGGGCTTTCCAAACACATGAACTTGAGAGGTTCCTTCCATGGGTCATGTGGCCTGGGGACTGCCTGGGAAGGGATGGGGTGAGAAGGGCAAGACCATGGAGTGTAGGCACCTACCTTGACCTTCGCAGAGCTTCTTCATCCGGGTCTTGCACTGCGGACAGAAAGGAGCTGGTAAGGGGGACTTACAGGGAAGCAAAGCCCCCTGAAGCTTTGTGGACAGTGAGTCCTTGCCAGGCCCTGGATACTTCCTGTACCCTCCTGCCAACTGTGGAGAGGAGGCATGGCAGGCTGCTGCAGGTGGATGAGAAAACACTTGCAGTTGGGAGGCAGGGGCCAGAACATGACTTTCCCAACCCCCGGGCAGTCACGGAAGCTACGTGACAAGCTTGAGACCCATGACTGGAGTGAGAGATTGGAATGGAAGTGGAAGGTTGCCACCACTGAATGGCCAGCCATAGGGACCCAAAGGTGCTCCAACAGCTGCTAGAGAGCCAATGGTCAGTTCATCTTCAAGGGCAAGTGCTTGACTCTGGCTTCTCTAAGCCTTTCAGACTGGGCAGCAGGACCCCACTGTATCACCTTATTCTGGCCCTGACATTGTCACTTACTGAACTCTGTCCCCGTCATCTGCGCCAGGATGCGGAAGGAGCGAGACTGCAGGTTGGAGGACCGGCGTGCCCACTCATCAGCCTCGTCTTCCGGCTTGTTCTGGTTTTTAATCACAGCCTGATACACAGGGGAGGCACTGTCCACGGCCAGGTCCTTCACAGGGAGGCTCCTGCGAAGCAGGAAGAAGTGTGGGCGCAGGCCAGGCTGGGTCTCCAGCTTCTGCCACACTGTCCCCTCTGTGTCCACCCACCACCTCCCTGATGCCCTCTGGTGACCCCTGCTGCTCTTCCCCCACCACACCCTCGCCCATTGCTCTCTGAGAAGCTGAGACATGGGCGTGGCCTGGGTTCTTGGTGCTCACTGAGGCTCCATTTGCCCATGAAGAGGCTCCTAGCCTTCCTGTTGGCCCCTCCCTAGCACTAACTCTGGGCCTGGCTCCATCTCACGGGCTGGAACCCCTAAGGAAAGCAGGAGGCAGGTCTTATCCAAGTGATTTTGGCATCCTGACAGGCTGCTTGGGGACCCCAGGCACTTTCTCAGGGCCCACCCACTGGCCTTTTCATACCCGCAGATCCAAACTTTGAACTGCCAATGCTATGCTGCCTGGAGGTGGCCTAGCCGGAAGTGATGTGAGAAACAAGGCAGGAAGACACACGTGGCCCTGTAGTGACCCACAGGTTCAGCGGGATTTATGGCCAGGGCCAAAGAAGGGGATTGAAGTGGTGCTAGGCAGGGGTACGGATCCTCTCCCCCTCAGGGGAGCACAACCTTTTGAGGGGGACCTGGTGATGTCCCTTTTGTTTCCGTGGTCTGGCATTAGAAGGTGCTCAGAAGTCTTGTCTGAATGAATGAATCCTAGATCAGAGCCAGAAGGGACCCTAGGACCCCTCAGGGGACTCGTACCTGATCCAAAACTTTATAGATCAGAGCTGGCGATGTGTGTTGCCCAGCAAACCCTCCCGGCGGTCAGGGAGAGCCCAGAAGAAGTCCATAGCAAACCAGCCTGCTTGCTCAGCCCTTTCCTCTCACAGATGGTGAAGGCGAGGCTTTAGAGAGGTCAGCTGACTAACTCCAGGCTATGGCAAGTAGGGGCTCCATTCAGCTAGAACTTGGGCTGCTGCTGCCTCCCAATCCCCTTTCTTTTTCATTATCATCATCATCATTATTAATTTGACACAGGGTCTTGCTGTGTAGCTCAGGCTGGCCTGGAATTTATGATCCTCTCACTTTAGCCTCCTGAATGCTGAGATTATGGGCACGCACCACCACTCTTGGCTTGCCTAGGGTCCTAGATTTTACAGTCAGAAAGCTCAGGAAGGCCACGTCTGCATTCCAGGCCCTGCCCAGAGCACATGTTCCAACCAAACGGAGACTTGGCCTAACCTAGACATGCCTTATCCAACATCCCTCTGGCTGCTTCCACCTGCCTACGGGGATTGCCTGACTGAGACATGAGCCCCCTAGTGCTTAGATCTTTTGCTCTATCTGAATAGAATTGGCCTAGTCCCCCGGACTGGTTCCCTAAGCCTGGCTCAGGGTGGGCCATGATGGCAGAGGCAGAGAAAGAGATTGAGGCAAGTGGAGCTGCTCCTACTTCACTGAAGATCCCATTTTGGACTGGGCAGTTCCGTGCACTGTGGAATTGTGGTTGAGACTGGATGTGGGACCACAAGATTACTCTGGGGTCCAGCCACGGAGGACCTTGCAGCTGTCCAGGAAGCAAGGGAAAGAGTGGGCTCATGATCTCGTGAGAGGCCATTTTCAGCACAGGAAGGATCCCATGGGTCCTAAGGTCTTTGAGCACAACCAGGTCTCCCTGGGTCTTCTTTTCTGGCTTGCGAAGAGGAGAGGGACAGGAGATGTGTGGACCGTGCCTTGGCAGAGGGAAGGTATAGACCCAAGTTCAAGCCCCGTCTATCTACTTGAGGTTTTGTGGTGCAGAAAGCAGATGGAAGGTGTTTGCTGTCATTCCAGAAGGTTCTCCCCTGAGCCTTCCCATTTCCAAGAGCTCGAGAAAGCTACCAAGAGTGAGACCCTCAGAACTTAGCATTGCTGGCTGCCTTCCCACCAAACTGCAAAGACCTGGAACTGGTGTCGCTGATGCTACAGAGATTGGGGGGTCGGTAAGAAAATCTCTGTCCCCTTCGAGACACTGAGGCTCATGGGAAATATAGTCAGATAAAGAATGGAATGGAGCCAAGCGTGGTGGCGCACGCACGCCTTTAATCCCAGCACTCGGGAGGCCGAGGTAGGAGGATTGCTGTGAGTTCAAGGCCACCCTGAGATTGCATAGTTAATTCCGGGTCAGCCTGGGCCAGAGTGAGACCCTGCCTTGGAAAAAAAAAAAAAAAGAATGGAATGGGTCTTGCCATTCTGGGACCTGTGTCAGAAGCTGCTCTCTGTAGCCATGCACAGCTTGTGCTTTTTGCCTCAGAAAAGACTCCATGGTTACAAAATACTAAGGTCAGGCTGGAGAGATGGCTCAGCGGTTGAAGGCGCTTGCTTGCAAAACCTGACCGTCTGGGTTCAGTTGCCCGGTACCCACATAAAGCTAGATGCACAAGTGGCACATGCATCTGGAGTTTGTTTGCAGTGGCAGGAGGCCCTGGCATCCCATTCTCTCTCTCTCTCTTTCTGTCTCTCCTCTTTCTTAAATAAATAAATAACATTTTAAAAAATTCTAAGATTGCATTTACTCCCAAATCTTCCTTGAGCTATCCTGGAAGGAGTTATCTCTTATGGATTCTCTCTTTCAGATTCTGGAGACTGGCATTGGAGATGTGCTTTGGTCACTTTCCGGCCCTGAAATAATAGCTCAGTGTGGATTCTGACCTCCATGTCTAGAGGTCCCAGCGCACATAGAAAATGCTGGAGAAGCTTTGCCGAAGCCTGGCAGCAGAGACGTGGGTGCAGTGCGCCATTGCTCTGAATTTCTAAAGCCACACGGACGTTACATGGGGCGGACCTCCCAAGACAAGCATCTTGCCTGTGTAGGGCTGCAGGGGATGTCGTGTGGCTGTGAGGTGGGTGTGAGGAAGAAGATGGGCAGCAGCTGGGCTGACCACTGGTCCTCAGACGCATCCCACCAAACCCACACACCATCCGGCAACCAGACAGACAACTGACAGACTCTGCAGGGTCTACTTACGCCAGCGGCGATGCCCTGCCAAGCAGAAGGAACGAAGCCGTGAGTGCGTGTCCATCATGGGATAGCAGAGGGGCGGCGCACGCAAGAGAGCAGGGTTTGGACCAGAAATGAGTTAGGGGAGTGGCGTGGGTGATGGAGGGAGAGAGAGAGAAAAACAACTGTCAGTGAGGAAGGAATGGTGGAAATTAACGCAGAAATGGGAGCATGTTTGGCCAGGAGGGTTTTCTCACTGAACACAGCAGCACCGGCCCAGGGCAGCGGAGTTAAAAGGAAGGGGAAAGGCTGGTCCTTTCCAGGCACGCTAGCAAGGAAAAGAGAGGCAGGGGAGGGAAAGGCATAGGAAGGAGATGGGAAATACCTAGATTAAACAACAGCGGATCATAGTCCAAAAAATAAAAAATAAATCATGGGTAGCCTGATGGAAAACCAAGAAGCAGCAGTTTCTCCAAGGTTCAGAAAATATAGCGTGAAGAAAACCTTTTTCCCATTATCTTTCAACTAACTCCGCTGGCGACTGCAACCACCTTTACGAATGCACCCAGGACTGCACGGCAAACAGTGTTAACGGGAAATCGCTCTGTTGGCTTGTTGTCATTGTTGTTGTTTGAGGCAGGGTGTCACTCTAGCCCAGACTGGCCTTGGAACTCACTATGTAGCCAAGGCTGGCTTCGAACTCACAATGATACTCCTAACTTGGCCTCCTGGGTGTTGGGATGACAGACATGAAACACCATGCCAGGGGATTGTGGGTTCTTGAGTCAAGTCAGGCAGACTTGTTTTTCTGGGCGTGCATGAGCTATTTTACACTTGCATGGTCATATTTCTTGTTTTGACTTATTGATTGATTGAAATGAGTCAACACTGCCTAAAGGTCTGGAAAGAGCTGCAGTCTTGAACCTAGCAAGGCCTGAGATTTGTGGCTACAGAGCAGGCACGATCTGCCCTCTAGTGGTTCATTCAAAGTACTGCATTCTGGCCTGGCCTTTAATCCCAGCACTTGGGAAGCAGAAGTAGGAGTTCCAGGCCACCCTGAGAATACATAGTGAATTCCAGGTCAGCCTTGGCTACAGTGACACTCTGACTTGAAAAACCAAAACCACAAACAAAAACAAAAACAAAAAAAAGGAAGTACTGAATTTCTGGAGTGGCGGTGCCAGGCTCCTAGGATCTGGAGAGTCCTGGACAATTAAGCCAGGGTTCTGCCTCTAGAGCCCGTCCTTTCTAAAGTGCGAGTGCACCGGGTGTGGTGGCGCACGCCTTTAATCCCAGCACTCAGGAAGCAGAGGTAGGAGGATCGCTGTGAGTTCAAGGCCACCCTGAGACTACATAGTGAATTTTTTGAGACCCTACCTCAAAAAAAAAAAAAAAAAAAAAAAAAAAAAAAAAGTGCAAGTGCATTGTGGCAGCAAGGCTGAGCTATAGAAAGTACAAACCCTATAGGAACTGTTTGGGATTTAAAAAACCCTACGTCCTTCTTATAATATTTGTTTTTATAGTTGCACAAAAGTTTAACTGTTGGGGTTGGAGAAATGGCTCAGTGGTTAAGGCACTTGCCTGCAAAGCCTAATGACCCAGGTCCAGGACCCAGGTAAAGCCAGACACACAAAGTGGCACATGCATCTGGAGTTTGTTTGCAGCAGCTAGAGGTCCTGGCACACCCATTCTCATTCTCATTCTCTCTCTGATTGTAAATAAAAAATGTTTTAAAAGTTTAACTGTCATTTCAAGACATTTTGTCTCAAGTTGCTGGAGAAGCCTAATCGAGGGATAATATGTTACCTCAAGAGGTTAACAGCCAGTGCTGTAAGTTAACCAAGCTGAAACAGGAAAGAACTGTGTGTGTGTGTGTGTGTGTGTGTGTAAAAAAGATGAGAGAGAGGATGATTGATAGAGAAGAAAACAGGTAAAAAAAAAAAAGACAAAGATACAAAGCGTTAAAAAATAGGGAGGGAGATATAGAAAGACAGAAATAGAGAAGAGGAGAGAGGAGAGGATAGGGGAGGGGGGAGAGGGGAGAGGAGAGGAGAGGAGAGGGGAGAGGAGAGGAGGAGAGGAGGAGGGGAGGAGGGAGAGGGGAGGAGAGGGGAGGAGAGGGAGGAGGGAGGGGGAGAAGAGAGGGAGGAGAGAGGGAAGAGGAGAGGGGAGGGAGAGGGGGGGGAGGGGGAGGGGAGGGGAGGAGGGAGGAGAGGAGGGGAGAAGGGAGGAGGAGGAGGGGAGGGGGGGGAAGAGAGGGAGAGGGGAGGAGGAGAGAGAGGGGAGGGGGGGGGGAGGAGGGGGGGGAGGGGAGGAGGAGAGGGAGGAGGAGGAGAGGAGAGAGAGAGGAGGGAGAAGAGAGGAGAGGAGGAGGGGGAGGGAGGAGAGGAGGGGGGGAGGGGGGAGGGGAAAGGAGGAGAGGGGAGAGAGGAGAAGGGGGAGAGGAGGGGAGGAGGAGAGGGAGGGGAGGGGAGGGGAGGGGAAAGGAGGAGAGGGGAAGAGAGGAGAAGGGAGGAGAGGAGAGGAGAGAGAGGAGGGGAGGGGAGGGGAGGGGAGGGGAAGGGAGGGGAGGGGAAGTCCCAATAATACTTGTACAATTAGCGGTTTCATCCACAAGAGTTTCCGCCAGATCCGTTTCCAGTCCACCCTCAAGTCCCCCAACCAAAGCTAATGGGCAACTTTCAGGAACGGAGGCTCTTTTCAATCCCACTGCCCACGCCCAGACTTCCTGGGGAAAGAGGAGGAACTAAGTGCCCATCAGTGGCGTTGGCTACTAACAGCACGGGCAGGGTTGGCTGAGCCTCTTCCCATAAGAATGAAACAACCCACTCCCCTCCCTTAATCACGAGAGGCCCAGGGGTGTCCAGTGCTCCTGTGAAAGGGTCGCAGAAGTCTTTCTAAACCAGCCTCCTCAGGAAGCCTGGGAGATGCAGAGGCTGTGAAAAGCCCTTTGAGGAAGCCCCACGTTCTGCATTTCCCCCGCCTTCCTCCTACAGCTGGACGTGAGGTTCCTTCTGAAGACAGGGGCGACATATTCTGTAGGGCCCGCGTGAAGGCTGACCCCAGCACCGGCGCCTTGGTCCTGTTGGTGGGCAGTGGCCTCCGCAGGCGTGTGGAGCAGGGAGGTGCTTACCCGCTGAAGTCACTGCCCTGGGCCTGGGCCTGCCCAGCGATGGCATCCATGATGGCGTCCTGGGAGTACATGCTGATGGGTGTGTTGTACTGCGCATGGATGATGGTGGCCTTGCCGCCCAGCCCCTTCACCTCAATGGGCTTGTGGGTGGACAGGGCCGAGTCCTTCAGAGCACTGGGGTTGAAGCGCTCCTGGTAGTCGGCGCTGCGTGGTGGGGGTTGGCAGATGAGGGCCAGGGTGGGTTGGAGGAGAGAAGGGAAGGAGAGAAGGGCAACAGGTGGCTGTTACGCAGGAAGTCAAGACCCGGGTGCAGGTGGCAGTGTCAAGAGCGATCTCTCAAAGCTGAAATCCTGACCCAAACAAACTACCCGAGTTTCCCACCTCCCCACCCCTACTGTGGGTTGCCTGGATCTGGCCAGGAAAATCCTTGGCCCCTTCCAAGGCTGTGTAGAAGTTTGTTCATGTCCATTAATTCCCAACACCGCCCCCCCCCATTCCCTTGCAGGCTTCAGCTGAGCCTGAGCTACCTCCCACGGCCAGCAGGGGCACAGGCATGGCATGATCTTCCATCACACACAGCAGAGACAAGAGGGTTTAGGGGAGTGGGGCTTGGGGACAGGGCAGGAGCCGGATCATGAGACAAAGGCAGTGGCAGCGCAAGCGGAGTTCCGAACATCCCAAAGGCGTAAAGCAGTCACACTGAGCACCCACAGGAATTCTGAGAATCTGAGCAAGGTTTCTCCATCATGGCGCTCATCCTTCTGGCCACCCCTTTGTGGCTTGGGGCTCGGTTCTTCCATGTGTTTCTTTCTTGAAGCATGACTGAGACTGGCCAGGCTCCTCCAGCATGGCTCACTGTAGCCTGCCAGCCTCTACCCTTCCAGGGCTCTTCCCTCCAACAGGTAGATGTGCTCCCCCAGGGGGGCAGAGACCAAATCTGTACTTCTCAGGTCTTGCAGGAACAGAGAGGTCTTCAGGCCCACGCAGACCAATGAGAGCGCAGCAACTCCCCCCACCCCACCCCCCGCCCGCCGCCCAGCGCATCCTGCCCCCGCAAGTCAGCCTGCAGGCCTTAAGCTGCTACAGCAGGAAATCGGGAGCAAAATCGAGACCACCACACAGACACACCTACCCCTTGTAATGCCTTCACTCCATACTCCAGGGTTACACTGCGCAGGCTCACCCAAGGCACAATGACCCCATTCGCACATGCACTTGCGTCCACATGCTGACAGGCACACACCGTCCACACCCAACACATGTCAGATAGATGCATGCTGGAATGAGCACACACATGCTGTCCTTGGATACTAACTTGGCGGGAGAATTGGCTACCACCTGGGAAGAAGAGAAAAGGCAAAGAAGACAGAGAGGTCAGAGTGAGGCTCTTGGCTGGGGGCTTCACAATCTGGGGACCATTCACTGAGGGGTGTGGAGGCAGAAGGAGCGGAACTAAGCAGGTGAGGGGGAAGGAGTGAGAAAGGAAAGAGAACGGAGCCAGGGGTCGTGACCTCCAGCACCCTTAGTCGGGGTTGGAGATGCCAGTGATGCAACAAATCCTCTAGGCAGGGCCCTAGCACCCTGCTTTGCAAGGGAGGAAGGTGTGTACTGTGTACATAGATCATATGACACAGATCATATGCACACAGCCTGGCTGGAGACCCCAGGAAAGAAGCTAGGAGGGGCTGGAGGGATGGCTTAGCGGTTAAGGCATTTGGCTGCAAAGTCAGAGGACCCAGGTTCGATTCCCCAGGACCCACATAAGCCAGATGCACAAGAGGGCTCAAGCGTCTGGAGGTTTGTTTGCAGTGGCTGGAGGCCCTGGCATGCCCATTCACTCTCTCTACCTGCCTATTTCTGTATCTCTCTCTCTCAAATAAATAAATAAAAATAAAATATTTTGGGATGGAGAGATGGCTTAGCAGTTAAGGCGCCTGCCTCCTAAGCCTAAGAACGCTGGTTCCAATCTCCAGTGGTTCCAATCTCCAGATGCAAAGTGACGCAAGGGCCCCACTTGACCACAAGGGGGTGCATGCATCTGGATTTCATTCACAGCAGCTGAGAGACTGCTGGCGTGCCCATCTCTATCTGTCTCCCTCTCCCTCTCTCTCTGTCTGTCTCTCTCTGTCTCTCAAAAAAAAATTTTTTTTTTTTTTTGGTTTTTCGAGGTAGGGTCTCACTCTGGCCCAGGCTGACCTGGAATTAACTATGTAGTCTCAGGGTGGCCTTGAACTCACAGCGATCCTCCTACCTCTGCCTCCTGAGTGCTGGGATTAAAGGTGTGCGCCACCACGCCCGGCTCAAAAAAAAAATTTAAAAATAAAATATTTTTTAAAAAGAAGCTAGGAGTGGAAACAGGACTGCTGTTGTCTGCTTCAAGAAAGACTAAAGTGCCAAGTTTCTTCTGGGCCTCATGACTACTTCTAAAGTCCCCGTGAGCCAGCACTGAGGCAGGACTGAGAAACTGAGGAGGAGTGTGAGTTCAAGGGTTGCTGCAGGAGAGCCTCCAGCTGGGTCAGCCCGGCGTGGTTGACGCAGAGGGCCAGTGCCCTCACTGTGATGATATGATAGCCAGCCTCCTGGAACATGACTTTGGGGGTGGAGAAAGTACCACCTATGTGATGGTTCTTAAAATGTGTTCCCTGTAGTGGTGCATGCTGTGGCCAGTGGCTGGTGACACTTGAGATAGAGTATGGAGGGCTGTGTTCTCAAATCGTGCCACCTTCCTGGATCTACCCACCGTAGTCTCTGGATGGGGGTGCACATCCACATACCCCACAACCAGGACCCTGGGAAACCAAGGATTTCCCCCTGCACATACACACATCAGGGAGCCTGTGGTAGCTCTGCTCAGCCCCAGACCCCCTAGTGCGTCAGAACTGATAAAATTCCCTCTGTCTTCCCATGATTAAAATAGCCACAAGTGGAGCTATATTAGGAATGGACCAGCTCAGAGCTTCCATTTCGTCTCCATGTTTGGCCAGTGCTGACAGCTGCAGGGTCAGCTCTTGCCCTGATCAGGCCGGTGTCCCCTGCAGAGGGCAGTGATGGGGTGGGGGATGCCTTGGCAGACAGCTCCGTCTTTGTCACTGATAACTGCCCCCTGCTGAGTGGATCCAAGGCAGGAATGTCTGCTGCACACACAACTCAGAGAGAAGCCAGTGCCCAGGTCTCAGGGAAGGAGGCGCCTTCCCTGAGATGCAATATCTGCTCAGGGCCCTTGCACAGAGTGGTACAGCAAGGCCACCTCAGGACCCCCCCACACCAGACAGGTGGGTAGAGACGGTTGAGGGAAGTTCAAACCTGCCTGCCCTTGCCACTCCACTGGTTCCCCTCCACTTCTCCTGAGAGATACCAGCTGCCAAGAATCATACTGCAAACTGCCGAGAGAAAGAGAGAGAGAGACAGAGAGAGAGAGAGAGAGAGAGAGAGAGAGAAAGAAAGATTCTGGAAGGGGGTACCCTTTTCTTGTGAATGACAAGATGGAAATCAATACGTGACCCTGCCTCTTCCTAGCACTGTGACTGGGTTAAGACTCAACCCAGTTACAAGAAGATTGAGGAAGAGAAACAGATAGTAAGACCCTATTGCTGAAGACATCTCATGCCTGAGAAGCATGGTCACTGAGAAAGCAACCTGGTGTGGAGCAGAAAATCTTCTCCCTGTAGACCAGCCAACTGAAAGCTGGGAAAAGCTGCATTACATGCAGCGTATGGGAGACAGAAGTCATCTACAGTGAAAACAGTGGACGCTGAATATTCAAGCTTGGCCAGACAGGCCCAATGACTGAACAGGTGCAATAGTGGCATGTCTATTCTTGGGGTAACCAACTGCTCCATAATTGGACTGAAGGCCCTCTCTACGGGAGGGAATACATACCTGGTACTGAAAAACCTAAGTAAAAGTCTTTGGTAGGTGAGGTCATGAGCCTTAGGGGTATAAGCCTGCTAATGTCTGACTAAATGTATATATTATTCCCACCAAGCTGCCCTGAAAGCACTACACTTAATGTTCATATTCACATATTAACGCTACTCTCACTTCTGGTTAGAGAAGCTTCTCTTTTCAGATGGTGATGACCACTGGGATGACCCAAAAGGCAACATAGTGCTGAGAAGAAGGGATGGAGGAATGCCCAGCACTGAAACACCTCTGTCACACCCTACAAGGCTCAGGGACCATTGCGGAAGAGGGAGCAGATAGAATGGAAGAGCCAAAGGAAGGGTATGACTTCTTACAATGCAACTGTCCAGACAGAAACTGGCCTCGATATCCATGACCTTACAGTGCCTAGCAATACCTTTGCAAACCCCTCAAAATAGAAGAGAAAGATGATGTCATCAAATTAGGAGAGAGACTAATGGAGAAAGGGAGGGATATGATGGAGACTTGAGTTCTAAAGGGGAATGGGGGGAGGGAAGGGAAATATCACGTGGGTTTTTTCTTTGTATGTGAGTATAAAAGTCAATAAAAAACAATAATAAAAAAAAAAAAAAAAGAAGCCGGGTGTGGTGGCGCACGCCTTTAATCCCAGCACTCGGGAGGCAGAGGTAGGAGGATCGCCGTGAGTTCGAGGCCACCCTGAGACTACGTAGCTAATTCCAGGTCAGCCTGGACCAGAGTGAAACCCTACCTTGAAAACCAAAAAAAAAAAAAAAAAAAAAAAAAAAAAGAAGATTGAGGAGCACACCACACAGATGGGTCATGTGGAGTAAACGGGACCCTAAGTGAAGCCTGCAACAAAGGATAAGTGTGCAATGAATGGACACAGAGAATTTGCTAGTGCTATTGCCTGTGAGTGGTCACTTAGCAAAGGTGGTGGCCTCAGCCCATCAGAGGTCTCAGCCCTGCCTGCCTGCCCTGGTCTGGGACAGTGGCATCTGCTTTTCCTTCCGACGGAGCATCAACTCCGCCACCTCTCTTGGCTCACCTTCCCATGCAGAATACTGCGGGTGCTGCCTCTCTGCTTGTCAAGTAATAATCTCCATGTTTGCCAGGTTCTAGGCAGCACCTATACCAATGGGAAGGCATCTAGAAGTCAAGGGAAGTAGAAGTGGGGCTTGTTCCTGACTTCCTAGCCCTCCAACCCATCTCAGAGCAAGATGGAACCTGGCAGATTGCACTGTCACGTTCTTGTCTGCCGCTAACGAGCAGTCTGACCATAGACTAGTTCCTCAAACTCTCTCTGAGCTGCTGGTTCCCATTTTGACATGGAGTAACAATGCTCACCTCTAAAGTTACTAAGAGATCAAGCCAACCCCCCAGCCCAGACAGAGCTCAGACGGGGGCACGCTGCCATCATGTCCGACAGGCTTTCCAGGGGTATAAGTCTACCAGACGACAAATCTAAGAAGATATACATAAGTCATATGGAAACCTACTTTTCTGGACAATGGAACACTCAGAAGCCATAGATTGTTACTAGAAAATTTTCAGTGCCAGGGATGGAATACCTTCCAGTGAGTTGTTGGCCAGGAAGGTCACAGATACCCCCAAAACATTATAGGCCATTGTTGAGGCCCTCGGTTTCCCACCAGGAATAGATGGGAAGACCCTATTGCTGAAGACTCCACATACTCGGGCTGCAAGGTCACTGAGAAATCCTGCTGGAGCTGAGCTGAAAGCCTCCTTCATGTGGACCAGCTGACAGAAAGTTGGAAAAAGCTACACTGCATGCAGTTCAATGGGAGAGAGGAAACACCAGTGAAGGTCCTCCACAGTGAACACTGCAAGCTTTAAATTTGGCCAGCCAGGCCAGATGAGCCAACGGGTGCAATAGTGGCATGTCTGTTATGGGGAAAACCAACCGCTCTCTAATTGGACTGGAGGCCCACTCCATGGGAGGGAACACATCCCTGATACTGAAAACGTATGACAGGGGTAGTCATGAGCCCTAAGGGTGTAATGTCTGCTGGTGTCTCCCTAAATGTATATACTATGCTCACCAAACTGCCCAGTAAGCACATCTCTTAATGTCCACACCCATATATTAATGCTACTCTCACTTTTGGTTAGAGAAGCTTCTCTTTTCAGATGGTGGCGACCTTGGGATGACTCAGAAGGCACCATGGTGCTGAGAAGAAGGGACAGAGGAGTGCTCAGCACTGAAACGTCTCAAACCCACCTTCCAAGGCTCAGGGTCCATTGCGGAAGAGGGGGCGGAAAGAATGTAAGAGCCAAAGGAAGAGTAGGACTCCTTACAACATGCTCCTCCAGACACAAAATGGCCTGGATATCCATGACCTCACAGTGCCTGACACTACCTACATAAGACCATCATAATAGGAGGAAAAGATCATGACATCAAACTGAAAAGAGAGACTGATTGAGAGGGGGAGGGGATATGACAGAGAGTGAAGTTTCAAAGGGGAAAGTGGGGGGAGGGAGGGAAGTACCATGGAATATTGTCTACAATTAAAGAAGTTGTCAATAAAAATAAATAAATAAAAAATAAGTCTACCAGAGGACAATCTTCCTGCCTGGGGCCAATGCCCAAAACTACCAGAAGGACCAGGATGACCTGCCTGCCCATGAAAGGTGGGCAAACAAGGCCATCTTTATTTTGCCTGGAATTTTTAGGCAAAAGCTCCTTGCTGGGAAAGCTACAGGGGTGGCGGGGTGGCTTTGCCACTTGGCTTCAGGAAGCTGTGATGTGCCAGAGACCAGCTTTGCTCAGATCCCAGAAGCTGGGGAAGCTGCGGAGTTGAGAGCTGTAGGCAGAGGGACCCAGGAAAGGCAAAGAGAGGGCTCGGCCGGGGCCATGCTAACTTTCCCTCAAACCAGCTTTGGGACTTCAGGCAACGAGTGCCATGCACTGAGCAAGGGACCCAATAATCCTGAAGTGGGGACAGTGTGACTCTTCTCATTGCACCACTAACTCAGCCCACTGTGCTTTTAGTATCCTGAGATAAGCATACCAATGGCAGAGGGTGAAGGCAGAGTCACCCAGAGACAAGAAGAGCCTGGAGGCTGACACGGTGCGGGCTGCCCTCCCCTCTGCCCTCCACTATGCCCCTGGCTCTCTGCTCTTCTGACTCCAGTGTCCATGCAGTGCCATCATCTACCCCAAGGCCTGGGCATTCCTGCCAGTCTCCCCACCTTATGCCATTGCTCAGTCTCCATGAACTGTTTCAGCGTTTCCTCCTCCAGGCAGCCTTTGCAGACTACTCCGAGTCTTTGAGAATTTACCCTTCCATCTGTAACTCTTCCTTGTTCCTGCCTCGGGGCGTCTAGGGTATGGGACCAGCCTGTCTCTTAGAACCACAGCTCCTAGAGCTGGAGAGATGGCTCAGCAAAGATGCTTTCTTGCAAAGCCTGACAGCCTGGGTTCAACTCCCCAGTATCCACGTAAAACCAGAAGCACAAAACGGCGCGTGTGTCTGGAATTTGTTTGCAGTGGCAGGACGCCCCTGACACCCCCATTCTCTCTCTATTTGCCTTTCTCTTCCAACAGTTATGTGCTCCAAGGGGGAAGGGTGTGTGGCCTGGGATGAAAATTTTAGGAGGTCAGTGTATTTTGCACACAAGCTTCACTGGACAACTGGACCTCAGCTTAATCTTTTCTGAGCCTCTGTTTCTTCCTCTGCAAAAAGCGGACACCTCACCCCAGGTATTTGTATAAAGCAAGCCTGTGCCTGGTCATAGCCAACGTCAGTGGTATTCTTACTGGGGCTGCTCTTAGCCTGTGCTGCCTCGTGGACATAGTGCTGGCTGGGCAGAGGCCGATTTCTCCCTTTGACCACTTGGTCAAGCCTCTGCACTGAGCACCGAGGACCCAGGTGGCCCTGTCCACCCATAGAGAGCCCATTACCTACCCTCCTAGGTGTCCGGCACCTGAGGCCTTCCCTCGGAGGCCTAATTGATACCACTGAGCCATCTCCCTCAGGGTCTCAGCCGAGTACAGGCCGATGGGGTTGTTATATAGCCTTGGCTGGCTCGGGCTTGGCAGGACTTTGGGGTTGAGTGGGCCCCGGGCTCCCTCTGAGCTGGCCATGGCCCCTGGACTGCTTTGTGGAGGGCCAGGATCCGAGGCCTCCATGTGTGAGGAGCAGATAGAGGTCTGGGAGAAGGAGGAGTTAAAGGTGCCCCTGAGCTCCAGGGTGCCTGGGGTGCCCGGGCTGTCCCTCGCCTCAGGACTGGGGCTGGGAGTCACCAGGCTGCCGTTCGTGTCCAGAGCAGGGTCCTGGCACAGGGCAGCGCCATGCAGGGGAGAGAGAAGACAGTGGTTAGCGGCCACACACATCCACCCTTGTGCATGGACTTGAAAAAGACATGTTAGTGCAAGCGCCTGCAGCCCATCACCCACCACATGCAGCCTGCTGCCTGGTCCCCACCCCCATACCAGGTCACTGGAAGGGAAGGGCGTTGTTCAGAGGAGTGGGGGAGGGAGGACCATGGCTCCTGGCCCGGAGGCTGGCATCTATCTGGACAGAATACATACAAAGCTCCTCACAGAGAGCCAGCCAAACCTCCTCTGGGACTCCAGGAAGGAAGATGGGGCTCAGGGGAAGGGTCCCTCTATCCTGCTCCCCCTTCTCCTGAGAGGGAAGGCAGCCCAACCCCCTCCTGTCTCACCCCATATGGAAACGAACCTGCGCAGCCAGGTCTGACAGACGGTTGGTGTGGAAGGACAGAAGGAGAAGGTAAGGAAAGATGAAGGGTGTTTGGTTCTCTCCATCTGCCTTGGCCACGTCTCCCAGCCCTCTGTCTAGTTCCCCATCTGTGACCCCTGCCATCCTCTTCATGTCCCTATGGCCCCTGAGGCCCAGTGTGCCACCCCGGACAGATGAGGCCAGTGTGTGGCCACGCAGAGGGAGCATAGGCTGGAAGAACAGCGAGTGGCCCTGCCCAGCTCTGGGTCAGGCCCCTTGCGCCCACAGCATTGAGCTGCTTAGAGGGAGTTTGGGAAAGGTTCTGGGCACAGTTGTGAGGTGCTCTGGGGCCCACCCACGGCTATATCTAAAGGTACAACCAGCCCTTTCGATGAGCAGATGTTTGAAAACCGGAGGAAGAGCCTATGGAGAAAGCCTCTGGGCTGGCAGGCTTCTCCAAACCGTAGAATGCTTCCGCCTGGCCCACGTGGGGGCCTCTGACAGTCCCCCCTCCCAGCCTCAGGGTCTTCAGACAGATGAGGGTCAAAGCTTTCTGGGTGCCTGACTCCTGGCTGGCTGGAAGGGTGACCCCTCTTCTCAGAATACTGTTTGCCAAGCTGATTTCCTCTAAGACCAGCCACTGGGTCGAGGATGGTGGCCAGTGCCCGGGCAGGCACCCCCACAACTCAGAGTGTCATTAGGGGCACAAATGCCTCTCCCGAGGGTCAGGAATGGCAGAGGCAAGGGCAGGTAGGCAGGGCTGCATTCCAAAACCCCTGCCTAGTGGGACCCCAGTACCTACCTTCTGATGGGGGATCACAGGCAGTGGGGACTGGATTGGGGGTGCTGCCGTGGAGATGGGAATGGGACGCTTGGACCTGGAGGAACAAGAAATGGGATTTGGGGATGGACAGATGGCTTAGTGGTTAAGGCATTTGCCTGCAAAGCCAAAGGACCCAGGTTCAACTCCCCAGGACCCCCGTAAGCCAGATGCACAAGGTGGTGCATGCATCTGGAGTTTGTTTGTAGCAGCTGAAGGCCCTGATGGGCCCATTCTCTCTCTCTCTTTCTCTCTCTCTGCCTCTTTCTCTCTCTGTCCCTCTCTTTCTCAAATAAATAAATAGAAATAAAAGTTTTTTTTTTTAAAAAAAAAAAGAAGAAATGGGATTCAGTAAGGATATTTGTACCCACCCAGCAGCTCCTGGGCAGGGCTGGTAAGGGGAGAGGGTACCTGGGCAGTGAGGCCAGAGGGCCCAAGGTCCACGATCCACCCTATGCACTGGGTCTCCCCAGGGAGGTGCCAGGTCTGACCAGGGTGGAAGAATCACAATCCTTGAGCATTTTCATCAATTCTCATCATCTCATTTATGTCTTTGGTGGGTGGTGGGTGGCAGGGGACTTCTTGGGCAAAGAGGAAGCAGGGAAGATTCTAGCTTCCAGGTCTAACTATCCATTTGCTGGCAGCACTGCGGCTACCTGCTGTGACCTTCTGCAAAATGCAGCAGTAAAAATCCTGCCGGAGACTTGGGCTGGTCGTTCTTGTATCCTTCTGCAGTACAGGGTGGCACCCATGCTGATGCTGGGGACAATCCCTCCTTTGCCATCCTTTCATGCCCATGCCCACCACCGTGCCCTGCTTTGGAAAGCTTCCACCTACTTCTGCAGGGTGAGGCTCAGGTTGTAGCTGGCAGACTTGATCTTGTTCTGGGCCTCCAGGTGGGTCATGGTGTCTGTGTTGACGCCATCAATGGCCACCACGAGATCTCCCTGGCTGAGCTGGGACTGGGCTGCCTTGCTCCCTGGCGTGATCTGATTAAACAACAGACAAGAATTAGGGAAAGATCACTTGAAAGAAACATCTACTAAGATCACTTGAAACATCTACTAAGATGAGACCAGTCCTTCTTCTTCTTCTTTTTTTTTTTTTTTTTTTTGAGGTAGGGTGTCACTCTGGCTCAGGCTAACCTGGAAGTAACTGTGTAGTCTCAGGGTGGCCTTGAACTCACGGTGATCCTCCAACCTCTGCCTCCCAAGTGCTGGGATGAAAGGCGTGCGCCACCACACCGGGCTATTCTTCTTCTTTTTTTTTTTTTTTTTTGTCCAAGGTAGGGTCTCACTCTAGCCCAGGCTGACCTGGAACTCTGTATCTTCAGACTGGCCTTGAACTCATTGTGATCCTCCTATCTCTGCTTCCCAAGTCCTAGGATTAAAGGCGTGTGCCACCACGCCCAGCAAGACCAGTCTTTGAATCTTTTTTTTTTTTTTTTTTTTTTTTTGGTTTTTCGAGGTAGGGTCTCACTCTGGTCCAGGCTGACCTGGAATTAGCTATGTAGTCTCAGGGTGGCCTCGAACTCACGGCAATCCTCCTACCTCTGCCTCCCGAGTGCTGGGATTAAAGGCGTGCACCACCACGCCCGGCTCCAATCTTTGAATCTTAATGGCCAGCACTAGCTGCTCACCAAACCTGCTTCTTCTTCCTCTCACGTGGCCACCATTTCCTTGTGCCCTCTGACAATGGTCACTCGCTTTGGTCAGTAGAATGAAGATCGAAGTAACGTACAGTGCTGTCAGGTCTGCCCTTAGCAACCATCTCTAGGATCCTGCACTTCGCTGACTTCATGCAGAGAGCGTGGAAGACAGACAACTAGCTGACTGAAAGCGGTCCTAGGTCTCTGCTACCTGGAGCAGACGTGGTTAAGAAACATTGTAGCTCAAGCTGCCTTGAGAAGTAAGCTTTCACTGTGCTAAGCCGTGGATACCTGAGAGCTATTAGCTGTACCGGCTAGCCCACTATTTCCTCTGTGCTCTGAAAAGCCACAGGGAACTTTCCAGCCCCAGGAAGGAAAGCAGACACAGAAGCTAAGGCTTAGCACAACCCCTAGACACTGCCAGGCCAGAAGGTAGGATAAATGCACCCCACAAAAGCATCTAGCATCACGGGTGTGATGCAGAGGACTGAGGGAGCCGTGAGCTCCGCCTGGGTGAGCAAGGCAGGCTGGGAACTAGGGCAGGGCTTGGGGTTCTCTGGTTAGCTTTATGTCTCAGAAGGGGGAGTGCAAGTGCTGGGCTAGTTCCAAAATCTTGTACCCTAGTGACGTCATAGAAAGCTAGAGTCTGGCGGCCTCGTCTTTAGCAGAGCCTCACAGAACACCACTGTGACTTCCTCCAGGAAACCGCCCGTGGGGTGTTTGGAAGGCCACACTCCAGCACTGCCTGAGCTATTACAAACTCCCGGTGATATCATACACAGTACCAAATTGGGCATGGTGGGCTCCCAGTAATAATAATTAATAGTTAATTACTATTAATAATAAGTAATAATAATTAAGGGCTATGGTGGCCCTACCCACAGTAATATCACCTGAGATACAAAATTCCAGAGGGCTCAAAAAGAACACTTGATGAAACTATTCCTATGACGGGAGCAGCCCCATTTCTAAATAGACTCTCGTCAGATGTCACGAGGTGAGACTCGCTTTACTTCTTATGATGTCCCATGGACTGCCTCTCTCCCTGCCGATACCATGCAGAATAACTTTAGGCCATGGTGCTATAGTCCACACAGTGCAATTAGATGAGTGCTATGCACTTAATTTTAAAATAAAATGAAAAAGAAGAACTTTAGACCTAACCCTTCTTTTAAAAAAGTTTTTATTTACCATGAGTTTGAGGCCACCCTGAGACTACATAGTAAATTCCAGGTCAGCCTGGGCTAGAGTGAGACCCTACCTTGAAAAAACAAACAAACAAACAAAACAACAAAAATAAATAAATTAAATAAATTATATATATATTCATTTGAGGGGGGAAGCAGATAGAGAGAAAGAATGGGCACACCAGGGCTTCCAGCTGCTGCAAACGAACTCCAGACACATGGGCCACCTTGTGCCACTGGCTTATGTGGATACTGGGGAATCAAACTTGGGTCCTTTGGCTTTGTAGGCAAGTGCCTTAACTGCTAAGGCATCTCTCCAGCCCCAGGCCTAACCCTTCTGACGTCATGTTGGAGGTCTCCTCGTGACACCACAGGCAGTAGCATACAGGCCCTCCCACCGTGGCGTCTCATGAAAGAGAAGGCCTTGAGCACCTGGGCCGAGGCTGGATGGTGTCCCTTAGCTTTCCCTCGTGCCTGTCCTCCTGGCTTTTTGAGGCACATCCCAACCACAGTCCTGGTTATCACACAGGGACAAGACCAGCCAGTAATGCTAGCATAGGCCAGATTCTGACCAACGCCTGGGGACCATCCTAGCAGCCCTGGGCTTGCAGACATGGCTGGAAACCTCCTGCTAGGTTCCTCACAGGGAATTCCACCCAAAGCCTCATGACCTACAATCACCCAGATCCAGTGCAGACAGGCTTAGAGGGTATGCCCAGGAACTGAACAGTTTCCCTGTCACCATATTACCAGTCCCAGAAGCACTGCCCTACGCCATGTGAGTGAGGACAGCAAGACCAGAGGAACTTTCCCTCATCAAGAGCAGCCGACCAGTCTTTATAGCCCCGGTGCTTTCTTAAGTACTGGCCACCTTGCGACCAAAACACTTTTCTCCAAACCCCCAAACCTCAAAAGCTGTGGCGAGATGACACTTGTTTATGAAACCAATGGCCTGGGGTATGATTCCCCAGTAACCACCCAAAGCCAGATTCACAAAGTGGTGCAGGTATCTTGAGTTTACAGTGGCAGGAGGCCCTGATGGGCCCATATTCTTTCTTTCCCCTTCTCGTCTCTCTCAAATAAATATTTTTTTTAAAGCTGTAACACATGCTTGGGCTGCAGGTCACTGAGAAATCAAGCTGGTGCTGAGCTGGAAACCTCCCTGTTGACCAGCTGACAGAAATCTGGAAAGAGCTATGCAGCCTGCAGCCCTATGGGAGAGAGAAGTCGTCAGCGGTGGTACACAGCAGTGGACCCTTCAAGCCTTATGGCAGTCAGCCAGGACAAATGTGCTAACTGATGTGATAGTGGCATGTCTGTTATGGGGGAAACTAACCACTCTCTCATTGGACTGGAGGGCCTCTCCATGGGAAGGAATCCATCCCTGATACTGAAAACCTAGTCAAAAGCCTATGGCTGGGGAGGTCAGGAGCCCTAGGGGAGTAACACCTGCTGGTGTCTGGCTAAATGCATCTATAACGCCCACCAAATTGCCTGTGAGCACTTTTTTAAATGCTTATACCCATATGTTAATGCCCCTCTCACCTTTGGTTAGAGAAGCTTCTCTTTTCAAATGGTAGTAACCACTGGGATGACTCGAGAGTCACCATATGGGGGCTGAAGAGATGGCTTAGCAGTTAAGGTGTTTGCCTGCAAAGCCAAAGGATCCCGGTTCGATTCTTCAGGACCCACATAAGCCAAATGCACAAGGGAGCACATGCATCTGGAGTTCGTTTGCAGTGGCTGGAGGCCCTAGTGCACTCATTCTCTCCCTCTCTTTCTCTCTGTGCCTCAAATTTCTCTCTCTTTCTCAAATAAATAAATAAATAAATAAATAATTTTTAAAAATAAGAATAAAACTCACCATGTAAATAAATGAATGAATAAAAGAATAAATAAATAAATTTTTTTCATGTGCTCCCGTGGCAGGTTATCCTCATGGCAGGACACCCCATGAAAAGATACGAAAAGATATAGTAGGTCTCTCTGTAACCTGCCCTCCATAGCCAGGCATCTCCACAGATGCCTTTAACCATTTGTAGAGATGGGATTGTCCCCTAGGCAGAAGCTTGAGGTTGGGTGGAGGGATCTGACATAGGCAGCTGACGTAGAAGGATCGGGTTGCAATCCCAGAAGGTTGGGGCCTTAAAACCAAAGGGTGGGGCCTTAACCCCAGAAGGGATTCTGCCAGGCAGGATGGCAGTATTTAGAAGATCATGATGACAGTGTGAGCAAGGGCACCAGAATGACATCCAAGTGAGGCTGTGCCCTATCAGCTGGTGCCAGCTGTGGGCCATCTGGAATGCCCTGACTTTAGAGCTGCCAGGTGACATGTTGGGCCTGGGCCAGCCTGGGCCTATTCTTCCCTGTGACTGGTTCTCCTAGGGCCCTCTCGTTGTCAGGAGTGGGCTGGGGTGATCCTTGCTATCAAAGTCTGACTCCCCGGGGCCTTTTCAGTAGCCGAGCACCAAGCCGGCTGCCTCTTGCCCCCTGGCATCTCCTTCTACCACCTGTGACTGCCCATCATGGCACAGCTGGTCTAGCTTTTGGCTGTCCTGAGCTGGGCCCAATGTCCCTCAGGGTAGGGATGGAGTATATACATCTTTTTTTTTCTTTTTTTGGTTTTTTTTGTTTGTTTGTTTGTTTTTTCATTTTTTGTTTTTTTAAGGTAAGGTTTCACTCTAGCCCAGGCTGACCTGGAATTCACCATGGAGTCCCAGTTCCACCATGATCCTCCTACCTCTGCCTCCCGAGTGCTGGGATTAAAGGCATGTGTTACCTCGCCTGGCAAGATTTTTATCTTTATAAATATCTTTCTGGCCAGGCATGGTGGTAGCATACGCCTTTAATCCCAGCACTCAGGAGGCAGAGGTAGGAGGATGGCTGTGAGTTCAAGGCCCCCTGAGAATACATAGTGAATTCCAGGTGAGACCCTACCTTGAAAAACAAAAATCTTTCTATGTCCTTTTGAACATTTAAAACTCTCTTTGGAAGAATGTTTCATTTCTGCTTTACTTTCCAGTTTTTCCAATTAAGTAGTCATCTCTCAGTGGGGGTGAGGGGGAACTGCCATGCTGGGCAGAACCTAGAGAGGCCTCAGAGTAGACGCACTGAGGCTCTGGGTGTTTGGAGGCCAAGACCAGTCACTCAGTCCGTAAGAGCTCCTCTGTCTGGCTAGTCCATGATCAAGCATTATTTATTTATTGGCGAGAGAGGGGGGAGAGAGAATGGGTGCGCTAGGGCCTCCAGCCACTGCAAATGAACGCCAGACACATGTGCCACCTTGTGCATCTGGCTTTATGTGAGGTCTGGGGAGTCGAACCTAGGTCCTTAGGACCTTGCAGGCAAGCACCTTAATCACTGAGCCATTTCTCCAGGCCCCATGATCAAGCATTAGAATAGGAACTAGCTGGCCTATGTCCAGGGGAGAAAGATGTCACCAGGCAGGCATCAGAGATGGCACATTAGCAAGTGCCACAGTCACCCACCAGCCCAGGAGGGAAGTGTCCACCAAGAAAACTGTGCGTGTGGTGTAATGAGCCTGCGTGCTGCTGCCTGGAAGTTTAACACACTCGAGTGAGTATCCAGAGAGAGGGACAAGGCTTCCCCTGGGACTGTTGTGAGGAAGACGTTATTAAACAGGACGTGACAAGGGTAAGGCTAGTGCCGAGCTGGGGAAGTAAGGGTGGACCCTATGTGCTCCTTCCCGGAAGGGGTGAAGTTTGCATGGGGAGGGGACAGCAGGCGTGAGGTCAGTGCGGCTGTGACCATGAGAAACAAGACTCAGAGCTGGCAGCGGGTGGGACATGAGGGTTCAATCCTGAGCCAGCCTGCTGTTCCTAGAGGGACCTGGGGGATGGTAGGGATTCTGTCCAGGGTCCCTGGCACCAGGCAGGCCGGCAGGGAGGGGTTCAATGCTCCTGTGTCGTGGCCTGCTGATCCCCTAGCTCCCTGGAAGCAGTTGGGCTCTACTGAACTTTCTAGCATCCCTTCTTGTATTCAGAAGCAGACAGGCCCTGCCTTCCTTCTGTGTGACCTGCCAGGTACTGTGGGGCAGGAAGAAAGCTTCAAATTGAGCGTGAACCCTCTAGCTGCTCCTCCCAACCCTGGAGGGGGTTCCCCAGTGGAGCCCCAAGTACATTTTAACATTGTGAGATAACATTACCATCATGCCACACTGGCTCCCTTCCCATCTGGCCTCCCCTGGGGCCTTGCTCCCCAGCCCTCTCTTTTCTTTGGAACCTTGCGTCTCCCCAGGGCCTCACCCCCATTTCAATCCTGGCAGCTCTTTGAGGTGCTGCCTTGCTGCTCCAAAAGATGCCCAGTCTCCTTTCTCTTCCCACAGACTTCAAGAAGTCATCACAGGTCGTGGCTCTACTCTCTCCCACTGCCTCCCCACTCAGCCACCAAGCCTTAGCACTCACCCCCCCCCCATCACCACCCATACCAGCAGCTGCCAAATGGGTCCAGGGCGTGGGGGTTGTGAAGCTAAAAATCCTGCCTCTCTAGACACAGCCATTGTCCCTCCACTCCTCCTAAGTAGGCCCATAGCTCTGTCTGGGTCCTGGGTTGAGTAGTCCAATGTCCCTGCGTGCTCTTGGCTTGTGGAGTCCCCTGCAAAGTCCTCTTCCTGCCTCCTAGGATGGTTCCTGTGGGTAGAATCAAAGCCTGGCTCCAGCATGGCAGAAAAGCTGGGTTTGGGATTGAGAAAGGCCAGGGAAAGTCTGTAATTAACTGGAGACTCCCCTACACCCCTGGCACCTTTGCCTTTCTCACATCTGCTGTCCCACAATGCCTTTAGCCTCAGTGTCTAGGTGGTCCAGGGTCTGCTCACGTGGTCATCCTTGCCCTGTGTTCTGGTCCAGGACTCTACAGGGATGCCTTTCCCTTAACAGCCTCAACTCCACTTCCTTCAGAGGCTTCAAGGGATCGGAGGTACAGTGAAAGCCTGGCCTGGCATGGCTTGGGGCTACCTCTAAGAATGCAGCCCCCAGTTAGGACTCTGTCCCTTATCATCCCGTATTGGAGAGACAGCTAGATGGCTGGAGCCTCAGAGGCTAGCCTGACCTTCAGTGCGGCTATAAACAGCACAGTCTGTCAGCACTGACAGGCGCTGCCGAGAACAGTTCGAAGCGGTGCTCCAGGGGCCTCGAAATTCCAGGAATTGCAGACACATCTACCCCCCCCCAGAATAGTCTCTGCCCTCCTCCTTCCTCTCCCCAAGGACCCTCTGTTCTTGGCGTTCCCACCGAGGCTGGGAGAGTCCAGTAATACTGAAACTGAAACCAGAAGAGGGGCAGTGGTCTCTGAGGGGTGAGGTGGAGGCCTTAGTGCACAGCCCCACTGCTGGCCAGCTCCACCGCCAGAGCCACACGTGCATTCTCACATGGGTGCCCGGCAATGAGGCATTTTACAAGAGTTGCAACTAGCAGCTGACATAAGCTGAGGGCTCAGAGCTAGACAAAGGCACACACCCCTTTCCTAAGGTGAGGACCCCACAGCCGCGAGAGGGCAAGGCCCCTGCATCTAGCTCCAGCCTCTAGCTGCCTGCTGAGACCCTGGAGCTGTACCCTCTGGGTACATCCCATCCTCCCCTACTTCCTGGAGGACTGGCTAGCATCCAGGAGGGTGGGGCGAGAGGGCAGCTCAGGTTGCAAGCCCGCTGCACCTGTCCGGATTTCCCCTCCACCCTCCAGTCTCCCTCCTGAAACCCAGCTCGGAGGGTCTGCAGGCAAAGACCCGACCAACCCAGGTGATGTCCTGTGACCTATGTGGGCGCTGTGGGCAGAGCAGATATGAGAGATGCCAACCAGCCTGCTCGTAGCAGGCATTCTTAGGAGAGGAGCTACTGCAAGCGTCTAGCTCCGAGTGGGAACAGCTCCTACCAGTCTCTGGTTGAAGCGTGGAAGTTACACCTGCCAGGACACGGGACTTCTCCCCAGGGCACCGCTATTCTGTCAATACATGCCTGCCTTGCCAGGACATGGGACTTCTCCCCATGGCACCTCTATTCTGTCTATACATGCCTGCCTTGCCAGGACATGGGACTTCTCCCCAGGGCACCGCTATTCTGTCAATACATGCCTGCCTTGCCAGGACATGGGACTTCTCCCCATGGCACCTCTATTCTGTCTATACATGCCTGCCTTGCCAGGACATGGGACTTCTCCCCAGGGCACCTCTATTCTGTCGATACATGCCTGCCTTGCCAGGACATGGGACTTCTCCCCAGGGCACCTCTATTCTGTCAATACATGCCTGCCTTGCCAGGACATGGGACTTCTCCCCATGGCACCTCTATTCTGTCTATACATGCCTGCCTTGCCAGGACATGGGACTTCTCCCCAGGGCACCGCTATTCTGTCAATACATGCCTGCCTTGCCAGGACATGGGACTTCTCCCCATGGCACCTCTATTCTGTCTATACATGCCTGCCTTGCCAGGACATGGGACTTCTCCCCAGGGCACCTCTATTCTGTCGATACATGCCTGCCTTGCCAGGACATGGGACTTCTCCCCAGGGCACCTCTATTCTGTCAATACATGCCTGCCTTGCCAGGACATGGGACTTCTCCCCAGGGCACCTCTATTCTGTCGATACATGCCTGCCTTGCCAGGACATGGGACTTCTCCCCAGGGCACTGCTATTCTGTCGATACATGCCTGCCTTGCCAGGACATGGGACTTCTCCCCATGGCACCTCTATTCTGTCGATACATGCCTGCCTTGCCAGGACATGGGACTTCTCCCCAGGGCACCTCTATTCTGTCGATACATGCCTGCCTTGCCAGGACATGGGACTTCTCCCCATGGCACCTCTATTCTGTCGATACATGCCTGCCTTGCCAGGACATGGGACTTCTCCCAGGGCACCTCTATTCTGTCCAGGACATACTTCTCCCCATGGCACCTCTATTCTGTCGATACATGCCTGCCTTGCCAGGACATGGGACTTCTCCCATGGCACCTCTATTCTGTCGATACATGCCTGCCTTGCCAGGACACGGGACTTCTCCCCATGGCACCTCTATTCTGTTCTGCCGATACATGCCTGCCCCAGCACCTCTAGGACACATGGACTTGCCCAGGGCACCTTCTCCCCATGGCACCTCTATTCTGTCGATACATGCCTGCCTTGCCAGGACATGGGACTTCTCCCCATGGCACCTCTATTCTGTCGATACATGCCTGCCTTGCCAGGACATGGGACTTCTCCCCAGGGCACCTCTATTCTGTCGATACATGCCTGCCTTGCCAGGACATGGGACTTCTCCCCAGGGCACCTCTATTCTGTCGATACATGCCTGCCTTGCCAGGACATGGGACTTCTCCCCATGGCACCTCTATTCTGTCGATACATGCCTGCCTTGCCAGGACATGGGACTTCTCCCCATGGCACCTCTATTCTGTCGATACATGCCTGCCTTGCCAGGACACGGGACTTCTCCCCAGGGCATCTCTATTCTGTCGATACATGCCTGCCTTGCCAGGACATGGGACTTCTCCCCAGGGCACCTCTATTCTGTCGATATATGCCTGCCTTGCCAGGACACGGGACTTCTCCCCATGGCACCTCTATTCTGTCGATACATGCCTGCCTTGCCAGGACATGGGACTTCTCCCCAGGGCACCGCTATTCTGTCGATACATGCCTGCCTTGCCAGGACATGGGACTTCTCCCCAGGGCACCGCTATTCTGTCTATCATGACTGCCTTGCTTTGTTGAACTCTGAGTGGGTAATCCCGGCCATGTTGCCTGAATACCCCTCAGGCCTACTGTGACTAGATGGCATCACTGCTGAAGATGAGCAGTGGGTTCTGGCCCTGTGTCAAGGGCCTGGTGAGTCTCAGCAAAGCCTAATGTCCACAGTGTGTGCCTGGCAAGCAGCACTGAGCTTGGGAAGCCCAGGCCATTGTGCCTGTAGCTCACCAGTGGATTTTTTTGTTTGTTTGTTTGTTTTAGGACATGCCAAGTCTTGGGGAAGGCTCAGTACTCAGCCCACTCTGCTCCAGGTGACTTGAGGCATGTCCCAGAAGGAAACCTATCCCCCCAATGCCTTGCCTGGGTTCTATTTTTAAAAGTCCCCCTAGCATTGACTCCAGCACACCCCAACACACCCCCTCCCCGATGAGAGCATTCCTCCTGCTCTCTAGCTTAAGGCATCTCTGCTGCCATTTAAGCCCCTGGCCATCTGGGGCCAGGTGGTGCATAGGTCCTGGGTGAGGTCATTGGCTTTCCTGGGTGCCAGTGAGCCGGGAGACTCATTTATACCAGCAGGATAAGGCCGGGAGCACCAGCCGCAGACCTTGGCTGGTGGGTGGGGAGGAACAGGGACTCATGGGAGGTGGGAGGGCCATGGAGAGTGGGGAGGGTCTATCTTGCACTTGGGGTGGGGATGATGCAAAGCTGGGTGGGGGTTAGCCACTGGACTCAAATGGCTACATGTCACCACATCATTAAGCAAAGCGTGCACGGTTTTGGATGTCCTTTTCATATGGAACCCTGTGGTTTGCAGGGCAGTAGGTCTTGGGGGCAGAGACTCTGGATCTGCAGGTGAAGGGTAGAGGGCGAGGCTTTCTCCCAAGGGCTGCCCCAAATATCCAGGTTCCAGAATCAAGGCTGCTCCTCCAGGTGAGGATATTGCCCCTCTGCCAAACACCTTCACCACTCACTCATCTTTGCTGCTTTGGGGGAAAAACTGTCGTTTTCCTCGGGGGAACAACAACCTCAGACACCCCTGCCAATCCACCATCCTGAAGTGACACCCTGGGGCTCAATCGTCCCTCGAAAGCCCTGACCACTGCTGTTAGGGACGCAACCACCAAACAGGTTGTCTTTGCTCCTCACGAGCCTCGCAGTCCCCCCAAGACTTGCGCCCTTCAGCCCCAGTTCTGACAGGGTTCACTGGGGGACAGCTGACAAATATTGACCCACTGGGTTCTAGGCTATGGCTCAGATGCTGGGACTACAGCAGGAAGAAAACAAGATCCCTCTTCCCCTTGGGCGTGTGAAGCTTTTTAGCCTCGGAATCTGTTGCTCTGTGCTGTCTCCATTGGGCAGTGCAGTTTCCTCTCTCAGGCACTGAAGGACTAAGATACCATTCCCCCAGGCGAGCAAACGCAAGATAGGCTGGTTGGGCATCCCAGCCCCAGGCGCCAGCTATGTGAGGTCCTGGCAGGCCCAGGGCAGGAGGGAAGAAGGGTTAGCGTCTCCCGTGCGGGATGGAGCAGGTGCTGGAGGCTAGCCCACACTGTGACAGCAGGCAACAGCAGTAACGGTCCATCTGTCCACCTGCATGCCTGTTACCTGCCCTCCTCGTGCTAGGAATGCTCTTTTCCTCAAAGCATCTATCGAATTCCAGGGACTCCAAGCTTGGGGACACCTCCAGCCCTCCCTGAGCTTGTGAAGGAGCTTCTCTATCTGCCCACCTGCCTGCCCACCTGCAAGTTCAACATCTTCCCCTCAACTTAGAACAATGTCGGCCAGTTGGTGGTGAAGTCTTACTCCAGTGGGCAAACTCCAGGGGACAAGTTTGGGTGGGTCAATTCATCTGTGGTCAAGACCGAGAGACTAGTCCAGTCCCAGCCTTCAGATGGGTGTGGGGCAGGCTCCACTGTCCGAGAGCCCTGGAGAGGACAGACAGATGGACATGGACATGCCCTCTTCCAAACATGCCCCACCCCTTTGGAAATCAGACCAGAAGCAGTGCGCACTTACCCGGGAGATAGTGAGGGGCATGTTGAAGTCCTTGCCCCCCTGAAGACGGAAGCCCCAGGGCCCAGGCCCAGTCAGAGTGACACTGTAGGACATACTGATACTGCGAGCGGCTGCCTCTGCAGACAAAGGGTAAAAAGAGTCAGGTGAGAGGCACTCGTCCACCCAGCCTCCCTAGCCCATACCTCTGCCCCCGGTCCCCGACCCCCAATCCCTGGCCTTGCCTGCTCTATGCCTTGCTGCCTGGCCAGGCTGCGTGGAGCTCCCGGGAGGCTCCTAAGAATAGCTGGGAGTGAGTGCCATGGACACTGATATGAGCCCTTGCTGCGCCCATAAATGGACTGTAACCCTACACTGGGCCCGCCCGCCTGTGGCCTCCCAGCTAGTCCACCATGACTCACGCGGCTAATATAGCCCCTAGGGAGGGGTGTCAGGCACCCAGAAACCCCTCCACACACGGGGAAGACACGGAGGACTGGCCTTTCTTTTGCCCTCTGCAGAGCCCACACACAACCTTACCCTGCTTTGCAGGCCCACCCTGGGCCCCTCCTTGGGCTAGGTTTTCTTGCTCTGTGTGCCCTGGTGAAGACCCCGAGGTGGTCCTTACCCAGTATGGGCCCTGTGGCGCCTACAACTAAGCTCAGCGTCCAGTGGGTCTGGAAAATACTTCATCTCGAAAGACTGATGGCTGGCCCCGGGGTTGTCCAACCTTAAAACGGATCATGTAACAGCAGTCCCTCGACTATGGCCACGGTTAACACAGGTCCCTTTACACCTGTATCCGTGGGGTCCTAAGAGGCTGCAACCCTGGCCTGCAGGAGCCAAGGCTCAGAGAGGTTCCATTGATTCTCCAAGGTCACACAGAGGACACACCCAGGTCCCCACTGGAGTCTGGGCTTATCCCAATTGGACTCACAGCAGATAACAGGCTCCCTGGAGGTCACAGATATCTTCCAAAGACCTGGCCCACAGCAGTGGGGGTGGCGGAGGGAGGACGAGGCTGGGTCTCTGCCTACTTTCCTTGGCAAAGGTCTCCAGGCAGGTCTGAGGCAGACCCACCCTTCCAGACCCTCTGGGGCCCAGCTGGTTATTCCTGGCTGTCCTGCCTCATTTGTGCCCTGGAAAACTTGACAGTAGCATGGGAAACTCAGCTGCCAGCATTGCACGCCAGGCCCCATGCCCTTTGCGCAGGAATGGCAGGGGGTAGGGAGGAGGTGCCATTTGCTCAGCTGCTAGGACACAGGGCCAGAAGGGCAGGGAGGGAAGCATGCGTGGCATGTCCAACTGAAACCCCAGAGACAGTGTGCTCTGGGGCGGGGGGGCTTGGCCCCCTGGGATTCCTGCTGGCATGGTCTTTGAGTCAAGGTAACCCTCCTAGGAAGCTTCCCCAAGAGAGATCTCAGGCCCGGTGTGATCAGAAAAGAGACTGAAGGGCACGCTGGCTCCCTAGCTGGGAAAGCAGAGGCCCGAGGAATATGAGGACGTGACTGTCTGCTGGCCCTTTCAGCGGGCTCTAACCTGGGCTAAGCTATGGGGACTCAGTACAGGCCTGGGTGTGAGTGTTTTCCTAGCTGCCAGCATTCTAGCCTCACACCCTGGGCCTGGCTCACCTAAGGTACAATGGGCAGGAATGCCCATGTTACAGGGTTGCTTGGCAATTTGCCCAAAGTCACAAAAATAGCGAGTGGAAGACGCCAGGGTGGAATTTGTGTTCTTTTCCCTTTGCGGTCTCCTCTGTTCAGCTCTACCTGTTCTGTCCCAGGAGGCAGGCACCCCATCTCTCCCACATCCTATCCCCTGCCTCTTTGCCCCATACCATCCTCCCCTAACTCTAGCTTTGTCCTTTTTCTTAGGACTGTCTGTCTTGCCCAGCTGCGGAGGAAGGACACAGCAGCAGGGTATAACCAGAGTCGGGGTAGGAAAGGACCCACAGGAAGACCAGGCAAGGCTGTACCTGAAGCTACAAGCTCTTTCTCTGGACTCTGGCACCTGCCTGATGGTGGTGGGAGGATGCTCTTAAAGGGGAAGGCTCTTAAAGGAGAAGGCTAATCTCCCATATGTACCTCCCTTGGGAGATCTGAAGCCAGCTGGGGAGCAGCTGGTACCCACAGGGTAATGCTCAGCAGCTCACTGGGGACAGAGGATGGTTCATGAGCCATCTTTGTCCCTCCTCAACTTTGCTCCAGTTCTACAGTGTAAGATGAGTTTTCAAGAATGAAAAGCTTAAGCCGGGCGTGGTGGCGCACACCTTTAAGGCAGAGGTAGGAGAATCACTGTAAGTTCGAGGCCACCCTGAGACTACATTGTGAATTCCAGGTCAGCCTGGGCTAGAGTGAGACCCTACTTCAAAAAACCAAAAATAAAAAAAGAACGACAAGCTAGTGAGCGAGGAAGGGAAGGAAAAATGTGAAGACATTAACACCAACTAACTACACTTTTGTCTCCCATCATGGTAATCGGTAGACACAGCATGTTTATCACAGGAGACCCTTTTATTTTCCTGTGTCCTGTCAGAGACACACAGCCTGGGAGGAACTTAAGCCATTGACAGGGGACAAACCACAGAGGCAGGATGTGCATGCAAATAGGTTCCTACATTCCTGCCAGTGTCCATGTGCATGCAGGTGTGGGCCACTATGGGAATGGCTCAGGGGAGAGCGAAAGGTGAAGTGTGCTTCCAGTGCCACCAAGCAAAATCTATGTCCAGCTTTGAGACTGGCTGTGGGAGATGCAGGGCTGGCCTTCTTGGGCAGATGAAATTTCTAGCCAGAACACACAGGCTACCCGAGACGCTTGGCTTGTCAATAGATGGTGCTGCCCAGTGCCACCACCATTGTCATTGCCTGGACAATCACAGTACAGGACATGTGAAAAGAGATGGATGGCTGCTGGGAGTGAAGCAAGAGAGCCTGGGTGTTCATTTCTTCGGGCTGAGTGAGGATGAGGCCTCTGAGCTGAGAAGTGGTACGGACTGCACTGTGGACTGTGGGTGTGGGAAGGAACTGTGCATGTGTCAGGTGAAGTAGGCACAGTACATGTGACAGGACCACGTTCAAAGCCTGCAGGCACGTGGGATAATCCTGGGCCCATGCATGTGTGAGGAGGAGGAGGAGGAGGTGATGGAGCTGGCAAAATTCCAGATGAAAGGCAGTGGCAGTGGACATCTTACATCCTGGGGTCCAGGCTGGGAAGTCGCCCCTTGGTCTGAAAATAAATAAACACACACATCCATTTACGCTGAGGAGCATCCCACAGGAGCATTTTCCCAAAGATCCACTTCATTGGGGGTCGCTGAGAAGTGACGGTAGGTGTGTGGAAGGGCCCAGCTGGGGGTGGGTCTTCTCCAGGATCACCTCTTCTTAAGGAATAAAATCTTGGGCTGCCTGCAGAATGACCCCTGGGATGTCCCCAGGCTCCTGGACTCTGGGGTTTGCATCCCTCATGCCTACCCTCAGTTCACCCCTCCTTTTTACCCTGCATATGGGAAGGGCATGACATTCCTTTTATCCCGGTGGCCCTCACCCAGCCACTTCTTTCCTGCTCAGCAGCATCAGCTTACTCCACTCAATGAAGTCTTTCTAGAGGGGCCTGGATGTATTGCCATGCTGACCAAGTCCCTGTCTGGCTCCCTGTCCCCAAGGTCAGATCTGGAGGCCCCTCAGATCACTGCCCCTGCCACCTTCTGCCTCTCTCCCCTTCTGTGTCCCCACTGTCACCCCCAAGGTCCCTTTGGATGCTCCCAGGTCACAAGATGACATTCTGTCGCAGGACATCAAGTTCCCACTCCCGCTTCTGTTGTGTTCACACAGGACTAGACTTGGATAGCTCAGTACCACCCCTCCCTGCCAGCTGCCTGGAGATCCCACTTCACCTTCCCTGGGAGCCCCAGGGACTTGCCTCTGCAAGCTGCGTGCTCACAACTTGATGGCACTGCTTAGCGCCCGTGTTTGGCGACTGCTGGTCCTCCCTACCCAGTGCCCCTCCCAAGCCCTGCCTTCCACTAAGACAGGCAACGGGTCACTAACCACTGACTGGCCAGCCTGTGGGTCACTGACAGGATTCTACTATGGCCTCTGTGGCTGGGTATAGTGCTTGGAATGCAAGATGGGGGCGTGGGGGCAGCGGCCCCCAACTGCGGGAACAGCCGTGGGCTCGCTCCTGGTGCACACATTGGGAAGCAGCACAAAGGAAGGAAGGCAGGATGCGCCAGTGGTCCTGGGCTGGCAGGGGAAGCCAGAGGGCACCCAGTGTCTGACAGGGAGCGGAGTGGGGTATGGGGTGCTGGTGAGAGTGAACGGAGGACAGAGTGGAGAGCTATCAGACGCTGGGGGAGGCTGCCCGGGCGCCTGGGCTCACAGCATTTCCAGAGTTCCAGAATACGGCCTTCTCTAATCACCATCGACATTCCGTTCCATAGGCCCTTGGGCCGACAGCTGGTCTTCTTTTAATAGCCACAACTATTCTGGGTGACATCTTGATCTCGGGGCGTTTGCAGTGAGCGCATACACAACTTGCAAGTCCCCTCCCCCCACTCCAGGTATGTCCAGCACAGAAAAATGTACACCATCTACACTCAGTGTCACACGCAGCACACAGTTGTCATGTGAGCCATGGCTCCTGGAGTGTCACAGTGACAGAGACGACATGCCAGTCATGTGGTCACACCCATGCCATGGAGTTATGCTCTGCCTGCTTCAAACTACATATCTTCATGAGCATGCACAGTTATACACACATACCAATACATCTGGCATGACACGATAGAGCCAACCACACTGTCTGCTATATGAATACAGCGTCACACAAACAGACCCCCAGTGACATACCACACTCAAGCGCTGTTCCGGATATCTGGGAGACAAGGGCAGTCAAGGAAAGCGGGATGTATGGGGAGGGGGGTGGTATCCAGAGGGTATTAGGCCTGTCCCCAGAGCAGCCTTGCCTTCCCAGCTGTCCCCTAGGACACTTGCCCCCCCCTTACAAAGTGACAGGTCTGCGGCCCAGTCACCTTCATGGGAGTCTTGGCTTCTTGTCCCTGGGACCTTGGAGGGGTCTTGATTTCCTTGTCTTCCAAACTCTGACTACAGGGAGACCGTCCACTCACTTGCTGGGCTACTTCCCATGCAGCAGTTGCCTCTGTGTCTGTCCAGCCCTGGGGAGGTAGGAGAGCGAATATGAGGAGCGAGGGAGAGCTGGCAGCGTGCTCCTGCCTCCTCCCAGCACGCATACTTCTTCAGCTTCCCCCCAGGTATTCACTGAGGGGGGCGGGGGCATGACCTCATGTGCAAAGCCATGGTCACCAAAGCTCAGTAAGGTGTGCTAGTGTGTTTCTGTGTCATCTGTGCACTCATGTGCACACCCACTCAAGCTTGTAAGTGTTTAGATTTAGGGGTGGATGAGTGGCCTTCATGAATGTCTAACCCTCTGTTAGCAAAAGAGACTCCTCGTTTTCACTAGTGGTTTAAGGAAGGGAATCCGACACACCCACAGCTTAACAGAGAGCCCCAAAGATGGGACAAGTGTCTCAGTGAGGGTCACAGAGGGTCCTGTAAGAGACAATGACCGAAGAGCCTGACGGTGGCCAGGGACAGGAGTCTAAGATGCTCCCCTGGCACTACTGCTCCAGGCTCTGGGAAAGGCTGACAGGCTAGAGGCTCCCAGGGCTGGCAGCATCCATGGAGTGAGTCAGTGCTGGTCCATGGGAACCCTGAATCCCTTAGGCCAGTGCTGGACATAGAAGAGGCTGGTGGGGGTAGAGGGTGCTAGGTGTGGTGGTGCACACTTTCAATCCCAGTACTCAGGAGGCAGAGGCAGGAGGATCACTGTGAGTTCGAGGCCATCCTGAGACTATATAGTGAATTTCAGGGCAGCCTGGGCTAGAGCGAAACCCTACCTTGGAAAAAAAAAAAGAGAGAGAGAGAGAAGCTGAGGTACCGTAACTCGTCTCAGCTCACACATTAGGGGTGTGGTGAATGTCTCCTGACTCCTGGCCAGTGTCCCCCTTGCCACACATGTTATAGCTCTTCACACTTCCTGGGAGGAAGGGGCTTGGTGCTAAGGAACAAGAGGCAGCCTGGGCCAGCTCTTGACTATCTCCAGAGACCCATTTAGAGATAAAGACACTCATCTTTTCTGCCTGTGGCTGTAAGGGTGGTGTTACCACAGAAAAAGAGGTGACCTACATGTGGAAAGCCCATACTCAGACTGGATCTGCTGCAAGGTGGCCCCAGCCACCCCATAGCCTGTCTGTCCCCAGTGCTCCTGCCTGTCACAGAGAATGATGTATAAAAAAGTCAGGAGGGAGCTAGACAGATGGCTTAGCAGTTAAGGCTCTTGCCTACAAAGCCTAAGAACACATGTTCGAATCTCCAGGTCCCAAGTAGCCAGACACACAGTGATGCAAGTGTGCAATGTCGCACATATGCATGAGGGGCACACATGTCTGGAATTTGTTCACAGCAGCTAAAAGGCCCTGGTGTACCTATTCTGTCTCTATCTCTATCTGCTTCTTTCTTTCTCTGTCTCTCTCTCAAAAATAATAAAATAGCAGGGGATTTTGGCACACGCCTTTAATCTCAGCACTTGGGAGGCAGAGGTAGGAGGTTTGCTGTGAGTTCGAGGCCAGCCTGGGACTACATAGTTACTTCCAGGTCATAAATAAATAAATAATAAAATAAGATAAAACAGTCAGGAGGGGTGAGTGTTGCCTAGATTCAGTGGTGGCCCGGCCAGAGCCCTGGGAATGGTTGAGGAAGTGATGGTAAAGTGATAGCCAGCCAGGACCCAGCATCCTTACCACCTCGCTCTCAGAGCCCAAGGACTCCTGACGCTTCCGTCCAGAGATCCAGCTGAGGTCAGAGGCCTGGCTGCTCAGTGTGGAACGCTGAGTTGAGAGGTAGCTGAGGGAGGGGCGGTTGCGTTGACCTGACATGCCCAGAAGTGCCCCTAGGCAGGGCAGGTGCTGAACAATGGCCGTCCTATAGGAGTCACATATCTAGTTAAGATGTGGGGACATGGAAGTGGGGGAGAGGTGACAGACATACTAATATGGAGTTAGACTGGGTGAATGGGCAGATGCTGGGTGACGGGAACAGACAGATTCAGCTGGACAAAGGACACTGACAGGCTCATGGGACTGCTAAGATAAGCAATGGACCCTGACATGGTGGACACAGAGGGACAGCCTTGGGTTCAACTAAGCGGACATTGCTTCCAGGCCTCATGTAGTTGGCACAGGCCATATTTTTGAGAACTGGGCCCAAGGACACCCTGAGAACTCTTGGCTGGGCTGGCTGAGGCCTGCAGCTGGCATCAGAGGGCAGCAGTAGGCTCAAAGCAGCACAGAGGGTCTTGTGGGAGAGGTGCCCTGCTGGATTCTCATCGGCAGTACACGCACAGCTCACGCCATGCCAGGACACTGCCTGAGCCCTTGAGGAGACAAACACTTCCAGCAGGGGTCTCTGCCTGGGGGCTGCTCTTTGAGGGTCAGCACTGCTGTGCAGCCACCCTGGTTGCCTCGTGATGTAGCTCTGAAGACCCCGCGGCTAGGACTGGACTCTTGTCCAGAAAGCCCTGAGATCCCTTGTGAGACTCTTGGGCAGGAGAGGGGTCATGCCAGCTCCAGACCCCACCCAGTGTCACTGTCTGCTCCCAGGTGCTCATGGCCCCCACCCAACACACATACAAGAGACCAGGCCTGGAGGTCTGGAGAAGGCCGCACCTGTACTTGGGGTGGGTGATGGCATAAACGATGGGGTTGTGGATGGCAGAAGCCTTGGCAATAACAGCTGGCACTGAGCTCATGTAGGGTGTCAGGATGTGTGCATACCTAGGATAGGACAGAGAAGTTGTGGGGTCCCCTATTCATGCCTCCAGTTGGCCCTCATCCATGAATATTCTTTTTCTGGACCAGGCCTTGCCAAGATCCAAACCCCAGCCCAACCCAAACCAGCACAGTCAAGTCCTCTTTCCCATAGGAGGAACTGGCAGTGCCGGAGAGAATTGCTGGTCAGAGGTGGATAGAAAGGAAAGTGGGGCGGGGGGGGGGGGTGCTGGAGAGATGGCTTAGCAGTTAAGGCGCTTGCCTGCAAAGCCAAAGAACCTCAGTTCGATTCCCCAGTACCCATGTAAACCAGATGCACAAAGGGCACCCATTCTCTCTATCTCTCACTCTGCCTCTTTCCATCTCTCAAATAAATAAATAAAAATTAAAAAATGTTTTAGAAAGGAAACTAGGGTGCACGCCTTTAATCCCAGCACTTGGGAGGCAGAGGTAGGAGGATCGCCATGAGTTTGAGGCCACCCTGAGACTACAGAGTGAATTCTAGGTCATCCTGTGCTACAGTGAGACCCTACCTCAACCCCCCCCAACAAAGAAAAATCAAAGAAACTAGGGGGTGGTTGAAACTAGGACCCAATGAGGAGGAAGATGTGCCAGGCTTAGGGGGTAGCTAAGTCCCTCTTGTGCTGCTGGCAATACTCCCTGTGCAACTCTCTAGTCGACCCTGGTCTTCATATCCTGTACATAGCTCTTTCCACCGCATCCCTACTCCAGTGCAAGCCATTCCCTCAGATGTCTTAGAGAAATTCATAGCGAGCCCCCAGAGCAGACCACACCATCACTATGCAAGAAGGTTAATACCCGAACAGTTCAAGGTGTCACAGCTGTGCACTGGAAAGTGCTTCTGGGGTCCAGCCCATGCCTGTGCTGCTGGAGGTACCAAAGTCCCCAGACTCTAGCCAGCAAGAACCAGGAGGCGGCTTTTGGAGACTCGTTCCTAGATAAGAGCACCCCTGCTGCGGTCCCATGGCTCCGATTAAGGAAACTGGAACCTTAGAGACAGCTGCACATTCCCAAGGGGATGAGAGGCCCTGAAGCCAGACCCATGAGCAGCCCAGAGCTCCCCCAGCGTGTGCCCTGAAAGTTTCCAGGAACTGGGCAAGTGCCCGTGGGGTGGAGCTATGCCCACAGGAACACGGGTAAGGCTTCGAGCTGGACTTCAGGTATCAGGATGGCTGGCTCAGGTCAGGCTGGAGGACAGGTGATGCGGCCCTGCGCCTTCAGCCCCTGCTCACCCAGAGAAAGCCAGCAGGGCCACCGTGGAGTAGGGGGCCCAGGAGAGGACAAAGAGGAGGATGACCAGCAGAGCCACCTTGGCCATTTTCCATTCACTCTGCAGCCGCTGCCACTGCCTCCGCCGCTGCGGGGACTCGCCGCAGCCTTCGCAGGCCCTGGGGAGAATGCGTTTGGGTTGCAGTGAATACAAGGGTTACAGCTATCTTGGGAACTTCCCTGGACCATCTTCTAAGGGTAGATAGGAGGGATCATCCCTTCCCACGTAGGTAGACAGCCTTGACTTCTAGAAAGCACTCACTGTACTAAGCCTTAGCCGCCGTCCTGTGGTTCTACCAGGAGTGCCTTCTCTACTCCCTCCTCAGAAAGCCTCGTCTCGGGCTGGAGAGGTGGCTTAGTGGTTAAGGCGCTTGCCTGTGAAGCCTAAGGACCCAGGTTCCATTCTCCAAGTCCCACGTAAGCCAGATGCACATGGTGGCACATGCGTCTGCAGTTCGTTTGCAGTGGCTGGAGGCCCTGGTGCAACCATTCCACCTTACCTCTCTCTGCCTCTTTCCCTCCCTCTCTCTCAAATAAATAAATAAAAATATTAAAAAACAAAACAGCCGGGCGTGGTGGCGCACGCCTTTAATCCCAGCACTCGGGAGGCAGAGGTAGGAGGATCACCAAGAGTTCAAGGCCACCCTGAGACTACATAGTGAATTCCAGGTCAGCCTGGGCCAGAGTGAGACCCTACCTCGAAAAACCAAAAAAAAACAAAAACCTTATGTCACCATCATAATAGGAGGAAAAGCTGGTGACAAATAAAACACTGATTGAGAGAGGGAGGGATATGATGGAGAGTGGAGTTGCAAAGGGGAAAGTGTATGGAGGGGAATTACCATGGTTTATTGTCTATAACTATGGAAGTTGTCAATTTAAAAAAATGAATTCAGCCAGGCATGGTGGCTCATGCCTTTAATCCCAGCACTTGGGAGGCAGAGGTAGGAGGATCGCCATGAGTTCAAGACCACCCTGAGACTACATAGTGAATTCCAGGTCAGCCTGGACTAAAGTGAGACTCTACCTTGAAAAACAAAAACAAACAAAAAATAATAATTAATTAAAAAGAAAAATCAAGAAAACCTGGGCTGGAGAGATGCTTAGCGGTTAAGCGCTTGTGAAGCCTGGTTCAAGGCTCGATTCCCCAGGACCCACGTAAGCCAGATGCACAAGTTGGCACATGCATCTGGAGTTCGTTTGCAGTGGCTGGAGGCCCTGGTGCGCCCATTCTCTCTCTCTGTCTCTTTCTCTGTCTGTCACTCTCAAATAAATAAATTCGAAGACAACCTTATCTCCAGGAACTTCCCTAGGCACCCCCACTCCATGCGAGTCTAGAGCTGTGCCTTCTTCCGCGGGTGGAGCAGAGCCCCCTCCTTGAAAGTCCCCCTGCACTCACCGGCCAGTCTCTCGGATGGCCCTGAAGATGAAGATGTAGCAGTAGATGATGATGAGTAGAGGGAGGAAGAACACGAAGCAGAACAGCAGCATCGTATAGGCACGCACGGTGGGCGTGAACGTCATGTAGTCCCAGGAGCAGGAGGTTAGCAGCCCCTCGGGGACATAGGCACCTGAGAAGTGGGCCGGTGTCAGCCTTTGCCTAGGGTTCCTTGTCCACCAGGGGCTTAATACAGCAGGGCTTGAGATTCCCAAGTACAATCTGACCCCAGTCCCTTCCTTCCCCGACTGGAAGTGAGGAAGCCCGTGGCTATCAGGAGCAGTGGAGGGAGCTTCTAAACTGATGTCTGCAAGGGCACCAGTCTGGTATCCTTTCGACTGGAGCAGCAACCATAGCTTCCGGCATCTGCCCCAGGACTCCACCCTTGCCTTCTGAGGCCCTGCAGCCCAGCCCCTGGCTAGTCTGACTCCCTACAAACCCAGCATCAGACACACCTCACTTGATCCCACCCTGCTTTTAAACCAGGCGCGATGGCGCACGCCTTTAATCCCAGCACTCGGGAGGCAGAGGTAGGAGGATCACTGTGATTTTGTGGCCACCCTGTGAATTCCAGGTCACCTTGGGCTAGAGCAAGACCCTGCCTTGAAAAACCAAAACAAACAAACAAACAAACAAACAAACAAACAAAAACCCCTGCTTTTAATAACAGACTGCACAGATTTTATGTCCCTGACAGAGCATTCTAAGTTTCCCCTGATGCTAGTGATGTCCTCTAAGTCCCCATCTGATCTTTAATCTTTTTTATTTATTTGAGAGAGCTAGAGAGAGGGAGAGAAAAAGGCAGAGAGAGAGAAAATAGGCGCACCAGGGCCTCCAGCCACTGTAAAAGAATTCCAGACGCATGCACCGCCTTCCGCATCTGGCTTATGTGGGTCCTGGGGAATCAAACCGAGGTCCTTTTGCTTTGTAGGCAAGTGCCTTAACCGTTAAGCCATCTCTCCAGCCCTCCTATCTGATTTGAGACTTAGGGCCTTCCTGGGTCCCCTGCAAGCTGGTCAACCCAAATTCACCGACATCCCCTTAAACCATCCCCAAGGTATCCATCTCTCCCCCAATTCTCTCAGCCCACTTACTCCAGCCGAAGAAAGGGGGCAGACTCCAGGCCAGGGCGTAGAGCCAGACACCCAGCAGGACAAGTGCCGTCCGTCTCTTGGATGCTGCCCCAATGGTGGCCAGTGGACGTGTGATCACCAGGTAGCGGTCCAGGGCTATGGCCGTCAGGGTGATCATGGAGGTGATGCCAAAGAGAGCCCCACAGAAGCCATAGAACTTGCAGCCTGTGGGTACACCCCCTCCCCTGAGTCAGAGGGAGTGTTCCTGTTACCCAAGGGGAGGGAGAGGCTGAGGATGAAGCAAACTTGACTCTTTTTTTTTTTTTTTTTTTTTTTTTTTTTTCAAGGTAGGGTCTCACTCTAGCCCAGGCTGACTTGGAATTCACTATGTAGTCTCAGGGTGGCCTCGAACTCTTGCGATCCTCTTACCTCTGCCTCCTGAGTGCTGAGATTAAAAGTGTGTGCCACCATGCCTGGCTTCAAACTTGACTCTTGACTCTTTTTCCCTGTCTCTCAGCAAAGCCAGCCTAAGCCCTCTCATTGGTGCCTGCTTGCCACATCCGGGAAGGCAGAGGCCTCAACACTGGAAGCTCATCTCTCCCCTCCCTCCCCTCCTCTTCCCTCCCCTCCCCTCCCCTCCCCTACCCTCATTAAACCATGGGACTGAAGGCACTGCCTACTTGGCCCATCAAGAAAGAGCAAATTCTGCCGGGCATGGTGGCGCACGCCTTTAATCCCAGCACTCGGGAGGCAGAGGTAGGAGGATCGCCGAGAGTTCGAGGCCACCCTGAGACTACAGAGTGATTTCCAGGTCAGCCTGAGCCAGAGTGAGACCTTACCTCGAAAAACCAAAAAAAAAAAAAAAAAAAAAAAAAAAAAGAAAGAGCAAATTGCCTCCTCTGGGCCACCCTCCACTGGGGCATGCCCTGTCAATGCCCCCTACTACCTTCAGCAAAAGGGGGCTTCGGTGTCTACCTGCCTCCTCGAAGAGCCACTTTCTGTAGAGGCTGCTGGCAAAGAAGACCGGGGCCTGGGTGAAGGACATGAAGAAGTCGCTGATGGCGAGGTTGATGATAAACATGTTCGCTGGGGTCCTTAGGCTTCTGCTCCTGCGAGGGCCCGAGGTGGTCAGGGAGTATTTCCCAACACCTCTGGAGCTATGGGGGCGGGGCTCCTCTCAGCTCTATTTATGCACACATGCGCACACACCACATATGCCTACATTCAGGCTGGGACCTGTCCCTCGGTCCAGCAGGTGCCACCAGCAGGATGGCAGGTCCCTCAATGAGATAAGGAACAACATGCCCACAAAATGACAGACAGAGGCTGTTTCTCATGTCACGTGGCCTTTCCTCCTCTCTCCCTCTGGATTCCCTCTGCATGCTCATGCTTCCCCGGTTGACAACTCATCTCCCCAGAGCCTTCCCTGCAGGCTCCCGCTCCGCTGGCTTTTCACACCTCTCTCCTTCTCTTTCCACTGTCCCGCCTGGCCCAGCTCCATCCACTGGGCACAGCTGGCTCTGCAGCCCTCTCCCGTGGGCTGGCAAAAGCACCAGAGCTGATGACTGCGACCCCTGGGACAAGCGACTTCACAAATCTCGGTGGCCACCGTCCATCTTTCCATCTCCCCTCAAGGGAGGCCTGATGGTCCCTGTGTCCCACGTGGAGACCTTCATGAAGTGACTTACTCCTGCTCCCAAAACTCAGTGAGTTGCAAGGCCAGGACTCAAGCACTCCTTCGCCAAGCAATGCACACACGGGCACCTGGACTTCATGGAGGAAACCACAATTCCATTTTGCAGAGAAGAAACGTGAGCTTAAGGAGGATAAATGACTGGCTCGGCCCCTCCACTCCACGGTGGAGCCCAGGGACTAGACCCGAAGTCTATGCCGACTTTCCCACCTGCCTGTTTTGGCCATCCACTAGCCAGCTGGGCAAGAAGGGAGGAAAGCCAGGATGTTACAGAGACAATCCAGGATTCAGGCTCCTGGTACCCAGAGCTTTCGCCAAGGCAGAGGGAGGATACTCACCCTGGGACAGAGACAAATGGCGGAAAAAAACTGAGAGCGGAGGCCCAAGGGTCCTAGGGGTACCCACTCTCCAGAGGGTGTGCCTGGGGCCTAATGGGCATGTGTTCTTCAAATTTCCATGGATTCTTTTGTTTGTTTATTTGTTTGTTTGTTTTCCTTTCCTTGAGCTTGAAGCCAGGTCCTGGTGCTATCGAAGGTTTGACCCTGGCTTCCCTGCCCATTCTCAATGGTGCCCTGAGCCATGTTTCTGTTCCTGTTCTGCCCTTTCAGCATGACTGGTCACCCTCAACGCCCTGGGCCCAGATCCACCAACCAAGCACCTGCAGAAGGTGTAGATGACCGTCAGATTGCCCAGAATCCCCGTGAGCCCCACCAGCAGAATCACTGCACCCAGGATATAGTGGGCATGGTCTGGAACGCTGACTGTGGGGAATGGGACCCAGGCAGCGGCCTGAGCCCCAGCCACCTGTGGAGAGAGAGAGAAAGAAAGGTCACCTCATCCTCCATCATCTGCAGATAGCCCTGAAAACGAAGAACAGATCCAGCCGGACAGGTGGGGAAACTGAGGTGCAGCATGGCAAAGTCATTGCTCACAAAGCTAGCTAATGGAAGGGAAAATGCAGATCTCAATGAAATGTACCCCTAAGCCTCCATGTGCATGGGCTTGGGGTTCCTAAGGGTAAGATGGTAGGTTCAACTAACCATACTCAAGGCTGGAAGGACAGGTATGTGCTTGAAAAACATGGCATGGGGTGGGGGGCTGGAGAGATGGCTTAATGATTGAGGCTTTTGCCTGCGAAGCGAAAGGGTCCCAGTTCGACTCTCCAGGACCCATGTAAGTCAGACACACAAGGAGGTACATGCATCTGGAATTCGTTTGCACTGGTTGGAGGCCCGTTTTCTCTCTCTCTCTCTCTCTGCCTCTTTCTCTCAAATAAATAAATAAATAAATAAATAAAATATTTTTTTTTAAAAAAAGAAGAGGGCTGGAGAGATGGCTTAGTGGTTAAACACTTGCCTGTGAAGCCTAAGGACCTCGGTTCAAGGCTCTATTCTCCAAGACCCACATAAGCCAGATGCACAAGGGGCATATGCATCTGGAGTTCGTTTGCATGCCCATTCTCTCTCTCTACCTGCCTATTTCTGTATCTCTCTCTCAAATAAATAAATAAAAATAAATTTAAAAATAAAATATTTTTTAAAAAGAAGAAAAACACGGCATGGCTAGGGTGACCTTGAGGAGTGGGCAGAGCTAGCTCCTGAGGGTTGCCCAGCCTAATGTATGGACACAAAATATCAAGCCTCAAAAACAAAATTATAACCCCCATAGCATAACTGGGAGCTGACCTTGAAGCTTGGAAAGAGAGATGGAAAAGAAGAAAGCTACCCGGCATGGTGGCACACACCTTTAATCCCAGCACTCACGAGACAGAGGAAGGCCAGCCTGGAACTACAGAGTGAGTTCCAGGTCAGCCTGGGCTAGAGTGACACCCTACTTCAAAAAAAACAAAAAGATGGGCTGGAGAGATGGCTTAGTGGTTAAGGCATCTGCCTGTGAAGCCAAAGGACCCAGGTTCAATTCCCCAGTACCCACATAAGTCAGATGCATAAGGTGGCACATGTATCTGGAGTTCATTTACAGCGTCTGAAGGTCTTGACATGCTATTCTCTCTCCCCCCCCTTCTTCCCTCCCTCTTTCTATCTCTCTCTCAAATAAATGAAAATTTTAAAAAGAGAATGGTGTTTTTAAAAAAAAAGAAGGAAGAAAGGAAAGAAAAAGGAAGGAAGGGAGGGAGGGAGGAAGGAAGGAAGAAAGGAAGGAAGGATTCTCTCAACTTGCCCTTTCCAGAGAAAAGGGTTACTTTGTTCTCTGCTTTGCTCAGCAGCCCACTCTGGCCTCAAGCAATCCAGAGATCAGGGTATGTCTTCCTCTCTAGAAGGCTCCCTCAGGGCATCTGGCCAACGTCTGAAAGGAATGGATGCCTGCAAGGGCCGGTCAGGGCTGGCATTCCTGGTCGGTCAGTGCTCTCATTCAGTCAGCTCACGTAGAGCAAGCCCAGACAGGCCCAGTGATGCTCCCAAGGTCCCTCAGCGGAGTTCATACCTTTCCTCTCTTCCTGTCAGCTCGGGAGGAGGGCCAGGACTTGAGCAAGGGAGGCTTGGTCCACACATACGCTACCCAGGCTTACCGTGGTGTTAACAGGCGGAAGCTGATGTCTGGTGGAGACATTGTTCTGGGTGCCGTTCCACTCCTGGGCCAGGCTGGGCAAGACTCTTGTTCCCGACGGAGGGTTCATCCTGAGGCTGGGTGGTGCTTGCTCAGGACCACCAAGAAAACAAGGCAAAGACAGCTAAGGACTTTGTGCCTGGCCCCCACGCTTTCCTCCATCCCTGGCACTGCTGCCCAATCTACCTGCTGCCTGTTCTGGGGTCCAGTGCGCAGCCTGGGTCTGGAGCTGCTCTCGGGGATGGTGACTGCTCAGCGTCTGCTGGAGCGCAAAGGAATGAGTGTCACACTTATGGTCGCTCACAGCCACAGGCTGCCTCTGCACCTTTAAGTAGCAGTGCTGGGGGACTGCACATGCTCAGTGGCTCCTTGCCACTGGCTTCCTGACATGAGCCCCTGGTGTCTGCCCACAAGGGTCTGATGAGGATGACATGAAAATGCATGAGCATGCACACTCACACTTATGCGGACACTGCAGGGCTTGGCTCCTGGACGCTGGGTAGAAGGCATTGTCCTTCACTCTGAATGCTTTATTCCCTTTCTTTCCTGGGCTTGTCAATAGCAGCTCCCGCCGCCCTAGCCGCCCATGGTTACCCCTGGGCAGATGAATCTACGCGCAGTCCTCCTCTGAATTTGGCCACGTGGGCCCATGGCATCTTCACACCACCCTGCATGGAGTCGCAGACTCTGCCCCACTCCTAGATGAAGAAAGTGAGAGGAGCTGGGTGTAGTGGCGCACGCCTTTAATCCCAGCACTCGGGAGGCAGAGGTAGGAGGATCGCCGTGAGTTCAAGGCCACCCTGAGACTACATAGTGAATTCCAGGTCAGCCTGGGCTAGAGCGAGACCTTACCTCAAAAAGAAAAAAAAAAGAAAGAAAAAAGAAAGTGACAGGAGAACTGGGAGAATGAAGGATGAACGTAGAGATCTGGCCCTGGCCTGATGTCTGACTGTAAGACGTGGGGCCTGCGCCTCACTCCGTTACGGGAGGCAGCAGGATCCGGAAGCAATGAGCCGCAGAGCTGCAAACGGGAAGGCTGAGAGCACTGTGTCAGAGAGGCCTGCACTGCGCTGGCAAGGCCTGAGTTCCAGGGAGGCTATCCGGTCCCACGCAGGACTGTCCCCTGAGGCACAGTGGAGAGCTGCATAGGGTTGTCTTCCACGACTCGCTCCATCTTTACAAACAGTGCTTCTAGATTCTGGCTAGAGAGTGGTCAGTATTGTCAGGAGGGACACAGGAGGGTGCAGGTGATACTCTTGACCTAGGGTGGGAGGGAATGGGTCCAGAAAATCAGTGTGAGACGGAAGGACGAGCAGGGAGTGTGCACGCACGCACACACACCTCTCCACAGGCCTCAAAGCAACACTTCAAAGCAAGGTCTCAGAAACTGAACGTGCCTGGGGCTCTCAGAAGCCCACAGCTCTCTTGACAATGTTCTTTTTCTAAGGCACATGCACAATAGCCCTGGTGGGTGCAGAAGAGATATTCCTAGGGCTCAAGCCTTGCCCTATGTTCCCATCCCTCTAGAGAGGGTCCCATGATCCTCTGCTCCTCATAGCCACCCAGAAGCTTCTTTGCATAGAGCCTGCTGCCTCATTAGCCAAGAGGGCTGTGTGGGCATTCTCAGCCCCCACGGTTCTTATTGGCCACCACGGCCCAGGCTGTCCTAGCTAGAAGAATCTGAAGAGAGAGTAAGGCATGCGGTAAGAATGTTTTCTTGGGCTAGAGGGATGGCTTAGCCATTAAGGTGCTTGCCTGCAAAGTCAAAGGATCCCAGTTCAATTCTCCAGGACCCACATAAGCCAGATGCACAAGGGGGTGCATGCATCTGGAGTTCAATTGCAGTGGCTGGAGGCCCTGACATGCCCATTCTCTCTCGCTCTGTCTCCATCTCTCTCTCTCTCTTTCTCTCTGCCTCTTTCTCTCTCTCTCTCAAATAAACAAAATATATTTAAAAAGAATGTTTTCTTGAAAGAAAGAAAGAGAGAAAGAAAGAAAGAAGGAAGGAATAAAAAAAGAAATGTTTTCTTGGGCTGGAGGGATGGCTTAGCAGTTAAGGTGCTTGCCTGCAAAGCCAAAGGACTCAGGTTCAATTCCCCAGTACCCATGTAAGCCAGATGTACAAGGGGGCACATGCATCTGGAGTTTGTTTGCATTGGCTAGAGGCCCTGGCGTGCCCATTCTCTCTCTCTCTCTCTCTCTCTCTCTCTCTCTCTCTCTCTCTGCTTGCAAATAAATAAATTAAATTAAAAAGAAAGCCGGGCGTGGTGGTGCATGCCTTTAATCCCAGCACTCAGGAGGCAGAGGTAAGAGGATCACCATGAGTTCAAGGCCACCCTGAGACCACATAGTTAATTCCAGGTCCAGAGACCCTACCTCAAGAGTAAAAAAGAAAAAAAAAGAGCACTTAGGAGGCAGAGGTAGGAGGATCTCTGTGAGTTTGAGGCCACCCTGAGACTACATAATGAAATCCAGGTCTGCCTGGGCTAGAGTGAGACCCTACCTCAAAAAAAAAAAAAAAAAAAAAAAAAAAAAAAAAAAAGCAAAAACAAACTAACAAACAAAGAATGTTTTCTTGGGCTGGAGAGATGACTTAGCAGTTAAGGTGCTTGCCTTCAAAGCCAAAGGACCCAGGTTCGATTCCCCAGGGCCCACATAAGCCAGATGCACAAGGTGGCACATGTATCTGGAGTTTTGTTTGTAGCGGCTGGAGGCCCTAGCATGCCCATTTTCTCCCTCTCAAATAAATAAATAAAAATAAAGTTTTTATGTTTTCTTTATCATGTGCTTGACAATCAGGAAGAGGGCTTTGGGCAGCTGCCCCCTTTAGCACGCCCATGTGGGCAAACTAAGTAGTGACAGGAAGTACCGATCTTTGTTCTCGAGATTCGCAGAACTGAGAAACGTCTCAGGCCTAGGTGACAGGGATCTGATGTGCATCGCCTGAGCCACCTGCGCGCCGTCACTGCCGAGAGAAGCAATCCACCAGGCTGAGGTCACACATCCCTGCAATGAGAAAGTGCCCGCAGTATGGCACACCCACCAACCACCTACCTCAAGAGCTCTGAGCGAGATGGACTTTGCTGATACATGTGTGTGTGTGTGTGTGTGTGTGTGTGTGTGTGTGTGTGTGTGTGCAGACAGGTATACTTGAGGCAGGGGTTACACAGGCACTTCTGTGCATGTGAAGGCCAGAGGACAATGTTGGATTTTGTTCTCCAGGGAGCTGTCCACCTTTTTTTTTTTTTTCTTTTTTGAGGTAGGGTCTCACTCTAGTCCAGGCTGACCTGGAATTCACTATGTATTCTCAGGGTGGCCTCGAACTCAGGTGATCTTCCTACCTCTGCCTCCTGAGAGCTGGGATTAAAGGCGTGCGCCACCATGCCCAGTTCCACCTTTTTTTTTTTCTCTGAGGTAGGGTCTCACTCTAGCCCAGGCTGACCTGGAATTCACTTTGTAGTCTTAGGCTGGCCTTGAACTCACAGCGATCCTCCTACATCCCCAGTGCTGGAATAAAGGCATGCGCCACCACACCTGGCAGTCTACCTTTCTTTGAGATAGGGTCTCTCACTGGCCTCGAATTGTCCAACTGGGCTAGACTGGTTACCAGCAAGCGTCAGGGATCTACCTGTCTCCACATCTCTCTGCCTCCCCAGTGCTGGGATTCCAAGTGTGCATCACCATGTCTGACTTAAAAAAAAATCATTGGGCTGGAGAGATGGCTTAGCCATTAAACCGTTTGCCTGCAAAGCCAAAGGATCCTGGTTCAGCTCTCCAGAACCCATGTAAGCCAGATGCACAAGGGGCGCATGCATCTGAAGTTCGTTTATAGTGGCTAAAGGCACTGGCATGCCCATTCTCTCTCTCTCTCTCTGCCTCTTTCTCTCTCTCAAATAAATAAAATATATTTTAAAAAATTTATTGCCAGGTGTGGTGGTGCACGCCTTTAATCCCAGCACTTGGGAGCAGAGGTAGGAGAATTGCCATGAGTTCAAGGCCACCCTGAGAATACAGAATGAATTTCAGGTCAGCCTGTGCTAGAGTGAGACACTACCTCAAAAAACCAAAAAAAAAAAAAAAAGCCGGGCGTGGTGGCGCACGCCTTTGATCCCAGAACTAGGGAGGCAGAGGTAGGAGGATTGCCATGAGTTCGAGGCCACCCTGAGACTACATAGCTAATTCCAGGTCAGCCTGGACCAGAGTGAGACCCTACCTTGAAAAACCAAAAAAAAGAAAAAAAAAAAAAAGAAAAGAAAAAAAATTATTGACAACTTCCATAAGTATAGACAATAAACCATGATAATTCCCCCTACCACCCCAAATCCACCCTCTATTGAACCCCCTCTTTTTTCCAATTAGTTTCTCTTCTGTTCTGATGTCATCATTTTTCCCTCCTGTGTTGCAGGTCTTGTATAGGTAGTGTCAGTCACTGTGAGGTCATGGATATCAAGTCCACTTTGTGTCTGGAAGACAACATTGTAAGCAGTCCTACTCTTCTTTGTCTTGTACGTTCTTTCAGCCACCTTTTCTGCAATGTACTCTGAGCTTTGGACAGTGTGATAGAGATGTGTCACTTACTGCTGAACACTCCACTGTCATTTCTTCTCAGCACTATGGTGAGTTTTGTGTACCCAGTGGTCATTGCCATCTGAAAAGAGAAGCTTCTCTAACCAAAAATGAGAGTAGCTGGGCTAGAGAGATGGCTTAGTGGTTAAGGCGTTTTCCTGCAAAGTCAAAGGACCCCAGTTTAATTCCCCAGGACCCATGTAAGTCAGATGCACCAGGGGGGCCACATGTGACTGGAGTTTGCAGTGGCTGGAGGCCCTGGTGTGCCCATTCTCTCTCTCTCTCTCTCTCTCTCTCTCTCTCTCTCTAAATAAAGAAAATATTTTTTTAAAGATTTACTTTAAGGTCGGGCATGGTGGCACATGCCTTTAATCCCAGGACTCGGGAGGCAGAGGTAGGAGGATAGTTCAAGGCCACCCTGAGACTACATAGTGAATTCCAGGTCAGCCTGAGCTAGAGTGAGACCCTACCTTGAAAAACCAAAAGAAAATAAATAAATAAATAAAATAAAGATTGAAAATAAATAAAAAGAAAGCGATGAGTGCTGTAGAGATGGCTTAGCAGTTAAGGTGCTTGCCTGCAAGGCCTAAGGATCCAGGTTCACTTCTCCAGGACCCATGTAAGCCAGATGCACAAGGGGGCACATGCATCTGGAGTTCGTTTGCTGTGGCTGGAGGCCCTGGCGCGCCCATTTTCTCACTCTCTCCCCCTGCCTCTCTTTCTCTGTCTCTCCAGTAAATAAATAAAATTGTTGTAGTTCTTTGCATTTGAAAAAAAGAAGAAGAAAAGAAAGTGACTTTGATGGGGACAACTAAAACACTAAGATCATCAAGGAGCTTGCTGTGCCCCCCCCCTAGTGTCTGTGCATACACAGGCTGCTGTCACACCATGGGCGAGTGTGGGGGCAGGGCTCTACCCCTTGCCCCTGGCCCCTTTCTGATCCTGCTCTGGAATAACCTTGTTTTGGGGGTGCTGAGAGCCAAACTCAGTCACCCGGCAGTCTTGGGTGCGGCTGCCAGATGAACTCGGAAGAAGGAACCTTCTTCATCACCTGGAGATGTTCCTCAAAGTGGATTCAGGCAATGGTGGGTGGAAAAACCTATCCTGTGCCCTGCTCTGGTCTCAGCTCAGTCACACGCCAAGGTCATCGGAGAAGCTAACCCTGAGGACTGGGACTGTCCACCCCTCCTGTGCATCCTCGGAGGCACTCACCAGTGATGTTATCGGATTAGGTCTGTCTTCCTCAAGCATGGACGGGCCTGCTTCATTCCCCTCTGTGACCTTCTGCTCAGCAGTGTCTGGCACACTGAGCAAAGTCAACACCTTGCTTCTCAAGGTGTGGTTCAAGAGCAGCCACTTGGACCTTGTAGGTAATCCCAACTCAGGTAATCCACTCACACAATACATGGGGCAGGCAAAGCGCCAGGCTGGACTTTTTAATTTTAAATAGTTTATTTTTTTTTAATTTTTTTAAATTATTTTATTTTTGGAGAGAGACACAGAGAGATAAACAGAGAGGGAGAGGGAGACAGAGATGGGCGCGCCAGCAGTGTCTCAGCTGCTGTGAACGAAATCCAGATGTGTGCGCCCCCTTGTGGTCAAGTGCGGCATTGCGCCCTTGCATGACTACATCTGGCTAAACGTGGTACCTGGAGATTGGAACCAGCGTTCTTAGGTTTAGCAGGCAGGCACCTTAGCCGCTAAGCCATCTCTCCAGCCCTAAATAGTTTATTTTTATTTATTTATTTGCCAGAGAAAGAGGGAGACAGAGAGAGAGAGAGAGAGAGAGAGAATAGGCGCTCCAGGGCCTCCAGCCACTGCAAACGAACTCCAGATGCATGTACCCCCTTGGGCATCTGGCTAACGTGGGTCCCTGGGAATCGAACCTGGGTCCTTTGGCTTTGCAAGCAAACACCTTAACCGCTAAGCCATTCCTCCAGCCCTGGGCTGGGCTTTTTAGATAATCCTACTGGGATGGTGACCTGAGGTGGAAGAGCTGATTTAAAGGGATACAGAGGGCCCCTGAAGATTAGTGATAGGATGAACCACCTTGCCTGAGCTGGCAGGACTACAGGAGAAAGCGGGGCTCCGGGAGCTCACGGGCGGACTGTTGAGCAGGGCGTCATAGGAAGAGGATGCACACGAGTGAGGCTGTAGCTGCTGAGGCGGAGCATGGGCTGCTATGTCTTCTTGGCCGTCCTGTTGGGCTGTCTGTCTTCTAGGCGTGCCAAACCTCCCTGGAAGCCTGCTATGGGGGCCGGAGAGGTGGCTCCCTGTGACAGCAGGGCTGGGGCAGAGTAACGGCACAAACTGGCATCTGCAGGGGCCCCCATGTGTTGCTTCTTCCACCAACCCCCACTTGTCCCAGTGGGGTCCCAGACCACAGTTTACCTGCAGGCCTTCTCCCCCCTTAATGCTCCCATCCCAGCCCAGGGGCCCTCTTAGAGTGATGGCCTGATCCCAGAGGGGGCAGTGGTGCCAGCTCTTGGCCTGGCCAGCCTCTCTGTGGTCCCTGGAGCAGTCTCAGCCTCCTTTGTGCTCAGCTTGGCCTAATCATCCAGGGGTGACCCCACTAGTCACCCTACTCCCACCCATAGTCAATGCACTAGAGAGACTAGGGGCTAAGTGCCAGGGTACCCAGATCTCTGGCCCACAGCTCAATTTTGAAGACAGTTGCTCTTCACACTTCCATGGCATGCCTGGCTGGAGGTGGGAAAAGCTTTCCAGGCCCCTTAACCTCAGAGGTGCAGCAGGGGCCAGGAAGCTGGAGGCCTGAGAGGGTTGAGGCCCTGGCAGAGGTGGGGGGGGGCTAACACAGGGGGAGGGAGTGTGCTATTTAATCAACAGTGGGCCCTCAGCAGGCGGGGAGGACAGTACACTTTGGGGAGATGGAGTTAACCAGCTATCACGGACATTATCCACAAGGTCTCTTTGCTCTCTTTACTTAACAGACCTTCCAAGTCCCAGAGTCCCTCTGTGGAAAAGTTCTGAAATGCCTGACAAGAGAAACTGGTAGAGGAGCCGGGCGTGGTGGTGCACACCTTTAATCCCAGCACTCGGGAGGCAGAGGTAGGAGGATCGCCGTGAGTTCAAGGCCACCCTGAGACTGCATAGTGAATTTCAGGTCAGCCTGGACCAGAGTGAAGGCCTACCTAAAAAAACAAAAACAAGAAAGAGAGAGAGAAAGAAAGAAAGGAAAAAGAGAAAAAGAAAAACTGGTAGAGAAAACGCAGGGGCAAGAGGCTCCTGGCTCCTGGCCCTGCTCACCTGCATTTCTGGACACAGCACCCAGTACCCAGAGATACGGGTTTCTGCTGTCCAGCCTAGCCCAAGCAACAATACCTTAATGCCTTCCAGCCCTCTTCTGGGGGTCAGCTTCCTTATCCTGGGACTAGAAGGGGCTATCTGGTTACCTAGAGGCCCCTGGGATCCTCCAGAGGAATATTAAATGTCTTCAAAGGCACCTGGCCAGCAGCTCACCTGGGGCCTCCTTTACCTGGAATTTGGCAAGCCTCAAAGGATAGGACCGCCTGCCCCATGGCCTTGGAGGAGGTGGCGATAAATGCAGAAACAGAAAAGTCGGGCTGGAGAGATGGCTTAGAGGTTAAGGCGTTTGCCTGCAAAGCCAAAGGATCCCGGTTCAATTCTCCAGGACCCATGTAAGCCAGATGCACAAGGGGACACATGCATCTGGAGTTCGTTTGCAGTGGCTAGTGGCCCTAACGCACCCATTCTCTCCCTCTTTCTCTCTCTCTCAAATAAATAAATTAAATATATTTAAAAGATTTATTTAAAAAAGAAAAGTCTATGGCTACCTTATGGTACCTGTGTAGCTCTGCACCCTTCCCTGCCCTGGCCTAACCCAGTCTGCGCACAGAACAAGCTGAATAATCCAGGTCCTGCTATTACCCCAAGGCATCCAAAGTGTTTTTGCTCCCTGTGGCCTGTCCCTTCTCCCTGTGGCTCCCCACAGCCTCACAGCCACACTCCATATGTTCTCACTGGGTCTCCTCGTAGCCAAAGAGATAAGATAGGGGACAGTGATGGCTCCTGGGAGAGGAGGAGAATGTGACATAGTCCACACAGCCTGTAAGTGTGTCCCCACAGAATGCCTATGGCGTTTCCTGATAGTGCTTTCTGGTCCAGGGCGCTGGCCCCAGGCACTCAGGACTGTCCCCATGGTGGCCCAGACTGGTTCACCTGTGTTGTCTCAGTGAGTCCAGTCTGGGTAAGGGAGCCCCAACATCACTCGCTAGAGTGACAGATTCATTAATTAAGCTGCTAGAGCCCAGGCTGTGGCCAGGCAGAGTGAGATCGGGGCCTCGTTTGGAAGGGGGTGACGAGTCATGTTCCAAAGAAGAGCCTGCTTGTTCCTCCCTTAGCTGAGCACCCTATGGAGGGGTCAAGTGAGGGAGGTGAGACAATGTAATTACACAACAGGCCAAGTGAGGGAGCACACTCCTTTAATCCCAGCCCTCGGGAGGCAGGGGTAAACTGATTGCTATGAGTTCAAGGCCACCCTGAGAATACATAGTGAATTCCAGGTCAGCCTGGGCTAGAGGAAAACCCTACCTCAAAAAAAAAAGGGGGGGAGCCGGGCGTGGTGGCACACGCCTTTAATCCCAGCACTTGGGAGGCAGAGGTAGGAGGATTGCCGTGAGTTCAAGGCCACCCTGAGACTACATAGTTAATTCCAGGTCAGCCTGGGCCAGAGTGAGACCCTACCTCAAAAAACCAAAAAAAAAGGGGGGGGGAGAGGTAATTAGAAAACAGAAAAAAAAAAAAAAAAAAAAAAAAAAAAAAACCTTTCTTTGTTTTGGTTTGTGTTTGGAGGTAGGGTCTTACTCTCTAGCTCAGGCTGACCTGGAGTTAACTATGTGGTCTCAGGGTGGCCTCAAACTCACGGCAATCCTCCTACCTCTGCTCCCAAGTGCTGGGATTAAAGGCGTGCGCCACCACGCCAGGCAAAAAAAAAAAAACTAATTTGAAAGTAACCATACATCCAAGAGAGGTGTGAGTATAGCAAAACCTACCATGGGGACTACCTATCAAAAGTGATTGCTTGCTGCTGAATTTAAAGAATGAAACTTACCTACTTTGCTAGCCAATCTTGATATATGTTATGTTGAAAAAAGAGAGAGAGTATGGGCAGAAGCCATATATTGTTAGAAAAATGTCAGTGCTGGGGATGGGATACCTTCCAGTGAGCTGTTGGCCAGAGAGGTTCTTGGTTACAGGTTACAGGTTCTTGGTTACTGAGGTTCTTGGTTTCCCACCAGAAATAGGTGGTAAGAGCCTATTGCTGAAGACTCCACGTACTTGGGCTGCAGGTAACTGAGAAATCCTGCTGGAACTGAGTTGAAAACCTCCTCCCTATTGACCAGCTGAAAGCTGGAAAGAGCTATGCAACCGGCAGCCTGTGGCATTTTGGGAAAGAGAACTCATCAATGGTATTAAACAGCAGTGGACCCTGCAAGCATTAAGACTGGCCAGCCAGGCCAAATGTGCCAACTGGTGCAATAGTGGCATGTCTGTTATGGGGGAAATCAACTGCTCTCTGATTGGACTGGAGGTTCACTCCACAGGAGAGAATACATGCCTGCTACATACAAAAGCCTATGACTACGCTGGAGGGATGGCTTAGCAGTTATGGTGCTTGCCTGCAAAGCCAAAGGACCCAGGTTCAGTTTCCCAGGATCCACATAAGCCAGATGCACAAGGTGGCACATGTGTCTGGAGTTTGTTTGCAGTGGCTGGAGGACCTGGCATGCTCATTCTCTCTTTCTTTCTGTCTCTCTTTCTTCCTCTTTCTCTCTGATACACACACACACACACACACACACACACACATATGAACCTATGACTGGGCTGGAGAAATGGCTTAGTGGTTAAGGCATTTGCCTGCAAAGCCAAAGGATCCCAGTTCGATTCTCCAGGACCCATGTAAGCCAGATGCACAAAGGGCACATGCATCTGGAGTTTGTTTGCAATGGCTAGAGGCCCTGGTGTGCCCATTCTCTCTGTGTCTGTCTCTCTTCTATCTCTCTCTCTGCTGGCAAATAAATAAATAAAAATTTTAAAAAAAAAAACTATGACTGGGAAAGTCATGGTCCCTAAGGGAGTAACAACTGCTGTTGTCTGGCTAAATGCATATATTATGCCCACCAAACTGCTCTCTAAGCACTTTTTATGTTTATGACCATAAATTAATGCTACTTTCACTTTTTTTTTGGAGAGAGACACAGAGAGAGACAGAGAGAGAGAGGAAGAGGAAGACAGAGATGGGCACACCAGCAGCCTCTCAGCTGCTGCAAACGAAATCCAGATGTGTGCACCCCCTTGTGGTCAAATGAGGCATTGCGCCCTGTGTCACTGCATCTGGCTAAATGGGACCTGGAGATTGGAACCAGCATTCTTAGGCTTAGGAGGCAGTTGCCTTAACCACTAAGCCATCTCTCCAGTTCTACTCTCACTTTTGAAATATTTATTTATTTATTTATTTATTTATTTATTTATTTATTTATTTATTTGACAGAAAGAGCAAATGAACTCAAGACATGTGCACCCCCTTGTGCATCTGGCTAACGTGGGTCCTGGGGAATCGAACCTGAGTCCTTTGGCTTTGCAGGCAAACACCTAACTGCTAAGCCATCCCTCCAGCCCCTACTCTCACTTTTGATTAGAGAAGCTTCTCTTTCCAGATGGTGACGACCACAGGGGTGACTCAAAACTCACCAAAGTGCTGAGAAATGATAGTGAAGTGTTCAGCACTAAGTGAGACATCTCTATTACACCTTCTAAGGCTCAGGGTCCATTGAGGAAGAGGTGGCCGAAAGAATGTAAGAGTCAAAGTAACGTCAGAATGGTATACAATGTTGTTGTTGTTGCAGTCAGGTTCTCATTGCTGGTAGAAATCACCCAAGCCAGGCGTGGTGGTGCACGCCTTTAATCCCAGCACTCGGGAGGCAGAGGTAGGAGGATTGCTGTGAGTTCAAGGCCATCCTTGAGACTACAAAGTTAATTCCAGGTCAGCCTGGGCCAGAGTGGTGAGACCCTACATGGAAAAACCAAAAAAAAAAAAAAAAGAAGAAGAAGAAGAGGAGGAGGAGGAAGAGGAGGAGGAGGAGGAGGAAGAAGGAGAAGGAGAAGAAGGAGAAAGAAAGAAAGAAAGAAAGAAAGAAAGAGAGAAAGAAAGAAAGAGAAAAAGAAACAAAAAGAAATCACCCAACCAAGAGCAGCTTGTGGGGAAAAAGGTTTATTTTGGCTTACAGGCTCGAGGGGAAAGCTCCATGATGGCAGGGAAAATGATGTCATGAGCAGAAGGTGGACATCAACCCCTTGGCCAAATTAAGGTGGACAACAGCAAGAGGAGAATGTGCCAAACACTGGCAAGGAGAAACTGGCTTTAACACCCATAAGCCCACCCCCAACAATACACTGCCTCCAGGGGCTTTAATTTCCAATTGTCATCAGCTGGGGAACCTAGCATTCAGAACACCTAAATTTATGGGGGACACCTAAATCAAACCACCACATTCTGCCTCTGGCCCCCATAAACTAATAACCATACATGATATAAAATGCAATGCATTCATCCAACTTTAAAAGTCCCTTTGGGGCTGGAGACATGGCTTAGCGGTTAAGGTGCTTGCCTACGAAGCCTAAGAACCCAGGTTCGAGTCTTTAGTACTCATGCAGGCCAGATGCACAAGGTAGTGCGTGTGTCTGGATTTTGTTTGTACTGGCTAGAGGCCCTGGTGGGCTATATTCTATCTACCTACCTCTCTTGCTCTCAAATAAATAAATAAATAATATTTTTAAAAGAATAAAATTCATTTAGTGGAGCCTTTGTCACTGTCTTGTTGTGCAAAGAACACTGTGGCAGATGCAGAATGTCTTGACACCCCAGGGTTGACTACTTTCGGTAACCCGCTGGAACAGTGAAAAAGTGGTTTCCTTTCCCGGTATATTTCTGCTGGCCATTGCCAGGGATCCAGTCATTCCTACAACGTGGGCATCTGCCTGGGGGACAGAGGAAGAGAGGACAACAATCACTTTGGTTTATGACAGCCAGGCCAATGGCTGATGGCTCAGTGAGCAATTACCAAAGTCAAATGGAGCAGGCTGGATAAAAATCTATAGGAACCCCAGAGGTTTCTCAGCGAGAATATTCTGGCATGTGCCCTGATCTGTTTGATCTGTACCTCACCAGCCCTGGTTTATTTTAGCCTGGCATGAGTGGCACAGGAAGAGCTCTGAGTGGAAAATCTTCATTTACCTTTGGCTATGACCATAGACATGTCAGCTTTGCAGCAAGATCCTGAAGCTGTAAGCAGTGCAGATACCCCACGGGCCCAGCAACAGTTAGACGGACCCAGATTCACCACCATCTGCAACAAGGAGCCACACTTCTCTGAGACGCCTTGTTCTCAGGCTCCTTGTCCCCAGAATGAAGATACTGCCATGCGCTGCATGATGGGAAATTTTGGTCAACAAGGGATGGACCATCACAACAGTAGCCCCATAAGATTATGTCACCAGGCCACATTGTTGTCATCTTGGTTGGTGTAAGTGCACGACAGTGAAATCACCTAACAACAGACAACATATCCCTGTCGATAAGCAACGCAAGACTGCCCTGGAAGCCCAACTCAGAGTTTCTAACTCCTTCCAAGGAAAATATAACCCAGGCTGGAGAGACGGCTTAGGGGTTTAAGGTGCTTGCTTGCAAAGCCTGCCGTTATGGGTTCGGTCCCCCAGTATCCATGTAAAAGCCAGACACACAAAGTAGTGCATGTGTCTGGAGTTTGTGTAGCAAGAGGCAAGTCATTCTCTCTCTCTTTCAAATAAATAAATAAATAAGATATTTAAAAATATATATCATCCTTCTCTATCCTTCCTTTTTGTTTGTTTTGTTTTGTTTTGTTTTGGGTTTTGAGGTAGGGTTTCATTCTAGCCCAGGCTGACCTGGAACTCACTATGGTGAGTCACTATGGTGAGTCTCAGGGTGGCCTCGAACTCACAACAATCCACCTACCTCTGCCTCCAAAGTGCTAGGATTAAAGGTGTGCGCCACCACGCCAGGCCTTCTCTACTCTTTCTTTCTTTCTCTCTCTCTCTCTCTCTCTCTCTCTCTCTCTTTCTTTCTTTTCTTCTTTCCACCTTCCTCCCTCCCTCTTTCTTTCCTCCTTTCTTTCTTTCCTCCTTTCTTTCTTTCCTCCTTCCTTTCTTTCTTTCTTTCATCCTTTCTTTCTTCTCTACCCTTTCTTTACTCAGAGTTCCAAGGGTTTTTTTTTTGTTTTTTTTTTTTTGGTTTTGCAAGGTAGGGTCTCACTCTGGTCCAGGCTGACCTGGAATTAACTATGTAGTCTCAGGGTGGCCTCGAACTCTCGGCGATCCTCCTACCTCTGCCTCCCAGGTGCTGGGATTAAAGGTGTGTGCCACCACGCCCGGCAAGAATTCCAAGTTTTCAGGGTTGCAACATCCTGGCCTCTTGGGGACAGTGATGCTGGTACAGCGCACCCTCCTGGAGATTTCCCGAGAGTTTCAAAGTGACGGCACCTGGGGTTCACCTATAGAGACTGATGCAGTAGCCACTAGGTTTTTCTTTTCCTTTTTAATTAATTAATTAATTTTTAGAGAGAGAGAGGTGGATAGAGGGATAGAGAGAGAGAGAGTATGTACATGCTAGGGCTTCCAGCCACTGCAAACGAACTCCAGACCCATGTTCCACCTTGTGTATCTGGCTTACGTGGGTCCTGGAGAATTGAACCTGGGTCCTTTGGTTTTGCAGGAAAGTGCCTTAACCACTAAGTCGTCTCTCCCACCCTGGGTTTTTCTTTTTTTTTTTTTTTTTTCCTTCTTTTTTTTCTTTTTGTGAGGTAGTGTCTCACTCTTGCTCAGACTGATCTGTGACTCACTCTGTAGTCCCAGACTGGCCTTGAACTGACAGCAATCCTCCTATCTCTGCCTCCCAAATGCTGGGATCAAAGGCGTGCGTCACCACACCCGGCTCTGGTTTTTCCTTTTTTATGTTGCCTAGCAGTCATCTGCATCCAATCTGCTTCTCTGGGCCAGTTCTGGGGTCAGCACACCTACACTCTCACAGAATTTTCATTCTGCCCCTCTCATGAACTGATGGTCCCTGGCTCCCAGTTCCTAAACTCCCCCACCTGGATTCAGACCCCTGTCAGGCTTGAGTCCCTGAAAAATGGGGGAAGGGTGATGATGAATCCAGGCATCTGGTGTCCAGGACAGAGGAGCACAGGAGAGAAGACTGGTGACAACGGCTGTGATGGGCACAAGCTACAAGATAGAGGGGTCAGAAAGAGGGAGCCAGGCTCTCAGCCTGGAATGTGTGGGGAGAACTCAAGGGAACCATGAACTTGAACGAGAAAACAAAGACAGGAGCCAGGCACCTTAACAGCTGGCGCCTTGAATCCCAGCACTTGAGGCAGAGGTAGGAGGACCACTGTGAGTTTGGAGGCCAGCCTGGGACTACAAAGTGAATTCCAGGTCAGCCTGTGCCAGAGTGAAACAGTACCTCAAAAAACAAACAAACAACAGAAAAAAGTGGGGGGCTGGGGAAATAGCTCAGCAGTTAAAGTGCTTGCTTGTAAAGCCCAACCAGCTCAAGTTAGATTCCCCAGTATTCACTAAAAGCCAGATGCACAAAGTAGTACATGCATCTGGAATTCTACAGTGACAAGAGATCCTGGTGTGCCCATACTCTCTGTGTGTCTCCCTCCCCACAAATAAATAAATAAAAACTTTTTTTTAATGACAGGAGCCAGGCGTGGTGGCGCATGCTTTTTTTTTTTTCTTTTTTTCTTTTGGTTTTTCGAGGTAAGGTCTCATTCTAGCTCAGGCTGACCTGGAATTCACTATGTAGTCTCAGGGTGGCCTCGAACTCATGGCGATCCTCCTACCTCTGCCTCCCGAGTGCTGGGATTAATGGTATGTGCCACCATGCCCGGCTCTCATGCTTTTTTAAAAAAATATTTTATTTATTTAATTATTTATTTGAGAGAGAGGAAGAGGCAGAGAGAAAGAGCGAATGGGTGTGTCAGGACCTCTAGCCACTGCAAACGAACTCCAGATGAATGCACCCCCTTGTGCATCTGGCTTACGTGGGCCTGGGGAATCGAACCCGGGTCCTTAGGCTTCGCAGGTAAACACCTTAACCACTAAGCCATTTTCCCATCCCATAAATATCTTATTTATTTATTTGAAAGACAGAGAGAGGCAGAGAAAGAGAAAGAATGGGCATGCCAGGGCCTCCAGCCATCACAAACTCCAGATGCATGTGCCACTGCATGCATCTGGCTTTAGGTAGGTATGGGGGTATTGAACCTGGGTCCTTTGGCTTTGCCAGCAAGTGCCTTAACAGCTAAGCCATCTCTCCAGCCCTCATTACTAGTTTTAAAATTATGGTTCTGCTCAGATCAACAATCAGATCTTCTGGCTGACTCATTAACAAAGAAGCACATCTGTTATGGGGGAAACCAACGGCTCCACGGGAGGGAACACATGCCTGGTACTGGGAACCTATGATCGGAGGTCATGAGCCCTAGGGGTGTAACCCCTGCTGGTATCTACCTAAATGCTTATATTATGCTCACCAAACTGGTTGGTAAACACTTCTGTTAACATTCATTCTCATATATTAATGCTACTCTCCCTTTTGGCTTAAAGAAGCTTCTCTTTTCAGATGGCGATGCCCTCTGGAATGACTCAAAAGGCACTCTAGTGTTGAGAAGAAGTGATAGAGGAGTGTTCAGCATTGAGACATTTCTGTCACACCCTCCAAGGCTCAGGGTCCATTGTGGAAGAGGTGGCAGAAAGAATGTAAGAGCCAAAGGAAGGTTAGGACTGCTTACAATGCATTCTTTCAGAGACAAAATAGCCTGGATATCCATGACCTTGCGATGCCTGGTACTACCTACACAGGACCCTCATAATAGGAGGAAAAGATGAGGGCATAAAAATAAAAGAGAGGTGGGGCATGGTGGCGCACGCCTTTTATCCCAGCACTCTGGAGGCAGAGGTAGGAGGATTGCCATGAGTTCAAGGCTACCCTGAGACTACGTAGTGAATTTCAGGTCAGCCTGGGCTAGAGTGAGACCCTACCTTGAAAAACCAAAAATAAAATAAATAAAATAAAATAAAATAGGGGCTAGAGACATAGTTTAGTGGTTGAGGCATTTGCCTGCAAAGCCAAAGGATCCTGGTTCAATTCTCCAGGACCCTCGTAAGCCAGATGCACAAGGGGGCACATGCATCTGGAGTTCTTTTACAGTGGTTGGAGGCCCTGGCATGCCCATTCTCTCCCTCTCTCTGCCTCTTTCTCTCTCTCAAATAAATAAATAAAATATAAATGTTTTTAAAAAATAAAAAAAAAATGAGACTAGCTGGGTGTGATGGCGCACGCCTGTAATCCCAGCACTCAGGAGGCAGAGGTAGGAGGATCGCCATAAATTCAAGGCCACCCTGATACTACATAGTGAAATCCAGGTCAGCCTGGGCTAGAGTGAAACTCTACCTCGAAAAACCAAAATAATAATAATAATAATAAATAAATAAATAAATAAATAAATAAGAGAGACTAATTGAGGGGGGAATATGATGGACGGTGGATTTGTGAAGGGATAAATGGGGTAGGGGAGGGAATTATTATGGTTTATTGTCTATATTTATGGAGGTTGTCAATTAAATGTTTAAATAGGGCTGGAGAGATGGCTTAATGGTTAAGGTGCTTGCCTGCGAATCCTAAGGACCCATGTTTGACACTCCAGATCCTATGTAAGCCAGACGCACAAATCGAGGCAAGAGCAAGGTCGCACGTGCTCACTAGGTGGCACAAGCGTCTGGAATTCGATTTCAGTGGCTGAGGCCCTGGTGTGCCAATTCTCTCTGTGTCTCTTTCTCATCAAAGTTTAAATAAATAAATAAATAAATAAAAGAAGCACATAGATTAATCGCAAGTCTGTTATTGAATATTTTGCTAACAATATTTCAATGCCGTCGGTTTCCTTCATAACCCTATATAGCAGTTACCTTCTCATTGCTGGGACAAAACACCCAGCCAGAAGCAGCTGATGGAGGAAAGCCTTTATTTCTGCCTTCAGTTTTGAGCAGTTGCATCATGGCAGGGAAAGCGTGGCAGAGGAGAGGCTGGGCATCTTGTCACATCAGCTGGGAGGAGCAGCAAAAGTGAATGAGCACCCAGTAGGGCCAGGCTAATAAACCTCAGACTCTGCTCCCAGTATCACATGCCCTCCAGCAAGGTTCCACCTCCCAAACTGCCACCAACTAAGGACCAAGTATTCAAAGCACCTGAGCCTATGGGGAAACATTTCATCCCAACCACCACAGCCTATGTATTTTATTTTATGCATTTAAAAACATTCCTGGGCTGAGCATAGTGGTGCATGCCTTGGGAGGCAGAGGTAGGAGGATCACCATGAGTTTGAGGCCAGCCTGGGACTACAGAGTGAGTTTCAGATCAGCCTGAGCCAGACTGAGACCCTACCTCCAGAACAACCAAAACAAACAAAAATGACAGGGTGTGGTGGGAGAGCTGGAAAAATTGTTCATTGGTTAAAGGCTACTGTGTGTAAGCAAAAAAACCAAGATAAAATTTTAAAAAAGCCCAAAAAAGAAAGTAAATAAAAGTGTCACCGACATCTATAATCCCAAAGCAATCCCAGCACTTGGGAGGCAGGGTAGTGAGGATCACCAAGCTCAAAAGCCTGGGACTAAGAGTGAGCCCATCTCAAAAAGGTGGAAGGTAAGCCGGGTGTGGTGGCAACAAACCAAAACAAAAATGACTCAGGAGGCAGAGGCTGGGAGGATTGTTCATTGGTTCAAAGGCTACTGCCCTGAGATGACATAGTTAATTCCAGGTCAGCCTGACTCTATAATCCCCAGAGCAACCTAGAGACCCTATCTCAAGCTCAAAAAAAAAAAATCTCAAAAAGGTGGAAGGGGCTAGACGTGGTGGCACACGCCTTTAATCCCAGCACTCAGGAGGCAGATGTAGAAGGACTGCTGTGAATTTGAGGCCACCTAGAGACTACATAGTGAATTCCAGGTCAGCCTGGGCCAGAGTGAGATCCTTCCTCAGGAAAAAAAAAAAATAAAGTGGAAGTATGAAAACTGTCAATAAAAAAATAAAGTTAAGCTGGGCGTGGTGGCGCACGCCTTTAATCCCAGCACTCGGGAGGCAGAGGTAGGAGGATCGCCGTGAGTTCAAGGCCACCCTGAGACTACATAGTTAATTCCAGGTCAGCCTGGACCAGAGTGAGACCCTACCTCAAAAAACCAAAAAAAATAAATAAAAATAAAAATAAAAATAAATAAAAAAAGTTAGACAAACAAACAAAAAAGGTGGAAGGAAAGGAGAAACCCCCTGAGGTTGTCTTCCGACTTCCACATGCACATGTGCATACACACAAAGCTATACACATATGCATGCAAATACAAGTAAATAATAAAAATAGCCAGGTTTGGTGGCACATGCCTTTAATCCCAGCACTTGGGAGGCAGAGGTAGGAGGATCGCCGTGAGTTCGAGGCCACCCTGAGACTACATAGTGAATTCCAGGTCAGCCTGGACTAGAGCGAGATCCTACCTAAAAAAAAACAATAATAATAATAGAAAAATAAAATTAAAAATACTCCTGAGCTGGGTGTGGTGGTGCACACCTAGAATTCCATTGCTCAAGAGCCTGAGGAGAAGGATGTCAAGTTTGAGGTCGCTCTGGGCTATACAGTGAGTCATGGTTTCAGAAAGAAAAAAAAAAAAAAAAACAGAACAAGGGCTGGGAGATGGCTCAGCAGGTTAAAGTGCTTGCTTGTAAAGCCTGCTGGTGCAGATTCAATTCCCCAATACCCACGTAAAGCCAGATGCACAAAGCGGCACGTGCATGTGGAGTCTGCATGCTTGATTATCCTCACAAGACCAGCCTGGTCCTCCGGGAGTCCTTCTAACCCCACCCTGAGCCCTGGTGGTGACTGAGTGCTTGGCTTTCCATTGTTGGACATAAACTCCGAGTCCCTGCAGCCCGCAGAGCCGCCACTGTGCTGACGTCCTGCGAGTGCGGTGTTGGCATCCTGAAAGAGGAGCTGAGGGCGAGCTAACAAGTGGAACAGGCATCCGAGACAGACACTGAGCAACAACTGCGGGTGCAGGGTGTAGGGTGACGGCCCTTCTCCATTTGTCACAAAGGGGAAGCAGCCAAGAGCTGGGCCCCACTGTTATCAGGCCTCAGACAGTACATGTCACAGCCCAGCCCTGTCCTCTGCTCTTGTCACTTTGAGAGGCTGTGGTCCCCACAGGAACCTTTGCTTTTACCTGGTCATCGGAAAGACTCTCAGAATCCCCGTGCTTCAGGCACATACTTCTCAGCTTCTGCCCAAGGACCAGGAAGCCAAGATTTCACACTAATGTGAAGAAAAGAACAGCCACTTGGCCACTGTTGTCCACAAGCGCTGCAGGGGACTTTGCATGCCCAGCAGGGGGCAGGGACGAGTCACCTCAGTGGGACTAAAGGCTGACAGCTCTGGCCCGGGGAAGTGAATTCCTAGGTTGGTTTTGTAGGTTTCATTTGTGTGATCGAATTGGCACATATCCTTTAGAAATAAAAGTCTTCTGTGAAAGCAAGGGTCCTGACCCATCCCTCCAGTTTTACAGCCTCACTTCCTGTGACTACTTTCAACTCTTCCAAGTTCTCTTTCGCTTTAGCTCCGTGTTTATAAATAAAGCTTTAGGGCTGGAGAGATGGCTTCTTCGTGGTTAAGGTGCTTGCCTGCAAAGCCAAAGGACTTCAGTTTGATTCCCCAGCACCCACATAGCCAGATGCACAAGGTGGCACATGCATCTGGAGTTTGTTTGCAGTGGCTGGAAGCCCTGGAGTGCCCATTCTCTCTCCCTCTGCCTCTCTCTCCCTCTTTCTTTCTCTCTCTCTCTCTCTCTCTCTGCCTTTTCCTTCTCTCAAATAAATAAATAAAAATATTTTTTAAAAAAGATTGTTAGAGCCGAGTGTGGTGGCGCACGCCTTTAATCCCAGCACTTGGGAGGCAGAGGTAGGAGGATCACTGTGAGTTGGAGGCCACCCTGAAACTACATAGTGAATTCCAGGTCAGCCTGAGCTAGAGTGAGATCCTACCTCAAAAAAAAAATAAATAAATAAATAAAATAGAGGTGGAGAGATGGCTTAGTGGTTAAGGCGCATTCCTGCGAAGACTAAGGACCCCAGTTCAATTCTCCAGGTCCCAAGTAAGCCAGATGCACATGGTGGCACATGTGTCTGGAGTTCGTTTGCAGTGGCTGGATGCTCTGGCACACTCATTCTCACTCTTTCCCTCTCCCGCTCTCTGTCTCAAAAAGGAGAAACCCCTGAGGTTGTCTTCCGACTTCCACATGCACATGTGCATACACACAAAGCTATACACATATGCATGCAAATACAAGTAAATAATAAAAAAATAGCCAGGTTTGGTGGCACATGCCTTTAATCCCAGCACTTGGGAGGCAGAGGTAGGAGGATCGCCGTGAGTTCGAGGCCACCCTGAGACTACATAGTGAATTCCAGGTCAGCCTGGACTAGAGCGAGATCCTACCTCAAAAAAAAAACAATAATAATAATAGAAAAATAAAATTAAAAATACTCCTGAGCTGGGTGTGGTGGTGCACACCTAGAATTCCATTGCTCAAGAGCCTGAGGAGAAGGATGTCAAGTTTGAGGTCGCTCTGGGCTATACAGTGAGTCATGGTTTCAGAAAGAAAAAAAAACAGAACAAGGGCTGGGAGATGGCTCAGCAGGTAAAAAGTGCTTGCTTGTAAAGCCTGCTGGTGCAGATTCACCCCCAATACCCACGTAAAGCCAGATGCACAAAGCGGCACGTGCATGTGGAGTCTGCATGCTTGATTATCCTCACAAGACCAGCCTGGTCCTCCGGGAGTCCTTCTAACCCCACCCTGAGCCCTGGTGGTGACTGAGTGCTTGGCTTTCCATTGTTGGACATAAACTCCGAGTCCCTGCAGCCCGCAGAGCCGCCACTGTGCTGACGTCCTGCGAGTGCGGTGTTGGCATCCTGAAAGAGGAGCTGAGGGCGAGCTAACAAGTGGAACAGGCATCCGAGACAGACACTGAGCAACAACTGCGGGTGCAGGGTGTAGGGTGACGGCCCTTCTCCATTTGTCACAAAGGGGAAGCAGCCAAGAGCTGGGCCCCACTGTTATCAGGCCTCAGACAGTACATGTCACAGCCCAGCCCTGTCCTCTGCTCTTGTCACTTTGAGAGGCTGTGGTCCCCACAGGGAACCTTTGCTTTTACCTGGTCATCGGAAAGACTCTCAGAATCCCCGTGCTTCAGGCACATACTTCTCAGCTTCTGCCCAAGGACCAGGAAGCCAAGATTTCACACTAATGTGAAGAAAAGAACAGCCACTTGGCCACTGTTGTCCACAAGCGCTGCAGGGGACTTTGCATGCCCAGCAGGGGGCAGGGACGAGTCACCTCAGTGGGACTAAAGGCTGACAGCTCTGGCCCGGGGAAGTGAATTCCTAGGTTGGTTTTGTAGGTTTCATTTGTGTGATCGAATTGGCACATATCCTTTAGAAATAAAAGTCTTCTGTGAAAGCAAGGGTCCTGACCCATCCCTCCAGTTTTACAGCCTCACTTCCTGTGACTACTTTCAACTCTTCCAAGTTCTCTTTCCTTTAGCTCCGTGTTTATAAATAAAGCTTTAGGGCTGGAGAGATGGCTTCTTCTGTGGTTAAGGTGCTTGCCTGCAAAGCCAAAGGACTTCAGTTTGATTCCCCAGCACCCACATAGCCAGATGCACAAGGTGGCACATGCATCTGGAGTTTGTTTGCAGTGGCTGGAAGCCCTGGAGTGCCCATTCTCTCTCCCTCTCTCTCCTCTCTTTCTTTCTTCTCTCTCTGCCTTTTCCTTCTCTCAAATAAATAAATAAAAATATTTTTTAAAAAGATTGTTAGAGCCGAGTGTGGTGGCGCACGCCTTTAATCCCAGCACTTGGGAGGCAGAGGTAGGAGGATCACTGTGAGTTGGAGGCCACCCTGAAACTACATAGTGAATTCCAGGTCAGCCTGAGCTAGAGTGAGATCCTACCTCAAAAAAAAAATAAATAAATAAATAAAATAGAGGTGGAGAGATGGCTTAGTGGTTAAGGCGCATTCCTGCGAAGACTAAGGACCCCAGTTCAATTCTCCAGGTCCCAAGTAAGCCAGATGCACATGGTGGCACATGTGTCTGGAGTTCGTTTGCAGTGGCTGGATGCTCTGGCACACTCATTCTCACTCTTTCCCTCTCCCGCTCTCTGTCTCAAATAAATAAATAAAAATAAAATCTTTAAAAATATAAAAAATAAATAAATAAAATAACTAAGAGGTAGGAGGATCTTGGTTCCTGAGACTACATTTAATGGGTCAGGGACTTTTCCTGTCAGCCAAAAAAAAAAAAAATAAATAAATAAATAAATAAATAAATAACTAATACTTGGTTTGGAATTTATGGAGGGGGACTTTTCCTGTCAGCTAAATCCCCACGAGGGTTAGAGACCCCAGTCTTCTGCAAGGAATGTCACAAAGCTACTGTACAGCCATCCTTCTCGGACCTCAGAGGAGCCCAAATCTGCCCTTGGATCTCATCCATCCAGCACCACAGTCCAAGGGGCCTTTGAGTGTTTCTCCTCCCATGGGTCTGGCAAAGTGGCGCATGCACCTGGAGTTCATTTGCAGCAGCTAGAGGTCCTGATGCATCCATTCTATCTCTCTCCTTACAAATAGATAATGAAGCTGGGCATGGTGGCTCATGCCTTTAATCCCAGTGCTCTGGAGGCAGAGGTAGGAGGATCACCATGAGTTCAAGGCCACCCTGAGACTACGTAGTGAATTCCAGGTCAGCCTGAGCTACAGTGAGACCCTACCTCGAAAAACAAAAAAGCAAAAAAAAAAAAAAAAAAAAAAAAAAAAAGAAAGAAAGAAAAATGAAAAAAACAAATAGATAATGAAAGAACAGAAAAAAAATTAAACTCTGAATTTTTCAAACTTTTGCTTACTGGGCATAGACAAAAAACCTCTGAGATGTAGAAGGACTAGTTGTGTCTGGCTGTTTATTTCTTTGTTTGAACTTTCTGAGACAGAATCTAATGCTGTTCAGGCTGACGTTGAATTTGCTGCCTCTACCTGCTGAGCGCTGGGATTATAGGCATATACAGACACGCCTTGTTTTACCTCATTTATTCAGTTACATCGAAAATCACACATTCTAGAAAATAGTATTTCCATGAATTTATGTGTTTTTTATTCCTCATTTTCTGGAATAATGTTATGTCTAAAATCTCTACATGGGTCACAGGCCTCAGTGTCCATCCCCCTGAAGTGTCCTCTTGAGTCACTCAGTAGGTGGTGCAGTGGTGGCACACACTTTTAATCCCAGCACTTGGGAGGCAGAGGTAAGAGGATCACCATGAGTTCAAGGTCATCCTGAGACTACATAGACTACATAGTGAATTCCAGGTCAGCATGGGCTAGAGTGAGACTCTACCTCGAAAAAAAAAGAAAAAAGAATGAGCTGGAAATATGGCTTAGTGGTTAAGCTTTATTTATTTATTTATTTTTTGAGAGAGAGAGGAAAGAGAGAGAGAATGGGCATGCCAGGACCTCTAGCCACTGCAAATGAACTCCAGATACATGTGCTACCATGTGCATCTGGCTTATGTAGTTTTTGGGGAATCAAGCCTGGGTCCTTAAACTTCACAGGCATGCGCCTTAATTGCTGGGCCATCTCTCCAACCTCTCTCTCTTTCTCTCCCTATTTCTCTCTACATATATCTGCTTCTTTCTCTCTCAAATAATGCATGCTTTATGTGAGTGGCTGGGGAATTGAATCCAGGGCAACAGGCTTTACAAGAAAGCCCCTTTAACTGTTGAGCCATCTACCCAGTCCCTTAAACAACTCGTCCTTAACAGAGCACTTGCCAAAATGTGTGAGGCCCTGGGTTTGATCCCCAACACCTCAAACAACAACTATTTCTTGAGACCCACGAGGCCAACAAGCCCTGAGAAATCCAGTTCCCTGGTGACCATCCTAAAGGTCTCAAGGAAATGAGTTTTCAGATGATGCACTTACTGGAGGTGGAAATGGGCCCTGCTTGACCACTCAGTGGAGGTGTGAGGCTGGCATGGCACTGAGGGTTCCCAAAGCACTGCTCCTGGGAGGGTGGGAAAAGCAAAGAGCCCTGGCATTTGCCACATGGTCACATCAGATTAGGTTACACACAAAGGCTCTGGAAGGGTTGCTTAAGAGCAAGTCTAATCGATTGAAAGATATTAAGAGTCAGATAAACAAAATGAAATGTGTGATTTGGGGCTAGGAAGATGGCTAAGTAATTAAGGGTGTTTACTTACAAATGCTACCAGCCAGGCTTCAATTCCTTAGCCACTCACATAAAGCCAGATGGGCTGGGCGTGGTGGTGCACGCCTTTAATACAAGCACTTGGGAGGTAGGAGGATTGCCATGAGTTCAAAGCCACCCTGAGACTACATAGTGAGTTCCAGGTCAGCCTGGGCTAGAGTGAGACCCTAGCTCAAAAAGCTAAAAAATAAATAAATAAATAAATAAATAAATAAAGCTAGACGGGCATTCCACTGCAGTGGCAAGAGAGCCCAATATGCCCCCACATACATACAAATAAATAATAATAATAATAATAATAATAATAATAATAATAATAACAACAACAAAAAGAAATGTGTAACTAAACCACTTGGGGACAATCATGGAAATTTGACCACTAATTAAATATTTGATGTTAAAGGAACTATTGCTTATTTTTTTATATTTATTTATCTAAGAGAGAGAAAGAGGCAGAGAGAGAGAGAGAGAGAAAGAGAATGGGCACGCCAGGGCCTCCAGCCACTGCAAAGGAACTCCAGACGCACCTGGCTTAAGTGGGTCCTGGAGAATCAAACTGTTATCCTTTGGCTTGACAGGCAAACACCTTAACCCCTAAGCCATCTGTCCAGCCCCCTGCTTATTTTTTTAAATGAGAAAACAATATTGTGGTTATATTCAAAATTCTTCTCCAATAGATGAATGAAGTCTAGAATTTTATTTTTTATTCATTTATTTTATTTATTTGAGAGAGAAAGAGAGGCAGATAGAACAAGTAGGTGCACCAGGGCCTTCAGCCGCTGCAAACAAACTCCAGAAGCATGTGCCACCTTGTGCATCTAGCTTACGAGTCCAGGGAATCAAGCTTGAGTTGTTTGGCTTTGCAGGCTCCAGCCCTAAAATTTTCTTTAAAATAATCAGCGCAAGGGTGGGAAATAGACCAAGAGGTGTGTGTGTGTGTGTGTGTGTGTGTGTGTGTGTGTGTGTGTGTGTGTGATCAGGAAGCAAGCAGTAAGGAACCACAATCGGCCACATTTCATAATCAGCTGGATGGTGAGTACTTGGGGACGGTTAGATGATTTTAACTAATTGTAAATGTGACATCCTCCACAGCTGTCGGGCACAGTTGAGGACCCTGGACCACCAGAGGTTTAAGCAGGCCTGAGCTGTCAGGCACGACTAAGGGCCCCAGGCCACAGGAGGTTGCTGCAGGCCTAGACCCCAATAATCTCACCTCGAGACTGGCAGGAGTGGGGCCACTCCCTCCCCTGCCTGGGGCAGCTGGGCGTCCTGATAAGACTCAGGTCTCAGTTCTCCCCTGGCCATTTTTTACCACTCACCATGGAGGTCCCTATGTGTTAATGAGGTATCAGCCAGCAGCCTTGACACAGCCAATCCCCCTGTGACCCGTGCTCTGTACCTCTTCCCGCCACTACATGCACACTTATAAGCCCACTCCCCTGCAAATAAATGACCTGTCCTCTGATGCAACCCCCCAGTGTTTCTTCCCGCCGAGCTCACGGCCACCCAAGACCCTGATCCCCAGCTGCCTGGACGTCTCCAGGGTGTCGGTGCGCAATGGCCCCTAAGCAGCCAGGGTCCCACACACAGTTTAAAAAATAAAACAATCAATAAAATATTTGCCAGTGTTTGCTGTTTAAACTGAGGTAAAACATCCTCCAAAGAGGCATTATAAAAACTGAAGTATGAGTCCCTCTTGTCTGAAAAGAGTCTGTGAAAAGCAGTGACTCGCAGTGTCACCATCTGTGTTAGTATTTAGCTGCAGTCACACGGCAGAGCTGGGATTCACTCTCCAGCGCTGAGCCATAGCTAGTCAGTCCAGAATGTCAAGTGACTTTCTACCAGGACCCTCTGCTCTGTCTTGAGCTTTGGTCATTCATCAGGCAGCCATGAGTAAGCAATTTTGCTGAACAGTGGCCAGCTAGCTGTGAACGTTCAGCGTGCCATGGACATTGTCAGTATAAGGAAGGAAAGAGCCGGGTGAGGTGGCACACGCTTTTAATCCCAGCACTCGGGAGGCAGAGAGGTAGGAGGATTGTTGTGAGTTCGAGGTCATCCTGAGAATACATAGTGAGTTCCAGGTCAGCCTGAGCTAGAGCAAGACCCTACCTTGGAAAAGCAAAGGAATATAAAAGTCAATAAAAAATAATAATTAAAAAAAAAAAGAAAAAGAAAAGCAAAGGGAAAAAAAAAGGAAGGAAAGGAGAACATGTGTCGATTTCCAGAGAATCATTTATTGGGTTCAAATATACTTGAGAAAACAGTGTGTGGGTCAGCTTTCCCGTGGTACCAAAGAGCACCCCAGTCTCAGAGGCTTAGAACACGACACATCCTTGTTGGTCAGTGTGGTGGCTGCCTAACTGTGTCTTTCCTATTCAAAACTCCTGTTTTGAAGGAGTAGTCCTCATTTAGGACCAGTAACATGGCAAAGGAACAAGCCAGAAAGAGTGGGGCCATTTTATATCTCTTAATGCTTCTGGCAGGGGGTATATAGTTCTCCTATCCGCATTCCACTAGCCCAAGCAGACTGAAGAATGAGACCCCTCAGGAGGACACTGCAGGTCACACATAGAATCCTCTTACCCAGACAGCAGATGGTCGGCATTTTGTAATCCAATTACCCACACATCCCAGGATGTTAACTACTGCTGCAGTGCACCATAAGGTTATTGCTGTTTTTTTTGTTTGTTTGTTTCTTTCTTTGTTTCCATTCTTGTATTTCTCTTTCTCTCTTCTCTCTCTCTCTTGGTTTTTTTTTGATGCATATCATTTTTTTTTATTTATTGACAACAAAACATACTTACATACAAAAGGTGCATAGTTGCATAGTTTTCCCTCCCCTCCCCCTTTTTTTTTTTTTTTTTTTTTTTTTTTTTTGGTTTTTCGAGGTAGGGTTTCACTCTGGTCCAGGCTAACCTGGAATCCACTATGTAGTCTCAGGGTGGCCTCGAACTCACAGCGATCCTCCTACCTCTGCCTCTCGAGTGCTGGGATTAAAGGCGTGCGCCACCACGCCCGGCTTCTCTCTTGGTTTTCTAAGGTAGGGTCTCACTCTAGCTCAGGCTGACCTGGAATTCACTATGTAATCTCAGGGTGGCCTTGAAGTCACGGCGGTCCTCCTACCTCTGCCTCCTGAGTGCTGGGATTAAAGGCGTGTACAACCACGTCCGGCTTATATTTCTCGTTTCTGTAGGGATTTTTTTTTTTGTAATTCACTATCCATTCTACTGAGGTGAATAACAGTATCTAGAGGCCTTTGCTTTGTCCGTTACCTGGTCTGTACTATGTTGGAGAGATTTCTGGACGTGGACATCTTGAGTCAATTTTTTCACTTGACTTCTTTTTATTTGTTATTTTATTTTATTTATGTATTTATTTTTGGTTTTTTCAAGGTAGGGTCTCACTCTAGCCCAGGCTGACCTGGAATTCACTAGGTAGTCTCAGGGTGGCCTTGAACTCACAGCGATCCTCCTACCTCTGCTTCCGGAGTGTGCACCACCACACCCAGCTTTGACTTCTTTTTAAAGGGGTTCAGATTACTTTAGCTCACTCTTATCAATTTTGTGGCAGGACCTGAATCACTTATAAGTGTTAATGAAGATATCTATATGAAAAGAGCTGACATGCACTGTCTATCTATAAAGTCTTCTTCAATCCAAATGATGTGTTGTTTATATCACTAAAATTTTCAGTATAGGGGACTGGAGAGGTGGCTTAGCAGTTAAAGTTGCTTGCCTGTGAAGTCTGCCAGCCAGGATTCTATTCCCTAGCACCCACAAAAAGCCAGATGCAAAATATGATGCAAGTATCTGGAGTTTGTTTCCAGTGGAAAGAGACCCTGGCACATGTGCATGTATCTGCACATATATACACATGCATGCAAATAAAATATTTTAAAAATTCTAATGTTGGGCTGGGAAGATGGGTCAGTGGTAAAGGTACTTGGTTGCAAAGCTTGATGGTCTGGGTTCAAGTCCCCACTACCCACATAAAGCCCAATGCACAAAGTGGCATATGCATCTGGAGTTTGCAGTGGCAAAAGGCCCTGGCATGTGCTCCCTCTCTCTCTTTCTCTCTCTCTCCTCTTGCAATAATAACTAAACTAAAAAATATCTTACAGGGCAGTAGAGATGGCTTAGCATCTGAGACACTTGCCTGCAAAGCCAAAGGATCCAGGTTCAGTTCTCCAGGACCCACGTAAGCCAGATGCACCAGGTGGTGCATGTTTCTGGAGTTCATTTGCAGTGGCTGGAGGCCCTGGCACGCCCATTCTATCTTTCTCTCTATTTGCCTCTCTTTTAAGTAATTAATTAATTAATTAAAATATTTTTAAAATTTTACAAATTTTTCCAGCTGGGCGTGGTGATATACAACTTGAATCCCAACACTCAGGAGGCAGTTATTGGAGAATAGCTGTGAGTTCAAGGCCAGCCTGGGACTAAAGACTGCATTCCAGGTCAGCCTGGGCTAGAGTGAGACCCTGCCTAAAAAAAAAAAAAAGAAAGAAAGAAAAAGAAAATTCCAGTGTAACATAATGAAGATATCTTGTCTCATTTTTAGCATCTTGTTCTAGGATTCACTTTTTTAAGATTTATTTTTATTTGTTTGTTTGTTTGTTTGTTTGAGACAGAGAGAGAGAGAGAGCATGTAAGAGAGAATGGGCACACCAGGGCCTCTAGCCACTGCAAACGAACTCCAGATGCATGCACCACCATGTGCATCTAGCTTATGTGGGACATGGAGAATAGAACCTGGATTGTTTGGCTTTGCAGGCAAGTGCCTTAACCTCTGAGCCATCTCTCCAGCCTTATAATTCACTTTTTAAAAACAAAAGTAACAAATATTTGTTTTAGAAAATTATAGAAATATAAAAAAGTCTAAAATGGTGAATAAAATCACTCATTCTGTTATCATCCCAAAATAACCACTGCTAGCATTTGAACTTTTTTCCAGTAATATTTCCAGCATGTGTAAAACAGTATCATATGTATGGTTTGATTACTTCTCTATGTCCTTAGTTATGAATGGCTGCAAAATATCCCAGCTTATGGGAATAGCATGTTTTATTCAACTAATCCTCTAGTAATTATCTATTTTATTGCAAATCTTTTTATAAATGAATAATTTCAAACATCAACAGTTATTTATTTCCACAGAGCAGGATCAGAAATTCTGAAGCAAATGATTATGTGCAATCTCTAGGGCCATAGTATTGAAGTATAAGAAGAATCCTCAAAGCCACTGTATTTGGGAATCCATCCCGTGACTGCAGGTCATCTGTGCCGCTGGTCTTCTCACTGGGTTTTCCAGGGAGAGGCTTCATCGTTGCGACTTTCCCACTTGTGGGAAACTTGGCTGCATAATTTCTGTGTTCACACTATCCGTTGAAGAAAAACAGACTGTGTTCATGAGGATCAGAAGGGGAAAAAGGACTCTGTCAGGAATGGGCTTGACTGTATGTTCTGATGAATATCTAAGTTTGATCCCCTAGACCACATTTAAAAAGCCAGAAACGAGCTGAGCGTGGTGGCACACGCCTTTAATCCCAGAACTGGGGAGGCAGAAGTAAGAGGATCGCTACGAGTTAAAGCCACCCTGAGACTACATAGTGAATTCCAGGTCAGCCTGCACTAGAGTGAGACCCTACCTCGAAAAATCAAAAAAAAAAAAAAAAAAAGTTCATGTATGCTGGGCATGGTGGCACATGCCTTTAATCCCAGCACTTGGGAGGCAGAGGTAGGAGAATTGCTGTGAGTTTGAGGCCACCCTGAGACTACATAGTGAATTCCAGGTCAGCCTGGGATAGAGAGAGAGACTCTACCTCGAAAAACCAAAACAAAAACAAAATTAATGTATTTAGGGCTGGAGAGATGGCTTCGTGGGTAAGGCACTTGCCTGCAAAACCTAAGAACCCATGTTCGATTCTCCAGGTCCCATGTAAGCCAAACATGCAAGGTCGCACATCTGCACAAGGGGGCACACACGTCTGGAATTTGATTACAGTGGCTGGAATTCCTGGCATGCCAATTCTCTCTCTCTTGCTTTCTTTCTTTTTATATATATATTTTTTTATTTATGTATTTATTTATTTGAGAGAAAGAAAGAGGCAGAGAGAGAGAGAGAGAATGGGTGTGCCAGGGCATCTAGTCTCTGCAAACGAACTCCAGATGCATGCACCCCCTTGTGCATCTGGCTTACATGGGTCCTGGAAAATCAAACAAGGATTCTTTGCCTTTGCAGGCAAATGACTTAACTTCTAAGCCATCTCTCTAGCCCCTCTCTCTTGCTTTCTTGCATATAAAATAAAATTAAATTTTAAAAACAGCTGGAGAGCCGGGCGTGGTGGCGCACGCCTTTAATCCCAGCACTTGGGAGGCAGAGGTAGGAGGATTGCCAAGAGTTTGAGGCCACCCTGAGACTACATAGTTAATTCCAGGTCAGCCTGGACCAGAGTGAGACCTTACCTCACCAAAAAAAAAAAAAAAAAAATGGCTGGAGAGATGGCTTACGGTTAAGGCGTTTGCCTGCAAAGCCAAAGGACCTCAGTTTTGATCCCCCAGGACCCACATGGTGGCATGCATCTAGAGTTTGTTTGCAGGGCTAAAAGCCCTGGCATGCCCATTCTCTCTCTGTGTCTCAAATAAATAAAAATTTTTTAAAGTAAATAAATAAAGGCCATGGGCTAGAGAGATGGCTTAGTGGTTAAGGTGCTTCCAAGCAAAGCCCAAGGAGCCAGGGTCAATTCTCCAGGTCCCACATAGGCCAGATGCACATGATGGCACATTGCGTTGGGAGTTTACAGTGGCTAAGGGCCCTAGTGTGCCCATTCTCTCTCTTTTTTTTCTCTCTCTCTCTAACAAATAAATAAAAATAAATCTTTTTTTTTAAAGGCCAGTCTGGGGCTGGAGAGATGGCTTAGTGGTTAAGGCACTTGCCTACAAAGCCAAAGGACCCAGGTTCGATTCCCCGGGACCCACATAAGCCAGATGCGCAAGGTGGCACATGTGTCTGGAGTTTGTAAAAAAAGAAAACAAAACAAAAAAGGCCAGTTTGTTAGGCTTGCCTCAAAAAAAATTAAAAATAAATGAGGGCTGGGGAGATGGCTTAGCGGTTAAGGTACCTGCTTGGGAAGCCTAAGCATGCCCTTTGGATTCTCCAGGTCCCACATTTAACCAGATGCAAAGTGATGCAAGGGTGCAATGCTGGGCTTGCCCACAAGGGGGCACATGCGTCTAGAGTTCATTCACAGCAGCTGAGAGGCTGCTGGTGCACCCATTCCCTATCTGTCTTTCTCTCTCAAAAAAATAAAATAAAATAAAAATAAATAAATAAATATAAATAAATAAATAAATAAATAAATAAATAAATAAATTTGAGCCAGGCTTGGTGGCACATGCATTTAATTCTGGCACTTGGGAGGTAGAGGTAGGAGGATCACCATGAGTTCAAGGCCAGCCTGAGACTACATAGTAAATTCCAGGTCAGCCTGGACTAGAGAGATACCCTAAATAAATAAATAAAAATAAATTTTTAAAAGTTCATGTATTAGCCAGGCGTGGTGGCAGAGGTAGGAGGATCACCAAGAGTTCGAGGCCAACCTGAGAGTTCCTGGTCAGCCTGGACTAGTGTGAGACCCTACCTTGAAAAACCAAAAAAAAAAAAAAAAATTCATGTGTTTAGCAGGGTGTGGTGGCACACACCTTTAATCCCAGCATTCAGGAGGCAAAGGTAGGAGGATCACCGAGAGTTGAGGCCACCCTGAGATTACATAATGAATTCAGATCAGTCTATACTAGAGCGAGACCCTACAAAAAAAAAAAAAAAGTTCATGTATTTACATCTGCTGATGTTACAGTGATTTCTGTCAGGCCTGACATGACCATTGTAGTCATGGCAATGAAATAAACAAAGCACTCCAGTGATGGCTAGGCCTATCGTAATGAGGCTATTAACATTCCCTAGCAGAAGGGGGTGACAGGACCCTATGACTTGACTTGTAGCCATTAACACCCTCCTGCCTGTCAGCTGCACCTCATCTTGGAGGGGGGACTATATCAGAGGTGGAAGCTGGGTGATGAGGTGGGAGCTTGCAGTGATGCCGCTGTTTCTGAGTCACCCATGCTCCCGGACGTAACCTATCAACACAAAAGCACAGCTCTGATCTCAAAGGGAATTAAGAGGAGTGACCACGGCCCAGGAACACAGATTAGGTTACCCCAAATTCCATGTCCCAACATGGTAACAGTTTTGTGAAATGTTTGCAGTGATAGAACAAAAGAAAGTCACAAATCAAGACATGCTTCAAATTCAGAAACATTAGGTGGGCAGGTTGCAGCCAAGGGGGGAAATCTCCGCTGTACGTTCCAGAAGCTATCTGATGGCATTCTTAGCTTTTCGGCTGGTGGAAGTCAGTAGTCTGTTAATAGATCCCAAAAAGAATTTACATGAGCCGGGCGTGGTGGTGCACGCCTTTAATCCCAGCACTCGGGAGGCAGAGATAGGAGGATCGCCGTGAGTTCAAGGCCACCCTGAGAAGACAGAGTGCATTCCAGGTCAGCCTGGACTAGAGTGAAACCCTACCTCGAAAACAACAACAACAACAACAACAACAACAACAACAAAAAAGAATTTACATGATAGTCACAGGATGTTTCATCAGATACAGGTGGACAATGAGTGCTAGGAAGACAGTCCAAGATAATTTAGTTCCAGATCTGCAGCATTCAAACTCTCTACAGCTATGAAGTTCTAATCAGTCCATCAGCCTCCCTGTAGAATCTATTTTTAAATATATATATATATTTTTTTATTTATGAGAGAGAGAGAGAATATGGGTGTGTCAGGGCTATATGCCACTGCAAATGAACTCCTGACACATGCCACTTTGTGCATCTGGCTCCACTTAAGCACTGAAGAATTGAACCTGGGCCAGCAGGCCTTGCAAGCAAGTGCCTTTAACTGCTGAGCCATCTCCCCAGCTCATTTATTTTATTTTATTTATTATTTATTTGCAAACAGAGAGAGAAAGAGAGAACAGGTATGTCCGTGCCTCCTGCCACTGCAAATGAACTCCAAATGCATGAGCTACCTTGTGCATCTGGCTTTATGCGGGTGCTGGAAAACTGAGCCCAGTACTTCAGACTTTGCAAGCAAGCACATTGAACTGCTAGGTCATCATCTCTCCAGGCCCCCCTGCAGAACCTTTAACATAGCTGTAGCTTTTCAATTCACAAACCCCAATAAACTCACTATGTCACTATATTCCTGGATTTTCCACTCCACTGCTGCCCCTACTTGGGCCTGAGAAATGGCAGCATTTGGTGAGTTTGAAATGCCCCTGGAAGCGCCTTTTCTCCTTCCACAAGCCACTGAAAACAGAAGAGGGGCCCTCTGGAATCTGTGGTTCCAGCCCCACTCACTTCCCTTCTACTTGGTGGCCTGCCAAGCTGCTGTCGCTTGCTGTGTTTGTGTCATCTTCTGACTTGGAATTGTCCGCTTGGGTTTACAGAGGTGTAGAGGGACTGCGTCATGGGAAATGTTGATGGGATGGGCAAGGAGCCAATGCTCCCCAGGGAGGTGGTAGTTCAATAACAAGGGTGGAATCTGGAGGAGTTTAAAGTCACTAGCAGGAAGGGACAGCTAGCCAAGAGAGACAGAGGAAGGCAGAGTATCCAGGGAAAGTTGTACTAATGCCATGTCTCCTGCACGTTCACACAACCAGGACCTTCGGAAACAAACTGCTATGAACAAGTGCCTTAGACAGTCTGGGGCCCTGGGGTGGCCGTCCTCCCCATCACCAGAGCAGTGGATTCCTGGGCAGGTTACAGAACCAGAGGACTAGGTCATATCTCAGGATATGTGGGGGTCACCATGGCCCTCTCTCCAGGATCTTCCAACTTCCAGCAAGAAGAGGACTGGAGAGATGGCTTAGGCGTTAAGATGCTTGCCTGCAAAGCCAAAGGATCCAGGTTTGATTCCCTAGGACCCACATAAGCCAGATGCACAAGGTGGAACATGAGTCTGGAGTTCGTTTGCAAAGGCCAGTGGCCCTGCCACACCCATCCTCTCTATCTATCTGTCTCTTTCCCTTTCTTTCTCTCAAATAATTTTTTTTTTTTTTTTTGGTTTTGCAATTAAAAAATTAACTAAAAACTCTCGGCGATCCTCCTACCTCTCCTCCCAGATAAAATAATTTTTAATTAAAAAACAAAAAAGAAGAGACCCTCAGATAATAACAAGTATTAATGCTGTCTGTTCTGCTGCCTCCTGTTAAGGCCCTTCCAGGTGTTTCCAGTGTCCCTGTTGGAGGTCCGGTCCAGGTCCAAGTTTGTCAAGATACTCACTGGGGTCTCTGGCATGGATTTGCCCTACTGAAATGAAGACTTTTTACTTTTATTTTTATTTTTGAGAGAGAGAGAAAGGCAGAGAACACAATGGGCATGCCAAGCTGGGCATGGTGGTGCACACCTTTAACCACAGCACTTGGGAGGCAGAGGTAGGAGGATCGCCAGAGTTCAAGGCCACCCTGAGACTACCAGAATTCCAGGTCAGCCTGGCCTAGAGTGAGACCCTACCTCAAAAAAAAAAAAAAAAAAAAAAAAAAAAAGAATGGACATGCCAGGACCTTCATCCTGCTGCAAACGAACTCCAGATGTGTGCACCCCCTTGTAGCACATGTTCAACATAGCAAGCTTGCATCACTGTGTCTGGCTACGTGGGACCTGAAGATTTGAAAAAGTTATTAGGCTTCACAGGCAAGTACCTTAACTGCTGAGCCATCTCTCCAGCCCAAGACTCTTTTAAAATATTTGTATTTAGGGCTAGAGTGATGGCTCAGTGGTTAAGGCTCTTGGGTGCAAAACATCAGAACTTGAGTTCAGTTCCCCAGGACCCACATCAAGCCAGATACACAAAGTGGCACATGCATCTGGGATTCACTTGCAGCAGCCAGAGGTCCTGGTGCGCCCATTCTCTCCCTGCCTCTCTCTTTGTCTCTCTCTGCTTGCAAATAAATAAATTAAATTAAATTTAAAAATATTTATATTTATATTATGCTGGGCATGGTGGTGCATGTCTTTAATCCCAGCACTCAGAAGGCAGAGGTAGGAGGATTGCCTGTGAGTTCAAGGCCACCCTGAGACTACAAGTGAATTCCAGGCCAGCATGGGCTAGAGCAAGACCCTACCTTGAAGAGCTAGAGTGAGACCCAACACACCCAAAAAGAGAGAGAGAGAGAGAGAGAGAGAGAGAGAGAGAGATCTTTGGCTGCATAAATCTGAGAATGCTGACAACAGCAAAAACATTTTAAGTAGGATTTCTACCTACCTTTAACCTACACATGTGCACTGTGATTCTCAGGCAGTCGCTGACATTGATTGGGGAATGACAGTACACACTAACAGCTGCCACCAGCCCATGTTCTTTTCTTTTTTCTTTTTTATATTTATTTATTTATTTTGGTTTTTCAAGGTAGGGTTTCACTCTATCCCAGATTGACCTGGAATTCACTCTGTAGTCTCAGGCTGGCCTTGAACTCACGACAATCCTCCTACCTCTGCCTCCCCAGTGCTGGGATTAAAGGCGTGCACCACCACACCTGGCTTAGCCTATGTTCTTTAGCTGTAAGAACTCACTTATTCTTCAAAACCTGCTGGGACCCACATGTCATAGATAAAGATACTGAGGCACAATGAAATTGGGTACCTCACCCAGTTTCACAACAGATAATGGGCAAAGCTGACATTCGAAGCCAGGCTGCGTGTGTAGATAGGTGTGACGGTGTAGCTATGAAGGCCAAGGGAAGTAGGTGGTGGTGTCTGAGTTGAGTGAGCCCAGGAAGTGGACGTCTGTTTTCTTTGGTTCCGTTTCTGAGCCAGGGTCCTGCTGTGTTAGCCCATGTTCACTTCAAATTTGAACTTGCAGTCCTTTTGCCTCGACTTCCCAGTAAGTGGAATTACACACTCAGGGCTCACAAGTGGTGTGTGATAGACTGGGATGGGGGAGACAGCCTTGTGGCCATCAGCAGCCAGCTTCCTGTGTCCCCCAAGTCACCAAGGGAGCTGAGCCCACCTCTCTGCCACTTCGTTCCCATGTTGGCCTTAGCTGAGGGCTGTGGAAGGTGCCTAAAGGTGACCCGTTAGTCACCTCCAACCCTTCCCATAGGTAAGTGGGTCCTATCAACCCGGTGTGATGTGGAAGGCTCCTCTGCAGGTAAATTTACTATAGCCAGCCTGCCACTGGGTGGCAGTGCAGCACCTCAGGAAGGGGGCCAGGCCTCAGGGAAGCTATGGCATAAAGGGGCGTTGCAATGAAGGGCCCGACTCCACTCTCTGGCACCACACAAGCTCCCAAGCTAAAGTTACAAACGGGTACAGGAATAGTTTCTGTCCTCCAGGAACCCACGGTGAACAAACACTTGGATAACAAATTAATTGCTCCATTAATAGACATAATTAGTTGCTTCAATAGAATTACCAGGAAGGACAGGTTCCACTGAAGGGCCCAAGGGAGGAGGCCAGCATTTGAGTCCTCCACAGCCTGTTCTAGGACAGGATGTCTCTGATGGTGCCCACCTGGGCACTGTGAGCTGGGCTGAGGTGGGGGTGAGCAGAGGGAGTGCTCCAGGGAAGTTGTGCAGAGTCCCCACGAGGGTGTCCTCTGAGGACCCTCTGTCAACTGCCTACCTCTGGTGGCAGGAGGTTGGGCCTCTGTCCAGAGGCTTCATCATGCCACCCTGGGGAGCTGCTTGTTTCCATTAAAGTACTCAGCTCAGGTGTAGCTCCACGATAGAGTGCTTGAAGCCCCGGGTTCAATCCCTAGCACTGCTAGAAAAGAACTTAGCTAAGGGATAGAAAGAGGCTCCTGGTGTTAGGGCAGTTCTTGCTAACAAATTAATTGCTTCAATTAATATCAACTTCCCCAGGGAAAGAAGAAAAACTGGGGCTGGAGAGATGGTTTAGCGGTTAAGGCACATGCCTACAAAGCCCAAGGACCCAGGTTCAATTCTCCAGATCCCACATAAGCCAGATGCACACGCATCTGGAGCTCGTTGCAGCAGCTGCTGGAAGCCCTGGCATGCCCATTCTCACTCACTCACTTATTCTCTCTCTCCCCCTCTCTCTGTCTCAAATAAATAAAAATAAATCTTGAAGAAGAAGGAGGAAAAGATGGCCTCCTATCCTCCTGTGCCTTCTTTGAGCTGGATCTCTCAAGTACCAAGTTTTCAGTTTGCACCTGACCTTCACCTGGACAAGGCAGCTGTCAGGGCTCAAGGACTAAATCTGTGAAAGGGATCCTCCTGAGCACAGATATGTTCAAGTGAAAAAAGCGAGTGACAAGGACCAGGCTGTAAGACCTGCAGACATGCTCTGGTGGACTACGAGAGGTGGGGACCATGGGGGGACTGTCCTTTGATCAGTCCAGGTTTGAACAAGACACCATGGAAAGTTCACCAGCTTGGAACTTTCCACAGCTTCCATAAAATGGGATCGTTCCAGCTTTGCAGTAAGCAGTTTAATACTTAGTGGGTATATTTTCATGAGATATTGTAGATAGAACAAAGTCCAGGTTTTCATCAAGGCATGGTGGCACATGCTCAGAATTTGGAAGGCTGAGGCAGGAGGGTTACTTCAGATCTAAGAGTAAGGCACAAAATGGCCTGGATATCCATGACTTCACAGTGCCTCACACTACCTACATAAGACCATCATAACAGGAGGAAAAGATGACATCAAAATTAAAAGAAAGCCAGGCGTGATGGCACACGCCTTTAATCCCAGCACTTGGGAGGCAGAGGTAGGAGGATTGCGGTGAGTTCGAGGCCACCCTGAGATGACATAGTGAATTCCAGGTCAGCCTGGGCTAAAGTGAGACCTTACCGCAAAAAAAAAAAAAAAAATTAAAAGAGAGACTGATTGAGAGGGAGAGGGGATATAATGGAGAGTAATGTGTGTGGGGGGGGGGAATTACCATGGTTTATTGTCTATAATTATGGAAGTTGTCAATAAAAAATAAAATTAGCCGGGCGTGGTGGCTCACACCTTTAATCCCAGCACTCGGGAGGCAGAGGTAGGAGGATCGCTGAGAGTTCAAGGCCACCCTGAGACTACATAGTGAATTCCAGGTCAGCCTGGACCAGAGTGAGACCCTACCTCGCAAAAACCAAAAAAAATTAAAATTAAAATTAAAAAAATAAAATAAAATAAAATTAGCCGGGCGTGGTGGCACATGCCTTTAATCCCATCACTGGGGAGGCTGAAGTAGTAGGATTGCTGTGAATTTCAGGCCAGTCTGGAACCACAGAGTGAATTTTAGGTCAGCTTGGGCTAGAGCAAGACCCTTGAAAAAAAATTTTTTACTATGTTGGGCTGCAAAATTGGCTCAATGTTTGAAGGCACTTGCTTGCAAAGCCTGACAGCCCAGAGTTTAATTCCCCAGATTCCGCATAAAGTTAGATGCAGAAATTGGTGCATGCATCTGGAGTTTGTTTGCAGCGGCAAGTGGCCCTGGTATACCCATTCTTTCTTTCTCTCTCTCTGCCGGCAAATAAATAAAATATTTTGAACTAGTGACCATCTTTTCCTTCTGGGGAGTCTCATCGTGTATGTGCTTAGCAATTCTCTTCCCAGTGGGAAACCGTAGCCTATTAGCATAAAAGTCAAGTGGAAAGCTTGTCTGAAGCGTGGAAGCTGAGACACTGGACAGAGCTGTAAGAATATTTGATGACTGCACAGCCCGAGACCCTCAGTCTCTCCCTGCTGCGAGTCCAGACACCAGAGGTTTGAGCCACTATCTCCTTATTAATTTAAGGACTAAGTCACATACAATCTGGCTACAGAGGGTTGTGCCCCCAAACAAGTGTCAGTCAATGTCTGTCTTGATCCTATTGCTGCATTCCTCTTTACTCTTTTTTGTGTGTTTGCTTGGTTTTGGCTCCTGAGTGCTAGAATTAAAAGTGTGTGGCACCACGCCCAGCAAGAACTCCATTTTGGGGCTGCAGAGATGGCTTAGTGGTTAAGATGGCTCATTTGCAGTGGCTAGAGACCATGGCATGCCCATTCTCATCCCCTCTTCCCCCCTTTCAAATAAAGCCAGGGGTGGTGGCACACGGCTTTAATCCCATCACTTGGGAGACAGAGGTAGGAGGGTCACTGTGAGTTCGAGGCCAGCCTGAGAGTACATAGTGAATTCAAGGTCAGCCTGGGCTAGAGCGAGACCCTACGGAGGCTTATATCTCTTACAGTGACTTTGACTGTGTTCACTCTTGTTAAGAGAGATTGAAAGATTTGGGTTGCTTCTTTTTTTTTTTTTTCCAAGGTAAGGTTTCACTCTAGTCCAGGCTGACCTGGAATTAATTCACTTTGTAGACTCAGGGTGGTCTTGAACTCATGGTGATCCTCCTACCTTTGCCTGAGTACTGGGATTAAAGGTGTGTACCACCAAGGCTGGCCTAAAATTCTTTTTTTTTTTTTTTTTTTAATTTTAGAGAGAGACACAGAGAGAGAGGGAGAGGAAGACAGATAGAGATGGGCGCACCAGCAGCCTCTCAGCCGCTGCGAATGAAATCCAGATGTGTGCGTCCCCTTGTGATCAAGTGTGGCATTGCGCCCTTGCGTCACTTTGCATCTGGCTAAACGTGGGACCTGGAGATTGGAACCGGCGTTCTTAGGCTTAGCGGGCAGGCGCCTTAACCGCTAAGCCATCTCTCCAGCCCTAAAATTCTTTGTTTGTTTGTTTATTTTTTCTGAGGTAGAGTCTCACTGAAGCTCAGGCTGACCTGGAATTCACTATGTAGTCTTAGGGTGGCCTCAAACTCACGGCCATCCTCCTACCTCTTCCTCTTGGGTACTGGGATTAAAGGCATGTGCCACCATGCCTGACTCCTAAAATGTTTTATTTACTTACTTGCACATGTGTGTGCACATGCATGCATGTGTGTGTGTGGTCTGTGGGGTGGGGGGTACACACACCAGGGGTCTCTTTCCACTGCAAACACGTACCTATCTGGCTTTATGTGTTTGGCTGGTGAATTGAAACCCAGACAGCAGATTTTGCAAACAAATGCTGAACCATCTCCCCAGCTTTATGTTTTTTGTTTGTTTATTCGAGGTAGAGATTTGCTCTACCTTAGGCTGGCCTGGAACTCACAGTAATACAGCCTTTTTTTATTTATGCCGGGTGTTGTGGCGCACGCCTTTAATCCCAACACTCGGGAGGCAGAAGTAGGAGAATCACCGTGAGTTCGAGGCCACCCTGAGACTACACAGTGAATTCCAGGTCAGCCTGGGCTAGAGAGAGACCCTACCTTGAAAAACCATGCAAATAATTGAGCTGTCCTATTTTAGTAGTTTGAAATAATAGTATTTTTTTGTATGTTTTGAGTATGTCTATGGATCAACGTAACAGTTTTCACTGCCTAGGTGTTCATAATAAAAGGAAAATGAAGAATTTTTTAGGTGTACATAAAACTCATTGATAACCTCCCCGGGTGTCAGTGTGGATTACATGTCCACTGTTTTCTATGCCCACTGGGGTTTGGTTTTGTTTGAAAGAGAGTGATTGTGCGTTTCTAAAGGTGTTTCTTCTGTCTTTAGGTATCTTACCTTCCCCACCTTTTCTTCTCCTCCTCCTCCCCCTCCTCCTTCTTTTATTTCCCAAGGTAGGGTCTCACTTTAGCCCTGGCTGACCTGGAATTCACTTGTAGTCTCAGGGTGGCCTCAAACTCACGGCAATCCTCCTACCTCTGCCTCCTGAGTGTTGGGATCAAAGGTGTGCACCATCACACCCAGCTTCTTCTTCTTTTTTAAAATTAATATCGATTAAGGGGTATTTTCCCACTGTTGTTAAGGGAAGGACATGAGGGGAATTAGCCCTTTGGCCTCCCAAAACTGAAAAATTTTTTTACTATGTTGGGCTGCAGAATTGGCTCAATGGTTGAAGGTACTTGCTTGCAAAGCCTGACAGCCCAGAGTTTAATTCCCCAGTTTCCGCATAAAGCTAGATGCAGAAATTCGTGCATGCATCTGGAGTTCGTTTGCAGCGGCAAATGGCCCTGGTATACCCATTCTTTCTTTCTCTCTTTCTCTCTCTCTGCCGGCAAATAAATAAAATATTTTGAACTAGTGACCATCTTTTCCTTCTGGGGAGTCTCATCGTGTATGTGCTTAGCAATTCTCTTCCCAGTGGGAAACCGTAGCCTATTAGCATAAAAGTCAAGTGGAAAGCTTGTCTGAAGCGTGGAAGCTGAGACACTGGACAGAGCTGTAGGAATATTTGATGACTGCACAGCCCGAGACCCTCAGTCTCTCCCTGCTGCGAGTCCAGACACATAAAAAAGCTGAAGCACCAGAGGCTTGAGCCACTACCTCCTTATTAATTTAAGGACTAAGTCACATACAATCTGGCTACAGAGGGTTGTGCCCCCAAACAAGTGTCAGTCAATGTCTGTCTTGATCCTATTGCTGCATTCCTCTTTACTCTTTTTTGTGTGTTTGCTTGGTTTTGGCTCCTGAGTGCTAGAATTAAAAGTGTGTGGCACCACGCCCAGCAAGAACTCCATTTTGGGGCTGCAGAGATGGCTTAGTGGTTAAGATGGCTCATTTGCAGTGGCTAGAGACCATGGCATGCCCATTCTCATCCCCTCTTCCCCCCTTTCAAATAAAGCCAGGGGTGGTGGCACACAGCTTTAATCCCATCACTTGGGAGACAGAGGTAGGAGGGTCACTGTGAGTTCCAGGCCAGCCTGAGAGTACATAGTGAATTCCAGGTCAGCCTGGGCTAGAGCGAGACCCTACGGAGGCTTATATCTCTTACAGTGACTTTGACTGTGTTCACTCTTGTTAAGAGAGATTCAAAGATTTGGGTTGCTTCTTTTTTTTTTTTTTTTTCCAAGGTAAGGTTTCACTCTAGTCCGGGCTGACCTGGAATTAATTTACCTTGTAGACTCAGGGTGGTCTTGAACTCATGGTGATCCTCTTACCTTTGCCTGAGTACTGGGATTAAAGGTGTGTACCACCAAGGCTAGCCTAAAATTCTTTTTTTTTTTTTATTTTAGAGAGAGACACAGAGAGAGAGGGAGAGGAAGACAGATAGAGATGGGCGCGCCAGCAGCCTCTCAGCCGCTGCGAATGAAATCCAGATGTGTGCGTCCCCTTGTGGTCAAGTGCGGCATTGCGTCCTTGCGTCACTTTGCATCTGGCTAAACGTGGGACCTGGAGATTGGAACCGGCGTTCTTAGGCTTAGCGGGCAGGCGCCTTAACCGCTAAGCCATCTCTCCAGCCCTAAAATTCTTTGTTTGTTTGTTTATTTTTTCTGAGGTAGGGTCTCACTCAAGCTCAGGCTGACCTGGAATTCACTATGTAGTCTTAGGGTGGCCTCAAACTCACGGCCGTCCTCCTACCTCTTCCTCTTGGGTACTGGGATTAAAGGCGTGCGCCACCATGCCTGACTCCTAAAATGTTTTACTTACTTACTTGCACATGTGTGTGTGCACATGCATGCATGTGTGTGTGTGGTCTGTGGGGTGGGGGGTACACACACCAGGGGTCTCTTTCCACTGCAAACACGTACCTATCTGGCTTTATGTGTTTGGCTGGTGAATTGAAACCCAGACAGCAGATTTTGCAAACAAATGCTGAACCATCTCCCCAGCTTTATGTTTTTTGTTTGTTTATTCGAGGTAGAGATTTGCTCTACCTTAGGCTGGCCTGGAACTCACAGTAATACAGTAATACAGCTTTTTTTTATTTATGCCGGGTGTTGTGGCGCACGCCTTTAATCCCAACACTCGGGAGGCAGAAGTAGGAGAATCACCGTGAGTTCGAGGCCACCCTGAGACTACACAGTGAATTCCAGGTCAGCCTGGGCTAGAGAGAGACCCTACCTTGAAAAACCATGCAAATAATTGAGCTGTCCTATTTTAGTAGTTTGAAATAATAGTATTTTTTTGTATGTTTTGAGTATGTCTATGGATCAACGTAACAGTTTTCACTGCCTAGGTGTTCATAATAAAAGGAAAGTGAAGAATTTTTTAGGTGTACATAAAACTCACTGATAACCTCCCCGGGTGTCAGTGTGGATTACATGTCCACTGTTTTCTGTGCCCACTGGGGTTTGGTTTTGTTTGAAAGAGAGTGATTGTGCGTTTCTAAAGGTGTTTCTTCTGTCTTTAGGTATCTTACCTTCCCCACCTTTTCTTCTCCTCCTCGTCCTCCTTTTTTTTTTTTTCCCAAGGTAGGGTCTCACTTTAGCCCTGGCTGACCTGGAATTCACTTGTAGTCTCAGGGTGGCGTCAAACTCACGGCGATCCTCCTACCTCTGCCTCCTGAGTGTTGGGATCAAAGGTGTGCACCATCACGCCCAGCTTCCTCTTCTTTTTTTTTTTTTAATTAATATCGATTAAGGGGTATTTTCCCACTGTTGTTAAGGGAAGGACATGAGGGGAATTAGCCCTTTGGCCTCCCAAAACTGTTGGTTTTATGTACTTTAAAATGTGGGCTGGATGCCGGGCATGGTGGCGCACGCCTTTAATCCCAGCACTCGGGAGGCAGAGGTAGGAGGATGGCTGTGAGTTCAAGGCCACCCTGAGACTATATAGTGAATTCCAGGTCAGCCTGAGCTAAAGTGAGACCCTACCTTGAAAAACCAAAAATAAATAAATAAATTAAAAAAATAAAATAAAATAAAATAAAATAAAATAAAATAAAATGTAGGCTGGAGAGATGGCTTAGCAGTTAAGGCGTTTGCCTGCAAAGCCAAAGGACAGTGGTTCGGTTCCCCAGGACCCATGTAAGCCAAATGCACAAGGTGAAGCATGCATCTGGAGTTCGTTTGCAGTGGCTAGAGGCCCTGGCGTGCCCTTTCTCTCTCTCTCTCTCTGACTCTCTCAAATAAATAAAACTTTTAAAACAATGTGAGTTTGAGTTCATCTTTGTGAAACTTAAAATGCAGTGTAAATGACTCCAAAATTGTCCAGCAGCTTTACTGAGGCCATGACAAGTGCTGAGTAGTTATTGGGGGTTCACTTACATTTCCCCTCTGAGATGACTTGCAGTCTGGGGGGCTGTTGTGGAGCCTCGCTGCCCCAGAGTGCCTGTTTAGCCATTTCCCATCGGAAGGGAATCTTTTCTGTGAATCAGCTGATAACAGGGAGCACTGGCCCTTGTTATCTGTGCCCCTGGGAAACATGTTTTTCTTGGTTTAGAAAACCTGAAACACAAGCGATTCTACATGCTGGGGATTAGCTGAGGCCTCCAGAGGCCTGGGGAGGTGGTGGGACTTGAGCACTGCTGTCTCCTCAAAAGTGCCCTTTATGTGACCCCCTCCCGGGGTGCCTGAGGGGGCTGTAGGCTCAGAGAGATTGTGTTGGTACCAGTGAATCAGAATGGAATGGTAGATTTGTGTAGATGCATTTGTCTGCTGTAAGTTTTTTTTATTTTGTTTTGTTTTGGTTTGGTTTGGTTTTTGAGGTAGGGTCTCACTCTGGTCCAGGCTGACCTGGAATTCACTATGTAGTCTCAGGGTGGCCTCGAACTCTCAGCGATCCTCCTACCTCTGCCTCCTGAGTGCTGGGATTAAAGGCGTGCGCCACCACGCCCGGCTGCTGTAAGTTTTTATATGTGTTAAATGTACTGTAACTGTACAGCTCCAATTTCTGTTGTAAAACATCATTAAACCATTTTCCAAGTGTTTGTTTTGTGTGTGTGTGTGTGTTTTTTGTTTGTTTGTTTGTTTGTTTGTTTGTTTGTGTCCGAGGTAGGGTCTCACTCTAGTCCAGGCTGACCTAGAATTTACTATGTAGTCTCAGGGTGGCCTCGAACTCACGGTGATCCTCCTATTTCTGCCTCCAAGTGCTGGGATTAAAGGCGTGCGCCATCATACCCAGCTTTATTTTCCAAGTGTTAAAAAAAAAAAAATAGAGGCCAGGCATGGTGGCACATGCTTTAAAAAAAAAAAATTAATGTTTTAAAATTTTTATTTATTTTAATTTTTTTGTTTTGTTTTGTTTTGCGAGGTAGGGTTTCACTCTTGTTCAGGCTGACCTGGAATTCACTCTGTTGTCTCAGGGCGGCCTTGAATTCACAGAGATCCTCCTACTTCTGCCTCCGGAGTGCTGGGATTAAAGGCGTGCACCACCACACCCTGCTTAATTTTTTTAAATTTTTTGAATATTTTATTTATCTATTCATTGATTTTTATTTTTATTTTCTTTTCTTTTTTCAAGGTAGGGTCTCACTCTGGTCCAGGCTGACCTGGAATTAGCTATGTAGTTTCAGGGTGGCCTCGAACTCATAGCAATCCTCCTACCTCTGCCTCCTGAGTGCTGGGATTAAAGGCGTGCGCCACCATGCCCAGCTTATTTATTTATTTATTTGAGAGAGAGAAAGAAGCACACACACACACAGAGAGGGAGAGAATAGGCCCGCCAGGGCCTCCACCCACTGCAAATGAACAGATGCATGCCCACCACCCCCCTACCCCCGCCCTTGTGCATCTGGAACTGTGAGTTCTAGGCCAGCTTGAGACTACATAGTGAATTACAGGTCAGCCTGGGCTCAAGAAAACAAAATAAGGGCTGGAGATATGGCTTAGCAGTTAAGGCACAGGCCTGCGAAGCATAAGGACCCAGGTTTGATTTTCCAGGTCCCGTATAAGACACGCATCTGGAGTTCATTTGCAGTGGCTAGAGGTCCTGGCATGTCCATTCTCATGCTCTGTCTCTTTCCCTCTCTCTCTCTCTCTAATAAATAAATAAAAATAAAATCTTTTTTAAAAAAAGCTTTTTAAATAAATAAATAAATAAATAAATAACAATTAATCTACATTGAGAGTCCATCTCACCACAGTCACAATGTCTGTTGTGAAGAAAACAAATGGTAAATTCTAGTGAGGATGTGGAAGAAAAAGAACCTTTATATTCTGCTGCTGGGGATGTGAACTAGTGCTGCTACTATGGAAATCAGCATGGAGAATCTTCAAACTAAAAATAGAACTACCATATGATCCAGTTATACCATTCCTGGGAATACACCCATAGAAGTGTAAGTGAGCATGGTTTAGAGACACTTGCATATTCATGCTGATTTCCCATTACTTACAATAGCCAAGATACCGAATCAGACTAGGTGCCCATCAACAGATGAATGGATGAAGAACAGCATTTTACTCAGCAGGGAAATGGGTGGGACTACAAATCACGTTACATGAAATAAACCAAACTCAGAAAGACAAATGTTAAATGGTCTCTCCTATGTGGAGATATAAAACTAGGGCCTGGAAAGATGGCTTAGCAGTTAAACGCTTGCCTGTGAAAGACCCTGGTTTGAGGGTCAATTTCTCAGAACCCACAGAAGCCAGATGCACAAGGGGGCGCATGCATCTGGAGTTTGTTTGCAGTGGCTGGGAGCCCTGGTGCATCCATTCTCTCTCTCTCTCTCTCTCTCTCTCTTTGTCATTCTCAAATAAATAAAAATAAAATATACATATAGAATGATATACAAATCTTATACCTATAGAGGTAAATCTAACCAGGTGTGGTGGCACATGCCTTTAATCCCAGCACTTGGGAGGCAGAGGTAGGAGGATCATCATGAGTTCGAGACCACCCTGAGACTACATTGGAAAAACCAAAAAAAAAAAAAAAAAAAAGAGAGAGAGAGAGAGAGATGAAAATGGAGTGAAAAAAGGAAAGCAAATACTGTATTGTTTTCTCTCATGCAGAACTTAGATTCAAATACTTGTGTGTATAAACTTATTTGGGGGGGAGCCAAAGATGAGGGAAAGGCAGACAAGGGATCTAATATGAGCAATACACAATGATGTTCAGCTATTAAAAAAAAAACAACATAAAGAAAGCCAGGTGTGGTGGCACACATCTTTAATCTCAGCACTCAGGAGGCAGAGGTAAGAGGATCACTGTGAGTTTGAGGCCACCCTGAGATTACATAGTGAATTCAAGGCCAGCCTGAGTTAGAGTGAGACCCTGCCTTGAAACACACATACACACACCATAAAGAACCCCCACAATTTTGTATGCTTAGTAAAATAATAATGTATTCACTCATTTTGTTTTGTTTTTGAGGTAGGGTCTCACGCTAGCTCAGGCTGACCTGGTACTTACTTTCTGTAGTCTCAGGCTGGCCTTGAATTTACAGTAATTCTCCTTCCTCTGCCTTCTGAGTGCTGGGATTAAAGGTGTGTGCCACCATTCCTGGCAAGATAATAAGTTAAATAAAACAAAAACATAAAAATAAAATTGAACTTTAATCCCAGCACTTGGGAGGCAGAGGTAGGAGGATCTCTGAGGCTACCCTGAGACTACAGAGTGAATTCCAGGTCAGCCTGGGCTAGAGTGAGACTCTATGTCGAAAACCCAAAAATTAATTAATTAATTAAATTAAAGGGGGCTGGAGAGATGGCTCAGCAGTTGGGGTACTTTCCTGCAATGCCTAATGCCTTCGGTTCATTTTCCCAGTACCCATATAAAGCCAGATATACAGGGTGGTCCGTGTATCTTGAGTGGCACATATGTCTGGCAGGAGGCCCTGGAGAGCCCATCTTCTCTCTCTCTTTCTCTCTTTCACTGTCTTTCAGTTTGCAAGCAAATAAATAATATATATATATTTTTAATTTTTTTAGTTTAATTTCTTTATTTGAGAACAATAGACAGAGAGAGGCAGATATATAGAGAATGGGCACGCCAGAGCCTCCAGCCACTGCAAATGAACTCCAGATGCATGTGCCCCTCCTGCCTCTGGCTTATGTGGGTCCTGGGGAATCAAGCCTCGAACTGGGGTCCTTAGGCTTCACAGGCAAGCGTTTAAAGCTAAACCATCTCTCCAGTCCAATATATATTTTTTAATTCCATGTAGGGATTGGAAAGATAGCTTAGTGGTTAAAGCACTTGCCTGTGAAGCCTAAGGACCCAGGTTCAATTCTCCAGTACCCATATCAGCCAGAAGCACAAGGTAGCTTCATGTGTTTGCAGTGGCTAGTGACCACGGCTTGCCCATTCTCTCTCTTTTTCTATCTCTGTCTTTCAAATAAATAAATAAAATATATTTTTTTAAACTGCATTATGATAATTAAAAAAAAATTTTAGGCTAGGTGTGGTGGCGCACACCTTTAACCCCAGCATTAGGAGGCAGAGGTAGGAGAATCGCCGTGAGTTCGGGGCCACCCTGAGACTACATAGTTAATTCCAGGTCAGCCTGAACTAGAGTGAGACCCTACCTCGAAAAACCAAAAAAAAAAAAAAAATTAATATTATTTATTTATTTTTGTTTTTTTTTTTCAAGGTAGGGTCTCACACTAGCTCAGGCTGACCTGGAATTAACTATGTAGTCTCTCAGGTGGCCTTGAATTTATGGCGATCCCCCTGCCTCTGCCTCCCGAGTATTGGGATTAAAGGCGTGCTCCACCATACCCAGCTATTTATTTATTTATTTGAGAGGGAGGAGAAAGAGGCAGAGTGAGAGAATGGGTGCACCAGGGCTTCTAGCCACTACAAACGAACTCCAGACACCTGTGCCACCTTGTGTAGCTGGCTTACATGGGTCCTGGGGAATCAAACCGAGGTCCTTTGGCTTTGAAGGCAAGTATCTTAACCATTAAGCCATCTCTCCAGCCCCGATAAAAAAAAAATTAAATACCATATATAACAGGATAAATGTATGATAGGTGATCTCTGGATAAATGACAGCATGTTCTCTCAATAGATGTTGGGCTGTGATTAAAGAGAAATCACTGGGCTGGAGAAAGGGCTTAGCAGTTAAGGCATTTGCCCACAAAGCCAAAGGACCCAGGTTCAATTCCCCAGGACCCACGTAAAGCCAGACATACAAGGTGGCACAAGCGTCTGGAGTCCCTTTGCAGTGGCTAGAGGCCCTAGCGCACCCATCCTCCTTCCCCCCCTCTGTCTCATAAATAAATAAATTAATAAATAAATAAATAAATAAATAAGATAGATACATCATTACGAAGTCTTTACTGAACTGCTGGGGTTTAGAAAATGTTTCCCCAAAGTGAAATCCTCAGGAGGACCTTCTGGAGCGTGTATCTCTCTGACCTTCCACCCTCTTGTCTTTCATTCCTCATCCCCCCAGGCCACCATGGGAACTAAAATACCTCTTCTTCAAGGCAGGTCATAGATACCCGCCCCATCTTTTTTTCCCCAAAGCGAGCCATAAAACCTAAAAATATTGCTTTTAATTTCCCTCACTTTTCCATGTTAAAGCTTGTCATAAAGAAATTCTCTGACCTACTTTGTTTGATAGCAGATCATAAAAGCTTTCCCTATCATGTCAGAGAGGAGCTTACCCCATGCCCAGAAGGAAGAATGGGTACCACAAAGAGGCCACGATGAATCTGGACAGATGGCCCTTGCTGGCATCCCACTCCTGCCCATAGTCTAATACAATTAGATAGATCGTACTTCTACTCTGCTACCCCTATACCAGCAAACGTAAGCATAAAAATGGACCATTGACCCTAGGTGTTTGCTGTGCGGACACCTTGTGTTAGATTGAATGTAAATGCCCCCCATAACCTCAGGTATTTTTTTTCATATTAGAGAGAGAGAAAGAGAGCAAGAACGAGTGTACCAGGGCCTCTAGCCACTGTGAACGAACTCCAGATGCAAGCACTATGCTGTCTATCTGGCTTTACATGGGGACTGGGGAGTCGAACCTGGGTCCTTAGGCTTTGCAGGCAAGTGCCTTAATGGCTGAGCCATCTTTTTTTTAAAGATGTGCTCCACCACACCCTGCTTTTTTTATTTATATTTTATTTATTTGAGAGAGGGAAAGAGACAGATACACACAGACAGAGAATGGGCACGCAAGATCCTCCAGCCACTGCATATGAACTCCAGACACATGCACCACCTTGTGCATCTGGCTTACGTGGGTCCTGGGGAATCAAACTGAGGTCCTTTAGCTTTGCAGGCAAACACCTTAACCACTAAGCCATCTCTCCAGTCCCCTGCTGAACCATCTTTCTAGCAGTGGCTAGAAGCCTTGGCCTACTCATTCTCTCTATCTGCCTCTCTCTCTCCCTCAAAATAAATAAATAAATAAATAAAAGTTGGGTCAAGCGTGGTGACACATGCCTTTAATTCCAGCACTCAAGAGGCAGAGGCAGGAGGATGGCCATGAGTTCAAGGCCAGCCTGAGACTGCATAGTGAATTCCAGTTCAGCCTGGACTAGAGTGAGACCCTACCTCAAAAATAAAAGTAGGGAAACAAATACTGCTATCTGGCTAAATGCATATAATATGCCACCAAACTGCCCTCTAAATATTTATGTTTAGACCCATATATTAATGCTACTCTCAGTTTTGGTTAGATAGAAAAGCTTCTCTTTTCCAATGGTGGTGACCACTGGGAAGACTCAAAACTCACCAAAGTGCTGAGTAGAAGTGACAGTGGTGTGTTCAGCACTAGATGAGACACCTCTATCACACCTTCCAAAGCTCAGGGTCAAAACGCATCATCAAAAAGCAGAAAATGGCTGGGCGTGGTGGTGCACGCCTTTAATCCCAGCACTCGGGAAGCTGAGGTGGGAGGATCGCCATGAGTTCAAGGCCACCCTGAGACTACATAGTGAATTCCAGGTCAGCCTGAGCTAGAGCAAGAACCTACCTTGAAAAACCAAATAATAATAATAATAATAATAAATAAATAAATAAGTCTGGAGTGGTGGGGCATGCATGCCTTTAATCCCAGCACTTGGGAGGCAGAGGTAGGAGGATCGCCATGAGTTGGAGGCCGCCCTGAGACTACATAGTGGTTTCCAGATCAGCCTGGACCAGAGTGAAACCCTACCTCGAAAAACCAAAAATATAAATAAATAAATAAATAAATAAATAAATAAATAAATAAATAAACAAACAAACAAACAAACACAATTTCAAGCCGGGCATAATGGTGCATGCCTTTAATCCCAGCACTCGGGAGGCAAAGGTAGGAGGATTACCAAGAGTTCAAGGCCACCCTGAGACTACATAGTGAATTCCTGGTCAGCCTGAGCAAGAGTGAGATCCTACCTTGAAAAACCAAAAATAAATAAATAAATAAATAAATAAATAAACAAACCAGGGCTGGAGAGATGGCTTAGTGCTATCTCTTGCCTGCAGAGCCTAAGGACTCAGGTTCTATTCCCCACTACCCACATAAGCCAGATACACAAGGTGGAGCATGCATCTGGAGTTCGTTTGCAGTGGCTAGAGGCCCTGGCATGCCCATTCTCTCTCTCTCTCTGTGTATGTCTGTCTTTCTCTCTCCCTCTCAATGTCAAATAAAAAAATAAATACTATTTAAAAACAAACAAACAAAAATAAATAAAAAGGACAGGGAGCTGAATATGAGGAGGTTCCTTAAGGATGGCCCACCTGGAGAGGATGTGAAGGCTTCCCACCCCCCTTTTCATATTTGTCACTTTATGTATCTTGTCACCTGTGTCCTCAATAGCAGACAGTAAATGTCTCCCTGTCTTCTGGTAGCAGAAGATCAGAGGTTGACCTTATGTCTGGCATCTCAAGAGGGAGGGCAGGCTTGGGGATTCGACTCTCAACTTGCAGCTGAATTGAATTAAACTTAGGGGACCCCAATTTTAGAACCTCATTTTAGAACTGATTTCTTGCTTGATGTGCGTCATGTGATATTATGTGTTATAAGAGAAACAGATTTTAGTATTCCCTACATTTTCAGAGATGAGGGTATGCTGAACTGAGGATGTAGCTCAGTAGCACAGCATTTGTTCAGCATGTGCAAAGCCCTGGGAATGAACCTTACCACTACAAAAGAAAACACAGTGTCCAATTTTCTGTGACTCTTGCACAAACCTATTTGAATAGAAATTACTAGTTGTTGTGATGGTGGTTCAACAGGAATACCCTGAATCTCCCTCTTTCCTGGTATATTAATTACCCATGAGGGCTGGAGATGCAGCTCAGTGGTGAGGGTTCGTCTTGCGTGTAGGAGGCCCTGGTTCAGCCCTCAGGACCTCAGCATTGGCTGCGCTTGCCTTTCCTCTTTCCTGGAGGCAAATGACAGAAATTCACGGAATAGTTTTTTGTTTGTTTGTTTGTTTGTTTGTTTTTGGTTTTACTAGGTAGAGTGTCACTCTACCTATGTATGTAGTCTCAGGGTGGCCTTGAACTAACAAGGATTCTCCTATCTCTGCCTCCCAAGTGCTGGGACACCCTGCCTTTGAATGATAACGTATATAGACGCTTTTATTTCAATGCTAAGGATTAAACTTAAGGTTTAATGTATATTTGGTAAGTGTTCTATGTTGGATACGTCTTTCTCTCTTTTCCTTGCTCTTTCGACTAAGTAGAGATTTGAACAGTGTCAGAACGAAGGCCTACCAAGTGACTTTTCCAGGCCAGGCAGTTTCCAGGCTTTTTCCTTTTTTTTGGGGGGAGCAGGGGGGCAGGTGGTTTTCAGGTAGGGTCTCACTCTAGTCCAGGCTGACTTGGAATTCACTCTGTAGTCTCAGGGTGGCCTTAAACTCACAGTGATCCTCCTACCTCTACCTCCCAAGTGCTGGGATTAAAGGCGAGAGAGAGAGAGAGAGAGAGAGAGAGAGAGAGAGAGAGAGGGAATGGGCATGCCAGGGCTTCTTGGCACTGGAAACGAACTCCAGGTGCATGCTCCACCTTGTGCATCTGGCTTACATGGGTCCTGGGGAAACAAACTGAGGTCCTTTGGCTTTAAGCCATCTCTCCATTTAAATATTTTTTTGTTTATTTTATTTTTATTTATTTATTTGAGCGTGACAGACAGACAAAGAGGGAAAGAGAGAATATGGGTACACCAGGGCCTCCAGCCACTGCAAACGAACTCCAGATGCATGCACCACCTTGTGCATCTGGCTTAGTGGGTCCTGGGGAATCGAGCCTTGAACAGGGGTCCTTAAGCTTCACAGGCAAACACTTAACTACTAAGCCATCTCTCCAGCCCTGCATTTTTTTTTAATTGACAACTTCCATACTCACAGACAATAAACCATGATGACTCCCTCTCCTCCTCTTCCCCTTTTTTTGTGGGAACACCCTTGCTGCTGTTCCCTTCTGTTCCCTTGGCGTAGATTGGCCCTCTGCCTCTCTCCAGCCCTGCAGAGCTGCTGGGAAAGCTGGGCAGGGTTCCCTCCTCCTCTGGCTCCCCTTTGGCCCGCGGGGAACCCCAGCATGAGGTGATGGGCGGACAGTGCCTGTTAAGCAGGTCAGTTCCCTCCTCCTCTGGGCTCCTGTGAGCACCAGCGCAGGTGCCATTTCCTCACACATCATGGTGAGGCCTCCCCCAGCCTCTGTCTCCAGGTCCTGAAAGCTGCTCCTCTCCCTGGCCCCCATAGGTCCAGGGAAGCCACAGCCCTGTCTACTGTCCTGCGCTGTCCCTGGTGGTTACTGTACACCTTTCCTCGCCTTTGTTAATGGTCGCTTCATTACTCTCCTCGAATTACCCAATCGAGTGTGTCATCTGTTCTCTGCCAGAACCTGACCGATAGGATCCCTGAAGAGATAGGGAGTAACTCATCCAAGCTTAAACCCTGGGAGGTGGCATAAGCAGGCTTGGGAACAGGTCTGTCTACATTCAGAGCCTCCGATGCTTCTGCCAGGTCAGACTGCAGTGTGTCTGAGATGGAGTCTCCCCGAGGAGCCAGTAACACTCAGCACGGAGTTCAGTTCTGCCCCGGCGCGGTGGCGCAGGCCTTTAATCCCAGCCCTCAGGAGGCAGAGGTAGGAGGAGCGCCATGAGTTCGAGGCCACCCTGAGAAAACAGAGTGAATTCCAGGTCAGCCTGGGCTAGAGTGAGACCCTACCTCAAAAAACCAACCAAATAAAATAAATAAATAAATAAATAAATAAATAAATAAATAAATGTGCCCACACATTCTTAAAGAACTCAGGCCTGATGTGATAGTGCATGATCTATAATACCAGCCCTTGGAAGGCTGAGGCAGGAGGACTGCTAGTTTGGGGCCATTTTAGGCTACATACTGAGATCATGTCTCCAAAGAAAAAAAAAAAAAAAGCGGGGTGTGGTGGTACCCGCCTTTAATCCGCTGTGAGTTCAAGGCCACCATGAGACTACATAGTGAAATCCAGGTCAACCTGGGCTAAAGTGAGACCCTACCTCGAAAAAAAGAAAACAAAAGAAAATAAGAGATTGTTATCTAATCCTCTTTCCGTGGGTGTGGCATAACCCTATAATTTGCACCCACCAGAAGGAATGACGCAGCACGACCTCTGAGGCTGGCCATAAAGTCTGATCAGTTTCCACCTGACCCTCCTCTGCTGAGAAACTCATTCGTGGAATACAGCTGTTAGATTGTGACCATATGGATCCAGCCGAAACCCCAGCTGAGACTCCATTTGTTGTTTTTTTTTTGTTTGTTTTTTGTTTTTTGGTTTTTCAAGGTAGGGTCTCACTCTGTTCCAGGCTGACCTGGAATTAACTATGTAGTCTCAGGGTGGCCTTGAACTCACAGCAATCCTCCTACCTCTGCCTCCTGAGTGCTGGGATTAAAGGTGTGCACCACCACGCCCGGAAGACTCCATTTGTGAGTGAACCTTTAGGCAGGGATTTGACAACTCAGTGGGAGTTCCCAGCAAAGAACTGCCAAGCAGAACCCAAAGAATACAATGATTGCTACTGCTTTAAGTCACCAAGTTTTACAGTAATGTCTGAGGTGGGGCGCACACCTTTAATCCCAGAACCCGTGAGGTAGATGTAGGAGGATGGCTGTGAGTTCAAGGCCAGCCTGGAACTACAAATTACTACATGAGCTCTCTTCTTTCTAGGACTGGTCACTCAACGATTCTCTTTGGTGTAACCACTTTTGTTCATTAATTCATTTAAAAATCTCCAAACACGGCTGAAAAGATGGCTTAGCAGTTAAGGAAAGCCAAAGGACCCAGGTTCAGTTCCCCAGGATTCATGAAATAGATGCACAAGGGAGTGCATGCATCTGGAATTCGTTTGCAGTGGCTGGAGGCTCTGGCATGCCCATTCTCTGTCCTTCTCCCTCCTTCTCTCTCTTTCCCTGCTTATTTATCTCTCTCTCTCTCTCCAAACATTGGGCTGGAGAGATGGCTCAGTGGTAAAGGTGCTTGCCTACAAAGCCTAATGATCCTGGTTCAATTCCCCAGTACCCATGTAAATCCAGATGCAGCCGCTGGAGGCCTTGATGTGCCTATTCTCTCTCTTTCTCTATCTCTGCTTGTAAATAAATAAACAAAATCTTCTAATACTGATAGAGTGCTCCCCTCTCCCTGCCCCCCCCGTCTGTCTGTATATCTCTGCTTGCAAATAAATAAAATGTTTTTTTTTTTTTTTTTTTTTTTTTTTAATAAAAAGGCTGAAGAGCCGGGCATGGTGGCGCACGCCTTTAATCCAAGCACGTGGGAGGCAGAGGTGGGAGGATCACCATGAGTTTGAGGCCACTGAGACTACATAGTGAATTCCAGGTCAGCCTGAGCTAGAATGAGACCCTACCTTGGAAAACCAAAAAAAAAAAAAAAAAAAAAAAAAGGCTGAAGAGATTGCTCAGTTGTTAAGGCACTTCCCAAGCCTGATGACCTGAGTTCAAATCCCCAGTACCCACATAAACCAGATACAGAGCAGGGCATCTGAAGTTCATTTGTAGTGGCTGGAGGTCCTAGTGTGCCCATACTCTCTACTCCCAGCCAGAGTTTACTTTTTCACTTAGTAATATATTATTGACACCTCTCTAAGGGAGTAAACATGATCTGATAATCTGGTTTTGGGTTGTGGTGGGGTGGGGCTGGATTTGACACACTGTTTCTCACTGGCCCGGAATTTACCAATGAGCTAGACTGGCCATTTGGCAACACTTAGGGCTGTGTCTGTCTTCCTCTTCAAAGCTGGGATTACAAACGCACACCGCCACACCCAGCTTTATTTTCTTTAAAATGCGGGTTCTAGCCAGGCGTGGTGGTGCACACCTTTAATCCCAGCACTTGGGAGGCAGAGGTAGGAGGATCGCCAAGAGTTCGAGGCCACCCTGAGACTACATAGGGAATTTCAGGTCAGCCTGAGCTAGAGGTGAGGCCCTACCTCGAAAAACAAAGAAATAAAATAAAGTGCAGTTTCTGCCCCAATATCCTGTTATCAAAAACAGCTACGGGCCAGGCGTGGTTTCGCACTCCTTTAATCCCAGCATTTGGGAGGCAGAGGTAGGAGGATCGCCATGAGTTCGAGGCCACCCTGAGACTACAGAGTGAATTCCAGGTCAGCCTGGACTAGAGTGAAATCCTACCTCGAAAAACCAAAAAAAAAGCTTCATACTATCAATCTCCAGTGTTTAAGGGTTTCTCAAGTTAATTAATTCATTAATTTATACATTCATTTTCTCACTTATTAATTTAAAAAAAATCCAGGGCTTGAAGCAGTTAAGTAAACTTGAGAACCACTGGATTATTTGTTAAGACATTTGTTTAAGGGTTTCTCAAGTTAAGTATGTCACCAGAAAACATCCCCAACCACTGGATTATTAATTCATTAATTTATACATTCATTTTCTCACTTATTAATTTAAAAAAAAAATCCAGGGCTTGAGAGATGGCTTAGTTGTTAAGACATTTGTCTGCGAAGCCTAAGGACCCAGGTCCAACTTCCCAGTATGCACATAAGCTAGATGCACATGGTGGTGCATGTGTCTGGAGCTCGTGTGCAGTGGCTAAAGGCCCTGGCTTGCCCATTGTCTCTATCTCTCTGTCACTCTCTCTCTCATAAATAAATAAAAATAAAATATATTTTAAAAATTTAGAGAGGGAAGCCGGGCGTGGTGGTGCACGCCTTTAATCCCAGCACTTGGGAGGCAGAGGTAGGAAGATCGCCGACAGTTCAAGGCCACCCTGAGACTACATAGTGAATTCCATGTCAGCCTGGACCAGAGTGAGACCCTACCTCAAAAAAAAAAAAAAAAATTTAGAGAGGGCTGGAGAGATGGCTTAGTGGCTCAGGTGCTTGTCTACGAAGCCAAAGGACCCAGGTTTGAGTCCCTAAAACCCATGTAAAGCCATATGCAGAAGGTGGTACATGTGTCTGGAGTTCATTTGCAGTGGCTAGAAGCCCTGGCACACCCATATTCTCTCTCACTCTCCTTGCAAATAAATAAAAAATTTAACTAGGCTTGGTGGCACACACCTTTAATCCCAGCACTCGGGAGGCAGAGGTAGGATGATTGCCGTGAGTTCAAGGCCACCCTGGGACTACACAGTGAATTCCAGGTCAGCCTGGGCTAGAGCAAAACCCTACCTCAAAATACCAAAATATATGTATAAACAATAGATTCTCAGGGGATTGGAGAAAATCTGAACCTGATCATCTTTCCTTTTCAGGGAGGTTGAGGGTGATTTTTTTTTTTTTTTTTAACCCTGCCTCGTGAAGATCCTGGCCTGCTGACCTCCTTGCTCTTAGGCCTACTCACTTGACTGTAAGTAAACAGGACAGGGCAGGAATGATGAGATGTCGTTTCCAGGTCAGGTTGTAAAACACTGACTTTTACCTTTTTTTTTTTTTTTTTTTTTTTGGTTTTTCGAGGTAGGGTTTCACTCCGGTCCAGGCTGACCTGGAATTCACTATGTAGTCTCAGGGTGGCCTCGAACTCATGGCGATCCTCCTACCTCTGCCTCCCGAGTGCTGGGATTAAAGGCGTGCGCCACCACGCCCGGCTTACCTTCCTCTTTTGCCTTCTGTGTGTGTTTGCTTTTTTTTCCCCTTGAAATGGAGGTCTCATGTAGCCCAGGATGGCATCAAAATCACCATGACACTGAGGCCAGTCTTGAACTCCTAATTCTCCTGCCTCCACCTTCCAAGTACTAGGGTGACAGGCCTGAGCCACCATGCTTAGCTGTTTTTACACTTTGATGAAGCAAGCTGGTCTGTTGGGAAGTTCCAAATGACAAGGAACTGAGAGTTATCTCAATTTATTTATTTGGATTTCACTCTAGCCCAGGCTGACCTGGAGTTCACTCTGTAGTCTCAAGGTGGTCTTGAACTCACGGCGATCCTCCAACCTCTGCCTCCCGAGTGCTAGAACTAAAGGCGTGTGCCACCATGCCTGGCTAAGAGTTATTTCCAAACAGTTCATAAGGAACTAAATTCTGTCAGGTGGAGGTTAGAAGATGCTTCAGTGGTTAAAGCCTGCCAGCCCTAGGCCAGGCGTGGTGGCTCACGCCTTTAATTCCATCATTTGGGAGGCAGAGGTAGGAGGATCGCCTTGAGTTCAAGGCCACCCTGAGACTACATAGTGAATTCCAGTTCAGCCTGAGCTAGAGTGAAACCCTACCTCGAAAAACCAGCCAACCAACCAAACAAAAAACCCTGCCAGCCCAGGCTCAATTCCCAAGCTGCCCGTGTAAGGCTGACAAAATAGTGCCACAAACATCTGGCATTCCTTTGCAGAGGCCAGAGGCCATGGCATACCCAGACACACATACAAACAAAGGAAGAAAGAACCAAGTGAGTGAGCTGGACATGGCTCCTTGCCCAAGTCGAGCCTTGAAATGAGATCAGTCTGCCACCTTGTCTAAGACCCTGACACAAACTGGGCCCAGATGCCCAACTCACCCATGTTAGCAAGTACACACTCCTCTACGTCCCAGGGCATGGGGTAATCAAATCTGCATCATGTGTAACTAATGCAGCATCATTTTGGGATGAAATCTTGCAAGCTAATATTTGGCGATGAAATAAGCAATTCTTAGGGTCATCTTTTTTTTTTCAATTCCATAAGCTCTTTATTATTTTTTAAATTTAATTTAATTTATTTATTTATTTATATTTATTATTTTTTTCTTTTTGGTTTTTTGCAAGGTAGGGTCTCACTCTGGTCCAGGCTGACCTGGAATTAACTATGTAGTCTCAGGATGGCCTCGAACTCATGGTGATCCTCCTACTTCTGCCTCCCGAGTGCTGGGATTAAAGGCATGCACCACCACGCCCGGCTCTCTTTTTTTTTATTTTAAAATGTGAAAGATTTATACGCTCTGAAGATAAACCAGAGTATCTTTTTTATTTTAAATCTTATTTTATTTTTATTTATTTGACAGAGAAAGAGGCAGAGAGAGAGAGAAATGGGTACGCCAGGGCCTCCAGCTGCTGCAAACGAACTCCAAACGCATGCACCACCTTGTGCATCTGGCTTACGTGGGTCCTGGGGAGTTGAACCTGGGTCCTTTGGCTTTGCAGGCAAGCGCCTTAACTGCTAAACTATCTCTCCAGCCCCTTAGGGTAATCTTTAATAAGGAATCCACTAAGGGAAGGCTCTGAAGACACAGTGGCTGCCATCAGAAAGTAGCATTGAGGGGCTGGAGAGATGGCCTAGTGGTTAAGGCACTTGCCAGCAAAGCCAAAGGACTCAGGTTCCATTCCTCAGTACTCATATAAAGCCAGGTGCACAATATAGCGCATGCTCCTGGCGTATTTTCTGGTAATTTCTTTCTGGTTTATTTATTTATTTATTTTTAAAGTAGGGTACTGTCCTGTAAGCCACTGTGCTGTTTAGACCCTTCCTCACCCAACTTTGCCAGCCAGCCTGCCCTCCTAACCTAAATACCCCCTGAATGCACGTGGGCGCCAACATCACCCCCTGTGCCTCCATTGTCCCCTCCCCTGCATGGACACGTGCCTCGTTTGCTGTGTCTTATCTAAT